>CM053595.1:62067416-62097976 GCA_028646575.1 Pseudocheirus occidentalis
CTCTCCCTCTCTCTCTCCCTCTCTCTCTCTCTCTCTTTCTCTATCTCTCCTCTCTGGATTTGCCTTTGCATTAATCAACATTTATCAGAAGCCTGCTACATGTGTAATGATGTGTTAAAGGAAACAGAAAGGTCAAACAAGACCTGGCCCCTAATCTAAAGGAGCTCATAGTTCAGCTCAGATGAGCAGGAAAATCAGCTCTGACTTTAGCAGAGATTGGCAGTCTTCTAACTGCTTTTGGTGACCATCATTGAATGAAGCTTTTTGAAAAGCTACATGTCATGAACATGTGTATACTTTTTCATTTGATGCTAGAAAAAAAAGTGTGGGCTAACAATCACTATTTAAAATTTTGTATTATTTTATTTAAGTTAATTTATATAGGTAGCTACATTCACTACAACAGAAAGTCCAAATAACTTATTTGTTGTCTCCAGAACACTGAAGTTTGATGAGTTCTGTGTGGTCTAGGAAATGAAGTGGGTGGACGGTCCTGAGGAGTTCCTATAACCTTCTCCTATTAGTATATTAGCACCATGAATCTATTAGGGCAGCTAACTGTCACACAGTTTCTGGTTCAGTTTCTAGTGCAGAAAAGATGAAATATGGGATGGGATATATTGGAAAGTAGAGACAAAAAGGAAAAGAATATTGGCAATCAGACCCAGTGAATGTTTGTTCAGCAAGGACTGAGGAGAGGAGGACTGACTTAGGTGCCCCAGTGGGAATAGGGAAGGGTTCTGTCCTATTGTTATTCATCCTTAATTCTAAAAGAATACCAGTGTCATCACAAGGATGATGTCTTTTTTTTTTTAGGGCAATTGGAGTTAAGTGACTTGCCCAAGGTCACACAGCTAGTAAGTGTTAAGTGTTTGAGGCCAGATTTGAACTCAGTTTCTCCTGACTCCAGGGCCAGTGCTCTATTCACTGGGTCACCTAGCCACCTAAGGATGATGTCTTTATTTGCTCATGAATTAGATTGGAGTAAGGCGGAGCTGAGCAGTCATCAGCCTTACTCTCTCCTCCAGAGTCATCAAGGTCCACTGGCAAGACAAAAGTCAAGACAATCTTGGGCAATGGCCCAGGATGCAGTGGGTGACCTTGACCCTTCTAAATTAAGTTCTGTTGGGAAGAGGGGAAAAGAGAGATAGGACGTGAATGTGAGAGTTTTAGCCTCAGTTATATTTAGTGCCAAAGATAGCACTTCATTCTCAAGGGTACTTGCTTGGGTTTATGAGTCCATTCATTAAGAGAATGTGGTGTGGGCTCTTCCCAAAGAGAACTGAGAAATAGGTTCTGAACAACAGTTATCTTGGCAAAATGAGCCATTGGCTTCCAAAGGAATTCCTGTGAAGGAAACAATACTTACCTAGCTATCCAAGTCCTGCTGTGGCTACTGAAAGTAGTCTTTTTCTCTGCAGAGTAATTTCTCCTTCAATGTTGTGAGTGCCTGTGAAGACAGGACCTTCCACACACTCAACAGAAGCTATTCAGTTAGAAAGTAGCAAAGATAGAGAAAATTAGGTCTCCCTCATGATTGTGGTAGGGGGATAATAAGGAGACTGAAGGGCAGGCTGCACCCCACGACCTTCCTGTGTCCCTTCCACATTATAAAGGTGCTCATTTCCTTGCCCACGGATCAGACAATGCATTGTGGCCTGGATCCAGCAAAATCATTCCCTGCCTGATTTAAGAAAACACTCTCCTGTCTCCATCAATCAGTGGGCTCCAATTCAGAGGCACCTCTCCCCAGGAAGGCCCAGATGTTTTATTTATGGGCTGGTCTCTTTAAGACAGAAAGGAAGCCATGTCAGACAACACGTCTTGTTTCCTATTATTCATGAGCCTAAGGTATAGTAAGGTTGGAAAAGCAAAAGGAGAAAAGCATTCAAACAGATCTCGATGAAATAAACTAATTAAGAAAATTACACCTCCATAATGATGTTAATTGTACAAACAAGAAATCATGGGGTTTGGTTTTGTTTTTCAAGGCCTTTCTAAGAAAGGTATATACTAAGCCATAATTTTTTTCAAGGGCAGAACGGCCTGGTGTGACCAGACCATGTGGTATTGGAGCAAGAACTGGATCTGGATTTTGGCAACCGGAGTTTGAATCTCAGATCTAACTTACTGTATGATCTTAGATAATTCACTTCTCCTCTATAGGACTAAATTTCTTTCTTTGTAAAATGAATAGGCTATAAAAGATGATCTCAAAGTTTTTTCAGACTTAATATGATCTTAGATAATTCACTTCTCCTCTATAGGACTAAATTTCTTTCTTTGTAAAATGAATAGGCTATAAAAGATGATCTCGAAGTTTTTTCAGACTTAATATGCTACAAACTGCCCATTCCTGCCCTGGCCTCGGGTTAGGGTGCAAACTGGGTCTTTGAAACTTACTTTAGAAAAAATGGTCTGGTTTTTTCCTTCCTAAAGACTGACTCTTGGGCTCTCAAAGTATCTTAGGTTTTCTTTATTACAATGAGTCTAGACATTCAAGAAAGGGAAATAAACTAGTGTGTACATCCCTGATTTAGCATGATACAAAAGGAGACTAATTCATTTGGCTGAACTGAGCACTTATGAAGATGAGACTCTGACATTCATCCTTGATAGAAATCAAATTCTGTATAAGTTCACCTCAAAGTATGCCACTGTACTTGAGCCACTGACACACTTTTCCACTCCTGATCTAGTCCTTCCTTCATATTACCCCCACCTCTAAAATGATAATGATGATAATAATAATAATAATAATGAAAATAATAATTCAGGCCTCTTTTCAGTATAGCTTGACAGACCTGCCAATCAACTCAAATTGTGCAGAGGCCGAATTTGCAAATGGGAAATGGGACTGAGCCACTGGACTCATTTGCATTTGCAAAGTGTGTCAAGATTTGACCTCTAGTCTCTAGGGCAGCAAGCCTAGTGCATTATAGTGGGTACCCCCCAGGCCCCAAATGAAGAGTTATGCTGAATTTCCCAGCACTCTATGCCTGAGCAGTGATACACAGCTCCAGGCCTGAAGCTAAAGGTATAAAACACATTTATGCAAAATGTGCCTATGTTTATATGTGCTCCATAATTGTAAAATATATGAGAGATAGCCATAGTTTAGTAGAAAGACTATCAGACTTTGGGTCAAAAGAAGTGGGTTCTGGTCTTGGCCTGTATACTTTGCAAGCTGGGTAACTCTAGACATGTCATTTAAACTTTACAAATCTGTTTCTCATTTATAAAACAGGAATAATAATATTTTTACTACATAATTCAAAGTCTATATGGGGAGAAAAGGGAGGACTGTAACCAGATCATTTCAGAAGCCCTAATTACTTCAATACATCGTATGTGTTGTATATTTGCATATGATTGTAATTATATTATGTCATAAGGATAAAACCTGATCAATGTTATAGAAGAATTATTAATAGATTCCTTAAATTGTCCATCTCCATTTATAATTCCTAAGCTAATTCTAGGTGTCTTCCCCTTTAGCTTCATTTTATGAAATTCACTTAATAGTATATAAAATGTTTTTCATATAAATATATAGGTATATACACATATATGTATGTTTGTGCATATATATACAGTATATAGCAATAATATAAAATATAATTTATAAAAGTATATAATGTATAATATAATATGGACAGGTAGACGCTGCAGTAGATAGAGCACTGGTCTGAAGTCAGGAAGACTCATTTTCTTAAATTCAAATCCAGTCTCAGGCATTGACTAGCTGTGTGACTCTGGGCAAGTCATTTAACCTTGTCTTAACCTTGTTTCCCCACCTGAAAAAATGAGCTGGAAAAGTAAATGGCAAACCACTCTAGTATCTTTACCAAGATAACCTTAAATGGGGTCATAAAAAAGAGTTGGACACAACTGAAATGAAAATATATAATTTTATCAATATATAATATATTATAAACATATAATAGCATATATAATAAATGTATATGTAAACACATATATATGCACACATCTACATATCCTGGACATATAAGTGTGTGTCTCTATATACACATATACATGTTTATATACATGTATATTTATATGTATGTATGTATGTGTATATATACACATTTGTGCATCTATTATCTATCTATCTTAGAATTGCCCATTCTTTTTGTTTGGTTTTGTTTTTGCTTTTTTGGAAGGGGAAGGTAGGGTAATTAGGTTTAAGTGACTTGCCCAAGGTCACATGGCTAGTTTTTTGTGTTAAGTGTCTGAGGTCAGATATGAACTCAGGTCCTCCTGATTCCAGGGCCAATTTTCTATTCACTGTGCCAGCTGCTCCAAATTGCCCATTCTTAACAGGACTTTTAGTTGGTTTCTAAAAAGAGTAAGAGAGTTTGTGTACACAGATATTAGTGACATTAATAAATAAAAGCACATTTGCATTTCTATAGATAAGTCTGAGTTTTACAAATCTTATTTCACTTAAGGGAATCCCTCCCTCCTCTGCCTTGTGCATAGTAAGATCTTAGTCATTGTTATTTTGTGTTGAATTGGATAGACTACCTAGACTTGTGGACCAGTGCCAGTGAGACTGATCACTTAAGGTCTTCAATGGGACAATCACTGGATCATAGGAGCAGAGTTATAAGAGCCCTGAGAGCTCATCTGATCTACCCTTTTCATTTTACAGTTGAGGAAGCTGAGGCCCAGAAAGGTCAGATCATTCCCCTCATGCCACCAAAGGGGCTGGCATCAGAGGAAGGGTGTATACCCAGGTCCTCTGACTAGAGCCAGTGCTTTTTCTATTATACCCTCATCTTCTCCTTCAGATGTTTCACTGGCTTCCACTCATAAATTTGGAGAGTTTTTTGATGCTTAAAAAACAGAATGTCATTTCTCCTGGGCCCAGAGCCAGAGCCCACACTCAGTGGCTTGTAAGCTCTTGCCCCTTCATTCAGTGGGGCCAGGCACCCATCATGTATGTTCCCCGGCTGTATGTGGGTCCTTCATTCATGACCTCACACATGCCTACGCTTTCCAGTAATGGTGTATTTGTGGGATAGGGTGCCCCATTTTTATTTGTAGGAGGTTTATAGGAAGAATTTTCTAGAGCTACTTTGATTTTTGTGTTAGTTCATTAAGTGATTTCTGTTGTTATGTCTTTTACCTGAAAGGGGAGGGGGGCAGTACATGAATTAGTTCACTCCACTTTGCATCTGATCCTCTGTCTGGTTTCAACTCCACAGAATGAAATACTCCAGGAGGGTACTTCCAGGTATCCCTTCCCCATCTTTCCTGCCTTCTTTTATGTCTGGTCTCCCTCTTTCTGTTGTTAGTTCCTTCAGGGCAAGGATTGACTTTGCTTTTATTAATTGTATCCCCAGGGCTCAGCACAGTGCTTGGCACATGGTAGGTACTTAATAAATGTGGATTGGATTGGACTGGATTGGAATGAGGGCTCATGAACTATAATAGTGACTGGACAAAGATGAGCTGAGGAAATTTAAAGTAGGAAAGAATCAATGCAAGCTGAGGTTCTTCTGGTAAGGCCTCCTGAAGGAGGCAAATAGTAACCTGAATTATACTTTTAGAAGCAATGTGTAGCACAGTGTTGTACAAAACAGCATTTAATAAATGCTTTTCAACTGAGTGAATAAATGAATTCAGTGAAAAAAGACTAGATTTGTAGTCAGAAGACCTGGGTTCCAATCCTTGCTTTGCAAATTACTACCTGGGTAATGTTAGACAATTCACCTTATGTCTGTTGGCCTCAGTTCCCCTCTTTGTAACAAAGGGGTTAAATAAGATCATCTAAAGGGGTCTTTTATAGACATAAATCCTAGTAGTCTGTGAACCAAGGTTCTACAAGCTGGCCTCAAAACTATATAGTCCAGGGACTGGCAGCCTACAACCCGTATTCCAGAGCTGGCATGTGAACCTCTAAGGCTGACTGCCTGTACCACACCCTGAATACAACCGTACTAGAAAGATGAACCACAGACAACAGTCTTCTCCCCTACCACCACCAACACATATCCTGTCAAAAGGCCAGGAGTAGAACTTTGGCACACTCCCTTTGAAGGTTGCTAGCCTGTGATCAATGCTCCTTGACATAGGCCTCATGGAGAAAGAAGGTATTTGTAAGAGAGAAGAGGATGTGGAAATCTATTCCAACCTCCCAGGATCTAGTAGGATCAGACCACAGCAATTTGCCCTGAGTCCTGGGGGTTGGGGAGAAGGGTGGCTGAGCACCACATCTGCCCCAGGGTAGAGCTTAGAATATCCTTAGGAAGCACTTTCCTCTGGCCATGGCAGCCCCATCATTAACAGATTGACAGGTATTTATCTTGAACTTCACCTGCTGTGTTAATGAGCATGTATGTGTAGAGGTAATGGCAGGCCTGCTAGACCAGGGAAAGGCACGAATGGGCCAGTGGGAGGGAGCATGCATTGCAAAATGCTAACTTCCTCCCTGGCTCACAGAAAAAGGAAAGAGGCCTGGCTCTGAGCAGTCTCTTCATTTAGCACCATTAAGTCATTGCAAGTCTTTAATTTAGCTCATTTCAGATCATTTTGCTACTCATTCAGTCCCACTTAGGGAATGCTTCCTTCTCTTGTCTTTTGTCCTTATGGTGAACACAGGCCAGGGACTCCAGGAGGCAGCAGCTGGCAGATTGAGCCCACTGTCTCCTGGGCACTTGGCCTTTCTCTGCATAGTCCTTGTCTTGCTAAGCAGAGGAAAACAGAAACATAAAAATGGAGATATTTTTAGAGCCACTGAATCCTACCCCTGCATTTTATAGGTGAGGGAACTGAGGCCCAGAGTGGAGAAGCATCTTGTCCAAGGTCACAAAGCTAGCAGGAAGGTAAACTCCTTGAGGGTCAGGGACTGTTTTTAGATCCCTGATAGTTAGACTAGGGCTTGACATAAGTACTTACTAAATACTTATTGATGGATGAATTGATTGAAAGTGGCAGAACCAGGAGTTCAAACCCAGGTCTTCTGACTTCAAGGTCATTCATTCCTTGCAATTTGCTAACCTTTCTTCTGATTCCATCCTTTGCTGCACCTGCTGTAGCTTAACACGTATGAGCTTCTAGGTGTAATCAGAACAAGAGTATTAGCTACAGCTATATCTTGTACTATGGAGATATAGGGCAGTATGTGAATTCAATGCTGATAGATATCATCTGCTGCTTGGAGCATGCTGGGAAAAACATAACCCAAGCTTGGATGGACCTGGAACTTCCTTCCCTAATGAGTTCTAACACCTTGAAATAGATAGTGTACTGAGAACAGATGCAAGAAGATGGGGTGGGGAGGTGGCTCCCCATTTTGCTTTTATTTCTACTTCCCTCCAACCCCGAAAAGGCTAAATAGAATAAGTCACCTTTATTAAGTACCACCTATGTGCTAGATACTACTAAGCATTGGGGATACCAAAAAAAAAAAGGCAAAAAGGAGTCCCTGCCCTCAAGGAGCTCATGTTCTAATGGGGGAAGGCAACATGTCAGGAAATTTTGGAAAAGTCCAAAAGAAGACAGTTGAATGGGAAATAAAGAAGTGGTTGATCTAGGGGCCCCTCTTCAGCAAGAGGTTCTGGGAGAAGCTCTCCACCTATAACCAAAGGTTAAGGGATAATCCAGTCAGCCTCTCAGACAGTGACCAATGCCATGAGCATGAAATGCCAGTCATAGAGATTGAGCAGTTGGTTGGCTATTTCCTTCAGCAAATCAACTCAATTTGATTTGATTTCACAAACATTTATTAGGCATTCATGATGTAAGCACCAATCCACTGAGCTGCTCTGCTGGCACATGTATCTGATACAGACCTGACATATGAACCCATAATGGAATAGGAGGAGGGCAGGCTGCATAGAATCTGGGATATGGTGTAGGCAGAACTCCCAACACAAACATCCACTTTCAAACACAAATGTTTGTCCAATGCTGTTAGCCAACTGCAATTCTTGAAATATCTCAATGTCCAAAGAACCAAAGTTGTAAGGAACCCAAAGGTCAACAAAGAGGTACAGGGATGAGTAGGCTGAGTAGGATCTAAGTAGGCTGTTTTATATTTCCACAGATGATCTGCAGGCAAGAGATGGATATTATTGAAATTATTGCAATATGGATAGATACTGAGATAAAGATATTATTGAGGAAATCCATGACTAGAAAAAGAGATAGACAGGTTATTGAATGATGGAGGGATTCTAGATGGATAGCTCCAGGGAAGCTGGGTATCCACAAACCTAGGGGAAGGTCTCCAGGGCATTAGGCATTTGCTCTGTGGAAGATCTATAGGTGACCGCAGTTTAAGGCTTGCACAATACAAGGAGATGTGAACGGGTTGAAATCTATACTAGTGAACTAAGTGGTATGATATTGGCATGATCATGAAACTATTGACATAATGATGTAAGTACTAGATAGAGGAGTTTGCATTCAATATTGAGTCTACAAAGATGAAGAATCATACAGTTCTGTTGTGTTCCTCAGAACAAAAGCTTACTTTACTTCAGGAAGGATGGAGGAACAAATATGACAATCAATACATAAATACATCTAACACAAGGTTGAGAATGATGGGGACAAAAGAGAGATGGAGAGAAAGTGATCTTTAAGACCCTTGTGATAGAACTTACTTTCCTATAGGCAGTGAAGAGTATGTCAGTGAGTCAACAAGCATTTATTAAATGTCTACTGCATAGCAGGCATGGTGCTAAGCACAAGAGATACATAGAAAAGCACAATAGAAACAAAAACAGTCTTACTCTCAAGGAACTCACAATCTAAGGGAGGAGGAAAAAAAACAAATATGTATGAGCAACCTATACACATATACATATATGTGTATATACACATACAAATACATACACGTATACACATACATGAAACATTAGAGATAATAGAGAAGGCACTAGCCACTAAGGATCATGAAAAGCTTCCTGCAGAAGGTGGGATTTTAGATAAGATTCCAAGGAAGCAAGGGAGGTCAGGAGACAGAGAAGAAGGAGAGGATTCTAGGCAAGGGGAATAGACAGTAAAAATGAAGTACAGATGACCTTGTCATATCTTTTGACTTTAAGAAGACTAATTTGCCAGCTGAGTGGAAGATGGATTGGAGTGGGGAGAGACTTAAGGCTGGGAGATGTGATGGGCTGGTCTGCCTATTAACAGGTTAGACAGTTAAAAACATTGGATGGACTCATAGGGTTGTAAAGACCAAAGGATGAAATACCAGCAAAGTCCTTTAAAAAAAACCTGAAAGCTCTGTTACGTGTTGGCTATTATTAACATGAGATACATACTGAAAACCTTCAGCCATTATCATCATCATCATGATCACCACCATCATTTTCTTCCTTCCTCTTTTTTTTTACTTCTTCTCCCTCTCCTCCCCTTCCTCCTCATCCCTTAGAGTTGTAAGTACTTTACTCTTTACAAACAATTTTTGTGTCTAATATTTCATTTGTTCCTCATAACCATCTTGCAAGGGAGTGGATCAGAGACCATTCCTCCACTTCATATATGAGAAAATCAAGGTTCAGAGAGATTTAACATCTGGTCAAGTCACACAAAAAATAACATTACAGAAATGACTAAACTCTGTGTTGTCTTGTGACTCCTGAGACCAAATCTTCACTCCAGTCACCTGAATATAATCTCTGTTTTTAGGTTGACCATCCATCCATTCACTCACTCATCACTATAACTGAATTGTCAACACACACACACACACACACACACACACACACACACACCCCTAGAATATTGCTTTGACCATTTCAAAAACCATTTGTTGGAGACAAGATGGAAGAATACAGAGTGGGACCCAGCTGAAGTCTCCCATCATTTCCCTCCAAACAGCTTCAAAATTAAGCTTTAAATCGAATTTTGGAGTGGCAAAGCCAACAAAAGATCAGAAGGAGACATTTTTGCACTTTAGGAATTTGGCTAGAGAGGTCTGTAACACTGAGGTGGGCATAGGCCTGGAGTACAGCAGGAGCCACAGTGGCAGGCCTTAGAGGCAGCAGCAATAGCAGCAGCAGCAGCAGCAGCAGCTTTGGGAGTTCTTAGCCCAGAGACAGTAAGGAGGTCAGGAAAGTGATCAGAAGAACCAGGGGACCCTTAGATGGTTCTGGGTGCAGCTGATGCTTATGGGCAACACTATTTCCCATGAGCAGTTCTGGGTAGCAATTCCAGGACAGAACATTTATCCTCTGGTCATAAGGGAGCAGGGTCCCTGATCACAGTTCCAGGGCTAAGAGGAATAGTACTTTCAGAGGCAGAGGATCAGAAGCCCTTCCTGGCTAAAGAACAAAGGACAGACCAAGAGAGCAGAGACCATAACTTTTTGCAGATTACACCACCTTGGAAACACTTAAAACTTTCAGACCCCCAGAACTAACTTTGAAAACTACAGCAAAGCTTAAAGTTTGGCACAGTGCTCCTCAACCTCAGATGAGCAGAGCCCAACTGTAACATAAAATTCAAAGTGAAGAAATAGGCTGGAAAAGTGAGCAGACAACAACAGAAGAACTTGATCATAAAAATTACTATGATGGCAGGGAATAATAAGACACAAATTTAGAAGAAGACAGTGATGTGAAAATAGCCACAAACAAAGGCTCAAAGAAAAATACTAATTTGACCCAAAGCCAGCAAGAATTCTTGGAAGAGTTTTTAAAAAGAGAAATAAAGAGTAATAGAGGAAAAAGTGGGAAAATAAATGAGAGTGATGCAAGAAAATTATGGAAAAAATAATTAGCAGCTTGATAAAAAGAGGCACAAAAAATACTGAAGAAAATATCACCTTAAGATCCATTTTGCCCTACCAAAGAGTCAGAGGGACAATGGGGGAGGACATGGAAGAGAGGAGATTGGGGGAGGGGTTATACAGTGGGCTGTTTTGGTGTGGTGGGTGGGGGAAAGATGGGGAGAAAATTTGTAACTCAAAATCTTGTAGAAATGAATGATATAAACAAGAAAATAAATTAATTAATTAAAAAAAAGAAAATATTACCTTAGGAAACAGAAAAGAATTATTTTAAAAGGGAAATTGACTAAATGGAAAAGAGGTACAAAAGCTCGCTGAAGAAAATATTCTTCAAAAATTAGAACTGGGCAAGTGGAAGCTAACGACTCCATGAAACTTCAAAAAACAATCAAAGTCAAAAGAATTGGGGAAAAATAGAAAAAAAATATATGAAATATCTCATTTGAAAAACAAGTGACCTGGAAAATAGATTGAGGAGAAATAATCTGAGAATTATTGTCCTGTCTGAAAATCACAATCATTTAGGAATGATTGAACAAGCTGTGGTACATGATTGTGATGAAGTAATGTGTTGTGAGAACTGATAAGGGAACCGGAGAGGGGGTGGTAATTTCTGGGAGGTGGGGGGGAACATGGCAAGACCTATACGAACTGATGCAAAGTGAAGTGAGAAGAACCAGATCATTTTATACAGTAAAACCAATGTTGTAATAAAAATCAACTGTGAAAGAGAGGGACAGTCTTATGAATACAATGACCCAAAAAAATCCCAAAGGACTCATAACAGAAATATGATATCCACCTTCAAAGAGAAAACTGATGAACTCTGAGTGTAAATAAAAATATTTTCTTGATTTCTTTATTTTTTCTTTTCTTTGCAATACAGCTAATGTGGAAATATGTTTTGCATGATTTCACACATGTAATTTATATCATATTGTTTGCCTTCTCAGTGAATGAGGAAGATGTGGAAGGGAGAGAATCTGGAACTCAAAATTTAAAAAGAAAAGATTGTTAAAAATAAATAATAAATATACAAATTCTAAAACATTTAAAACAAAAATGTCTGACATCTTTTCTATGTCTTGTTAGGTAATTTCTTTTAAAAAATATTTTTATAAGTTTCTTTTAATAATAACACATTTTCTCCACTACCAATGTTAATATATAATCAGAAATATCTGTAATAAAATATAGTTTAACAAGCAAAAAGAAACTTGTACTTCAATGTATTTTATTTTCTTATATCCTATTGTGTTGTATTATGTAAAATAATATAATCTAGTCTCATATTGTATTGTAAATAATCTGGACCTTACTATTGAATGAAAATGTAATTACATGCAGAATGCCTTTCTAGACTAGGTATTGAGTGAAACAAAGATGAATAATCTTCTTGTCCTTGCCCTTTGGGTGCTTACAATCTGATACTAGCTTGGTGTAGAGAGTCAGGATCACGAGATTAATTGATTCAGAGCTAAAATAGATCTTAGAGTCTCCTCATTTTACAGAATCACAGAGGAGGGAAGGGACTTGACCAAGGTCACAAAGGCAAGTAAGTAGCAGAGTCCTTCTTACACCACCACATTGCCAGGAAGAGTTCAGAGCTAAATTGCCTTTAGAACAATTCTGGCTAAGAGGCCCTACATCAGAGGTCCTGGGAAGCTCCAATGAGACATGAAGTCCATGAACACCTTGTGCAAGAGGGGGTAGAAGAGAGCCAGTCTTACTACCTATACATCCAATTTCTCTTTAAAGTAATTTGTATTGATATATTTTGCTTTCTATTACCTAAATTTCATCCTCTATACTTTTCTCTGTCCCCCAAGCCATCTCATGTCATGAAGAATTTTTCTTAAGGAAAATATAAAAAGAAAAAAAAAATCAACAAAACCAATTAGTACATGAGGAAAAAAAAACCTGACAATATATGTTATGTTCCATACATGTGTTCTTCCCCCTTCCCCACATTTTTAAAGGAATTGAGAGAAGAATCTTTTCATGTCTCCTCTCTTGGGTCAATTCTGTTCTTTGTAATTTTGCAATATTCACTATTGATTGTTTTTGGTTGTTATTCATTCCATTTATATTGTTGCACGGTTTATATCCTTTCTTTGATTCTGCTTTCTTCACTCTGCATTAGTTTGTGTAAATCTTCCCATGTTTCTTCATAATCATCATGCATTATAGCACAGTAATATTCCACTACTTTCATGTACCATAAGTTGTTTGGCCATACCCCAAATTGTAGACATCTGTCTGCCTTATTTCCAGTTCTCTACTATCATAAAAAGTGCTGTTATAAATATTTGGGTATATTTGGACCCTTTGTTTTACCAATAACCTCCTTGAGGTACATGCCTAGCAGTGGAATCTCTGGGTCAGAACGCATTGCAAGTTTAGTCACTTTATTAGTATAATCACAAATTGTGTTCCAGAACAGTTGTTTTAATTAACGGTTCCACCCACAAGTATATACCCAGTTTCGCTGTACTTACAGATACATTATGGTATTGGACACTTATGTGGTAATTCTTTTTTTCTAATCTGGGAGTTCACAAAGCAATTTATAGGTTTCCAGTGCTTTGACCATTTGTAGAGAGTCTAGAACCTGGGATTTCTGCTCTAGACCACTTGATTGATATGAAAAAAAGTTCTCTCTACTCCCTCCATTCTAAGATATTTTATAAATGGAGGTCTAACTATGACCACTGGGCTTTGTGTAATAAAGAGTGCAGGTGTATCAGGCAGGCTGTTACCATTGAGGAAGCCCATAGAAAAATCTGGAATAGTAATTGACCAAGGAGATAGGATAGCTAGAGGGACAATGCAGAAAAATCAGACTGAGACACAGGTCTGAGTCAAGAGCCACACAGGCAGCAGAATCTAGCAACCAAGAAGACAGTCAAAAGCCCAAAGTCAGAAATCATGGCTCAGGGAAGGTGAAAGATGGCCCTAGGCTGAAGTAAGAAAGGAATAAATTTGCTAACCTCACTCATCTGGGTTGATTTTTTTTTTCTCCTCTATCTACCCTGGCAAGAGTCATTCCTAAGAGGATGGGAATAAAAGCTTGAAGGTCACTGAAAACAGGCAAGGGAAGAATGCAGAATTCTTACTGAAGGCAATTTCTGATATGTCATTATAATGATATTTGGTAAAATGGAATTCCACTTGTGTTAAGTTGGTAAGAGCTTTAAACAGGAAACTTCCCCAGCAAAAAAAATTTTGATAGCACTGAGCATTTCTATCATGGCAGGCAGTATAGATGCCTTTGAATGTTCAAAATGGAAAACACCTTAGAATATAGAACACAGAATGACAAAGATGTGTTCCAAGACAAATAATGTCAGAAGAGAAAGGGAACATAGTGTTAGAGCTAGAAAGAACTTTAAGACAACGGAAAGACCACTTACTTGATTTGGAGTCTAAGGACTTGTGTTTGAATTCTGGATACTCCTAGTATAAATTTGAGCAAGTCATAAAGACTCTGAGGATCCTCATTTGGAAAACAAGGACTTTTGGCTTAATTATTTCCAGGGTAGCTCCAACTTCAAACCTATACACATAGACCAACATATCAGAGCTAGGAAAGACTTTAAACACTTCAAATTCATCCCTATCATTTCACAGAGGAGAAAACTGGAATACATAAAGGAGAACTAAGGAAGAGCAGGGGATCTCCTGATCCCAATCCAGCAATCTTTTAAGAAGATTCAACAACAAATTGATCTGGTCACCTCCACCTGATAAACCTGACATTGTCCTCTCAATGGCATTTGTCAAAATGAGATTTTACTAGATTCAGATAAATTCAATCTGAGTGTGATACTAGAATTCAAGTGAAGAAGGTCACGCCCTGGCTGAATCATTTATAGCTATTATCTACCTATCCTATCAACTTGATGCTCTAGTTTTTCCATACCAGCCAGAGAGGTAATTATTCCAAGTATTCCATGCTTATATCAAAGAGAAAGAAGTCTCTTATAAAAATAGTTGTGTCAAGTGGAAAGAATCAGGCTTGTGGATAAGGAAAAAGGAAACATGGGATTGAGCATGTGGGGAGAAGACATTCTCGAGCTGTGGGCAGAGTTTATAGCATCTGCTGCTACATTCTTTCCTGAACTTGACATCCCTCTGCTACCCGAAGATTGATTATGTGCAAACAGGTTTAGTAACAATTGCCACGAGTTTTAGCAAAATCCACTGCAGTGAAAGTCATTATAATTGTTTCTGAGCACAAACCACATGCACTCTGTGACCTCCTAACCCCCCAAAGGCCCTGAAGTCTTGTTGGAGGCACACATAGCTGTTCACTCAGAGAAGCCTGGGACAGTGCACTAATGGATCTCCAGCCTGGGAAAGACAGGGAAGGGAAATGGACCTGTTACAGAGGTCTCTTGGAGAGTAAAGAACATGATATATATATATATATATGTGTATATATATATATATATATATATATATATATATATATATATATATGCATACACACATATATACATACATAAGTACATAAATACACACATACATATATATACAATACATACACACACATTCAGTTGATATCTTTGTTCTAGGCAATAGAAATAATGGTGAACTTGGAGTCACAGGACCAAAGTTCCAGTCTTGGTTCTGCCGTTTTCTACTTCACCTCTCTGGGCTTTCTTTCCCTTATCTATAAAATGAGGGGCTTATATTAGATGACCTCTAAGACCCCTTCTGCTTTAAATCTATGACCTTTCCCAGCTGGAGTTCTATAAACAAAAGGACTTTAGCTACTCTCTTGAAAGTTTCAAGCGTTTAAGTCTCAACAAACAGGACCCCAAAATAATTTTAAGTGAGTTGACCTTATTAAGTGTGTGTGTGTGTGTGTGTGTGTGTGTTAACAAACTATAGATCCTCAACAGGGAAGATGTATTATTATGTTTTATGTAAGACTAAGGAATGGGGGGGTAGGGGTGGGAGGTGGGGGAAAAGGGTTACTTGCCTATATAGAGTGATATGTTGGCAATGGAAAGGCCACATCTACTCCACCTAAATTCTCATAATTATTTCTCTTTTGAGGTGAAGTATTAAAGATCCGTATTAAGATACAAGGATGATTTGGGATCTAGATAGCCCATAATCAGTCATTAGCATTTTGTTTGTGTTAAATTATCAGATTAGTTTTAGTCACCTAAAAGGGTCCTAAGAATTAGAGAGCTATGACACAGGACCATTGTGTCAGGCTGGAGGAAGAAGAAGGGAAGGTGTAGAGAATGGGACCCAAATTAAGGCAAAATATAGATCTGGAGCCATGTTCCTGAAAAGTCTTAATTAAAATGCATATTTTAATAAGAAGCAGTACTATGACATTCATATTCTTAAAAATGTTAAATTGTGTTGATACTCACCTTCTAGAGGTATTCGTACACCATTAGTTATGATCCCTGCAACCATGTGGTAGTAGAATAATTATCAACATTTATCTAGAGCTTTAAAATTTGAAAAGCACTTCAAATACATCGCCTTTTTTGATCCTTACAACAACCCTATATAATAAATAAATAAATATATAATAAATAAATAAATAATATTATTCCCATTTTTCTGAGGAAGAAACTGAGGTTCTGAGGCATCAAGTGACTTTCCTTCAGTTATGAAATTAATGTACCAAAGGCAAGATTCAAATTCAGATCTATATACAAAATAGAAAAAGGGTAACTGTAGAAGAAAAGGCACTAGAAACTGGGGTGACCAGGAAAGGCCTTCTACAGAAAGTGCTGTTTGAGCTGAATCCAAGTATAGTGGTTTTCCTGCCATAGCATTGTGCCCCATCCCACCATGACCACCATCATCATCATGACCACTACCACCTCCCCTCCCCACCCACCCCCTCAACACACACACACCTTGTGTTTTGAAGCTAAGGCCAGGTGATCAGGCTCTTCCTTCACAGATAATTGAGATAGGGAAAAAAAAACAACTCTCTATAACCCACTTAAATATCCTTTCTTCTATAAAAATACATTATATTAATACAGATGTGCATCTATCTACTTCCACTAAAATTCTGTGGAGAATTCTCTTGGTTTCTAAAAGGTTATGCTAGAGAAATAACAATTCTGGTAGACCCAGTACTAGGCCCTAACAGCTCTGAGTTCTTGGTTATAAACAGTATATATCTTTTCAGGCTCAACCTAGCTGAATTCAGAGGGACTTCTCACCATAGGGTTGGCCATCAACTAATTGTTTGTTTGTTTTGACCACAGACATTCATGGAGCTACCTACTATGATATGCACTGGTCAAAAGAATAGCCATTGGAATGAAATCATAAATCCTTGAACTATGCACATATCAGGTAAAACACTTTATGTTTGGGAACATAAAATAACATTTGGAGAAAGATGTTTAAAAATCTTAATACCTAGGCACATATAGGAGATTTCTGACTAAATCAATTGTTCATTGTAACCTTTTTAGTTCTTTTTTCCTGACTTAATGAATGTTTTATTATTTAATTATCTCTCCAGTGACTTGTCTGATCCCTTCTTTGAACTTTTGTTGAGATTGCCTTATTTCTATACCCAGTCCTTCCAAGAAAAGTTTGTCATTTCAGTTCTTCCTTTTTCCCCCTGACAGCAATAAACCCCTCAATTCATCATTAATGTGAAGAAGGCTGTTGTTAACTATGATTCTCATCTCTCACAAAAAAACATGGCAATCTGAATGAAAAGGTAGGTCCTGGAGACTGTTAACAATGCTATTCTTGGGGTGGCTAGGTGGTGCAGTGACTAGAGCACTGGCGGTAGACTCAGGAGGACCTGAGTTCAAATGTGACCTCAGACAATTAACACAAAAATTAGCCTTGTAACCTTGGTCGAGTCACTCACTTGACCCCAATTGCCCTACCTTAGCGCCCCCCCTCCAAAAAGCAAAAACCAAACAAACAAACGAAAAACAATGGTATTCTTTCCCTTAATTTGTCCCTCTTTTTAAAATAAGCATCTTTAATCTGTAAGGCTATAGGCCTTCCACTTTTTAGAACTGTACATCCTTGCTTTTAACAGTCTGTTTAAAAAAAAAAGAGCTTTTCCCCCTTCTCTTGATCTCTTATATCTCTCGCTCCAATGAACTCCCAAGTGACACTAGAACCAGAGTTTTCCAACACAACTAAGACAAAAATAAACTCCTTAGTAAGTGTAAGTATGTTTTTCACTCTTGGGAAAAGGGCAATCTACCTGACCTGATTTCTGCAACTTAAGTATCGTACCAAATACCAATAAGTTTTAGAGCTGAGAAGGACGTTAGAGATTATAATGAAGAAACTGACGCCTAAAGGGAAGTAAACTGACCAAGGTCACATAGGCAGTAAGTATAATAGCCAGGAATACAATCCATTTTCCATCTCCAAATTCAGCATTCTTTCCAATATGCCATACTCATCAACCTCCCTATGGTAAGGAGGAGGGGGAGGAAAGGGTTGAGGAAATGAAGGGCTAAAGGGAAACCATTTAGTGGTAGAGAAAATGAGGGAAAGCCTTCTAAGAACGGGGGACAGCCGGTACAAAAGCATAATAGGATGATAGCTGGGATGATAGGATCTAGTAAGGTTACCTTTTTAAGGATAGAAAAGATGTGAGTATGTTTGTAGATAGCAGGTACAGATAGGTAAGTAACTGAGTGTGATTAAAGGAACACAAAGATAAATGAAAATAGGATTGAGGATGAATGAAGAGCAACCACTTCACCAGAGACTGAAATAAAGGGGAACATTGGTGGCAATATCCAACGGGGAGTATAATGAGAAAAAAGGGAGATGAGGGGCTCACTATAAAAGAAATGGATTTTCTCAATAAAGTATAAGGTGAGGTCCTCAGTTAAAAAAAGAAGAGGAAGCTAGGGAAGTTTTGAGGACAGAAGAAAAAAATGAGCACTTTCAGTTAGAAGTAGAATAATCAACTAGAAAGGCATAGAAGGATTGCCTTGCTGTGTTGAGGGCTCAACTGAGACTAGATAGCATAAATTTATTGTAGACCCAGTCAACATGATGGGGTGAATTCCTGCGGATCTATTCAGTAACACTTGAATAGAAATGGAAGAAGCACTTTCTACTTCAAATCTTCATTCTAAATCCTTGGCTTTCATATAAAAGTGTGACTAGCTACAGCCCCCACAGTATTGAATCACCTTATATTTGCATACAACATTCCCCCTCCACACCCCCCCCCAGTTCCCAGCATAGTGAACTACACAAGATAGATCATTGATAAATGCTTGTTGCAAGTGTCTCAGAGGATTAGGTATGAGTGACAGCTTTAAGAGAGTGAGAATTTAAGTCACTTTGAGGGGAAGAAGTTTGGTGATTCAGTCTAGGGAGCTGTATGTGATATTCCAGGGGTATGTGTAATAAAGTCCTGTTTTCATTTATGGAAATTTTGGTTCATCTTGAATTGAGGTTAATCCCACTTACAAAATAATTTTTTTAAACATTCTAGAATGATACATGTCATATTATCTCCCAGTACCTTGGGTCCAAGGGAGTAGGCTAGGGATTTGCAAAGCAGTGTTGGCATGCAGTTGAAGATGTCCTGCATGACTGTATCCAAACTCATGCTTCTTGGGGGTGGTAGGGAGAGCAGGGTTAGGAAACAGCCAGCACATGCTCTGTGAATAGTAGGGGCCCTCTTTATAAAACCAAGATCTTGGCAACTGAACTCCACAGATAGACACTGTAATAGTTCAACAGCTATAATCTAAAGACAGTCTAGTTCAACCACCCAATGAGGAATCCCTTTTCATGGCACCCTTCTTGGTCATCATTCAGTCTCTGATTGAAAACCACTAGGGACAGAAATCTTATAACTTCATGTGGTAGCTGGCTTCATGCCAAATGAGACTTCTTCTTTACTCTGTGGGGTGGATTGGTTTCAAGGGCTATGTACTCTCATGGTGTCTGTGAAATTATGTAAGTATCATCTATTCTTAAGAGCATCCATTCTACTCTATAATTTTTTTAAATTAGTCAATAGTACGTGAAATTGGAACAGAAAAAGAGAGCAATGCCTAGTTGAAAGAATGAGACAAGAGTTCAATCAATCAATAAACATTTATTAAGGAGCCACTATGTGTCAACACTGTGCTAAGTGTTAACTTCACAAGAAAAAAAAATTTTCAATGACACTGAAATAAATACGTATGAAGAGTATAACCTGGCACTAAATATGTGAGCAGAATCTTAGACGATATTCATAGAAGCTGAAAACAAGGTAGGTCACATTTCTACTAACTTTTACCCATTTAAAGTATACTATTCTGTTCTGAAGTCACATTTTGGGAAAAATATTGATAAGTTGAAGAGTATCCAGAAAAGAGTTATTAAGATGGTAAAAAGCCTCAAGGTAACGTTATTTGAGGATCCTTAGAAGGAAGAAGGAATGTTTGGTCTAATAAACATTTATTAAGGACCTATTATGTGCCAGCACTGTGCTAAGTGCCAACTTCACAAGAAAAAAACCTGGAAATTTTTGATGACTTTGACGTACATAGAAGTGAATTGTATGAAGGGCATTATAACTATCTTCGTATTTAAAGCATTGACATTATTCTTTTTGTACTTAAAGGGACATATGCTAGGAATAATGGGAGAAAGACATAGAGAAATAGGCGTCAGGTCCCTGTAAGGAAAAAACATCCTAACAATTGGAGCTATCCAAAAGTAGACTGGCCTACCTCAGTGGGCGGTGAGTTCCCTAACACTGAAGGTCCTCAAGCAGTCTGAATGACCACTCGTTAGATTCTTATTTGGGTACAGGTTAAAGTAGATGACTTCTCAGTTCTCATTCAGCTCTAAATCTAATCTATGTACTGCTAAAGCAAAATCTGGAGTGGGAGTAGGGGTGGGGGTGGGGATGGGGCACAGCCAAAGAAACCAATCCCCAAGAGAACTCAAAGACCCCAAACTCAGAAGGTCGCTTAGATAACATCTACAAGAAATAGGAAGCATTGACCCCAATAAGACCCATTTCTTAAAGGTCATAGACAAGACCTGGCAGTTGACCAAGAATCATAGTTGTTCAAATAATTTGAAACAAACCACAAACTCCACATTCCCCAGATCCAGAATCAGCATTGACTGAAAACAAAGGGGACATGACTTACCAGCCAGAAGGAAACTGTCTGTAATAAGCCATTTAAGAAATCAGGCCCAGTTAGCATCTTGGTTTGACCAGTCCAAGGGCCTCCCAGAATCCTCTAGGGCAGCACTGTTGTTTCAGTTTTATGAGAGGGAAATGCCAAAGAAACAGGGTTTATAGTGACAAGATCCCTGAACATGGAATCAAAAGGTCGGACTCTTGAGTTTTTTGCCACATCTTAGCTGTGGAATGTTGGACAAGGCTCTTCCCCTCTCTGACACTCATCTGTACATTGAAGGGATTAAGCTAAAATCCTATCTGGACTGAAGCAGCTGGAGAGGCTTTTAGTCACTTACGGATGTCCAGCAGTCTTTGCAAAATGGGGCTCCATTAACTTCCCAGAGTCATAAGATCATAGATTTAGAGCTGGAAAGGACCTTAAAAATCATCTTGTCCAATCTCTTCATTTTAAGAATGAGGAGACAGAGGCCCAGAGAGGAAGGAAGGAAACATTTATTAAGCACTTTCCTTGTTCCAGGCATTGTGTTAATGCAAGTATAATTTCATTTAATCTTAACAACAATCCTAGGAGGTAGATGCTATTATTATCTTTATTTTATGGTTAAAGAAACTGAGGCAGACTGAGGTTAAGTGACTTGCCCAGAGTCACACAGCTACTAAGTGTCATATGTGACACCTGGCCCAATTCACTATCCATGTTACCATTAGAGGTGAAATCTCATTCAAATTCCCTGAATGGATTCTGCCTTCAGGATCTTCCCTCAGAGCCTATAAAGCCAGAGCCAGAGATGAAGACAGAGTTTTCCTCAAGTCCACTTTATTTGATGGGCCCTCAGGAGGAGTCACATGAATGGTACCAGGCTGAATGTACATCACATGGACATCATTTACAAATATGGAAAGAGACAAGGGAGGCAGCTAGCTCAGGTTGGCTTTTCCAGCTCTGATTGTCCCTTCCCTGCCATTTCCTTTTCCAGACAGACTATAGACCCATGAGGCATTCATTATCCCCTCAACAATCCACATTCCAGGATCACAGGATTTAGAACTAGAAAGCACCTGAGAAATCATTCAGAAAGTCAACAAGGAGCTATAAGAGTAAGGAGTAAGGAAGTTAGGAAGACGTAGAGTCATATCCCATGTCAGATGCTGACTGGTTCTTCTACCCTCGGCCAAACATTTAACTTTATGGTTCTTTAGTTTACTCATTTATTTTTTTAAAAGGGGGTGGGGTGGGGAGTTGGACTACATGGTCTCTAATATTCCTTCCAGCTCTAGCCCTTATGATTTCGCACAGTAGGCATTCTTAACTTTTTTGTGTGTGATGAATCCACTTTCTTAGGATAATGTTTTTAAATAACTGAAGGAACTGTTGAATTAAAGTTAAAAGTAAGTATAAGTAAAGATATAATTTTTCATACCTAAGATCACTGATTCCCTGAAACCTATCAATGGACCCTTTGGGGATCGATGGGCCTCACAGACCACTTATGTAACCCAACACTAATTACACATATAAGAACCTTGACTGCCAGAAGAGAGAGGTGAAGTCACCTGCCCAGGTTAGCATAACAGATGTCAGAATTAAGATTTAAACTCAGGTTTACTCATTTCAAATTCAGGGCTCTTTCTATTATCTCGTGCTAACTCTCTCAGTGACCTTCTACAAGTACTTTCCCATTGAAAGCTTGGAGGGCTTAGCTGAGATCAGCATTGTACCAAAAGCCAGTCTTTGGTGGAGCACAACAGGGATCTTGAGACTTCTTTCGATATCTAAGCCATCAATCTTTCTGATGTACCAAGGGCTTACCATAGGTTTTACTTCCCAGAGACGAGTACAAGCCTCTCCAGACCCATCACAGTTCCAAGATACGGTTTCATTTGATTCAACTCAACTGAAATGTATTAAGTGCCTACTATGTGCAAAGTAACATGGCAGAGTAGACAAAGGTCTGTTCCAGTGTTAGAAAGGCTTGAGTTAAATTACTAGCTCAGACCAATACTTGCTATATAACCCCAAGCAAGATATTTTAACCCTAGGCAAATCTCTAAAACCATGAGTTGCTGAGCTACATCTCTGAAGGGACCTTCCATACTAAGAATTTCCCCAGACTGATGAAATTACAGGAAAACATAACAAAAAAAAACCTCCAGATAATGTGCTAGGTGCTAAGGATACACAGACAAGAATGAAAGCATTTCCTGCCCTCAAGGAACTTACATTTTTACCATGTTGAAGTCACTCATCCTATTAGTTGAGATTATCTGGCCAAGTGCAAGTATATTTGTGTGCAAATGTTACATCCACACTCAGAGAGCACACTCAGAGTGAGCTGGCTAAGGCAGCCATGGGCAATATCCATGACAGGCTATGTGGACTGAAGTCTTCTGTGTGTGTTTAAGCCTCCCACTACCAGCATTAATTAAATGGGCATTGTTACTTTAATGAACATTTCAGTTAATTGAGAATCAGATAATCCTGATTTTAATGAACTTGAAATGCTATTGGGCAAAGCTGTGCAGTTCTTAGAAGGGCAACCTTGCTGCTATATCACAAATCGAATTTGAATTGTATCTATTTGAGAAGATAATAACAGCAATAATAATGTTGGAGACCCTAGTTTGGCACCGAGAAGGCCCTAGAGTAGCTAGTTACTGAAAGAAAATAGTGGGATAGTAGAAAGAATACTGAATTGGGAGTCAAAAGATGAAGATTCTTGTCCCAGACCTATTATTAAGAAATGAGTGAGCTTGGGTAAGTTACAATCCCCTTTCTGGGCCTCAGCTGTCCCATCTCTAAAATGAGAAAGGTGGTTTGGGAGGCAACTACCTGTGATGTCTTTTACTGGAAGCTCTCTCCAGTCATCTTTTTTGTGGATAGAAGGCTAGACTGAGAGTCAGGAAGATTGAGTTCAGACCCCACCTCTGACTTACCAGCTGTGAGCAAGTGTGATTTTGACTTCTCTTAGCCTGTAACCTCATCTGCAAAATGGAGATAATATAGTCTTGGGTACTAAGAGGATCAAATGAAATAACACACTCTGCAAGCCTAAGAGTGCTATATAAATGTTAGCTGTTATCAGTATTATTTCTTCCTTCTCCTCAGATGACCATACATATATTTGTCTGTTTATACATTCTATTAACTCATAAAACATAAGGGTCTTGAGGATGGAGACTGTTTTCACCATCTCCTAATCCGATATCTTGTGCATGGATGGTACTTCATAAGTTGTTGGGCTGGAGACTCTCAGCTGAGGTCTTGAAGGTAACTCTATTAAGGGACTCCTGGAGCCAGTCTCTGGCTATAGAAGTGTGCCCCCCATTCCTATGCCCAGAGAGTCCAAAGAACTTGGTTATTCATGTAAAGGTGCCCAAGCCAAGAAAGATTACCTTGAAGTCTGATGTAGTAGGAAGAACATGGAATTTGGAGTCAAGACGCCTGGATTAAAGTTTCTTCTCTACCTACTGGACAAAGTTCCTTCTTCACTGGTAAACTGGGATTTGATCCTGAGGTATTTGCATAAGACTCTCTTTTTTGATGGTAGAGAGAATAAGGACTGTTCTTCTCCCAAGCTATCAACAGCTCCTTCCCTCGTGCAGGCTTGTAACTGTGGAGTCCTCATGTTGTCCACCTATGAGGAGAGCCCTGCTCTAGGCTTAATGCCCTGGGTTACTTATATAAATCCTCTCAGCCTCAGTTTCCTCATCTGTAAAATGAAGAGGCTAAAGTGGATGATTTCTGACATCCCTTCTAGCTTTAAAACCCCATGACAGAGACTAACTTCTGTGACCACCACCAGTAAGCCAAGTCCAAAAAGAGCCTAAGGCACAGGCAGCAAAGTGAGCATTATCAAATCCCATAGTCATGGCTTTCGTTAATATTAGGGTTAGTTAATATTAGGTCTAATCCATTGCCTCAAAATTACTGTCATTGCATTTAGAGGGGATTGGATTGCCCAAGATATATAATTAGCATATCAGTGTTTGGTAGTAAATGTGTATTTCTGAAAGTTTGTAAAAACAGTTTGTTCTCTTAAGTAGCTTAAATATTTCCCCAACCTCTGATTTGAGGCTATGATTTTGCTTAGCAAAGCCCTCATAGAAAAGAATTATAGAGGCCCAGGTAGTGAACATGGAGTGAGGCAATGTGGGTTTTCCACTGGGCTATAGCAAGTAATAGCTGCCTAAATGTCACTCAATCCCTCCAAACCTCCCTTTGCTTATCCCTACAATGGGAATAATAATACTTGTACTACTTGCCTACAGGGCTGTCAAAAGGAATATGATTTTTAATCCTTCAAGTGCTGGCTAGACAAATGTCTTCCTCGCATCAGAAAACCTCAGAAAAGGACTTGAGAAAAAGATCTGTTTATCAACCTGAGATCTGTCAATTATTGTTTAAAACAATAAAAACATTTTGGTAACTGTATTTCAGTATAATTGATTTCCTTGTAATCCTACATATTTCATTTTATACATTTAAAAAACATGGCTCTGAGAAAAGGTCAGTTGGCTTCCCCAGACTTCCAGGGCACAAAGGTTAAGAAATTCTGATCTAATCCAACCTCAGGCCTAAAGTGGGACTCTCCTGGTCCTATGGCCTCAGAAGTTGCTGGGAGGGACCTACTATATCAATGGAAGCTGTCATAGGCTGATACAAAAGAGAAACTTGGGCTCTAGCCCAGCTTCTTATGGCCATGAGTTTTGAATTAGCAGCTCAGAATTAATTAATGAGGAGCCATGAGAATGTCAGCACTGTGTTTCCTTTTTGTTTTGCTCTTTCAATGTCTCCTAATTAAAAATTACGATTATTATTAATGTTTACCACTTTGTGGCTACAAAACACTTTCCTTACACCTCACATTTCACAGACAAGGAAACTATGGGATGAGAGGAAAAGTTTTTTGGTTGTTGTGTTTTTGATTGTTCAGCCTGAGTCTCTTTGGTTTTGTCAGAATCAGGCCAGAAATTCTTCTCCTCTTTCCCTTACTTGGTACCTTTGTAGACCAGGAATAGAAACTTTGACCTGCTCCATTCACAACTGGGGATGGTTCCCTCCTCCTTAGGTCTCCTTCTAGAGGCCAGACGGTGTGAATACCTGAACATCTCTGGCCTAAAGCAGCTCAGAACTTCTGAGCTCTACTGAACCACCTGCCTCAGTGTCCCCACTAGCAGCATTATGGGCCTGGGCCTCCTTGACCAGAAACAAAAAGACTTTTGTCTTCACTTCTAAGCACAGTAAGACTGAGTTTCTGATCTACCTCAAATATATATAAAATAGCATGTTCACATGCACACATACATATATGTGTACATGCATGGGTATGCACGAGTGTGCACACATGTCTGTATGTACACACACAGGCATATATAAATAAGTGTCACAATGTTGCATTATTTGGATGTATGCATGTACACACATGTATAGTGTGCTGTGAAGTGCACATGTGTATGCACACATGTAATGCATATACGCAGGCAACTATAAAACATGTGTATTGCATGTATGCATGTGTGTGCATACCTATTCACACTGTGTGGGTATCAATAACTATATAATGATATATATATCTATATTATTTGTGTGTGAATACACATTTACATTGTGTGTATATATGTAAATATTGTCCAGCCCTGTGATTTTGAGAAACACTATGAGAGAAATGCAACAGATTTGTATTCAGAGGATGTAGGTTAAAATTTCATTCCTGGCCCTTTATTGACTGGCCCTGTGTAACTTGGGATCAGTCCCTTACCTCTCTCTGCAGAATAAGGGGTTGGACTAAATGTCCTCTAAGGTCTCTCTCAGATCCAAATCTATAATCCTAGGATCCTATAGGAGAAGATCTCCAACGGCCCTTCCAGCTCTAAGGCTTTGATGCAACGATTCCATTGATGGAAGGCAATGTAGGCTGGCAACTATTCTGTAACTCAAAGTCTTAGAGAGCTGTCCGGAGCTCTATTGATCGGTCTGGCATCACAGAGCCAGTATGTGTCACACGGAGGATTTAAACCTGGGTCTTCCTCACTCAGAACCACTTCCCTGTCCTGTACACAGGGATTATCAAGCTCAAATGGAAATAGATACCACATCTTATTGACTCAGAAAACCACAGATTACTATTATCTATCTTGTATTTTATTTTTATTTAGTATGTAAAACTTTTCCTACTTGTATTTTAATCAGGCTCTGGCCACAAACTAGGGAACTTTGCCCGCTTCTGAGAGTTTAACACCTTTCTATAGACCACAATACCTCCAATCAACGCTTACTTAAATGATCTGTGGTTTCATGAATTTGGGGTACGCTGAACCATATGCAGATCATACCCCCTATGCCTTAGAAGATGGTCTTCAGGAGTTGTTGTGGCCCCCCAAATTTATCACCTAATAATGAGCTTCTCCATTTTAGTGGCATAGATGCTGGAATGGCAGACATAAAGCCCATCTCTAAGCCTACTCTGGTAGGGTGTTCAAGCAAAGCTTTCAAGAAACCAAAGGTACCTACTGTAGGCAACATCCCATATCCTACTCCTCCAGGGCTGTTTAGCCTCACAGGAAGGGCCTCAGCCTGAAGTATTCACATATGTACACATTGTTGTCCTAGTCATTCCCATCACAGCCCCACCTCAGCTCCCACACACTGCAACAAACAATTAGGATCATTTCCAATCCTCAGTGGAGGCAGTTATCCTCTCCATCCAGGACTGGATCCAGGGAAGGAAAGGCTGAGAAAGGAGGGGGTGTGTGGGAACCCAAGGAGTGGTTCCATGTCCTATTTCCAAGACTTAAGTCAAACCTACCTTGTGCCAGCTTTAAGGAAATGTAGAACTGATAGGACCAGAGCATTTCGAACTGGAATATGAATGATAATGAGGTTCAGGGTTTAGAAAACTTTTCATAAAGTATTTCATTTGTGTCTCACAATAGCTCTGGAAGGTGGAGACACAAGGTATTATGCTCCTTGTCTTACAGAAGGGGAAATTGAGGCTTAGAAAGGTTAATTAACTCACATGAGTGAGTTTGAATCAGAGATAGGACTCAGACTCAGATCTTTCTGATGCCCAATCTGGCCTGCTCTCCAATATGCTATATTTCCTGTTAGAGAAACTTAAAGATCATTTAGGCCAGCAGTTCTCAACCTGTGGGTTATGTTCAATTTGTAACAATGAAAATACATCCTGCATATCAGATATTTACATTTCGATTCATAACAGTAGAAAAATTAGAGTTATGAAGTAGCAATGAAAATACTTTTATGGTTGGGGGTCACCACAACATGAGGAACTGCATTAAAGAGTTGCAGCATTAGGAAGGTTGAGAACCACTGATTTAGGCCAACCCTCTGCTTTTATAGGGGCAGCTAGGTGGCACAATCCTTACAATGGGATATAGGCTATGGGAACCCCCTTGAACTCTCCTTGAATCTTCCCACTTAATCTGGCACTCTGAGGCCATAAGCCTTTACAGAAAAGCCCAAACCTCAGTTACTCTTAACCAAGCCTAGTCCTCTAAGGTCTGTTATCTCCAGGTAACCTTCAACTACTTCCCACCCTCAATCCCATTCTCTTGCTCTGGATTCTGACATCTAATCACCCCAGTCCCATCAAGATCCACCTCAAGATCTTCCTTGGACCCCTCCTTCACTCACCCCAGAATACTTGGCCACCCTAGATCCCCTCTACAGCCTTTCTGTATATAAGATCCATCTTGCCTCCATGTTCAGATTCAATCTCGTCCAATGGCATTGGTGATACAAATGCTTAGATTTCTTAAGTGTCTACCCAGGATCTTTAATAAACTTAGCTTTTCTTTGGCTGAGAGAAGGTTTGGGTCAAATTCATTCAGTCACTTAACCCTGTCAGCCTCAGTTTAGCCATCTGTAATATGAGCTGGAGAACAAAATGGCAAAGCACTCCAGTATCTCTGCCAAGAAAATCCCAAATGGGACCACAAAGAGTCGGACACAACGGAAACGAGCAAACAACAAAAAATAATTTTATAGATGAGGAAACTGAGGTCCAGAGAGAAATGACTTGTACAAGGTCACACAGGTCATAAATAGGACAATAACTCTAGAGCTAAAAAGAACCTTAAAGATCGACTAGTCCAACACTCTCCTTTTACAGTTCATTGGGAAACTGAGGCACAAAGAGGTAAATTCATCCCTCCCAAAGTAATTTAAATAGCCTACCACCAGTCAGTTAATTTTGTCTTTTAGGGGGTGTAAGTATATTTGGGGGGGAGCTCCCCATTTGAGGCCAAAGTTTGACTTTGAATCACTTTATCTGCATTTAACCTCCTACAGGCTCAAACCCCTGCCAACCCAGAGAGTGACATTCATTATTATTCATTATTCAAACCCCATCCCTTTGTTTTCTGGAATAGCTTTGTAGCCTGGAGTCAAATGAGCCAAAGTAAAATTATGTGACTTGGCGTTGGGAATATATTACTTGAGCTGCCAGAATGGATTTAGCAGAATATGGGCACAGTTCTTCACTTCTTCCACCCCAACCTCCCTCTGCAGCACACAAAGGGATATGACAGGCCTTGAGTTATGAGGGGCCATTCTAGGGGCTATGATAGAGCTGATTGTTTTATGCACTGACTTAAGATCTCATTTCCTGCAACATTCACAAGTGCTTTCTGGGCGACTGAAAGGAAACCTGCTGTTTGTGCATGGTACACATCCCTCCCTCAAGCCTTCCCAGCCTCCCTTGCCAATTCAAGAGGTAGACAAGGGCATGGTTGCCTTAGGTTTCCTACTAGGACAGAAAGCCTAATCAAACTTGGTGGGTTTCATAGCCAGAGGAGTGGCAAGGCTGCCCAATTAACCCTCTTGTCTTTCTAGGGAGTCCCAGTGCTCAAGTGGAAATAGACTTGAGTCTAGAATCAGAAAAATAGAATTTGAATTCTCTCACTAATACTGGCTATCTGTGAGACCATGGCCAAGTCATTTAACTCCCTCAGGCTTAGTTTTGTCATCTCTGGAATGGAGAGTTGGATTTCATGACCTTTAAGGTGCCTTTTAGCTCTGAACCAACAAAAACAGCAAGAAGGAGGGAGGGGAGGAGGGAAGGGGAAGAGAGAAAAAAACATTCCAAGGAAATTATTTTAAGTTGGATCCACATTTCCATACCTGCAAAGTACATGTCAATTACCCTGGGACTCTGCCATGTATCCACATGATGCTTTGGACTAAACCACAGCTTTTGGCCACCATTCCCCTTTATGTGCCATCTTCCCTATAGGAATATAAACTTCTTGAGGGCAGAACCTGTCTTACTTTTTGCATTTGTATCCCAAGCCTGCCAGTGTATGTTTTTTTTCTCCCTTCCTTCCTTTCTTCCTTCCTTCCTTCCTTCCTTCCTTCCTTCCTTCTTTCTGTTTAGGATGAAAAATACCCTTCATCCTTAGTTTAGTGAAAAAAAAATAAACACAGGGATCTCTTAGAATAAGAACAGGAGTTTATTCTGTTCCCTGGGAGAAGAGGGTAGTCTTCCCCATGACTCATCATGGAGAAGAGGCAAGTTACAAAAGGTAGTGCAGGAATTTATAACTTAATTTAGGAAAGCCCCCTTTCCTGACTGTTTCCTCTCTCATTGGTGGAGAGGCATACTTCACCAAATTCTTCCCCAACTGGGACAGCAAGGAAAGGGGGGGGGG
>CM053595.1:62098476-62142949 GCA_028646575.1 Pseudocheirus occidentalis
GTACGTGTACATAGAGGGCACAGGATCAATTGAATAGGAAGGGATGATACTTTAAAAGGTGAAATTCTGAGGTGGGAGAGGAATAGAATGAGAGGAGACAGGGAAAGACAGAATGGGGTTAATCATCTCATATAGAAGAGGCTAGGGATAACTATTACAATGGAGGGAAAGAACAGGAAGGCAAAAGGGAAAGGGTCAACTTTACTCTCATTGAATTTGGCTTAGGGAAGGAATGACATAAACTCTAAACTGGGTATCTTGCCACACAGCATAGTAGGGGGGGATGGGGATGAAAGGTAAGATGATGGAGGGGAGGGGAGGGTGGGGGTAAGGGCTACTGGAAGCACAAACTTCTGTAAAGGGACAGGGACAGGGTAGAGAATAGAACAAAGGGGGGATAGGAAGGAGGGACATATGATCATTCTCTCACAATAGGTCCACTGTGGAGACGTTCTGGGTAATTACACATGTACAGCCTGTATTGAGTTGCTTGTCCTTCCAGTGGGGGTGTTTGACAAGGGAAGAAGGGAAAGAATCTAGAATTTATAGTTCTATAATCAAATGTTTAAAATATATATGTATATTATTATTATTATTATTATTATTAACTACATGCAACTGTGAATTAAGATATACAGGCACTGGGGTAGGGAGAAGCATCCTGTCCTATCGGAAAGTTAGAGGAGCAATTGAGGAGGACATAGGAGAGAGCAGATTGGGGGAGGGGCTTTACAGTGGGTTCGATGTTTTGGGGTGGAGGGTAGGGGAAAGATGGGGACAAAAATTGTAACTCAAAATCTCATGGAAGTGAGTGATGTAAAGAAGAAAATAAGTAAATAAATTTTTTTAAAAAGAAGGAAAATAGAGCCCTAGACTTAATGTGGCCTCTTCTTGCTTCTGCAGTGATGATGACAGAGCTGCTGAAAACGAGGTAAATGAACCATAGTTTTTAGACTATATAAACTATCAAAGCCACATGGGGCCCTCTAGGCCCTCAAGTGTGGCCCTTTGACTGAATCCAAACATCACAGGACAAATTCTCTTAATAAAAGGATTTATTCTATAAAACTTGGACTGAGTCAAAAGGCTGCACCCAAGGTTTATTATAAACTTTGATTTAACTCTTTTACTACAAATGTGATATCCTTGTCCAATGATCATTGAGGGGGCATATTACTAAATAAACTGAATTCTATTTGTCTTAGCATTCTTTCCATAAATGAAACCAAAAGCAGAATGAAGTTGCAGCTAAATGTAAAATGCCTAGCAGATTTTCCTTGGAAAAACAAATTAAAGAGTTGATAGAATTGGGCTTTTTCATGAATCCAAAGACAATAGGAAACTTCATTTTGTGGGACATTTGGTCATTTTATATTACTTCACTAATGATAACTATTTGCAAAATAGTTACCATGAAAATAATTACAGCTTATTTACCAACATTGATTGTAGAAGATAAAGATCAGTTCTATGAAGGAACCCAATTAGACCCTCCAAATTAAATCAACATATACTTTGTAACTCAATGAGTTCAACGCAAAGATGGGAATAGGTGGTATGGAAAGAAATATAACAGGAAATATTAATCAGGAATAAAGAATCAACAAGTATATATCAAGACTTGCTTGCTGTGTGCTAGACACTGTGCTAAGTGCTAGGCATATAAAGGAAACAATACCTGTCCTCAATGACATGATATTGTAATTGAAGGGTAGGAGACACCATAAAAAATCAGCACATACAAGATAAATACAAAGTAGATATAAGAAAACCTTCGAAGAGAAGGCACTAGCAGCTGTGGGAATGAGGAAAGGCCTCCTGAAGGAAGGGGGCTGAAGGTAAGTCATAAAGGAAGCCAGGGATTCTAGGAGTGGGAGGAGAGGAAGGAGGGCTCTCCAGGCAAAGGGTGCAACCAATGAAGAGTCAGGGACAGAGGAAATAGAGCCTTATGCATCAGAAACAGCAAGTAGACACATATAACTGCATCCTACAGTCCATGGGGAAAGTACTGTGTTAAATACTATCAAGATAGCAAGGGGAAAGATGTGAAGCACTTTAAATGTCAGTCAGAGGAATTCCTATTTACTCCTATAGGTAAGAGCTATGGGAGTTGATTTTGTTGCATCATTTCCTAGTTAGACCTACGCTTTAGGAAAAATCAATTTGGCAGCAGTATGAAAGGTAGATTGGACAGGGTAGAGACTTGAGACCAGGAAACTAAATAGACGTATATCTAGGTAAGAGGTGATAAGGACTTGAACTAGTGGAGTGGCTATATGTGTGGAGATAAAAGAACACATGCAAAATTTATTGGTGAGAAAGAATTGGTGATGGAATGAATGGGTGGAGTGAATGAAAGAAGGATCAAGGATGACACTGAAGCTGTAAACTTGGGTGACTGAAAAAAAAATAGAGGAGGGGTGGCTAGGTGGTGCCGTGAATAGATCACTGGCCCTAGAGATCCAGCCTCAGACACTTAACACTTACTAGCTGTGTGACCTTGGGCAAGTCACTTAACCCCAATTGCCCTGCCTTCCCTCCTCCAAAAAGCAAAAAAAAAAATACCATACAGGAGATCCACACAATGATACACCAGGGATAAATATATAAGGTATCTGAAAGAATAGAATATACTGAAGATTTGGGGGCAGGGAAGAATCACAAAATTTATCAACAAAAATGACTGAAAAATATCAATCGCTGATGCTCTTTATACGTACTTTCCCATCTACTTAACTCTTTTTTTTTTTTTGCTTTTTGGAGGGCAGTTGGGGCTAAGTGACTTGCCCAAGGTCACATGGCTAGTTTGTTGTGTTAAGTGTCTGAGACCAGATTTGAACTCAGGTACTCCTGACTCCAGGGCTGGTGCTCTATTCACTGTGCCACCTAACTGCCCCCCCCCCATCTACTTAACTCTTTAATACAAACTTTTATAAATGCCTAAAGTGGTGGGGTAGGGGCCAAGATGTCAGAGAAAAGGCAAGGAATCATCTGAGTTTTCCCAAATTCCCCACCAAACAACTTTAAACAATTCCTCAAAACAAATTCTGGACTGGTAGAACCTGCAAAAGGACAGGGTGAAAGAAGTTTTCAGCCCAAGACAACTTAGAAGATCTGCAAGAAAGGTATGTCAGTAGGGAGTGAGAGTAGAGTACTGTCTGGCCAGAACAGGTCTGGCTCCAGCAAGCCAACAGTGGGCCTTGGGGATGACTGAATCAGTGATAGAAGCAGCAGCAGACATAGTGTCTGGAGCCCTCAGTGAGCAGAGGGTAAGGGTGTTCCTTTGTTGGCACTGGATGAGGGACTCCATTATATTACACATTGTGGATCATGGTGACAATCTTGGGTCAGAGGCCCAGGGTCAGGAGGAGTGCTAGCACAACAGAATGTATGGCCAGAGGGGAGCAAGGATCTTGGTCTGAGTTCCAGACCAGAAAAGAGTTCCTATGGTCACTCACAGACCACAGCACAGGCCAGGAGAGTAAACACATCTCTACTTAGAGTATACCACCTTGGAAGAACCATAAATTTACAGAACCCTAGAACTACCTCTAAGAAAAGCTGTAAAAAAAAACCAAACCCAAAAAACTCAAGCTTAGGACATTGCCCCCTCCACCCCAGGGGCAAAGCCCAACATCAACATCAAGTTTAAGTCAAGAAATAGGTTGCAAAATGAGTAAACAAACAAAAAAAGAAACTGACCATAAAAAGTTACTATGGTGACAGGAAATATCAAAACAATAAACTTGGAAGACAGCAAAGTCAAAACTGCTACCTCCAAAGTCTCAAAGAAAAATGTGAAATGGTCTCAGTCCCAAAAAGAATTTTTGAGAGGACTCAAAAATTATTTAAAAAGTCAAATAAGAGAGGAGAGGAAAAACTGGGAAAAAGAAATGAGAGTAATACCAGAAAATCATGAAAAATGAGTAAACAACTTTGTAAAGGATGCACAAAATAGAGTGAAGAAAATGATACCTTAAAAAACAAACAGAAAAGGTCAAATGGTAAAAGAGGCACAAAAATTCACTGAAGAGAAGAAAGACTTAAAAAGCGAAATTGGTCACATAGAAAAAGAGGTACAAAAATCCACCAAAGGAAAAAACTCCTTAAAAAAAAGAATTGGAGGGGAAGTTAGGTGGCGCAGTGAAGAGAGCACCTGTCCTGGCATCAGGAGGACTTGAGTTCAAATCCAGACTCAGACACTTAACACAAAACTAGCTATTTGACCTTGGGCAAAAAACTTAACCCCAATTGTCCTACCTTGCCCCCTGCAAACAAAAAATAAAATTAAAATTAAAAATTTTTAAAGAAATAGAATTGGTCCTATGGGAAAAAAGAAACAAAAGTTCTCTGAAGAAAATAATTCCTTAAAAATTGGAATTGGGCAAATGGAAATTAATGACTCCATGAGATAAAACAAAGCAAAATCAAAAGAATGAAAAAGATGGAATAAAATGTGAAATATCTCAGCAGAAAAACAAATGTCCTGGAAATAGATCCAGGAGAAATCATTTAAGAATTATTGGGCTACCTGAAAGCCACAAAATAAAAGAAACTAGACATCATCTTTCAAGAAGTTACCAAAGAAAATTGTCTTGATATTCTAGAATAAGAGGATAAAATCAATATTAAAAGAATCTACCCATCACTTCTTGAAAGAGATCCCAAAATGAAAACTCACAGGAATATTATACTCAGATTCCAGAACTCCAAAGTCAAGGAGGGCATATTGCAAGCAGACAGAAAGAAACTAGGCAAGTATTGTGGAACCACAATTAGGTTCATACAAGATGTAGTTGCTTCTACATTAAAGGAGTGGAGGACTTGGAATATAATATTCCAGAAGGCAAAAGAGCTATGATTATAATCATGAATCACCTATCCAGCAAAACTGAGTATTTCTTTAGAGGGGAAACATACATTCAAAGAAACAGAATTTCCAAGCATTCCTGATACAAAGCTGATTAGAAAATTTGGCTTTCAAATACAAGAATCAAAAGAGGCACAAAAAGGTAAATAAAAGAGAAATCACAAGGGATTCAATAAGGTTAACATCTGTCTATTAAAAGACGATACTTATAGGGGCAGCTAGGTGGCACAGTGAGTAGAGCACGGGCCCTGGAGTCAGGAGTACCTGAGTTCAAATCCAGACTCAGACACTTAAGATAAAAGCTAGCCATGTGACCTTGGGCAAATCACTTAACCCCAACTGCCCTCCAAAAAGCAAAAACAAAAACAAAAAAAAAACAAAAGATGATACTTGTAACTCCTAAGAGTTTTTTTTTTTTTAATTAAGGCAATTAGAAGGACTACACATAGAAAGCCCAGTGGCAAGTTGAATATAATGGGATATCTAAAAGAATAAAATTAAGGAGTGAGAAAGAGGAATGCCCTGGGAGAAGAGGGATGAGAGAGGTATAAGGGGGTAAATTATCTCACATAAAAGTGGCATACAAAGTAGAGCTTTTATAGAACAGGAGGAAATGGGGGTGTAGTGAGTAATGCTTGAACCTCACTCTCATCAGAACTGGTTCAAAGAGGAAATACTCAGCTATAGAAATATATCTCACTCAATGGGGAGATGGGAGAGTAAGGGGATAAAAGATATGGGGTGAGAAATAAAGTGGGAGGGAGATTGGGGGAGGCAGTGGTCAGAGGCAAGACAGGTTTTTGGGGAGGGACAGGATAAAAAGAGAGAGAGAGAGAGAGAAGGATAAACAAAGGAAACTGAGATAGAGGAAAATCCACACTCAGTGACCATAACTGTGAATGTGAATGGGATAAGCTAAATCAAAGAACAGAAAGAGAGCAGAATGGATTGGAAACCAAAATGCAACAATATGTTGCACATAAGAGATATACTTGGGACAAAAGACACACTGAATTGAAATTAAGGATTTCTATTATGCTTCAGCTGAAGTGAAGAGGTCAGGAGTGGTAATCATGATCTGAGACAAAGCAAAAGCAAAAACAGACCTAAATGAAAGAGATAATCAGAGAAACTACATTTTTTCTAAAGGGTGTCATAGACAATAAAGCAACATCAAAAAACTTTACAGCTAGTTTCTCTGATAAAGACCTTATTTTTCAAATATATAGAAAACTGAATCAAATTTATAAAAATAAGAGCCATTCCCCAATTGATAAATTATCCAAGAATACAAATAAGTAGCTTTCAGAAGAGGAAGTCAAAGCTATGAAAAAATATTTCAAATTGCTATTGATTAGAGAAAGGCAAATTGAAACAGCTCTGAGGTACCACGCCTCTCCCCTATCAGAAATGACACTTTCTGCAAGGGATGAGGGAAAATAGGTACATTAATGAGCTCCTGGTGGAGTAGCGAACTGATCCAATTATTCTGGACAACAATCTGGAACTAAACCCAAGGGGTACAAAACTATGCATATCCAGCAGTACCAGTACTAGGTTTGTACCTCAAAGAGACTAAAGGAAAAGGAAAAAGACATAATTGCACAAAAATATTTAGAGCAGCTCTTTTGTGGAAATTGAGGGGATGCTGAATGTTCATCAATTGAGGAATGACTGAACAGGTTGTGGAATCTGATTGTGATGGAACATCATTGTTCTGTACAAAATAACAAGGGAGATGTTTTCTGGGAAAAAATGGCAAAACTTACACGAGCTGATGCAAAGTAAAGTGAGAGGAATGAGAATATCATTTTCCACAATAATGACAATAATGTAATATAATGATGTAATGATGATCAACTGTGAAAAACTTGGCCACTCTGATCCATCCAATAATCCAAAACAATTCCAAAGGACTCCCAATGAAAAATGTTATCTGTCTCCAGAGAGAGAACTGATAGACTCTGAGTACAAACTGAAATATCATTTTCTTGCTTTTTTAATGATATGCCTAATATGGAAATAGGCTTTGTAAGATTTCACATTTATAATTAATATCATATTGCTTGCTTTCTCAGTGGGAGGTGGGGGAGAAAGGCAAATAATCTGTAATTCAAAATTTAAAAAGAAAAGAATGATAAAAAATAAACAATAAATTAAGGGGGTAGGACATTGTGATAGATATAGCAGAGATAACCTTATCTGATGACACTGATCATAAATGTGAAGCAAGACCTGATTAATAACAGTAAAACAAGGAGTTATGCTCACCAAAGGTGTTCCCTGTCATTATGGAGATCCATTGCCAGCATCCAAGTTGAAGAGGAATTCCTTATGGGTGAAAAGACCCATCAGATATTCTTGTTTGTGAGTAGCATAGTGCTTTTAGAATCAAGCCACAGAATATCATAAATTCCTCTGCAAGGGGTCTATAACCATTCAAAAGAATTTAGCCTAAACATCTACACAGGAAAGACAAAGTGGATAAAGAATGGCTATTGTTTAAGATTATGACATGCAGAACTGCTGAGCCCAACACAACAAAACGAAATTTAACTTAAATAAATGTAAAGTCCTGAAGTAGGGGCCAACAGAAGGGTATATAGCCCTGGTTTGAGAAAAATATGGTTAGTTTCATTGACCACAGCTTTATATAAGCCAAGAGTATGATGCAAATCCTAAATAAGGAAGTGAAGATCAGGGATAAAGTTAGGTCAGAATTAGATTGCACTAATAATAAGGCTTAGAGCAAAGACATGGGAATGGAAGATGGTTTGTGCATGAACGAACAGGTAGTAGGACAGTTTGATTGGACCATAGAGCACAAGAAATAGGACAACATAAAAAAAAGCTTAGAAAGGCAGGTGAGAGTCACATTATGGAGGACTTTAAATGACAGGCTAAGGATTCATAATTTTTTCCTAGAGGAACAGATTATTCAGTTACAACTTCTGAAAAAAATCTCCTTTGTCTGTTTCTCAAAGGACTTAAATTGGTTTAACATGTTTGATTAGATTGTGAAATAATCTCATTGCTTAAAAAACTTGAATTCTAAGATGCTAAATCAGAACAAGAGAAACTAAGTAAGTTAATTAGGATCAGCTGGGGGCATAGACACTGACATCATGTGCTCCAGTCTCTAGTATAAATAGCATATCAAAATCATGTCCGGAGGAACCAAAAACAGGGGAGTTTTTGTTGTCGTCGTTCTTGTTGTTGTTGTTGTTGGTAGTGGTAGTGGTGGTATTTTTTTTCCTCCAGAACATCAGATAGAGTTGAGGATTTAAGAAAGCAAGCTGATTGGATTTTTTTTAAAGGAAGAATAAGTCTAGGGAAACTTAGCGGAGATATTAATGTTACTAGAAAGAAGCACAGTAATGCTGATGAATTATTTACTACTTTACCTAAATACAGAAAAACAAGGTATATATTGTCAATCTGCCTATAACTTAATATGTCAGCTCTAAGAAGTTACCTAGGGTGCTGAGAGATTAAGAGGCTTGTCCAAATTCACATTGTCAGTAAATGTGAGTGGATGCATTGGAAGCTAGGTCTTTCTTACTGGAAGTCAAACTCTCTACCCACACTGCCCTCTTAAGTATTTTAATAAACAAAGGAACAACAAACAAGAAAAGCACAAAAGGAGTTATTAAAGGAGAGAGGTTAACTAAGTAAGTGTTTAAAACTGGCATTTTACTATAGTTAAAAACAGACAGACAGACAGATAGATTCATATAAGCATACATGCATATCCTTTGTACTTAAGTACTTAAAAATTCTTCCCTCTTCCCCTTTTCTTTGTTTTACGAGGCATCATTTTTTTAAACTGGCACTCTCCTTGTGACACTGTGACTTGTGTCATCACAGTCTTCAGGATAATCAGAAGTCCAGGTAACCTAAGGAAGAGGGGGAAAATGCAAGGAGGAGGGTGGGGAGCAAGTTCAGCTGTAATATATTTCCAATAAAGTCCTGTGCTTGAGACATGGCACAAAAAGAAATCTTTGAGATCATGTATGGCTTGAAAATGACTTGAGTCATCCATGAAACAAAACTCAGTTCTGCACTGATACCCACAACACATTAAAAGAATCAGAGACAGCCTCCAGCAGCAGTAAAACCTGGACAAAAATCCAGAGGCTAAGAAGGTACATGCGGTTTGCTATTTGTCCCCAAGGAAAGAAGCCCGGCACAGAAGAAATCAAGGATTCATCATAGAAGAATACAGTGCTGTTAAATCTTCATTTTCTAAAGCATAAGGCGAGTTGACTCTGGGGATTTCCCCTCACTAAATCCAATGAGCACACCTCCTCCTAATCTACGCAGGGGTCAACAAAGTACTGTCCACCCATCAAATCCAGGGGGAAGCCTGCTTTTTAAAAATGAACTAAGTATGGTTTTTACATTTTAAAATACAATAAAATTTTGTTCAAAAGTGTAAAAGCTATTCTTAGCTCACATATAAAAAAATAGCAGGTTGCTGAATTTGGTCATGCTTTGTCTACCCTTGCTATGGTATGGGTATGTCCACCAACACTTTGTTAAGAGGACGAAAACAATTTCTGATTGATTTTCAGACTGTTGCTGCTATTGTTCAGTCATTTCAGTCACGTCTGACTCTTTGCAGCCCTATTTGTAGTTTTCTTAGCAAAGTTCCTGGAGTGGTTTGCCATTTCCTTCTCCAACTCATTTTACAGATGAAGAAACCAAGGCAAACCAGGTTAAATGACTTGCCTAAGATCACACATTTCTAACTGATTGTCCCAAACACTTTTATTATGACAGAGTTTAAGTAAACTAATTGCACAGCTAGTAGGTGTCTGAGGCCATTTTACAGATGAAAAAAGTGAGATTTGGTAACTTGTCCACAGTATCAGCACTAAGCCTTAATCCCAGATCTTCTGGCTCCCAGGCCAATTCTCTTCTCCCTCCTCCATATTCCTCCACAGTAGTAATTATTTAGGAACACAGACTTTTGAGCTGGAAGGGACCTCAGAGACTGTGCAATCTAACACCCTCATGGGGGTGCTGAGGAAACTGTGCCTCAGAGAGAGTAAGTGACTTGCCCAAAGTTACCCAAGCAGTAAGCAGCAGAGACAGAATTTGAACTCAGGTCCTTACGTCTCCAAATCCAACACATTTTCCCATGTTCCATGCTTCTAAAATGGACATATCATTGCTGCTATTCTACAGTAGTTACTGAAGTTATTTTTTCTAACTGATTGTCCCAACACTTTTGTTAAGACTCAGCATCTGCTTAATAGATATATCCTATTACACAGTTGTTGTTAAGTGTATGGGCAGAATCTGGCTTAAATGGGAGACAGAGTTTAAGTAAACTAATTGCATAAGCATGGTCTAAAGCCGGGCTAAACATGGACCTTTGAAAATGACACATGACTTTAATCAAAATCAGGGATCAGGCTGAGAACAAGACAACCACCAGACTGAGTCATGAGAACACTTTGATTTTTGATTTCACAGCTGAAGTTGCTGAAGCCAGCACAAACTGGGAGCTTCCTGTACCCCAGTCCCCTCCCGTCCTCTTTCCCCAAACATCACACAGGTCAGACTGAAACTGGAACCTACCTGGCTTTGCATGCAGGGAGTATGGGAGGTATCTCTTCAAATGGAGTCATGCAGCATGCTCTCCTTGGTACCCCAAAACTGATGCAATCAGAGAATACCAGAGCTAGAATGGATGGAATATGAAGTAGTAGGTAGATGAACCCTAGACCTGAAATCCAGAGCCCCAGGTTTGAATACTAGGTCTCTCACTAGCCTCTATGACCTTGAACAAGTCCTTTCCCTTCCATGACCTTCACTTTTCTGTTCTGTAAAATGAGTAGGTTGGATCTTAGATGGACCCCCAAGGTCTGTTACACTTCTATTATTAATATCTATTGTTTACATCATTCACTTATATGTATCATTCAGTTTTACCATTGCTAAATTAACTAGTCCAGTGTTCTTATTTGTTAGAGGAGGAAATTGTAATCCATTTCGACAAGCACTTATTAAATGCTTACCAGGTTCAAGGCAGAAGTGTAATAGTAGAAGCCTGGCCCTGCAGTCAGGAAGGTCAGGGTTCAAATTGCTCCACTGATCCATACTAGTTCTGTGACCACCGACAACTCACTTAACCTCTCGGTGCCCTAGAGAACTCTCTGAATGGAGCAGTGTTGGACCAGTTATCAGCTGCATTGATGGGGGGAGTTTCCACACTAGTGGTTCCGCATATTGATGAAATCATAGTCCCCTCCCCAGAGAAGGAGAGGGAACGGGAAAGAAACAAGCATTTACATAACATCTATTATGTGCCAGGAATTGTGCCAAGTGCTCTACAAATATTATTTCACTTGCTCCTCACGACAGTTGCAGGGGGGGGGGGGTGTGCAGGGGGTAAATTCCTATTTTACAATTAAGGAGACTGAGATATACAGAGGTTAAGTGATTTGTCCAGTAAGTATCCTTTGCCAAATTTGAACTTAGATCTTCCTGACTCCAGGCCCAGAACTCTACCCACCATGTCACCCAGTTGTCTCCCCTAAAGTATGCACAACATTGACCATATAAAGACAAATTGAGAACCAGAAAGGTAAAGAAACCTACCCAATATTATACAGCCAAGAAGTATCAGGTCTGGGCTTAGGACTAGGCCTCCCTCGGTCCAGTGCTTTTTCCATTACAATACCTCTAACTCAGGCCTACGGCTAGGAAAACTATTACCTGTGTGACCTTAGCAACAATAAAAGGAATAGGAAAAGGGACTGGATCTAAAGTTCATGGATTAGGGCACTCCCAAATGAGAGAACTTCCTCTGTGAATACAGGTTAGCACCTTCTCTGCAGAGAATTGCCTAGATGAGCATCGAGAAGACAAGCTATTTGACAGTGCCACAAGCTCAGTATGTGTCAGAGATAGGATCTGAGCCTACATCTTCTGTTTATGAGGGCAACTCTGTCTACTACAGCTGCTACATTTAAAATAATAACATAGATATATAATAATAAACATTTCTTTAATGTTTAAGGCTTCATTTGTCTATTTTTAATTTCCATGGTGATCTAGAGACCACTTCCCATAGGTGCCTCCCTCAGAAGTGATGTGTGCAGGCTCTGACACATGGTCCTGTCATCTGGCACTTTCTTCCCATGTATACCTGAGGTCTAGCTATCATCTATAGAATAATGAGACCAAATTGCCTGACAAATAAATACCTTCAAAGTGCATTGTCCTTCAAAATCATCACCTTGCAGAGGCTACCCTTGTTCAAACAGCACTGCCATTTCCAAGAATATCGGAGGAAGTTTTCTTTGGGAATGAATTGCTTTTGAAGTTCTCACACAAGAGAGCTAGTCTAAGTCCATTCCAGCCATACCTTGCCTTTGACTCAAAGTGGTTTTACTTGATGTGATCGTAGGATCAAAGGGCCGGAGCAGAATTCACCAGACTCCACTCTGAAGCGTCTTGTCTCTTTTGAAAACCAACAACAATAAATCTACCTTCCCAGAAGTATTGATTTAAAGCTGGAAGGGATTTCAGAGGTCATCTAGTCCAACTCTCTCATTGTATAGATGAGGAAACTGAGGCCCAGAGAGACAGAGGAACTTGCCCAAGGTCATAAAATAGAGCCAAGGTCATAAAATCAAGAGTGGAACCAGGTCCTTTGACTTCAGATTCCCTTTTTTTTAGTGAATCATATTGGTACCATGCTGCCCTTCATCAAAGATGAGGATCTGTCCCTACTGAGAGACCAAGGACGTGACATTTATTGAACTAAATCCCCAAAGAGGAATTTCAGAAATGTTCAAAACATTGGACATCTTGAGGAAATAAGGGTCTGCCCTCCCAAGGAGTTTGCTTTGAAGGGGACCACACAGACACAGACACACACACACACACACACGCACACACGCACACATGCACATACAAATTCTACTCTTTTGTTAAAAAGTCAGTCATATTACTTTACATACATATCTTCCTTGATACCGTTGATAACTCACATGAAGTTAGCACTTTAAACTTTACAAAGCACTTTTGCCACAATAACCTGTTGAAGGAGGTGATGCAAATATTATTATTCCCAATTTACAGATGAGAAAATTGAAGCTGAGAGCAATTGATGAGCTTGCCCAGAGTAATGCAGCTAACGTATGTCAGGACAGATACCTAAGTCTACATCAACATCTTTGAGGGCAGGGGATATGCCTCACACATATATATGTGCATATATGTGAACATATATTATGTGTATACACATACACACATATACACATGCACATACATACACACACGCATGTACATGAACATGTACATCTACATATGCATATACACACACACACATACATCCTCTAGAGTACCTAGCACAATTCCAAGCACATTGTGGGCATTCAATACATGCTTATATTTGAATTGAACTCCAAATAAGAACCAAAAAAATAAGTCATTCTCTCTGTGCTGCAAGTTGATTCCATTTCCTACAATGTGCTATTTCCTGTTTTGTTGGACCAAGTATTGCACTCTACAAATACAGAAATTGAAAGCAGAGGTATGGGGTCAGTCATGCCTCATTTTGTTATCTTGCCTTTTCTCCAGGGCATCATAACCTGCCCCCTCAGCATACCTAGGGACATGTAGAATGATCTTGTGACAGAACCCAACAATAGAAAGCAAGGGTCCTTGGGTTACCTTTAGACAGTATGACATGGGATGGTGGGTGCAGCAAAAGTAGTGAAGATGAATCCTTCTCACTTAAGTCAATCAGACTACTACTTAAGAGTAGTTGAGAAAACTATCATTGATAGTGATCACCGATCAGTACTAGACTGAACGGGAGAATGTTCCATCACTCCTAGGCTTGCCAACTCTCTCATCCTCATTGAGAATGTTCTGTGATTGGTGAGCAACACCTAACTTCCAGGCCTGTATGTCTGTCTATTTATCTATATACATATAAGTGTATGTATTTATATATGTGTATATGTATATATATATGATATATATAGATACATATTATACATATGTGAATGGCCTATATGTGTACTACACATACATAAATATGTTGTGTATATATATTGTGTTGTGCATTTGTATATAAACTGTGTATTTTATATAAACAATTATATGTAAAATACATTTTATGTTAAATATATATATATATCTTATATATATTTGCTATTTATTTTTAAATACAAATACAAGTTGCTTCCCTCCAATAGAATACAAGCTCCTTGAAGGTAAGAATTATTTCATTTTTTTCTACAGTGACTAGTATAGAGCCATGCACATAGTAAGTGTTTGATAAATATTTATTGAATAAAATTTGAATATTTTTCCCAGGATATGCCAGAAAATGGAGTAGGGCTCTGTCAGAAAGGAGAATGGGAGTGTGAAGAGGGGGGCACCCAGGAATGAGGCTACTGAATGCTAAGAAAGAGGGGAATGCAATCAAGCTGCCCCTTACTGTTGTACTCTCTCTAATGTGGAATATGCTCAGCTCACCTGACTCATCATCCCCTTTGTGAACTTTCATGCTGCTACATGAAGATGTCCATATTTTGAGATGAAATCCCCAGCCAACCTCTGAATTCAAAGACCAAAACTGGTGACTGTCATAGAAAACAACCAACTTGGAATGTGCTTGCTGCCCAAAATGTGTTTTCTCCTCACCTCAGTGAGTTAATGGAAACTAACATCCTTGTTATAACTACAGGTCCTACTGTGATTAATGAATTCACTTTGAAAACTCCAGGAATGAATCACCATTTGCCATGTATTCATTACAATAGCATTAATCATGATAATTGATTGGTTAATTAGCTAATTATGGTTCTAATGGAGATGTCCTGTGTATTTCCACAGGAATTCTGTGATAATCCAATATTAATTAATGCCCAGCTGTACCCTGATGCTGAGAAGCTCTAGAAATGGCTTCCACAAGATTTCACTAGTGTTCTCAAGTGATAAGTATTATGGTTTTCTAAATGACTATTTTGGCCCAGTAGCCAAGTTATCTGGTTAGAAACCATTCAGTTTTTAAGGAATATTGCAGGCAAGGAACTATCTTTGATGAGTGTTTTTAAATTCTCAGGATTACCTTTGGTGGGAGGCCCCTACCCAGTGATCAAGATGAAAGAGGTGATCTCCCAGCCCTCTAAGCCAGAGGCAGACTCCTCTGGGAATGGGGGGAAAGTTATATTCCAAGGAATCTTGTATTTTGAAGGAAATTATTCTAACACATGAAACAAGTAAGTGAATAACACAAGATTAAATCTATTCACGTGTGAACTGGGTGGCAGAGACCTAAAATGTTATGAGACACCAAGAATGGAGAGATTATAAAACTCAGCATAATCTATGAAAGCTTCATGGAGGAAGTAGGGCTGGATCTGGACCCTGAAGGTAAGGAAACCGGATAGAAAGGGAAGAACATTCTAACTGATGGCAGCAAAGCAATCAAAGCTTTACAAGCTAGGAAAAAAACAGCATTTGAGGAATAGAGTTAAGTATGTTGCTCAATCATTTTCAGTCATGTCCAACTCTTTATGGGCCCATTTGGGGTTTTCTTGGCAGAGATACTGAAGTGGTTTGCCATTTCTTTCTCCAGCTCATTTTACAGACGAGGAAACTGAGGCAAGCAGGGTTAAGTGACTTGCCCAGGGCCACACAGCTAATAAGTATCTGAGGCTAGATTTGAAATCAGGAAGATGAATTTTCCTGACTCCAGGCCTGGGACTCTATCCACTGCACCACCTACCTGCCCCAGAGGGAGTACACTATCTGGCTGAAGTGACCGAAATGAAAGAGAGCAGAGGGAGTCAAGGCAATATGGAGTGTTTTGAATGCCAGGATGAGGAATTTGGATTTTTATCTGACTACTAAGGACCCAAGCCTATGAGCACTTTGCATGTGTATAGATAGAGGTTGAATATGGAGATGAGCATGAGCAGACCATGGCCCTGGGTCATGGGTGCTGGAAAGGTGATGGCTTCATCTTGGTAGGGTACAGTCTTGGGCTGAATCTAATAAGGTAATACTCATCAGGGATAATTGCAAGTTAGTCATACTTGGATTTAAAAAATCGACTACACAGATAGAAGCTAGGGGAAGGATGTTTAGACAGAAGTTTGTCTGAAAAAGCTCTGAGGATTTAGTGGACCAAGATACAGTACAAGGTAGCCCTGTGATGAAATGTCCAAAAAAGGTTACACAGTCATTTTGTGCACATATAACTGGATAAGGGGGACCGGCCCACTCTCACCCAGAGCCGACATGAAAACAAGACTGTATGGCCGAACAGTGGGGAGACAGAACTCTCCCTTGTTCTGTGAGAGGGCAGCCAGAGCACTGACCACATGCCCCAAGGACTGAGCTGACAGGCCAGTTCCTGTTACATACTCCATTCACTCTCAGCCTCATGCAGGCAGTTCAGGGTGAAAAAAAAGGCCAGCCCCGTGTTACTAATAAGTACAACACACATCTAAGGCAGGCCTACACAAGGATGCTTTCCTCTACACTTTGTGCCAGCTACCTGGAATGCTTTGGCAGGCCACAGGGTGTGCAGGTCTGATCTAGAGGGATAGCTCAGGTCAGTTAACTGCCAAGAAAAGAGTTGGTTGCCTTATTTACTCAAAAGGGCGGTGTTGTTGTTCAATTACTTTTCAGTTGTGTCTGGCTCTTCATTTTCCCCATTTGGGGTTTTCTTGGCAAAAATACTAGAGTAGTTTGCCATTTCCTCCTTCAGCTCATTTTTACAGATTAGGAAACTGAGGCAAACAGAGTTAAATGACTTGCCCAGGTCACACAGCTAGTAAGTATCTGAGGGTCTTTTTAATTCCAGGCCTGGCACTCTATTCACAGCACCACCTAGCTGCCTGTCAATAGGGCAATAGGGGACCACTGAAGATTTCTGAGCAAAGGAGTGGCATAACCATCTCTATACACAAGGAATAATTATCCTAGAAGGGCATATTAGTGTGAGAAGAGTGTGAAGGTAGGATGACCTCTAGGGAGGTTATTGTAATATAATTCCGACTGGTAACAATAAGAGACTGTACCAGTATGGTGGCCCTGGGAAGAGAGAGCCCGGGGCAGATTCAAGAGATGCTGAAGAGTTGGAATTGATAGGCCTGATAAGGATGGTTGTGAGGGATAAGGGAGAGGGAACCAAGGTCTAAGATAGCTCCAAAGTTTGCCATGTGGAAAGTCAGGAGAATGGTAGTGTTACAAACAGAGACAGGGCAGCCAGAAAGAAGAAACAGGTTTAAAAGAAGAGATAAGACCCGCCCTCCCCCTCCCCCCCAGCCCCACTCCCCAGGTCGCATGCCTGGCCAGTAACACGGATAAATGTTTGCAGGGGTTTGAACTGGGAGAGGTAGGACAGAGGGTGAAGAAAGTCTTCTTATCAAATAGCAGAGGGTCAGGAATGCTGTGGAATAGTAGCAGAGGGGAGACATCTCTGAAATTCCTCCTCCTTCACTCCCTTTGTTCTGTACTCACCTCTCAGCAAGCTGTTTGGAAAATGGGCAGTCAGGAAGATAGGAGGAAGACAAGGGAGTGAGGGTGCGTGGGGGCTGGGGGTGGGGGGAGCCCCAGTGCACTGATTCTTGGCTCAGGGAAGCATTTTATTGGATTTGTTACCCTTTGATGCTGATTAAGCCCATGGGGTAGAAGAAGCCAACTCAAGAGTGAGTTGAGGGGGGTGGGGAGGAGTCAGCATCTCTCTGTGGCTGCGGCGTTTTTAATTTATTATTAACCATCTCTCCTGTGCTATATGACGGAGCTGTTGGATCCTTCAGGGAGAGGGAGCTGCTCCAGGGCCCGTGCTGCAGTTTTGTTCTCCCAGTCTGGCTTCCTGCTTTCCCCCAAAGTCCCACATCAGCGAGAAAAGTTTATGAAGACCTGTTAGAAGCAGTGCACCAGGATCCAGATAGAGACTGGTCTGAACGCAGCTACTGCCCAAACAGGCCAGAATGCTCCTGTCAAGCCAGGCAGAATGAGCTTGCTAGAACCCGTGAAGGTTTACACTACCAACGAATGGATTCTAACAGGGAGTATAAGACATATAAGGCACAATCCCTGCCCTCAAGGAGCTTTCAATCAGCCTGAAGAGAGGAGGCACGTACAAGGGAAAAACTGAATTACATAGCAAGGTGGGGATGCTGCCCTTCTCTAGTTACCATTCTTCCGATTTAGCTTAGGCTACTTTCTTCTCAATTTATTCTGTTTAACTATGTACTTGGCTGATCACTTCCCATTACATTTCAACTTCCTTATGCCTTATTTATCCTTGTATATTTCCAAGTACTTAGGGTGCTTTGTATACAGTAGGCATTTATAAATATTGGCTGAATGGTGAATCAATAAAGAACAGAACATGATTAGTGAATACTAAGGCATATAATTTCAAAGTGCTAGAAAAATTCAGAGAAGGAGAGGTCAATGAGGGTGAAAATGGTCAGAGAAAGTTTCTCTCAGGTTATGAGACATGAGAAGAGAGAAGGATGATGAATCAAAGGGACTAGGAATGGTGCCCTATACTGTTTGCAGGGGAGAAGGTAGTTAAAATGGAGGAGAGAGGAGGAAAAGATCAAATATTATTTTTAAAAATATAAAAGAAAAGATGAGGAGCCTTGAGGAAGATATGAATGGCAGGGGAGGCTGTCCAAAAGCCTTGGACGGTAACAAAGAAGTCAATGCTCAGTAGCTACTTACTATTTGATTATTTGTTGAGTCTTGTGAACCAAAAAACAAAAAGCAATCTTTACCCTGAACCCTGTCAATGTCACCTCCTTCCCTCCATACCCACTATACTCATCCATGCTCATACTAACTATCCCCATCCCAGTTCCAGACGTCCTAAGGTACTTACACCCTGAATTGCTTAGTGTAATGGCAATGATTCCTTGCCTCATATCCTTCTTTCTTTAGTTCAAATATAAAACTCTATGGTCATAGTATTATAGGCTTTAGATCTGGAAAGGATCTTAGTGGTCCTAACAATCTAATTGGATTGTTGAGAAATACCTACAGTTAGAGAATATGACGAGGATGAAGAACCAGGAAAGCCAACTGAGGAATGGTTGGACAGATAGAAGAAGAATCAGGAGAAAGCAGTGACACAAAGCCTAAAGAGAACAACGTGGAAGAGATGGTGATTGGCAGAGTTAAAGGCTGTGGAAAGATCAAGACAGATGAGGATTGGTCTATGATCTAATGATCAAGATAGGATGAGGATCCAATGCTTCTTTTTCCATGAGTCCTAGAAAGGTTAACTGCAGTATCCTATGACGAAGTATGGTGTAATGGAAAGAGAACTGGCTTGGGAATCAGGAAGACGTGGGTTTAAATTGAGTCTTTAACATATGTTGGTGGTTGAATCATCATGAACACAATTCCCTCCCTAGTTTCTCTTATCTTCAATATTTCCCTTTCTACCAGCTCCTTCCTTACTGCCAACAAATGAACTAAAATCTCTCTCCCCTTTCTTTTTTTTTTTTTTTTTTTTTTTTTTGCTTTTTGGAGTGGGGAGGACAGGGCAATTGGGGTTAAGTGACTTGCCCAAGGTCACATGACTAGTAAGTGTTAAGTGTCTGAGGTAGGATTTGAACTCAGATCCTCCTGCCTCCAGGGCCAGTGCTCTATTCACTGCACCACCTAGCCACTCCTCACCCATTATTTAAAAACAAATAAGCAAATAAAAAACCCCTCTCCTCTATTCTACCTATCTATGCTAGCTATCATCCTCTATCCCTCCTTCTCTTCTTGGCTCAACTCCCTGAGAAAGCTATCTATCCTAGGTGACACATTTCCTCCCCTCTCACTTTTAAATGCTCTGCAGCCTGGCTTATGACTTCATCATGGCCCAAAATGCCCTCTTCAAAATTGCTTCTTGTTTGTGAATTGCTAATTCTAGAAGTCTTTTCTCAAATCTCATCTGTCTTGATCTTTCCACAGCCTTTAACTCTGCCAATCACCATCTCTTCCACGTTGTTCTCTTCAGGCTTTGTGTCACTGCTTTCTCCTGATTCTCCTGTAGGTATTTCTCAACAATCTGTCTTGGACACTCTCTTCCTTCCCCTATATAGTAGGAACTCAAAGCCTTTTTTATGGGCATGTGTCATGGACCCCTTTGGCAGTCTGGTGACACCTATGGACCATTTCTTAAAATAATATTTTTAAATAATTGAAGGAAATGTGAACATTCAGTTAGATGATAGTAAAAATAAACATGTTTTTCTTTCTTTTAAATTCGAGTTTATAGAATCCCTAATGTCCAGGTTAAAAACCTCTCTCCATGCAGAAGATCCTAAGATCTCTATCTCTTGCCTGGCCTATAGTCCTAAATCACCAATTGTCTTTTGGACAGTTTAAATTGGATGTCCCAGAAGAATCTCAGACTCAACATGTCCAAATCAGAACTCATTATTTTCTCCACCTGAATACTCCCTTCTTCTGAACCTCCTTATTGATGGCAACATCATCTTTCACATCTGTTTCCAAACATTGTCGCTTCTACATTCATAAGTTTATATGTATGTTTATGACTGAGCAATAGAATAGATGTATGTGTATATATAAATATTTATGTATACATATATATGCTGTTGTTCTGTCATGTCCAACTTTTTGTGACCTTATTTAGGATTTTCTTGGAAAGGCTGCTGGGGTGGTTTGCCATTTCCTTCTCCAGCTCATTTCACAGGTGAGGAAAACTGAGGGAAATTCCTTTCCCAGGGTCACACAGCTAGTAAGTGTCTGAGGACAGATCTGAACTCTCAAAGATATGTTCCTGACTCCAGGCTTGGCACTGTATCCACTGTGCCACCTAACAAAGAGAGAAAGAGAGAGAGAGAGAGAGAGAGAGAGAGAAGAAAACTGATGAACTATGGTATCTGTGAATGGAGGGAAGGTGATATATGTGTATATACATACATGTATACATGTGCACATGCATATGTGTGTATATGTATTGTATATGTGTTTATACACATACATACATGGATACATACATTCCTTCCCTTGGATATCATAATTTACACAGATTCACAAAGATGCCATATTTAGTCAATTCATATCTGGATTATTGCAATATCTTTCTAGTTATCTCCCAGCCTCAAATCTCTTCGCAACAGAATCCATCCTCTATTTAGCTGCCAGTATGATTTTCTGACTATACCCAGACATTTATTAAATTTCATTGGCTTCCTATTACCTCTAGGATCAAGTCTGAAGTCCTCTGTTTGGCACTTAGAGTTCCTCTTCATCTGTCCTATTCTTCTCTTTACAGTCATTTTACCCTTTCATCCCTTCCACATGCTCTTTGATATGGCCACCCTGGTCTCCTTTCTGCTCCTCAAAGAGCTGGCTGTCCCTAGTACCTGCAGTGCTCTTCCTCCTCCCCTCTACCTTTTGGTTTCTCTGACTTCCTTCAAGACTCAGTTCAAATTCCATTTTCTACAGGAGGCTTTTCCCAGTCTTCTGAGGGGCTAGCACCTTCCTCTGTGAGATTAATGGCTATCAACTCTTACTGTACTGTGTATGTAACGAGTCACTTATATATTGTTTCCCTCCCAAGAATGTGAGTTGCTTGAGGATGGCCAACCAGTGTTGATGTATTTGGTTGGTTGGTTTGGCATTGCTTTGTATCCTAAGTACTTTTACACATAGTTGGTATTTGATTAACACTTGTTAACTATTTGACTTTCTTCAATGAGAGAGAGTTTGTTGTATACATTGAAGAGCAAACATACTTTTTTAAGCCAAAATTAATACCAAATTAAAATTGAAACTGACAAGGTGAGAAGGTGGTAAACATGGTTATGGCAGCTCTGACACAATTTATTTTAAACAAGATATCAATGCCAATAAAAATAGGCAGTTGTCTCTGGTCCCATTTATTGGAAAAGTTTTTACCTAATAGTAATAAAAATAATAGATAACATTTACATAAGATTTTAAGGTTTACAAAGAATTTTACACGTTATTTTATTTGAGTTTCACAGCAGCCCCATGAGAAAATGGGCTTGCTTTATATATTAGGAAACTGAGGTCTTAAGATGTTAAATAATGACTGAACTTGGGTCATAGAGCTGGTCAGTGTCTGAGGCCGGGTTTTCACTCAGGCCATCCTGACACCAGAAAGAGTGTGATGCAAAAAGATCAGAGAACTTAAGGAGGAGAAACACCTTAAAGAGAAAGCAGAAAGAACCCACAGACCTTCGTTCTTCTGGTCGAGTAAAAAGGTGTAGGAAACCAAGGAAAGTACAAGTTTCCAACAAGGCCATTTACTAAATTTAAAGAGAAGAGTAATGGGAATTAAAGTGTAGTGCCCCTCAAGAAACAGCAAAAACTAATTATAGGGTAAATGATATATTTGCACAGGAGGGGGAGTTTAAAATGTGGAAAGAAAAATAGTTGCTGCTATTTTCATCAGTAGTATAGAGGAGTCAATACACTTACACTCCTTCACATTGGGTACCTGAAGCACTTCTACAAGAAGACATGGCAATGGCATTTAAGAAGCAAGTTGGAAAGAACGCAGAAACCTTACAAAATATATATAGGAGAAATCTAGATTAGAGGAGAAACAATTTTAGAAACATTCAGTGATCAAAATTTAAGATATCTCAAAGAAGGAAAGATTCAAAAGCACAGAAAACTTTATGGATGATATAATGGCCAAAACAAAATGGTCAAGAAAATATTAGCAGCTATTCATCTATTTGGTTTGCTATCTGTATAAAAGCATTGTGATGTTAGTATTACTGTATGTAATGAAGGCTTTTTGGAGGAGGTGACATTTAAGTCAGGCTTTGTGTGAGGATAAAAATGCAACAGGCAAAGAAAGAGGGGAAATGCATGAGCATTTGTGTACCACCAACTCATTAACTGGTTAAAGCAAAAATTAATACCAAATTAAAATTAAAACTGAAGATGAGAAGATGGTAAACATGGTTATGGCAGCTCTGATACAATTTATTTTAAACAAGATATCAATGCCAATAAAAGAAGCTGCATAAGCAAAAGAAAGGAAATGAATGAATTATTTTCATAACGTTCTATTTAAAAATTATTGGTATATTTTGTTTTTATACCACCTTTACCTACAAATATATTTCATCCCCTCACTTTCCCAATGGTGACCTTGTCTCAAAGACTAAAAAGAAAGAGAAAAATTTATTCAGCAAAACCAACCCGCATATCATCGAATCAAACAACACTCAACAATGTTCCATACCCATAGTCCCTCAAAGAAGCAAGGTAGGGGTATTTTCTTATTTCTTCTCTGAAGTCAGATCAGGTCATTATAATTACATTGTCCAGTTTGGTGTTTCATCATTCTTTCCATTTACATTATAATTATTGTATGTTCTATTATTTCATTTTACATCAGTTGATGTGTCTTCTCATGCTTTTCTGAATCTTTCATATTTATCAATTCTTATAGTATATCAATATTCTATTACATTCATGAACTACAGTTTGTTGGGTCATTCCCTGGTCAATGGACATCTACTTTGTTTTCAGTCCTTTGCCACCATAAAAAGGGCTGCTCTAAATATTTGGGAATACATCAGATTTTTCTGGGTGTTTTTTAATTACTTGGGATATATGTATAGATTGGAGAAGGCTGAAAGTAGCAGTAGGAAGATCTTTTAGGAAACTATTACAGAAGAAGGAAAGAGAAACAAAGTGAGAGGAAGGGAGGAAGGAAGGAAAGAAGGAAGGAAGGAAGGAAGGAAGGAAGGAAGGAAGGAAGGAAGGAAGGAAGGAAGGAAGGAAGGAGAAAGGAAGGAGAAAGGAAAGAGGAAGGAAGGAAGGAAGGAAGGAAGGAAGGAAGGAAGGAAGGAAGGAAGGAAGGAAGGAAGGATTTAAAGCATTCGCTATGTCATCAGTACTGTGATAAAGAGTTATAACAGTGAGAGTAGAGAGACAAACTCAGACAATGGAGTTGAAGGGAGAGGGGAAAAGAAAGTGAAATATCTCCATTCTACCCCCAAACAGAAGCACTGATGCCCCTGAGGGATTGGGGGTGAGGGTTGATTTCTCTATTGAGAGCTTAGTCTTTGCCTTGCTTTTTGTAGGCCTCTGGTCCCCTCCCCTTATGTGGATGTCAGGTGTGTTGCAGGAGTGGAATCAATGGGACCTTATGACTGATTAGAAATGAGAGGTGAAGGTCAGGATGGATGTTTACATCTAACACTGTCTCTCCCCCACAAACCCTCTTAGGAAGCAAAGCATATTTACATTGATAAAGTAACATATGCGTCGGTTTGCACACAGGAATTCACAGCTCTTCTTTCAAGCGTGCTCTGTCAATTCTGTCGCCTAATTCCTCAGCAAAGACCTACAAAATCTGGCAACTGTCTCTTTGTTGCTCCTCCTTAAAGGAGAGGAAGGAGGTAAGCATTTATTAAGGGTATGCTATTTGCCAAGCACTGTGCTAAGTGCTTTACAAATGAGAGTCAGGCTTCTCACATAGAGGCCACAGTCTGCCTAAGGCCAGAGTCATCCAAATTCTGAGACTTGTTTACTCTATGACTTTGAACAAGTCAGTTCCCCTTCCTGGGGAAGGAGAAACTCCTTCTTCTTTGTAAAGTGAAGGGGCTAGACTGGATGATCCCCATCTCTAAATCCAATGATCCTATTCATCTACCCCAAATTTTAAGGTTTTTAAGATCATGTTCCAAAAAGAATCCTTGAGCATACTGAGAGCCAAGTGATAACTTTTAAGCAGTTTTCATGAGGATGAGAGGAAAGACAGGCTTTGAAGTAAAAAATCAGAGAATCTATCATTTCTTCTATACAAATTACAATTTTTATTTCTACCTAGAAATTGGTAATTAATCAATTTTCTATGGTGGGCACCAATGATACACTTAAAATCCTATTTCAATAAATAAATGTGGAATCAGAGGCAGAGACTTAGACTCTGGCTCTGTTACTTGCTACCTATGTAGTAAGATTGGTCGTTTCCTTTCTCTCTGGAGACCTCACTTTGTCCTTCTACAAAATTAGGAGCTTTAATTAGATCTCCAAGATCCCATACAGTTCTTTTTTTTCCCTGCCCATGCCATCCATCCTAATAGACCATAAGCATTTTGAGGGCAAGGGCCATATCACCTCTTCAATTGAATACCATGCTCCTGGTATCCAATTCTACACTGGCAAACTCAGTATATATTTATCTATCCACTGACTGAGTGAAGGGCCCACTGCGGTCTCAAAGTACCCAGCAGCACAGACTGACACAGCTGCTTCCAGCAGAAGGGTGATGACCTAATTAAGCTGAGGCCAAAGCAGCTGGCCTCGCAGTCCACATTCTGAAAGCAGCCACTCTCAGGCTGTTGCAGGATGTTGTCCCTCAGGCTTAACCCTGCTTGGCAGCTCTGCGGGAATTCTCCAGGAGCTGGAGTCCTGCTCCATTGATTGAAAGAAGGGATTCTCTCTTGTGGGCTTTTTATTATGCAAATGAGAATGAAATACTCCATACAAGTTCATTTAGAAGGGCATCATCTAAATGTTCTGGCTTAAATCTCTCACATATATTATATCTTCTGCTTATTGCTGCTTTACAAGGTAGAAGGTATATGTGTGTGAGAGGGTGTATGTGTGCCTGTGATTGTATCCATGACTATATGGAAAGCCTGTACATATATGTATTATGCCTGGCTGTCTATTCATACATATGCATGTGAGAATACAGGAAGATTTTTACATGTCCAAGTCTATCATTGTGTTCTTCTCCATGGGTATTTGTGCAAGAACATGGCCACGTATATGTTCAGGTGTGCTCATGCAAGTATGCAGATATAATTATAGCAGGTGTGCATCTCTTTGTGCCTATATCAGTCTGTTTATCTGTGAGTATGTGTCTATGAACTTGTCTGAGTGCTTGTGTCTGTGTGTGTAAGTGTATGTGAGTGTGGGTATATCAGTGAAACCCTTCCTTCCAGGTCTTATCTTATTGCTAAAAATAAAGTACTTGTAAATTGCTTTATACATTATTTATAAGGAGGGCTTCATCATTGAAAAAGTCCTACAACATACTGTGAAAATGGGGGGGGGGGGAAGAAGAGAGGGAGGTAGCAGGAAGAAGAGAAAAGAAGGCATTGGAATCACTTATAAATAATATATTCATTGGTCCAAGAAAGTTATCGTCGGTTATGAAGTGTTTGGGATTCATCACGCATGCAAAGTGGGAGCACAGTTTCTGGCATCCCAAGGAACAGCAGCAGCCACGGCTGGCCGACGCAGCCCCTGAGTGTGCCAACAAGGCTGTCATTTTCTTATCTAAATAAAAGCCAGGATTGCCAGATCTCATCAACTAGAAAGAGACAGGGAATGGCACTGACTGGTTTTGAGGAAGAAATGGACAGAGACATTGTCAGCTCCTTCTTGTTCCCACCAAACTGAGTCCCCAAGCCCTGGGCACCCATTTGGTATTCACTGGAACCACGTTCCTCCTAATGAAGTCATTTGATATTCATGCAGATGTCACATGTATTTCCAGAGATGTTCATCTCTGATTTAGCATGGGTTAATGGACACCTCTATTAAAGTGTTATCGAAAGTTTGACATTCAAATAACCCAGTTTAAAAATCAGACAAACCCAGACATTAGATCTGAAGGGAGAAAAATGGAAGAAAAGTCATGTATCTAAATGCCAGTTTCAGACGGAGACACTGAAGCCACAACAAGGGAGTTCTGACTTCACTGATATTTTGCCCTTTTCTACATCCTTTAGCAGGCCTTCTGCCCTCTTTCCCTAATCCCTTCTAAATATGGCTTATTCACTCTACCTCTATAGGGAGTGGGGGAGAACCCCATACTGCCAATCAAATCCTTTCAATTCAACACAATTCATGGCAGGTACTGTCCAGGGTACTAGAGACACAGACAAGGGTATAGTACCTGTTCAGTGGTAGCTTACAGTCCAGAGAAGAACAGAGGTTCAATACAGGCAAAGATACACAAATTCACAAATACACACTAATTTGAAGACTGAGTGAGCATTGATAATTTTTGAGAGGAGTGGAATTCAGGAAGGTGTCATGGAAAAGGTGGACCTTAAAGAAAGATATAAATTTTGAGGATTGTTGAAGAAGGAATTCATTCCAGGTAAGGAGGTTATGGGGGTAGAGGTGGAGGCAGAGGAAGGAGAGCAAATGTGCTGAGGTAAGTGATGAAATGTTGAATTGGAGTTACAGAGTATGTAAAGGGGAAATACTATTAGATAAGGCTACCCTTCTCTAGATATGTTCCCATTTGTCTAGGTTCTTTGGCAGATGTGATATCCAAATGTGGCCTGACAAAGGCAAAGAACAGCAGGATTATTGCTTCCCTCACCCTGGTTAATACACTTCTATTAATTCAGCTTAAAATCACATTAGCTCTTCCGTTTTCCCCCATCATCCTGTTGACTCATGTTGTGCTTATAGTCCACTAAAACCACTGGGTCTTTTCCACATGAACTGGTATCTAGTCATGCATCTCTATCCTAGACTTATCCCATTGATTCTTTTTCAAGAATTAGGTAAATGATCACATTCAGAATCCTGGATCTTCTCTCTGTCACAGAGAGCAGGTAAATGTTCCCAGGTACTCCAGGTGACAAATCTCCCCTAATTCCATCTGCTTAGCCCCTTCCTGCAGGAGATGAGGAAGCAAGAGGGACTCAGAAATCTCAGTTCTGTCTATATATTATTGAGAACATTTGGACACATTCCCCTGAGAAAGGCTACACAAGCCCTTCAGATACCAGTACCCCCCAAAACTGAAGGATCAGATCTCCTCAGGGAAACCACCTGAGGCCTTTTGTCAATGAAAAACAAATGCTGGCCTTCAAGCTATCACTGAGCCCATCCTTGTGGTGTCCCAGGTTTGTAAAATTAGCATCTGGACTCTTCAGTCCCCTTCCTTACACATATTGAATCAATTGTCTAATCTTGCCATTTCTACCTTCACAACATCTTTCACACCTGACCCCTTCTCTCCACTCCCACAGCAACTAGCTGAGTTCAGGTCCTGGGTACTACTCACCTAGAATCATACAATAGTCTACTAATTGGTCTCCCTGCCTCAAGGCCATCATAACCTGGCCCCAACTTTTCTTTTTAGCCACAATGGATACAAATCCCCCTCTCACACACTGATATCCTTTAGTCAGACTGTGCCTTCTCTGTGTCTTATGTACAGCATTGCCTCTTCCAACTCCCTGCCTCTACAGTTGTCTTTCCACATGCCTAGAATGGGTTCTCTTCTTACCTCTGCTCCTAGAATTTCCCTTCCTTTAAGACAGCTGAACCACCACCATCTTCTTCAAGAAACCTTCCCTAATCTCCCCAACTGCTAGAGAAGTGGTTCTCAACCTTCCTAATGCTGTGACCCTTTAATGCAGTTCCTCATATTGTGATGACCCCCAACCATAAAATTATTTTCTTTGCCACTTCATAACTGTAATTTTGCTATTGTTATGAATCGTAATATAAATACCTGATATGCAGGATGTATTTAAATTGAATATAACTCACAGGTTGAGAATCACTGTGCTAGAGCCTCCTTCCCAAACTATCTTGTATTTAGCTACTTCAAATATATGTATATTGATTCACTTTATATTTAGGTTGTATGTACTTACATATGTACTTTCTGTCTCCTATACTAGAAAGGAAGCTCCTTGGGAATAACGATCATTTCATTGTTGGTACTTGTCTCCTTTCAGTCTAGCCCATTGCCTGGCACATATTAGGCACCTAATAAATACTTGTTGATTGACTGATTCAAACCAATCTCATTATATTCATTTGTTTATTTATTACCTGACTCATGATTTCATTGGCAAAGGGCTCTCCTGATAAGGAAAACCCCTCTACTAATGCAAACAGGTACCTCTCAGGAAACTCACTGCTTTAGACCATTGCCTGGGGTTTAAGGTTAAGTGATTTGCCCAGGATCACACAGCCAGTATGTGAGTATCAGTCAGAGGGAAGTCTTACACCCCAATCTTCCTAACTTCAAGGTCAATTCATTATCCAAAGAATCACACTGCATCTCCCCACTTCATTTTATAGAAAAAGAACCCAATGCTCAGGTAAGGAAAATTATTTGACCAAACTCACACAGGGAACAGGTAGCTAAGCTGGGATTTAAACCCTGGTTCTCTGGCTCACAAGTGCTATTACCACAACCACCCGATGCCTGGTTTCCTCACATTTAGTGCCATCATATATATAGACAAAGGTCAAAGGTGGATGCTCCCAGAAGAATTATATCTTGCTTGTTCTCTATGGAAATAGTAAATTCTACCTTTGTCTACCTAAGGAACCTGACAAAGAAGCTTGTACTAAAGACAAGCAGCTTTTCTGGGTCATACCTAGATCTGAGGATGGCAGATAACCTTCTTGGAGTGGTACAAGGATCATCTTCACTGGCTCTTTGTGCAAAGGCAACACGTCCTTTTAAAACCACATTAATTCCAAGTCACACAAGAGACACTGGTGAAGATGGCAATTCCAGTTCAATAGAATAGGGCAAATATAAAACGACAAACAACCAGGTAAGAGGCATTGGTTTTCTACCATTCTTTCTATAGGAGTCTCACAATATGCCTTAAAGAAGGCAATAAAGATAGTTGTTATTTATCTAGCATTTTGAAGTGTGCAAAGTACTCTCAACATAGATTATCTTATTTGAGCTTTATAACAATCCTAGTGAAATTTTATTATCCCCATTGTCCAGATGGGTAAAGTGAGCCTCACAGAGGTCAAGTGATTTTCCCAAGGTCACACAGCAGCAGAGACCAGAATCAAATGAACCTCTTTTGACTTCAGATCCAGTATTTGATCCTTCCTGTCATGCTGCTTCTTGAGGACGTGGAAGTATATTTGAAGACTGCTAGCTTAAAATATTCAAAAGGATGCTCTAGAAGCTGCCACTATGCCCAGGGCCAGTATTCACATTGGCTGTATGCTTGCCAGACAGGGTCTGGGAGGGTACCATGCACTAAGAAGGCCTAGGTTTGCAGTGCAAGTATTTGGTTTTTATCCCAGCTCTGCTCCTTACTAATTTTGTGACCTTATTGGTCAAGTCACTTAATCACCCCTGGACTTATCAAATGAAAGAGTTTGACTACCTAACTTGAAGTTCTCTTCCAATTCCAGCTCCTAAGACCCTGATTACAATTAAGACTCTACTATCCAAAGTGGAACAAGGGAGAAGAGATATTAGAGACTCCCCAAAAGCAGATTTCCCAGGACTCCAGTGGAAAGATGTGGTAGAGCATGCAACACAACTATATTTGGGGAGCTTGGCCTGGAAGCTGAGCTCAGTTACTACAACGTACCTCAAGACACATACAACTCAGGAACCAGGAAGCAAAGCATCCCCCTTCCCCAGGATCCCCACTCCCACAATCATTGCAGAAAAATTACTTAAAACAAGGTGTCCAGATTCTTCACTTGTAGCGTGCCTGACCTATAATGCTAATAGCTACACAAAATAAAAGGAAGAAGTGGGACTAATTTTTCTACATATATTCTTACTTTTTATATTTTTATTTTTGAGAATAAGCCCTCTGAGGGTAGGGATTATTTTCCTTTTTGTCTTTGCTATCCTCAGTGCCTAGCACAAATTCTGACATTTTATAAGTGGTTCATAAATATTTATTGAATTGGTTACATTGATTTGGGGCAGGGGAGAAGAGTGAATCATTCTAATCAGGTAAAGGTCCAGTGGCACAGACACATAAACTCTCTCCCACATACCACTAGAGGCCCAGAGAAAATACTGTGAGTGTGTGTGTGTGTGTGTGTGTGTGTGTGTGTGCACGTGTGCATGTGTGCATGCCTGGGTGCATCTGTGACTGAGTAGTTATCTGGATATCAAATTTGGGCTAGATATGAGGTTCCTGCCTTATGTAAACTCAGCTACATAAGGAATTATGGGCAAAACTAAGTGGATAGATGACCTTTGTCCCACAGAACATATTGAGAGGCAGAATAATATATTGGAAAGAATAGAGGATTCTGAGTTAGAGGACCTAGGTTCAAATGTCAACTTGGGCAATCTCTACCCATAAGGCTGTGGGCAATTCAGACAAGTAGGTGACAGGGTAGATAGAGCACTGGCCCTGGATTAAGGAAAACCCTAGTTCAGATCCAGTCTCAGACACCTATTATCTGTGTGACCCTAGGCAAGTCACTTAACCTCTATTTGCCTCAATTTCTTTGCCTGTAAAATAGGGAGGATAATAGTAGGACCTACCTCATAGGACTGTTGTGAGGATTAAATAAAATAATATTGTAAAGCATTAGCACAGCACCTGGAACTTAGTAGGCAATATAATAATAATTATTATTGTTATATAATATTATTACTATTAAGTCCTAGAACCTCACTGAGCCTCATTCTTCATCTACAAAATGAGCTGGGTAGACTTCACCACACTCCCTTCAAGCTCCAAAGCTTTGCTTCTGTGTGCTTTCTAGAAGGCCCAGGAGGTGAATCTGTTTGCTGGGTCCCACATTATTCACAGCCACTGTGCCCTGTACATGGGGTTACTGTGAGGAAATTGCTCGGTACATCTCAAAGCACTGTGTAAAAATGAGTCTTTTGGGCCAACTAGGTCCTTAATATCCCCATCTTGATGCTAGTCAGTCCCGGGGAACAAATTTCTTGAATCTTAAGCCCATCTCATCAACAATAATACCAGCTGGTTTGCTAGGCATGCTCAATACAACAGGTTTGTGGGGCTGTAGGTTAGGTTACATTAGCACTGGATCAGATGGAGAAACTGAGGCTCCAAGAAGAGGGATCTAGCACCCTTTGTACTACATTCCTATGCCTCTAAACCAATACATCAAAAGCCTCTCTTTCTACCCTGCTAAGATATTCTCTTTTTCCTATAGAAGATAAATTAAGGGATGGTAATTCCTTTGATCATGAATATTCCTCCCAGTGCAACAGGCCCAGGGGGACCCAGAGGGCAGATCTCTCAGGATACTGCAGTGTTTTCCCCCAGGTTCCCAGGGCTGCTGGGGCAAGGGGATTAAAAGGCAGGGGGAGGAGATGGAAAGCACACTCAGTTATTATAGCCCTGTTTCCTGTCCTCCAGCCAGAAAGCAGGAAGGAACCACCCAATCCCTTCTAACATGTGGGCCATTGATTGGGCTTTCCCCCCATGCTGCTGAGCCCCATGAGGCTAATGAGGAAGGAAGAAGGATGCTTTCAACTGACTAACCCCTGAAACCTGAGCTGCCTCTCCAGAGAGCAGGAGGCTGAGCTCCCAGAGCAAGCATGAAGGCAGGGGTTCTGAACTATTTGTGTGTCATGGAGCCCTTTGGTAGTTGGTGAAGTCTATGAACCCATCTATAAAATACATAGGATTGCATAGTAAGCCAATTAATATCAAAATACAGTTATCAAAATATTAAAAGAAGTAAGGATCCCCAGTTAAGAAACCTTGCTTCTAGAAAAATCTTAAACACTTAACAGCTTCCTCAAACTGAACTTCTATAAGCTAAACATTTGAACATCTAACCAAGACAGAATTGAGCCAGAAGACAGAAGCTCAAAGGTCCAGTCCCCAGAATGTATGGATGTAGAACCACAATGAATCAAGACCTCTTTAGATACAGCTTCTCCTTTTGCTTATCATTTTAACCCTGATTCGGTTCCCTATACAGTTCAGTACTAAAACTATTTGACAAACCTAAAATGACTGTGTGTTTTTTTAAAAAAAGTGAATAAAATAAAATAAGATCATAAAACCCCAATAATGTTAAAATAAGGTTATCAAAATGTATTTTAATAAATTGTGATATAATAATATATATTGCAGAAGGCCTAATAATCTCAGTAATTTTGATCATGATGAGTGTAAAAGATGTTCAGAGATGACTGTAATAACATGATAATGTTATTGGTGACCAAATCATAGGTACTGCTAATATTTCTGTGATTTGTTATCTACATTTATAATTGAAGGAAATGCTAAATTTCTTTTAGAGGTTGATTGAAGTCAAGATACATTTTTTTCCCATCCAAGTTTACAGATCTCTAAAATATACCCATGGACCTGTGAGAGATAGCAAAGGGTTAAGTTTCCACAGGCCCCCCAGAATGAAGTAATGAAACTTAAAAGAGACAACACTAGCCTTTTTCTTATTTATTGCCCCCCACCCCCTAGAAAAATTTGGTGTTTAGATATGCACAAATAAGGGATTGAAGGATGTTTCCTTCAGATTGGGTAGAAGGGTCAAATGAATAATTATGCTAATAAAGGATTGAGATTGCTTTGCACCAAATAGCTTGAGACTGTGAGTCCACCCCATTGAACAATGGTGAGCCAGGACAGGGATGTGGGCCGGATTAGAATTAGAATAACAGAGGCCTGTGAGCTTCTGCAATTTGCACTCCCTGGCTGACACCCCTTGAGCCAACAGGGCTGTGCCCTTTCTCATGAGAAAGAATAAAAAAAGACCTTTTCTGTTTTCTGACTCAGACTCTGATTTTGAAGATCTGGCAGTGGTTTCTATCCCACAGAGACCCTTTGGGGATCAGTGGATCCCAGATTAAGAACTGCTGCTCTAAGACTCCAAAAGGCATGAGCTTTTGGAAAGAGTGGTGTGAGAGGCAGGACCCCAGGGAGACTTACAGAGAGGTTTCATGCACTCAGCAAGCATTTATGAAGCCTAGGGATTATTGTTCCCCCACCCCAAACAAATCAAAGGCATAGTTCCTAAAGGCCTGCATAGTGGAATAGGTAGATGCCTGAGCCTGGTATCAAAAAGGCTCAAGTTCAAACATCAGATAGACTCCGGGTTAATTGTAGCTACAATGAGCTACATACGCTGATGGTTTATTCTCCCCCAAAATTCCCAGATTGATTTTTTTGTGTCAGAGTAAGACATCTTTTAATTCTTACCTAGCATTTAATTACCAAGTGGGTGTTACCTCAAACTGAGACCTGGGAAAGACCTGAGTTAACAAAGGCCAAGGTCTCCCACTGCATTCTGGGCCATCTCTAGTCATTCTAACCTATGTCTTTCTACTGGACCGGGATGACTCTGGAGGAGAGAGTGGAGTTGTTGACTTTGCACAGCTCTTCTTCACTTAAATCCAATTCACTTGCAAGTCAAGATATCACCCTCCTGATGTCATTGGTTCTCTTGGAGAACAAAGGAGGAACAATAACTCAGTCTTATACTAGTTTCTAACAACAACAATAATAATAGCTCACATTTGCATTTCATTTCTCAGTTTGTCAGTTTCTTTCTCAGGACAAACCTCTGGACGCTGATTTTCAGAGGCTAAGGGAGATAAAACGTCTAGCCAAGAAGGGGTCATTGCTTTTATGCTGCTTACAGTCTAATAAGGGGAGAAGATACACACATAATTATAATACATTATTTTTGCTGTAATTTCACTGTTGCAGGTATTTCCCAGGGAAGAAATTCTATACTAATGCAGAAAAAACAGCTATTTTTCAATCATGAAGTCTTTAGAGATTTGCCCAGGACCCTGCGTAACAGAGTTACGCAGTTAATGATATTAAAAGTGGGCTTTAAACCCAAATCTTCCTGATCCCAATGCTAGTTCTCACCACCTGGCTTCTCAACATGATGAGCACAACAAAGAGATATAGAATAATTCATGAAATTCAAAGGGGGAAAAAAATTCATTGTTTGGACCAGTCATATAGGAATGATTCATAGAAGAAAGAGCAATTGAATTGGACTTTTAAAAAAGCTTAAAAATTAAGTGAGTATGTGGCAGCTAGGTGGCACAGTGAACAGAGCACCCGCCCTGGAGTCAGGAGGACCTGAGTTCAAATGTGACCTCAGACACTTAACACGTATTAGCTGTGTGACCTTGGGCAAATCACTTAACCCCAACTGCCCATCCTTCCCCCTTCCAAAAAGCAATGATTATAAGGAAGGATGTACCAAGCATAGGGAACAATGTGGGTAAAGTAAGAAAAGCAGAAGGTATGTTCAGGGTCCAGAGAGTAACCCTGTTTAAAGTATACACAGAGAAATGAAACTTCAGAAGATCAAACTGGAAAAGAAAGATCATGAAGGACTTTGAATTAAGCAAAGGAATTTGAAATTTATTCAAGAGGACGGTGGGAGCTATAGAAGATTTTTGAGGAGACGAGGGCTATGACCATTGGATATACATAAGGACAGACCTGTAACAGGTCATTAGAGAAAGTAAAGTTTGGAGATGGCATCAGGAAGGATGATCCTGCATCCCTGGTGCTATCCATTGGGCTGGTCTTCAGAGTCTTTTCTCTGCCAAAGGTGCCTTGGAGCTAACCTGGGGGTTCTGCTCTAAGAACCCCTATACTCTTGTTCGATGCCCAGAGGTATTTTTTAATCACTTTTGACTTAGCCAAATCATCCAGTTCTGCTCTTTTCCTCCATATAATGGATGAGATTTCTGAAAGGGAGAGAAAACCTTGCAAAATCTGTATTCCTCTCCACCCTGCTACCCCTGCAGCTCTGGCCTGGGGGTCTGATCTATGCAAGGCAACTCAGGCTATTGGAGCAGACCTTGGTGGGGCCCCTGGGAGCTGCACTAACATTTCCTCAACTGGAAAATGCCTAGGCATCCATCATTCTCAGAGCTGCTCTACCTTTCAGCAGGGCAGCCACACGGGAGCCTTTCATAAATCATCCAGAGCTCAGTGTCCCCCTCTCTTGCCTGCCACCAATGTTTCATAGCAGATGGAAGTGGCTTTTATTGGTCTAGAAGCCTGTCAGTCTAATTTGTTCCACCCAGTTTGATACACAGAACTTAGCATCTCAAGCTTATCCAAACTATAACTGAGCAGAAAATCCTTCTATATCATTTCCCCAACAAGTGAACATCTGAACTTCTGACTCCAGGCCTGGTGCTCTGATCATCTTTCTGAGGTCAAATCTGGCCTCACACACTTACTGGTTGTGTGGCCCTAGGCAAGTCACTTACCCCTGTTTGCCTCAGTTTCTAAACTTCCCTTGAAGACTTCCCTTCATACTCCCTTCAGGAGGAAGTCCATTTCACTTTGGATAGTTTTTATTATCAAGTATTAAATCTGATGCTCTATCAATTGTCTCTCCTAATTCTTAATTCTCTCTTCTGGGGGCCAAGCAGAATCTTTATTTCACATGACAGCCCTTCACATACTTGAAGATAGTTCTCATGTTCTCCAACATCTTCCTTTCTTCAGGCTAAACATTGCCAGGTGCTTCAACCAATACTTGTGGCATGGCTTTCAGTTTACAGAGGCCCTTCTTCAAATGTTTTCCTAAAACTAACCAAAATACTCCAAATGGGATGGATCTAACCTGGGAAGTATATTGGTTTCTATCACCCTTGAGGCCAAGAAAATCACAGACTCCTAGAGTCCTAGATTTGGAAGAGATTTCAAAAGCCATCTAGTCTTTGTTGTTACTGTGGCATTTCAGTCTTATCTGACTCTTCATGACCCTATTTGGTGTTTTCTTGGCAGAGATACTGAAGCAGTTTTTCCTTTCCTTCTCCAGATCATTTTACAGATGAAGAAACTGAGACAAATAGGTATAAGTGACTTGCCCAGGGTAACTCAGCTAGTAAGGGTCTGGGGCTGGATTTGAACTCAGGAAGATGAGTCTTCCTGATTCCCAGACCAATGCTCTATCCAACTAGCTGCCTCCTCTCATAAGCAAGAGTACATTCTTCAAAATTCCAAGTGGGTAATGATTATCCAACCTTGTTTGAAGACCTCTGGTATCAGGTAACACACAACCTCTTAAACAAAACATTGTATTTTAGGACCATTCTAATCACTCAACCCCTATCCCCTGTACCCATGATGTACCTTTATCTTTCCTTTTATTTAGTGTGTTAGTCCTTTGCAACCCCTCCCTTAAAAACTTGTTACTGGGATGTGGGAAGGACCACTGGCCAGATCATATTCAGGAAGCACAGGAAAGCCTTGGGATCTTTATGTTTCTGGTAGATTTGGAAGAATTTCCTTCTGGAGAAAAGCCTTTATTATCATAGTGTAGGGGTGACTAAGAGGAGGTGCTAAGGTCAATAAGGTCTGGGCAACTAAGAGCAAGGGAAGGCATGGAGCCTAGGAGCAGGGCGCTAAGAAGGGATAGAATGGTTTGGAGCCCTAGAGACACACATTCCTCACTTCTCCATTTTGCCTTTGTCTATCCTGGGGCTCTTGAAAAAATGTGATTCTCCAGAATTTTCTAAAACTCTACCCAATGTCTCTTCTCCCTGCCACTCCAGCCAAAGTAAGAAGGGCATGGTACTGGAAGCATGCTTTCCCCTCCACATGTTTACACAAACACCCCAAACAAGCAGAATAGCATCCTTTTGGACACCCCTCTCATACCCATTCTCATGGTGGCACTGAGAACTATAACTAACAAAGTTATAGCTACCTATAACCTGAGGCAAATAGTACGGATCATGCCCCCAAACCAATTTTATAATTAATGGCATGAAAATAATACAAGAGCAAATTAGGACAACTATACTTGATAGGAGGGAAATTTAATTACTATAGTGGCTTGTGCTACTGAAGGAAAGGGTATGTTAAAATTTTTAATTTCAGTGGCCTGGAACAAAATCTGTTCTCCTCATTCCTAGTTGTAGCTCCAACAGCATTTTTTTTTTCAGTGACTAAGACATTCCTATTGTGGTGTAAAGGAAGGTTAGGCTTAGGGTTAGGGTAGCCTCAGGGAAATAGCATGATACATAGTCAAAAATACTGGAAGCAAAAATGGAACACCTGGGATCAAATAATGGCTCAAATATGTATAAACTCGGGAACCTAAGTCATTTAAGCTGTCTGAGCCTCAGTTTCCTCATCTCTAAAGTAGGGACAATTTTAACTAGCTATTTACTCTTTAATGAATTCAAGTTACTAGGTACAGACAAACTATGTTAACCGTTATTGAAAGAAGTGGCAGATGTAATTGTTGATCTGTTGATGAAGATTTTAATTTAATTCATGAGAAACAAAAAAAAGGAATTATTTAAAGACATTATCATCCTTTGGGCCAAGCATTGTCCTAAACACTGGGGATACAGATAGTCCCTGTTTTAAGAGATTTCAAATTCTAATGAAGAGATTGAGGGTCAATGTGAGGGCAACACACACATGTGTGTGTATACACATATGCATATACATACATACATGCATGCATACACACATACATACACACACACATATATATATTCAATTCCAGGTCAGATGGAAAGGCCCAGTGGTCCTTACGATATGATGTCAACGTAGATGATAACGTATCTTCTTTAGCATAATTTCTATTGTTAAAATCATATGCAATTCTGACAAAGAAAATTTTGACAGTGCCAAGGACATGGGTGGCAAGAATTCTCTTTTCTCTATCTAGTAGCTGTGAGTGCTAACAGGGAAGGAGCTTAAGAAGTAATTGCTGGTTTGAATCTTTACAGGGGTTCTTTCCCCGGACAATGGCAACAGGGACATGAATGGTAGCTTGGTGGATGGTGAGAGCAGAGAAGGCTATTTTATACCCGAGGCTTTTATGAAGAAGTCCAGTGCTGCCTGTGCCATGGTCTAAAGGGAATTGGTGATTAAGCTGGTGGCTGTTTGGCTTCTGTTTCTCTCCCAGCTAGAGTGACTGGCTTGTCCAGGGGAGCAATTCCTTTGGATGGAGAACCCCACCACTCTTGCTGTCATCAATACCAGCTACTGACAACAGCTATTACAGACAGGCAGGATCAGTATCTAATAACTATTTTCATTCTTTCCCGGTTCCAAAATGACTCAATTGTATTACAGATCCACTCACAAATCTCCATCTTTTCCACAGTAATAGCATGAGGGATTTTTTTTTTCAACTGCTTTGACAAAAGTGAACTGTCTAGTCTAGAGTATCCCCTGATCCACAAGTACCTTGACCCATTGCTGTTCCAAAGTCTTAGCAGTGAGTTGGCTGAAGACACAGATAACATGGTGTAATTAGGAATGAAGATCTTCCCTGCCCCTTAATAGATCTAGGGGGCAATCTGAAGACCTCCCCTGCTTTGAAAGTAAATTCTGCCCCCTGATAGGCTGAATCACATGGAGTCTGTGATGGAGGGAATTTACTGAAGGTGCAGCAGAGCCCACAGTAAGCTGGTGGTCAGAGCCAGCCAGAAGGTGAGAGAGAGATAACACTCAGGCAAGGAGTCAGATAAGCTCGAGTAAATACTGATCTTGTATTGGTTTGTGAGAAGGTTGAAAGATCCTGTGGTTCTCAGCATTATTATGGATTCTGTATATCTTTGGTACTATGATGGAATCGGCTTAATGGTTTTGGGATTTGGCTTTCTGGTGTCTAAATAAATGTTTCAGTTCTTTTCTATACCTGGAGAATCTGGTATATTTTGCAATCGAACATCACATGATACTTACAATCATGGTCTTTATCATGATCATGGGCACTGTTTAAATATTGCATTCTTCTACACATGTTTATCAAATATCCAGATAAAACAAGGCTTGAAAGAAGAGTCGCCATGTTCGATGACAGAATCCAAACAGAGAAAGCATCACAGTGAGCTAGAATTATAGGTCAAATTTAATAGGGTAAAATGTGTTAAAGTTTAAATATAAAATCCTACACATATGTTTAAAATAATTAATTTTACAATTTGGAATAATAATAATAGTATCAAAAATTTACAGCTTTATTATGTGCCAGGTACTGTGGTAATGGCTTTTGCAAGTATTATCTCATTTGGTCATCACAACAACCCTGGGAGGTACTCACTACTATTAATCCCATTTTACAGATGTAAGAACTGAGGCAAACAGAGATTAAGTGATTTGTGAAGGGTCCTACAACTAGTAAGTGTCTCAGGGTAGTCAGTCTTCCTGACTCCAGGTTCAACACTCTACCCACTAGACTAAATACAATGTAGGGGAAAGGTATAAGAGCTGAACCTGAGGTTTCATTGAAATAGAGAACTCCCAGATGAAGAAATTTCCTCTATCAATGCAAGTCAGGACCTTTTCTACATCTATCTTAGAGAGTTGCCTAGCACAATGAGAGGTTAAGTGACCTAGCAGGAGTCACACAGCAAGCATATGTCAGAGGCAGCACCTGAACTCTGGCATCTCTGCCTAGGGGAAGGTAGGCGGTAAACTGAATAGAGCCCTGGGTTGGGAGTTAGGAAGATTCATCTTCCAGAGTTCAAATCTGGCCTCTGACATGTACTAGTTGTGTGACCCTGGGCAAGTTACTTAACTCTGTTTGCCTCAGTTTCTTTATCTGCAAAAGGAGCTAGAGAAGGAAATGGTAAATCACCCCAGTATCTCTGCCAAGGAAACCTCAAATGGGATCACAAAGAGTCGACTGAAAAATGACATTAACTGCCTTCAAAGTCACTTCTCTCTATCCACTATATTACCCCTTATAGTCTAAGTAAAAGTACGTTTGCATGTGTATATGCAAATACCCATATGTATACACACATAAATATATGCATATATACATGCATGCATTTACACACATTCATACATAATATCTGGGGGGTTTAGTGTACTGAAAGCTTAATATTCATCAAGCTTGAATGTGACATTATAGTCAAAATAACTAATGCACCGAGAATCATAGGGGCCAGGACCAAAGAAGTTATAATCCTGCCACAGTCTAGTTAGGTCAAAACGCTTCTAGTGTATGACAGTCAATTCTGGGTACCACCCTTTAGGAAGTAAATCTGACAAAAAGCAATATATCCAGTGGAAGGAAATCATGGGAGTATGAACTACACCAAACTAAGACTGGTTGTGAGAACTGAGGACAGGAAGATTGATCCAGCCCAACTACAGGTAAAGAAACTAAGGCCCCCGCCAGGTTAAGTGGCTTGCCTAGGGTCACTCAGAGGAGTAAGTAAGGAATTTAAATCCAGGTTTCTTATGATTGCCTTTTGCAAACATATTTTATTTTATGATTTCAGGTTTTCAGATTCATTTTCTGATTCTGATTTCAGTGGAAAGAGCCTTAGACTCAGTCAGGAGTCAGGTTTGAATCCTAGTTGTGCCCCTCACTAGCTGTGTAACCTTGGGCAAGTCACTTAGGTTTTCTAAATTTCAGTTTCTTCATTTTTAAAAGCAGGATGACAACTTTTGTACTTGCCTACTTTACACGGTTGTTATGGAGAAAGTCTGTGGCAAACTTCAAGGGCTGCAAACATGTGACTCATTATACTCATTAGCTTTTTTCTCTCCCTATTCATTATCATTGTTTTCCTTCCAATGTGAAAGCAGGCTTCTCTCCTTTAAGAGCCTGCACCCCCTAGTTCGTGTCAGGTTTCCATTGGCAACTCTGAGATCCAACCCAAGGTCCTCTTAGCATCTGATTAAATATGAATGTGGGAGGGGGGAGCTAACTCTTTTATGATCCTTTCCCTCAAAACCCCCATTAGTAAATCACTGTCCAGCAGGACAGGAAACATGGCCAGTCCATTATCCTGGGTTCATGGAGGGGCATTAATTCTTAATAAACTGGCTGGTTGTAATAATGATACTTGGAGGAAGCAGAGTAATGGACAGACAGGTTTACATCTGTACCCAAGATTCAATATGTGTGAGGGCCAAGAGGTGGATCCAGTGAACTAGAGACCCTGAGACGATAGAGACAGACAGATAGACACACACACACACACACACACACACACACACACACACACACACAGAAAGAGACAAAGAGAAGCAAAGAGAGAATCAGAGACAGTCAGAGACAGAGAGACAGGGTTAGATGGACAAAGAGAGACAGAGAGAGAGAAAGAGAGAGGCAGGGAGGGAGAGAGATAGAGGGAATCAGAGAAAATCAGAGAAGGGGGCAGGGAGGGAAACAAAGACAGAGAAAATCAGAGTCAGAGACAGACAGAGAGAGAGAGAGAGAGAGAGACAGAGACAGAGACAGAGACAGAGACAGAGACAGAGAGAGAGAGAGAGGGAATCAGACAGAGAAAATCAGAGAGACAGAGGGAGAGAGAGAGGAAGAGGGACAGGGACAGGGACAGGGAGAGGGAGAGGGACAGGAAGAGGGAGAAGGAGAGGGACAGGGAGAGGGACAGGGACAGGGAGAGGGAGAGGGAGAGGGAATCAGAGACAGAAAGTCTGAGAAAGAGACAGAGAAATAGAGGAGATGAAGACAGAGAAAGAGCAGAGAGCCTGTGCCAAAGCTAAGTTACTTTCCACTGAGAGAGCCTCAGATAGGGAGTGCTAGGAGGTCTCTTCCTAACAAATTACTTCCTGTTAGGAGTTGTGCTGTTCGAGGTGTATATCTAACTAATTGATTTTATAAATGAAAGCAAAACCCTAAATCTCTGTTTCTCTCTTGTCTCACTTTGTTTCCATCCAACTCCATGTTACATATCTGGAGGCAGCATGTTCCAATGAAAAGCACACTGGAGTTGGAGTCAGAGGACTTGAGTTCAAATCTCAATTCTTCTACTTACTTGTTATAAGACCTTGATAAAGTCACTTCCTTGTTCTAGGCTGCATTTTCCTCCTTTGGAAAGTGGTATGAACTAGATGATCACTGAGGTAGCCCCTAGCTCTAAATTTATGGTCCTTTGAAAAGTCATACAAAGGTATGCTTTCTTTTGCAATATAGCTAATAAGGAAATATGTTTTGTATGACTTCACATATATAATTAATATCATACTGCTTGCCTTTTTAGGGGTTAAGGGAGGAGAGAATTTGGAATTCAAAATTTTTTAAAGTGAACTTTAGAAGTGTTTATATGAAATTGGGAAATATTTAATTAAAATATAACAAGAAAAGTCACACAAGAGTCATTTTTTAGAGTGAATATGGCTTTAAAGATGATCTAGTTCAACTCCCTCAATTAACAAAACTGAGGTCCAGAGAAGGGAGTTGCCTTGCTCCAGATCACATTCGTGGAAGTAACAGCCTTAGAATTTGAACTGGTCCTCTGACTCCAAATTTAATATATCTGAGATAAAGCTGAGAAGTACATTATAATCTACCAATATTACACATTTAGTTGTGAAGGGAACACGGCAACAGGAAACATAAAAGAAAAACAATCACTCTGAGTTCTAATTCAGCTCTTGACTTAAATTAAAAAGTAAGGATAGGTAGGGAGAAGGCAAGGAAGGTTAAGTTCCAGCAAAATTTTTAAATCAGAAAAATACAATGAATTTTAACACTGGAAAGGTTCTTAGAAACATCTAGTTCAAATCTTTCACTTTATAGAGAAGGAAACAGAAGTTTATTTAGAAGATACTTGTAAGTTAGCTGTAGAGCAGGGAAAGAAACCCATAATTCATCAGTCCCAAGCCAGTACTCTTTGCAGCACTATGTGTCTACATGTATACACTACCTCCACAAAGCACAGACAAAAATCAATCCCATTCCATTATCTTCACCCTTTATATTTATAAATACAATATGTCATCTAATAATATATAATGTACCATAGTATACCAAAGGGGTTTTAGGCATGAATTAACCTTGGTAACAGAAGAGTACACACAAGTGCAATTGATCACTTTCCCAGCTTCATCCAACACTGTTTTGATGTTCTAAAACCCCCTAATGAGGACAGCAAGTACTATGTAAATAAATCATCAATTAGATGGAAGACAGACTTGTCAGTGTGGGAACAAGCTCCTCATTTGCTGACACCACATGTTGACCGTGGCATACACCATCATCTACAAATGCATGCTCACATTCATCTAGCCCTCTTCCTTTGTGACTCTTCTATTTAGAACTCAAATCTATAGCAGGCAAAGATTGCCATTACCACCATTGCCACATCTACTTTGTTCCTGTCTTGTGCTAGAGACTCTCCCCTGACCTAAAGTGTCTAGGTGCCCTTTGGGGACTTCTAAACTCTTCTAGTCCATTTGGCCCAACTCAGGCAAAATCTGGGAATGTCAGAATCTGTCCCTCCCCAATGCTAACACTGTTAAGGTTTAGGGGTGCTGGGACGCCAAAATAGTAACACACAGTCCTATGTATGTTGGAATTAATTTGATCCCAAGACTTCTTTCAACCAAAGAAAAACAAGGCTTACCAGCGGTCCTGAAAACTGCGTGGTACTGGCTAAGGAACAGAGTAATGGATCAATGGAATAGATTGGGTACAAAAGACTCAGTAGTCAATGACTATAGTAATATACTGTTTGATAAGCCCAAAGACCCCAGTTTCTGTGTTAAGAATTCACTATTTGACAAAAACTGCTGGGAAAATTGGAATATAGTATGGCAGAAACTGGGCATAGACCATTATCTAACGCCATACACCAAAGGCAAGTCTAAATGGATGCATGATCTAGATATAAAGGCCGATACAATAAATAATCTGGAGAAGCAAGGAATAGTTTATCTGTCAGATTTATGGAGCAAGGAAGACTTTATGAGCAAAGAAGAGTTGGAAAGCATTACAAAATGCAAAATAGATAATCTTGATTACATCAAATTGAAAAGTTTCTGTACAAACAAAGCCAATGTAACCAAGATTAAGAGGGAAGTGGGAAATTGGGAAAGAATATTTACAACTAGTGTCTCTGATAAAGGCCTCATTTCTAAAATATACAGGGAATTAAAT
>CM053595.1:62143449-62189941 GCA_028646575.1 Pseudocheirus occidentalis
TATATATACACATACATATGTGTGTGTGTATGAATACATATTAGAGTGTGTATATGTGTGTACATAGAGGGCACAGGATCAATTTAATAGGAAGGGATGATATTTAAAAAGGTGAAATTGAGAGATGGGAGAGGAATAGAATGAGAGGAGATAGGGAGAGACAGAATGGGGTTAATCATCTCATATAGAAGAAGCAAGGGATAACTTACAATGGAGGGGAAGAATAGAAAGGCAAAAGGGAATGAGCCAACCTTACTCTCATTGAATTTGGCTTAGGGAAGGAATGGCATACACTCTAAATTGGGTATCTTGCCCTATAGGAAAGTAATGGGGAAGGGGATTAGATGGGGGATGATGGAGGGGTGAGCAGGTTGGGGGGAGGGTTGTTAGAAGCACACACTTCTGTAAAGCGACAGGGATAAAGTAGAGAACAGAACAAGTGGGGGACAGGATAGGAAGGAGGAAAATATAGTCAATCTTTCACAATATGTCTATTGTGGAGATGTTCTGTGTAACTACACATGTACTGCTTGTATTGAATTGCTTGTCTTTCCAGAGGGAGGAAGGAAAAAGAATCTAGAACTTAACATTCTAAAATCAAATGTAAATATATATATATATATATATATACACACACACACACATATGTATATATGTATGTATGTATGTATATTTAAAAAAAGAAATATCTTCTATAACTCAACAGACAAGTATCCATCTATCCTCCCTTTAAGACCTATAGAAGAATAGGCAAGATGAAGGGGAACCCACCACCTCCCAAGACAACCATCCCACTCTTTTATAGCACCCATTGTTAGGGAGTTTTTCCTGACATAAAGCTAAAATTTGTCTTTTTGTATGTTCTACTCTGCTCTGGAGGATCTGCCCCCTGGTGTCAAGTGGAACAAGTATAATCCCTTTTCTATATAGCAGTCCTTCAAACTCTTTTTTAACAATGAAAAATAAAATAATAAATAAACGTAAAATAAAATGGTAGTAATTTTCTTTTAATTTCCATTTGTGAGAAAAATATATGGTGGCAAAAATGACAATAAACCTTATACTACTTTTTAAGTAATGTTCATTTTATCAATTGCAGTAATCTGTATTGAAACATAATAATATAAAGCTCTATTAAAGTTATTTATTCATTTAACAGAAATAAATCACATATGATTTTATAGGCCATGTAGTTTAGTGGATAGAGGGCTGGTCTTTGAATCAGGAAGTACTGGGTTCAAATTCTGTACCAAACACTGACTGACTGTGTGACTTTGGATAAGGCACCTATCTTCTTGAAGACTTTATTTTCTCACTGTAAAATGAGGTCAATAATACTACCTGCCTCAGAAGGTAGAGAATGAAATAAAATAACATATATTAAATGCTTTACAAATTCTAACTGAATGAATGTGAATATCATTATGAATCACTGAATGAGATAGTGGCTAGCCAATATTTTTCAGCCTGCAGAGAATGCAAGTCAGGTTGGATAATTGATAATATAAAATTGCTGGCACAAAACCCATTATTCACAGTGCATCTTTTGTTGGAGCTAAATAAAGAACAAAATAATGTTTTGTGGGCATATGAATTCAAGGAGCATTTGTAATAACTCTGCTCAGTCCCCAGATCAATCAATAAGCATTTATTAAGTGTTTACTCTCTGCCAGTCACTGGGCTGTGTTGGAATGTAAAGACAACAATGTAACATCCCTGCCCTCAAGGAAATTATACTCTAGTGGAATAAACAATATAAGCAATGGTATAAGATACCATATATAAGAATATATATATATATATATATATATATGTATTCATATATATATATGAAATGAATGTGAAGTAATTTGGGGAGAGAGGACACTAGAATTTGGGGAGATTGGAAATGGCTTCATGTAGGAAGTTATTCATGCTGCATTTTGAAGGACACTAGGAATTCTGAGAAGTAGAGACAAGGAAAAAGAGCATTCTTGCCACATAAAAAGGCACAGAGAAAGAAAATGGAGTATGCACATGTTAATTATCAATAAACATTTACTGAGTACCTACCATGTGCCATGAACTGTGCTAAACTTTATCTATACAAAGAAAAGCAAAGGCAGTCCCTGCCCTCAAGGAGCTCATAGTCTAATGAGATAACAAGCAAACAAACATAAAACAAGCTATATACAGGACAGATAGGAAATAACAGAGTCAAGGTACTAGAATCACAAGGGGTTGGGAAAGTATTCCTGTAGAGGGTGGGATTCTTGTCAGGACTTCAGGGAAACTAGAAGGCAGGATGAAGAGAGAGAGTGTTCCAGGAATAGGCAACAGCCAAAGAAAATGCCCAGAACTAAGAGATGTAGTGTCATGTTCATAGAATATCCAGGAGGCTAGTGTCACTGGATGGAAAAAATACATGGTGGGGTGGAAGATGTAAGAAGACTGGAAAGGTGTGTGGGGGGGAGATATTGGAGTGGGGTTAGATTATGAAGAGCTCTGCATGCCAGAGACTTTTGCATTTGATCCTGGAGGTGATAGGGAGCCACTAGAGTTTATGTAGCTTAAGGTTATAAGCTCAGATTGACACTGTAGGAAAATCACTTTGATGACAGAATGAAGAGAAGATTGTAGTGGGCAGAAACTTGAGGTTGGCACACCTACCAATAGGCTATTGCATTATCAAGGTGAGAGCCAATGAGGATCTGTAACAGAGTAGTAACAGCATCAAAGGAGAGAAGGGGTCATATTTGAGAGATGTTGCAAAAGTGAAATCAACTGACCTTGGCAACAGATTGGATGTAAGAGATGAAAGATAATGAACACTCAAGGATAATACTCACTAGGGAGTGAGTCTGAGAGACTGAGAGGGTAGTATTGCCTTTGCCAGTAACAGGAAACTTAGGAAGGTAGAGGATTTAGAAGGAAAGATAACAAGTTCAATTTTGGACATGCTGAGTTTAGGATATCTCTTGGATATCTAGTTTGAGATGTCTGGAAGATAGCTGGAGATGCATCACTGGAGGTCAGTAAAGAGGTTAGGGCTGGATGTCTAGATCTGAGAACCACCAACATAGAGATGATAATTAAATCTATGGGAGCTATAGATTCAGGAAGTAAAAAATCGTGCAGAAGGAGAAGAGGGCCAAGGACAGCCCTATGAGACACCCACAGTTTGTGGGTTTGATCTGAAAATGAAGATTCAGCAAAAGAACCTGAGGAGAGGTTAGATAAGTAGGAGGAGAACCAGGAGAGTGTATCCCTGAGAGAATACCAAGTAGACACAGGTAATCAGCAGTATCAAAGACTGCAGGGAGTTAAAGAAGAATGAGGATTGAGAAAAGGTCATTAGGTTGGTCAGTTAGGAAATCAGTGGTAACTGTGGAAAGAACAGCTTCATGAGGTCAGAAAGCTGAACTGTTGGGGGTTAAGAAGAGAGTGAGAGGAGGGAAAGTGGAAGCACCTATTATAGGTGGCTTTCTCAAGGAGTTGTTTTTTTTTTTACCACAATGAGTAAAAGAGATAGAGGATAATAGTGGGGATGGAATGATCAAGTGAGGGGTTTTTCAGGATAGGGAGACGTGGATTTGTTTGTAGATAGTAAAAAGTAAGCCAGTAGACAGGGAGAAATTGAAAATAAGTGAAAGAGTGTGGATGACAGAGAAGGCAATCTGCTGGAGGAAACAAGATGGAATGGGATCACTTGTTCAAGTAGAGAGATTTGCTTTGGCAAGAAGTAGGGCCATTTCTTTATGTGAAGCATGAAGGCCTAAAGGATGATGGCAAAAGTGTGGCAAAAAGCCACTTTTATCTGAGTGATAAGAGATGAGGAAGAGGGGGGAAGAGAGAGCTCACATGAAGTGGTTTCAATTTCTTCTGTAAAATAGGAGGCAATTGGTTTAGACTGTGGGGGAATGAAAGGCCTAAGAAGTTTGAGAAAGGATAAAAAGGTTTAGAAGAGCTGATGTGGAAAGTACAATAGTGAGCTGATAAGGGATGTGTAGAAGAATTGTCTGGTGCTGGTGAGGGCTTGGTTGAGTCAGAATGGTTATATGACTTTCTTCACCTTTCTTCAGCAGCACCTGTGCAGGCTCAAAGGAGATGAATGATGGGATTGATCCAAGGCTAGGATTGGCAGGTGCACCTGGTAATGTAAGGAGACTAGTGACTCAAGACAAGAGGGCAATATAGAGAACCTCTGGTTCACCAAAGGGTTAACACAGAGAAAAGAGGAAAAAGCTGCTAGAATAGGGGCAATGGCCTGGGAGAGAACTGAGACCTCAAGGAACTGGAGACCATAATGTAGATGAAGAGTAGGATTTGGTATGGCAAAGCAGAGAGAGAGGTAGAAAGTCAAAGATTGTGATCAGATAAGAGAATTTCAGAGTTTTTTTTAACATGGAGGTGGAACATCTGTTGGTTTTGGCAAGATCAAGGTTATGATCATCTTAAGTGTGATTGAGGTACAGTGGATGAGTAGGCCATGGGAATGAGTTGGACAAAGACTTAAATGATTAGGGTTTGAGGGCTGATTTAGGATTTGAGGGAGTATGCATGTGAAGTCAGGAGCTGGGGAGAAAAGAAAGATTATGAGCCATATACTAAATTCATTGAGGAAGTAAGGGGAGTGACTTGGAAATCTGTAGACAATACCTACTAAAATTTTAATTTGGAGAAAATGTGGATTGTATGGACCTCAAAGGAGGAAAGACTACCGAGTGATAGAAGTAGCAGGACTACCTGAATGTAGCAACAGGAAGCAAGGATTATTCCAACTCCCTCTCTTCAACCATCAAGCTGAAGGGAATGAATGTAAATGAAGTCAGTACTTGGAAAGATAGATCAGGGAGGCTGTGTCATGGGGGAACATACGTCTTGATGCTTACTAGAAGATGGAAGGAATGGGAAAGGAAAACATTTAAGATGAAAGCAATTTTTATTGCCTCTGAAACAGGTATTTCAGAGGACATAGTAGAAGGGGTGAGTAGTATTTGGTGGGAACTCTAGGGTGGGAGGTTGAGGGTAGGGAATGGGAATAAAGAATCAGATGGTGGAGGATGGGGAATGAGGTTTGGATTACTGAATCACTGAGATATATAGTGTGTGACCAAGTGTGAGTAAGTTAACCACTAAGTGGAAGTTGCTCAATATCTTTCAGAAGAGTGCTAAGGTCAACATAGCATGAGATAGAAGGCACATGGCCAAAAAGAAGGCCCTTCCTTCTTCTTTCCTCTCCTCTTCCCTACAAAAGTTAGAGATCAGACAGGAGATGACACAGTAAGAGATCAAAGTCCCATTCCACCCTGATTTACTTCTTCCTCTTCCCTCAGGCAACACACAGCATTAGATGGGAGGTAAGGATCAAATGGGAGGTCACTACTATTAGAACCAAAGATCAGGTGGACATGGCAGGAAGTTACCTCGTGTAGGTATGCAAATTTTCATCTTCTTTTGAACAGCAGGAAATGGGAGCTGCTGGTCAGAAAGAAAGACTTTTTCCCCAGAACATGAGAAATCAAGAGGGTGCAACAATAGGGGCAAGGCATGCTGGGGCAGACAGAAGCTGGGGCCCAGGTTGGATCAGTTATGACTGTGACTCAGAGAATGTGGAGAGGGGTAACCAGTAAGAGGACTTGGTGTTTGTCGTTCATTCTCAAAGAGGACCTTGACATCAGATAGCTGATACTATGCAATCGAATTGAATTTAAGTGAGAGAGAGCTGTACAAAGTTACCAGCCTCACTTTTTCCTCTGAAGTCATCTGGATCCAATGGCAAGATGTAGATCAGGATGACTGGAGATGATCTCAGATGCAGTGGGAGACCTTAGCCTTTTTAAGCCAAGGTCTTCCCCATATCTCAATTTGACAGAGGCAAAGCCCATTTAGTGATTAAGGCTAGGTAAGAAATGAGGCAAAGAATGGCTTCTTTTACCTACTCAAAAAAAGTCACAACAACCTAGGAGGCAGAAGAACCTAAGGATTTCTGGTCAAAACAGAAACAATTGCTATTTATGTTCACTCTGATCAACCAGGACTCAAACAATGACCAAATTGGACATGGGCTGTGACCTATTGTTGGCCAGTCAATGAGAGCCAGAGTGATCTGAGTTTAAGGCATGGTCCTTAAGAATCTAGCTCATAAACCCCAAGATATGCTGCAAAGTTTCAGTGAACAAAATTTACATTTCTTTGGACTGGGTACCCACAAGTAAGGGTATGATACCCTATGTGGACAAAGGGAAGGGAAGGAGAAAAGAAAAGGAGAAGAAAGGAGAGGGGAGGAGAGGAGAAGAAAGGAGACGGAGGGGAGGAAAGGGGAAAGGAGGAAAGGGGAGGGGAGGGGAGGGGAGAGGAGAGGAGAGGAGAGGAGAGGAGAGGAGAGGAGAGGAGAGGAGAGGAGAGGAGAGGAGAGAGGAAGAATAGAAGAAAGAGAATGGAAGAGAAGAAGAAAGATTTAAGAAGACTGGAAAGTTAGGAAATGATCATCTTATTAAGATATTTATGTCAAGCGGAGGAGTTTACATTAGATTCTAAAGGTAATAAAGAGTCACTAGAGTTTATGTAGCTGAGTGGCTCAATGGATAGAGCACTAGGCCTGGAGTCAGGAAGACCTCAGTTAAAATCTGACCTCAAACACCTATTAGCATTGTGGCCCTTGGCCAGTCAATTAACCTCTATTTACCTTAACCCACTGGAGAAAGAAATGGCAAATAACTCCGGTATCTTTGCTAAGAAAAACCCCATAATTCATGGGGTCATGAAGAGTCGGCCACAACTAAACAACTGAACAACAAAGAGTTCATTGAGCAATGAGTTGACATGATCAGATCTGTATTTTATGAAAATCACTCTGGCAGCTATGTTAAGGATGAATTGGAGTAGGGAGAGGTTTGAGACTATAGGAGTCTACTGCAATAGTCCAAGTGTGAGGTGACGAGAGCCTGAACTATAGTGCTGGCACTGTGAGTGACACATCCCCAGATGCACAGGCTGGGAACTGGTGGGCTCAATGATAAGACCATTAGATGGCCTTAGGTGCCTGGTTCACAAAAATATTTATTAATAAATTGATGTAAAATTAAAGGAAGTTTTCTATTGGATTTTGCTTTTAGTTATAGGATTGTTAATTTAGGTGGAAGAGACCTCAAAGCCCAACCCCTCATTTTACTGGTGAGCATGCAAAGCCAAGAGAGGTTAATGACTTGCCCAAGGTTACACAGGTTCTAAGTAGCAGAGACAAAATCTGGACATAAGTCCTGTGACTCTAAACCTAGCAAGCTTTCCACTATGCCAGGCTACCTCTCTTGCTCTCTTCAGCATATTCAAAGATGTCTCTGATGAAGACAGATGGAAGCCTTATCAAATTTATATATAGCATGAAGGTGAAAGGGAAAGCTCATGCAATGCATTATAGACTTGGGACCTAAAAAGATGTTGACAGGTTAGAATAGTGAGTCTAATGAGATGAAATATATACTTGGATGAATTTGTATGTACATACCTTCCCACATTGTTTTTCCTTACATTAAGCCTAAATTTGCCCCAGGTATAGATCACAACCCATTCATCTTTTCTCGTCCTGTGCAATTCTTGTCCACGTCCTTCATAAGTGAAATAATCTACCAAGCGTGCTGAAGGCCGTCATCTAGGACTTTAAATATTTTCTTCCATCCTCAGACTGGCTGTCTGTTATTCATTGTTTTCATTTCAGAATGATATGATTTTTATCCTCCATCTTTGATTTTCTTCCCTTGTCCTATCACTGATCAGATCTTTCCAAGCACAAACACTTGTAATTAGCACTTACACATTACTTTAAGGTTTATAAAATTCCTTACACATATTATTTCATTTTATGTTCACAAAAATACTAGGATATTAGGTGTTATTATTATCCCCATTTTACAGACGAGAGAACTGAGACAAATCAGAAGTTAAGTGCTTTGCATAGGTTTGCACAGTCATTGAGGGTCTGAAACTGACTTTAAACTTATGTCTGTCTTCCCAACCCCAAGTTCAATACTCCATCAAGCTACAAAGGATGCCTTCTACCATTTTTCTTCTCTCCTATTCACCTACTGCTGAATGGAACTAAAAGAAATGACAAATTGGATTTATTGGGCTCACTACAGATTTATATTATCAAATATTAATGAGGAACTCAGTAATAGCAGGCAAACATTCTATTCTTCTTTAATTGATTCACTATTCCATCTCCACAGTGGCTGTTCCAGACTTTCCCATCTGTCCTCAAGTGTCACATGGCACACCCTTACCTATTTTAACAGTCAAGGACTTCTCATATTTCACCAAAAGTTAAAAAAAAGAGAACATTCACTTAAAGCTTCCCCTTTTCATCTTCTCATTTCACATCACTCAGATGTCTCCTATCTCCTCCTTCACCCCTGCCTTATATAAGGTGGCCATTCTCCTTGCCAAGGCTAGCCCTTCTTCATGCACCAGGGATCCCCTTCTACCCTGTTCTCTCTGGCATATTGTCTCTTCTATCACCCCCACTCTGTCACTTCCATTTCTTTCCCTACTGCCTACAAAAACGTCCACATCTCCCCCATTCTCAACAAAACTTCTCATTTGATCTGTCCATTCCCTCTAGCTCTCATCCCATGTCTTTCCTCACTTTTATGGTTAAACTCCTTGAGAAATCTGTCTACAATGTATCTATAGAAATTTGTCTACAAAAGTACCTCCACTTCCTTTCCTTTCACTCTCTTCTTACTTCTGGTTTCTGACCTCATCATTCAACTGAAATTGTTCATTGATCTCCTCACTGCCAAATCCAATGACCTTTACTCAGTTCTCAAAATCCTTGATTCCTTTACATCTTTTGACATTTTCCATCATGTCTGCCTGGATATACTCTCTTCTAGGTGTTCATATCCTTGCTCTCTCTTGGTTTTCCTCCTATTTGTCTAACTTCTCATGCTCTTGTGCTGATTCTTTATCCATGTCTTGTCTACTAACCAAAGATGTTGCCAAAAGCTCTGTCCTAGACCACCTTTATTCTCCTTCTACTCCACTTTATTTGGTGATTTCATCATCTCCCACTGATTCAGTTACCATCTGTATGTAGATGATTACCAAATTTCTGTATCAAACCTAGACTCTCAGCTGAGCTATAGTCACAAATCTCTAGCTACTTTTTGAACATCTCGAACTATAACTTCCATAGGTGTCTCAAATGGCAAAATAACTTATTATTTTGTGACCCTAACTCTTCTCATTTTCTTTATTTTAAAATTTATTTATTTATTTTCTTGTTTACATAACCCTTCTCATTCTCCAATTTCTCTATTACTCACAAAGAGTCATCTGTGATCTCTATTCTTCTGAAATTTTGGCATTCCATTGTTTAAAACTGTATCATTATCTAGACAATATTGGTATTAAACAATGTGGTCTTTTGTATGAGGGAGCAGAAAAGGTATCATTGCAAATGTTGTGCAATCGTTTAAATAGAATTAACCTTGTTCTCCTTTTGTGGTAAGCATTAAACACCACAAAAATGATAGCAATTGTGTTTTAGGTATAAAATAATGGTTCATTTATTTGAGACTGGTTTCAGAATCAGTTGTTTGTGGGCTCAAATCATTGATAAGTTAGAGAAAAAGTCCAATTCAACACCAAATTAGAAGGAAAAACAATGATGCAAAGGCACTACATGCAATTACACCAATTCTACTATGACTCTAAGCAAGCTTTTGGTTTTGAATATGGGAAATGAATAAAAGTAAAAGACACTGGTTGATTCTGTCACTACTTCTTAGGTAAATTTAACTAGTTCAAAATAGTTGCCAAGGTAAAGGGACCAAGAGAGACCAGAGACCACCTTAGCAAGCAAACATTTGCTCTCCTTGCCGAAAGAAGAATAGACCAGGCAACCAAAATTAACACAGGTTTAAAGTACCATCTCAGGCATATGAACAAGGATGATGGAAGATTATAAGAAGAATTGCCTCACCAGTGAAAAAACAATAAAAGAGAAAATAAGTCCGAACAAAGGTCAAGTTATCCTAAGAAAAATTTTAGTTGGAATTATAAGGACGACAAATAGATGGAAAGTGGAACAGATGTGTCAGAACTTCTATAGCAATCAAGTTTCATCTTCAATACAGTGGAAACACCACATTTGGAATCTAACACTAAAGTCATTTTTGTTTTTGCAAAGTCATCTGGAAAAGGAAAATATGGGTAAAAACTAATATGATGATATTACACATGAAAAAAAGATTTAAGATTTTTAGTAAACTGAAAGTTCAATATATCTCATTTGAAATATGGAACCTTTTTATGAGCATTCTTGGGCTTTACTAAGATATCTAGAAAAAGATGGTAAATAAGCCCATATATTCTGTTTTGACTAAGCCATATCTGAAATGTATCTAAGTTTTCCATTTTAGGAAGGATATTATCAACTGAAACATGATCACAAAATATGACTGGGATGTGGAAAGGATACAAAGTCATACTTTTTAAGAATTGGTTGAAAGAGTTAGGTATAGTTAGCCCAAAGAAGAAAAGCTTTGGGGGGAAAACATGATCATTGTATTGAAATATCTGAAATGTTAGCCTATGTAAGAATCAAGCTCATTCTTAGTCCCAAAGTGTAGAACTTGGAAGAATAGATGAAGGTTACAAGGAGGCAGATTTCAGTAAAATGTAAGGAAAAAATTTCTATCAAAATTTCACAACAATGGAATGGGCTGCCTTGAGATGTCTTGAAGTTATCTATCAGTGGAGGTCTTCAAGGAGAATCTGGATAATCATTTGTCAGCGATACTGTAAATGGAATTCATGTATCAAGTAAGAGATTGAATTAGATGACCTCTGAAGTTCCTTCAGACCCTAAGGTTATATGAAATTATCCCTTAGTGCTTAGTGGATGCAAAATGGAAAAACAAGGATGAATGCATACAATAGTATTGATGTTAAGAGAGACGCAGAGACCTATAGAGAGATGAGCACATACATACACCCATATTATAGACATAGACGCAACCAACCAGATCTACACGTATATAGACAAAGATACACAGACTTACACAAACACACACAGAGAGAAAAATGAACACGTTTTCACATGATCATATGTAAAATTTACATGCTGCAATCTTCATTTAGGGTTTTGTATTTTGCCTTTACAAAGCCTTGGAAAATGGGGGAGGGAGGACATAGAAAGAAATATCACCATTCCTTTAATCTACAGACCAAAAGGAGCCAGTTTTGCATCTGAAAATCAGCTCGTTATTGATCCAGTCCTTGTTAATATTCATGAAGCTCTATCGAAAAGCTGGAGATTTCAACACAGTGGCCCCCACACTCTAAATCAATTCCCATTGATTTCAATTGATTTTGCCCCCCTCCCTTGAAAACTTGCTCTCAAGGTCCTTTGAAACACACTTGTGGTATAATCAACTGTGAAAGATCACACACTCTGGGCTCCATCCATTGCTCTGACTTGGGGGGCTATTGAAGGGGAGGGAGAGCCAGGTGGCCAGGGAGGGGAGTGGAGAAGAGAGGAGAGCTGTTCCTTTTCTGAAAACAGAACCTCTTGTAGATTTAACATCTGCTCAAAAGCTGAGATTAGCATGGGACCAGCCACCTCTTTCATTCACTACCCTCTCTTCCCAAGACTGGGGCAATGAGGCATATCCAGGCCTCTTTTTCTGTTAGTAGACTCACAGGTTCTCACTAATGCTGAGGCTAAACCAACCTCTGGTCAATGCACACTTCTATCTCTAGCCCTTCCTCTATTTTTTGGATCCAATAACTACCACTCAGAGGGAGGAGATGGGGCCCAAGGGCCAGACAATATCACAGCCAATTTCGTTGTTGATGTGCCCATTTATTGATGACAGTATTTAATCACAGACTAGATTTCATTTTTGGACTTATAAATCCTTATTAATCATGCAATTCTCCCCCTCAATACCCTTTTCCTCTATGTAGATAATAAAAGCATTTGCTTCATGTATCAGAAAGATGCTCAAATACTTAGCCTTAAGGTAGCATTAGTTACTAATGATGCCCCAAGGACTGAGATTTATAACTGATCATGGGTAAGCTTTCAAACTCTAGTCCAAAGGTAGATTTGGTTTTCATCAAGGAACAGCTGGCTAGAAGCAATTCTGTATCCCCTGGGATAAACTGCAGTTTTGTTCTCTTCCTCTTTTTTTTCATAGACCCCTCAAACAAACTGTGTCTTGGGAATAACATCTTCAAACTCTTACTTTCCCATATACTTTTATCATCTTCCCTTCTTCTGCTGCAATCCTTATCTCATACAGGCAGAGTAGTTCAAAGGGGAAATGACTTTTTCTACTCAAGGGGCTCAAGTTATCCCTGCCTAAGCTAATCACTTCTGCAGATTTTTCAGTCTTGGACATGCCTAGCCACACACCAGTTTCACCCACAGTTTCTACATGTGATACTCCCCTCCCCCCACCCCTGTGATAAGGATGCTTTATACATTAATGAAAATGATTAGGTTTGTTGCTCCATCTGTCACATGGTAGGGAGAGGAGAACAGGTGTAGTTGGTTAGGTAAATGACCAGAGGGAGGCATAGAGGAGAGTAGATAGGACCCAAATCAGGAGTTGAGAAACTTTAGACCCAAAGATCTAGCTGGTAATAGGATTTCTTTAGAATGCTCAAACTGAAGAGGCAAGACATAGCAGAAAAATTGGTTGTTGGGGCAGGGTTTCAAACTGGGAGATCAGTACTGAATCTGCGAGTAAGATACAAGGTAGCTCAAAGCAATTTTCCCTTTGTCCAACTCAACTTCTCTCCAAAATTGTGTCCTTTGACAGCAGCTACTGACATGTTCTTCTGTGGCTTCACCCAATACATCCATGCAGAAAGATGTCATAGGAATTAGCTGTTCCTTATATACATTGCTTGCTACTATACCTTTGTACAAACAGTTCACCTCCTATAATGCCCTTTCTCCTCACCTCCAGCTCATAGAATCCCTTCCTATCAAAGCTCAGCCAAGCACCATCTTATATTTACTTACTTGCATACATGCATTGCCAAAGCTAGCTCAGTGTTTGGGAGGCTCCAAAGGAAAGTATGAGAGAGAAGAGGTATTAGACTGACTACCAAACTATGGCTCTACAGAGCCATTGTGCTGATCTCTTTGTTGTACACATGTGAAACCTAAACAGTATACCAGCGCCATGCCAGGAAACTAAATTGCTTCCATTTGAATTGTCTTAGGAGGATTCTGAAGATGACCTGGTAGGATAAGGTACCAGACACTGAAGGTCCTTTCTTGAGCTGGATTGCCAAGCATTCAAACTCCGCTTCAGAGAGCATGACTGGGAAGGGCTGGTCACATTGTTTGAATGCTTGCCAAAAAGACTATTTTATGGAGAACTCACAAAGGATAAGCGTTCACGTGGTGGTCAGAAGAAGCCATACAAGGACACTCTCAAGGTCTCTCTTAAGAACTTTGGAACTGATTATGTGACATGGGAGACACTGGCACAGGACTGCTCAGCATGGGGTGCCCACATCAGAAAAGCTGCTGTGCTCTGTGAGCAAAGCAGAATTGAAACAGCTCAAAGGAAAAGCAGCATGCCCAAATTTAGAGAATACACCACAAATGTTCACATGGGCTATTGTGCCTGACCTGTGGTGGAGCATTGCAAGCTCACATTGGTCTGATCATTCACAGTCAGACACATTGAAACTTGGCTCCAGCATAGTAATGTCATTTTGGTCCTCTTCAGGCACAAAGGGTAACCACCACCAACGAACCAACTTGAATATCTGTTGTATCTCCCCTCTAATAGAATATAACCTATATAAATGAGATCAAGGAATGCTTTGGAGCATGTGTGTGGCTATGTGTCTCTGTGCCTGTGCATGTATGTGTGTTTATTCCTAGCTCCTAAAGCAGTAACATATATGCCAGGCCTTTAATAAATGTTTGTTGGGTTGAATGAGCAGTTCAGGAAAGATAAAATCGGTAAGACCATTTACAATGAAACTGATTCAGGGACTGGAATAATCTGTCAATTTAGCCACAAGAGATCAACAACTGGGAAGCACAACAATGTGGTCCTTTCCTTTCACCTCCCTCCTGCCTAATTCTTGGCTCTTTGTCTCTTCTTTAGGTCTGTTCTCCACCTTAAAGAGAAATGCCTATTCTCCTCTTGGCCACAGGATCTACAAAGCCACTCCCTAGATAATCTTCCCATCAGTTCTTTACCTTCTAACCATTCAGCCCTTATAGATTTGTGTTTCCTGAATTGGTGCATCCAAAATAAGTTTCTCCTAAAGAAATATGTTGGAAACACTGTTTTTGCAAACTCTTCTTCAAACTACAACGTATAGATGTATCCTGTTGTAAAACTATAAGACTTTATAAGACCCAGACACATACAAATGTATTGCGCATGTACACACACACAAACATTCAAATAACAATAACAATAAAAGTATGCATGATCCTGAGCAAGTGGCTATACCAGTCTAGGCCTCATTTTCCTCATCTGTAAAAGGCAGGGGTTTGACCAGTCAGAGGTTTTAAATTCACAAGCCCACAGGTGGTGGCAAAACTCCAGGAAGAACTAGATTAAAAATATCATTGAGAAATGTTTAACAAAGATTTAAAAAAAACATTTTATTATTGTTATTCAGTCATTTTAGTCATGTCTGACTCTTTGTGACCCCATTTGGGATTTTCTTGGCAAAGATACTGGAGCGCTTTGCCATTTCCTTCTCCAGCTCATTTTACTGTTGAGGAAACTGAAGTAAACAGGGTTAAGTGACTTGCCCAGGGTCACACAGCTAGTAAGTGTCTGAGGACAGATTTGAATTCAGGGAGATGAGTCTTCCTGATGCTAGACCTGGTGCCCTCTCCACTGTGCTACCTAGCTGCCCCACAATACAACATAGATAATGTAGATTTGAGGTTTTCTAAGTCATTATGTTGCCCTCAGGGATTTTTTCTGTTTGTGATCTGGACAGTAGGACTTTCCAGATCCCTTCCACTTCTGAATCTACTATATTTTTAAGTATAATAGTTGTCATGTATATGGCATGGTAGTTTGTTTATAGCAGCTTGTAGCATAATATTTTCTACATATATTATCTCATCTGAGTTTTACACTAACCCAGTGAGACAGGCTGAACAGGCATCGTTACCTTCATTTTTCAGATAAGGAAACTGGGCCACAGAAAGACTAGGTCAGTCAAAGAGGGACAGATCAGGGATTCAAAACACAGTCTTTTGACTCCATATTTAGCACTCTCCAATACACCACAAAATGAGCTCAGTCTCCATCAAAAGTGGACTATTCAAGGGGCTTTTTATAGTCGATTTTTTTCTTACATAATAAATTTTCTCAGATTTTTCTTTGGGGCTTGCCTTCAAGGTTCATGGCATGTTTTAAAAAATAAATCCCCAATCAGAATAGACCTTAAAGCCTTCTCTAATGCAGCTCATACATGAATAGGAATCCCTTTTATAAGATTTTTAACAAGTAGTCATTTAGACTCTGCTTGAAGACTTCCCAATGATGGGGAACTTACTACTTCTAAAAACTGATTCTTTCATTTTTTGATATTTCTAGGAACTCTTTCTTTACATGGAACCAAATCCTGCTATTAAATAACTTCCACACATTACCCCTGGTCCTGCATTCTGGGAACAAGCAGGACAAGTCTAATTCTCTCTTCAGTGGGGAAAAAAAATATACACTCCCCACCCCAGAAGGTAGGGAAAGATTCAGGGAAACAAAGCTAAAACCTGGTAAATTTTAAAAAATGATTAGATTTCACATCTGTATTTTGTTTTCTTTTTAAATATGACTATAAACTGCAATGTTTAATGTGGCCTGTTTACTTCTTCTCAAGCTGCCTACTTTGAAGAACAATACACATTTAGTTGTATCAGTTCAGTATAAGCTCTTTGACATCTCATCTAGTTCTCACTTTCTACTTTTGCAAAATGAGAAAACTGAATGTTAAAGTTTCTTAAGCTCACTCCATCTCTGATGATTCCTTATACCTCTAGCAATTCTGTTTTTTCAGGTCAGATCAAACCAATGAGCATTTATTAAGTGCCTATTATGTGCACATTGTGCTCAGGGATTGTGCTAAGCTGGGAGTACAAAGACAAAAGATAGTTCCCTATCTCAAAGAGCTCCCAGTCTAATGGGGGAGACAACATACAGACTGTGTACAAACAAAATACATACAGGATGAATTGGAGATAATCAACATAAGAAAGACACCAGCTTTAAAGGAGATCAGAAAATCATCTTACAGAAGGTAAGATTTCAGCTAAGACTTGCAGGAAGCCAGAAAGTGGAGGTGGGGAGGGATAGCATGCCAGGTATGGGGGATACTCAGTGAAAATACCCTAAACTAGAAGATAGACTGGCCTGTTGAAGAAAGAACAAGGAAGCCAGTGTCACTAGATAGAAGAGTACAATGGAGGCAGTAAGCCATAAGACGATTGGAAACGTAGGAGGCGGCCATGTTATAAAGGATTTTGGATGACAAACTAAGATTTTATATTTGGTCCTGGAGATGAGAAGGAGCTGGTGGAGTTAATTGAATAGCAAAGTAATAGGGTCATATCTGTGCATCTAACATTCTCTTCTGTGTTTTTTTTCTTATTTTTTCACATTTATTTGTTTTATTTTTAATTTATAGAATAAAACAAGCATTTCCATAACATTATAGAATAAAAAGATGATCCCTTCCATCTCTGATATTCAATATCATAAAGATGCTTTTAACTCTGACATTTTATGTTCTACAGGCAGCTCTGACATTCTGGGTTCTATGCTCTAAATTGATCTTGTTGCCACAACCTCTTCATATTTAGTAAGTCCCAGATGTCTACAAATGTAGTTTGGAAAAATCACCCAAGTCTTTGTCATCATCTGTGTCATGATGTTACCAGCCCTCTTGACTTCATTGGGCCATGAGTCATTGTGATCCATGTCCCTTTAATGGGTGTTTATGATGCTGGAGACCAGTTGGATCAAGATGAAAGACCAAGGTTCTTTCCTGCATGTCAATTTTCATCCCTCTGGTCATCAGATCACTAAAAGTCCGGGCAGTGCTAGGCAGCAAAAAAGGAGAGAAGTAAGGAGAGGGCATGCAGATTTTTAAAATGGTTAACAAAAAAGCAACAACAGAGATAGACGATTTGACCTCCATTAGCTCGCTGAATGACTGTTCTTGTCATTCACTATTGTGTACAAGCTGGGTCATGAATCCTTAATTTGCACTGCCAGACCTGGTTACAACTGGCCTCTGTGATTAGGCATTGTCATCTGTGTGTGGTAGATGTTAGGTAACCAGCCAGCCTGGCCAGCCACCTACCAGCCCTGGCATGCCTGGCTCTCGTTCCCTCTTAAGAAGACTGCACTTGGCTTCAACCAATCATGTCTCTTCTTGTCTATCTCCTCAGTGCTGCTGTTTTCCCTTTCAATAAGCTCTTTCCTGTCTCCAAGGGGCCCTATCCTATCTTCTATGCAATCAGGGGAGACCAGAAATGGCTGGGATGAATGGGAGGAAGTCCCTGTAATTAACGGGATCTTCTGCTGTTTACACAAACACTTCAAACTACATCAGGTGCCAAGAAGTCCAGTTCACATTTCTAGTGAAAATGCAGTGAAATGTAGGGCAGTGGGTGGTGTAAGAAGGTGTCATCTGAAAGACCAAATAAATCCAAGCTATTATGACCATGTGTGTGAAATGGAGGACAATTTTAGGTAGAATGTTAAGAGCACATGATCACTGAGTCAAGACACTGAAGATAGACATGAGTCTGGTTCTACCGCTTACTTAACAAACTTTGTGCCTCATATAAGCCACTTATTTCTCTGGAGCCAAGTTTCCTTTTCTGGAAAATGAGGGGACTGGGCTAGAATCTCTAACATCCCTTTCAGCTCCAATATTCTGGGATTCTCTAAAGTATGACTGCTTTAGGAAGGTACTTAGAAATGATGCATTCATGCACCTAATACAAATGCAAAACCTATCACCTCTTAAGATGAACAAGGTTATTGCTTGAACTGGCAATAGTCCACCTCCTTTTGATAGATAACTGGAGGACCAACCCCAGATAGGGGCTCACTGAGCAGACTATTTGAGCTCCCAGGCCTAGGAAAAAAAAGTGGTGTCCATAAAATAAAAAATTGGATTAGTTCACTCAAAAGAGTCAGTCATCCAAGTGGCATGCTAATGTCAAACCAAACGACCCATTTTGCTGAATGCTTTTTGTGTATAACAAACCTCAACTGAGAGTGTTTTGAAAGGGCTTTGGAAGAAAATCTCTATCACTAGTCTAAGAAAATGAATTATTTTCCTGCTAAGTGTTTTACATTCAAAGCTAAATTGTTAGCTTGACCTAAATATGACTCCTCCTTTTTGGAGACAGAATTTTGTGTTCTCGAAGTTGCTGACAAAGAAGAGAGGCATAAAGTAGAAGAGGGGTCAGAGAAGGAAGGAACCAATATGAGAAAAGAGGGAGGCAGTTGTTAACTCCTTCCTGTTTGTGTCTATACCCACCAACCTGCTTGATGGCTTCCACTAATGTTCATTTAAGTGACAAGGGCACTGGGTCTGGAATCAAATGCTCTTTTCAAGTCCCACCTCTGATATTTATTACCTATGCAATACTGCATAAGTCACGAAACTTCCCTAATTCTCCATTTCCTCAGTTGCAAAATAAGGGAGTTGGACTAGATGCCCCTTAATGTGCCTTCTAACTCAAACAAAGTCTATGCTACTGCAACTTTTGGCAAATTTAATCTGGCAAGTTTACCTATGGATAGAGTACCAGACCTGGAGTCAGGAAGACTCATCTTCCTAAGTTCAAATCTGACCTCAGACACTTGCTAGCTGTGTGACCTTGGGCAAGTCATTTTATCCCATTTATCCTACTTATTTCATCTGTAAAATGAGCTGGAGAAGGAAATGGCAAACCATTTCTGTATCTTTGCCAAGAAAATCCCAAATGGAGTCACAAAGAGTTGGACAAAACTGAATAACAAAATATACCTCAGTGCTATACATAACACTTTTTAAAATTTGATCCCCACAACAACATTGAAAGAAAGGTTCTATTATTGTCACCCCTCTTTCAGAGATGAAGATACTGAAAATTGGAGAATTTAAGGGATTTACTCGAGGTCACTTGGCCAGTAAATTCTGAAATAGGATTAGAACCCAGGCCTTCCTATCTCCTAATTTATTTCTCTATCCACTACATCATGCCCACAGGAGGCAAGAGGATCTATGGGAAAAGAGAACTTGAAAGAGGGAGAATATTAGCCTGAGAACCCAGCTCTCCTATTGATTTGACAACTTGACCTTGGACAAGTTACTTTTACTTTCTTTGCTTCCATTTCTTCCCTTTTAAAATGAAGAGGTTTCTTTACACCTTGACTAATGTTTAATGCAAAGGTATTTGTAGAATCTATATTTGATTGCATGCCGCCATGGCGGGGGATGGGGGAAGTAGGAAAAGGAGGGAAAGAAAATTTGGAACTCAAGGGATTGTAGAATTGAATGTTGTAAACTAAAAGTAAATAATTTTTTTAAAAAAAGTTCACACTGCACATAAATTTCAAAAAATAAAATAAAATTAAGTTGTATTAGAGATATTTGAGGTCCCTGATAGCTCCAAAATCCTCTGATCTACCCAGTCAAAATTATATTATAAAAATGGACAAGTAAGCACTTGATTTCCCTATGTTTGACACTCTGTCTTCCCTACTTTCTTCCCAGTTGGTACATTCTGCTTTCCTCCTGCCTTTGGTCATTCTCTTTGTTGAGATAATGGCACCCAGACAAACCACCAGCCACCAGTCAAACAATACTCCGTGCAACAAGGAGGCAGCAATGAGTGTCTATTTGGAATGATTTTTTTTTTAAGTAATGGAAGGGAGAGACTTCCCATTGCCCTTATAGGCTCTACAAAGGCAGGGATGGTGTTTTTTTTTTTTTGAACTTTGTGCTGCCAAACACAGTACTGTGAACACAGTAGGTGTTCAAAAAAGTTTGTTGAATGAATGTTGAATGATGGAACTTGAAAGTCTTTTTGAGTCTTTATTTGTTGTAGGTTGTAATCTCCTTGAAGATTATTCTTTGCATTTGTATTCCTAGCACAGGGCCTGGCACATGGTAGGTGCTTAATGATGCTTGCTGATGGATATTTTTTAGCCAATTTCAATTGTGGGAAGTCCTCTCAGAGTCCCAACCACCGGGGAGATTTTCTCACTAGGTCCTCAGTGTTAAAAGGTTCAACAATTCCACACACACCCCTCCCACCTTTTCCAATCTGAAATGAGCTATAGCCAGAGTAATCATTTAATTGAGGTGAGAATCCTTTAGTACTTCCTTCAGCAAATTCTCTTTCCTTGGGGGAAAACTGTCCTCTGTGCTTCTGGGTTTGAAACTGTGATCATACCATTTTATCATCCTCAGGGTGGGCCCATGAAAAGTTAGTGCCTTGATGAAACAGGGCTCTTTGAAGACCCGGAAGCTGCAGCTTCCCGGCCTTCAAAGAGCCCAAACTACAATGATTTATTTACAACAGTTAATACAATTGGTAGTAACGACTTTATAGGCAACCTCTAAGTGCAGGCAAGATGAAAAATTTACTAAATTGGAAAATAAAAATGCATAAGAAAATGTACAGAATCAATATTTCATGGCCTTTACTTTACCTTGCCTTACACAAATCTACTCCAGAGCTCACATTAAAATTTAAAGCAACGTCATGCGACAAGTTCAAACCTGAGCTATTTTCACGTTAGTTTAACTTGAGGGTTTTGGGGGTTGTTCATGTCATAAAGGAGTGAGGGTCAGTCAGAGAAAGAGATGCTCTAGAAGCCACTCAGCCCAGGGTCTTCAGCCTTTCTCCTGGAGAAAAAAAATAAAAACCAGTAGTGTTTGACATAAGTGGAAAGGTCATTTAAAATAGCAAATGAAAAGACATTACTGACTATTATCAAACCCTGCTGTGAGGGAAGATGGTTATTGCCACTGATGGTGCCTAGGACAGCCTCCTACATGAAGCCAATGCTCTGTTAATACTGGTGGCACTGCCAATAGTGATAATGCTAATGCTAATAATGAGCAGAGCCTCAGATTTAATGAATATATTAATCACTGAGCAATTATTAAACCCCTACTATATACTAGCATTATGCTAGGCATTGGGTATACAAATACCAAAGGGAGACTGCCCCTGCCCTCAAGGAGCTTACATTTTAATTAGACAACCATGACACATAAAACTGAGTCAAATCAACAAATATTTATTAAGGGCTTACAGCTATGTACTAGGCCCTGTGCTAAGGAAGTGGTGACCAAAAAAAAGGGAGTCTGGGTCCAGGAAGTTACAGAGATGCTGAATAGAAACAGAATGAAGCTGATTATCAGACACCTTCCAGTAGCAATGGTAGCATTCTTTTATTGTTTTCACAGAAAGGGGTAAAAGGGCTGGGATGGGAAAGCTCAGTCACCAGGCAGATGGTAGGCAATATTCCTGCATTGGATAGCCTCTAGTAGTCTTAGAAAATGAGTAGATGGGTTGGAATAAAAAAAATGCTACAGGTGCAGGATGGGGTAGAACGAAAAACTAGTAGAATGACAAGTAGATCTATTATTTTCTCAGATGGTATATGACAAAGGTGTTAAATTTGGGGCCCAAAGCTCTAAGTGGCCAGAAAAACTCCTGAGTGCTACCTAAATTAAATTAAAATGTAATTATGATGTGTTTAACAAAATGAATACAAATACAATACAGCATAAATAATGTTAATTTGTGGTTTTCTGAATCAATATACTGCTGACAAGGATCCATTTCCATTTGAGTCTGATACTATTGGATGGCAAAGATTATATTGCATTATGTGAGTAGCAAGTTCCAGAATCAGAATTCAAACCCAGGTCCTCTGACTCCAAATGCCCTTTCCATTATACTCTATTGACTTTAATGCAGCTGACATATATCTTTGCAGTTCCTATCCATGGTCTACAAATCCCCAGTGGAAGGCTATTTTTCCTTCCTCTCCAATATTACATGGATATTAGTGGAGCATAGGTTCCAGAATTAAGCACTGAGAGAAACCTCAGAGGCCAGAGAAGGAAATGGAGGTGAAATAGGGAGGGGGTCGATCATGATCACACAGGCAGTCAGTCGGTCAGTCAACAAGCCTTTGTTAGGCACTTACTATGTGCTAACAACTGTCCTAAGTGTTATGGACAAAAAAAAAGAGTTCTGAACTCCAGTGTTCTAAGCCAATTGTGTATCCTTACAGAGTCCAGCACCAGTGTGGTGAGCCCTGAGATAAGGGGAGTCACTAGGCTGCCAAAGGTGGAGCCAATTTACCTAGGTCAGAAATAGACCAGGTCAAAACTCCCACGATGATCATCAGTGGTATCGGGCCTGTCAGCGACTACTATATTGCTAGCTTGGGCAAGATAAAAAGATCTAGTCTGAAAAAAAAGGCCAGGGTTCCAATTCAAGCCTAGTCATTAGTCCCTATGTGACCATAAGCAAGTCCCTTTGTGCCTCTTGGCCTCAGTTTACTCTTCTGTAGAACAAAAGAGTTAGATTAAATGTCCTTTGAGGTTCCTTCTAACTCTATGAACGTAACAGGCCAAAGATGTGTTGACAAGACTGATCTAGAGCATAACCAGAAATCCTCATAGAATTATGTGGCAAAATAAGTGCCTTTGTAAGATGAATAAAGATGAATTTTCAAAGGTTAGTGGTGGGGAGGGAGTGTTGGTAAGCAAGAAGAACAGATTTGCAAAACAACAGCCCTGAGGAATACCTACCTTGAGGTGGTGGAAAGTTGAAGAGCTACTAATATAAAGGAGTAAAGAAAGGGAAAGTCTGAGAGGGAAGATATCAGTCAGCAATGTCTTGAAAGTCAAGGGAGGAAATAATTTCCAAAATAAGAGAGTTGTCAACTCTATCATGTGCTATGTGGGGTCAAGGAGGAAGACTCAGAAAAGGATTTTGTTCTATTGAAACCAGTAATAACCTTACAAAGAACAAACTTAGTGGTATTGTAGGTTGAAACCAGATTGCAGTATAAGGTGAGGGTGGGTGAGGAAAAAGTGAAAGCAGAAGAAAAGACCATTCATTTGAAAAGTTCAGCTATATAATGAAGAATAAACTACCTAGAAGAGGAAGTAATGTTATATGAAAGTGTTGTTTTATGTGTAAATAGATGAGTCCTGCACAAGCAGAAGAATGGGAGGGAGAAGAGAATGAGTAAGGGTGAGATAGAGATAGAAAGAGAAAGATTAGATTCTCTAGGAAAGGACTTTAGGGGACATCTAATCTAAAGGAGAGAAAAAAATTAAAGATTCTCTTGGGAAAGATCTTAGGGTACAGCTAGTTCACCTCCTCTTATTTTCTCATTTTACAGTTGAAGAAACTGAAGCCCAAAGAGGTTGAAGGATTTGCCCCAGTCAAAGTAGTGAGTCAGAAGTGGGATTGGAATGCTGGTCCTTTGACTCTAAATCCAAGACTTTTTTCATTGTCACAACTGCCTCTCTGTAGTATCTAGGGGTCAGAGGACAAAGAGGGTTCTAGTACTGCCTGCCCAGGAAAGCATTCTGTCACTAACAGAAGTATATTCCTTTTGTATTCTTTTGGTGAACTTCATAGCTAGGTCATCTGAAAACAAAAGTTCAGCATCTTGTTTCATAGGCTTGCTGTCCATGGTTCCCGAGGCTCATCAGAGCCCTACCTTTTTACTATGTGTGACAGACATTCATTCCCAGAAAGGCAAAAGAAAAAAGGGGGAGGGAGGGCAGCAGCATATGTCTCTGTGTTTCCCAACCTGGGAGTGGAGTGAGGGGAGGTGCACTGTTTAGAAGACTCATGAGTAACTGGTCTGAATGGCATCCACCATCACACATGACGTTTGAAATGTTCGAGAAGGGAGCACTGGCTTTGTTGACCTCTTGCCTTGATGGATGGTCCCTTTAAATATTTAAACTGTCAAGACATGGCTAGGGGACTTGTCACAACAATCCCAAAGCTATGGGTGACATTTTTAAAGGATGCCAATCCACTTTCCAAGGACAAAGCCTCAGAAATACATACACAAGGTTAGACCCATAAGTATGCTCAGGCTATGAGCCTTGTGAACACAGAAGGAGTGCAATCCTCATTCATATTTGGAGCTGACCACAAATTTTATTCTCTGCTATTAAGCAGGGTAGCCTGTGTTAATTAGTATGACTTGACTCAGTCTTAAATGGATTATAAAAAAAGAAGAAAGGAAACATCACATTTGATTCCCTATACCAAAAGTTGATAGTTTCTAGTGTCTTAGCAAAAAATGGTCATCACTTATTACTTATTATAATTCATTAAGCTTGTAGGAAATATTTAGAGACTTAATTGGCATTTAACAAGATAGCCATAGAGAGTAAATGAGACATTAAATTCTCCCCTTAAATGCTCATTAGGTTTTCTTTAGAAATTAATTGATATCTAATTCATTTGCCATAAACTCTCTATCCAATGCCAATTGAGAAGTTCAACATATTCATGAAAAACAGAAGGGGGAGAAACATTGACTTCACAGTGAGCAAGATCCCTGCCAGGGAGATTAATCAGCCCCCTGTCCATGTGCTGCTTAAATCACAACAAAGGGGCATTGATCATTATGTCAGAATGGAGAGTGGGATTTCTGGTAGCTCTGGCTCAATGTATGGCTACGTGCCCCAACCCGTTTAACCATTTTGATAAAAACTAGTGGGTCAGTTCAGCAGTTGACCAACCCCTTAGACAATTTAAGATGACGTATAAAATGCAGGATTTAAGGAAAAGGAGACCTGCATCTTTGATATTTGCTAACTGTGTGACCTCAGACAAGCTACTAAACCACTCTGAGCCTCAGTTAACTCACCTCTAAAAGGTAAAGAGGAGCTTTTGATTCTAAATCTATGAGCCTATGAAGATAAAAAGAATGAATTGATATTTAAATCAGCCTAAGCATAGTTGAATCAGAGGGAGTACATAGAATTTAAACATTTAAGCATTTAAAAGAGAACACTTAAAGTATGTGGGGGAAAAAGTAGCTTTGGCTGGTTCCATTTTTCACTTTTCAACCAACTGGTCAGCATGCTAACAGAAATAGCATCAGATACCAATGTATTATCTCACAAGTGGTTTTCAGTATTGTCCAAAAAGTCACTGCCTATCACAGCCATAACTATACTTCTAAATATGGCTCAAATTCATATGAATATGATTCAAGTTGAGAGAAAGAGTGAGGGGGAAAGGGTTCTACTGCATGACCACCCTTGACTTTAGTTGAGGATTCTTGGAGATGTGGCTCATAAAAGTTGAAGAGGATAAGGAATTGGGAAATCAAGTCATTAGAAGGAAGCAGATTAAAGTAAAAAACTGAGCTAGTTTTTAGTCTTATTGCATAAATGACAAAGTTTCTTGGGGGTCCACAGATGACACCATAAAAGATTCTAGACAGAATGGAATGGACTTTAAATGAGACCACATTGTTTGTTGGATGATGATGACAGAGGGAGAATGTGAAAATGGTATCAATGAGAAGCAAGGATCATACCAACACCTTTTCCTGGCTCTATGTGTCAAAGGGTGTTAGAGAAGGAGCTGCCAACCTTGAAAAGGATATATCAGATGTGGCATCTCCAGGAGAAAGATGAAGCTTCAATGATCACCAGAAGAGTCATCAATCACAACAAACATCTGTTAAACATTGACTCAGCTAGGCATTATGCAATAGATGATCAGATGACAGGATGGAAAGCTGGAACATTGAAGGACTGTGTGAGAGAAAGATATAAGATGAAGGTTTATAGGAACAGGCAAGGGTTCCAGGAAGCACAGTGGGAAAGAGGCAGAGATAGGACTTGGAAAAGGATAAGGCAGAGGTTATTAGTAGGATTTCAGCAATCAGAATGTACCACCTTGATGGCTGAGTCTCCCACTTATCATGTGGTTGTCTTTGGCATCCTGCCAGGCATAATTACTCAGGCCAGGCAACAAATAAAGGATAGTCCACCATGGTAAGAAGGCAAGCCCTTGGAGATAGGATGACCATGAGACTGAATGGAGCCCAAGAGCAAGGCATAAGACTGGAGTGTTCTAGTGCTTGGCATTCCATTGGGAAGGAAGAAAATCCTCCTCACATGAGATCTTGACATTGGGAGGAAAGCACCAGTTGCCTTTAACCAAGTACAATGTTTAAATTCTGTGTACTAGCCTCTGACTCAACTGTGGTGAGACTGATTTAAGCATCAGTTTATTGCTTTAATTTTCATAGGATCATAGAGTTAGAATCAAAAGGTCCCTTAGAGACCATCTACTCTAAATTATTCATTTTTTCAGATGAGGAAGCTAAGGTCAATGTGGTTAAGTGATCTCCCCAAGATCACATAAGGAATAAGGGGAGAGGCAGAATTTGAAAGTAGGTCCTCTCCCCTGATGCTAGATGTCACTATTCTCCACAGTACTCGGGTTGGTATTATGAAAAAAGCTAAATGCATATTGGAGTGAGAAGATTAACCAAGTACTGGTCATGAATTTCCTATTGAGTGATTTCTGGCAAGCCACTTGCCTTCTTTGTACCTGATGAATCACTATGGACCCCTTCCCAGGATAATGTTCTTAAATACATAAACTCTATACATTACAAAGGAAACCAATTATATTGGTACATAGTTATAAAAAAATTAAAAAGTTCATAGACTTCAGGTTAATAATGCTTGTCCTATAAGAACCCTTTCCCAATCCTCCCAGTTGCTAATGTCCACACCAGAAATTACTTAGTATATATTTTGTATCCAATTTTCACTGCACACATTTTTTCTCTTCCACAGAAGGTAAGCACCCTGAGGCCAGGCATTGTTTTATTTTTGTCTCTATATCCCCCTCGCAGTGCCTTGAACAGTACCTGGCACATAGTAGATACTTAGTAATGGCTTCTTGTTATTGTTATGTATTCTCTGCTTTTAGCAGAATTAAACTTCTAGCAGATATCCTACCATTTTATTTCTCTGCTAGGTTGATAATATTTTTATAATCACATTATTATTATATATTTATTGACTATCCTTTATTTGCTGCCTGGCCTGAGTAATTGTGCCTAGCAGGATGCCAGAGATGACCACATGATAAGTAGGAGGCTCAGCCATCAAGGTGGTACATTCTGGTTGCTGCAATCCTACTAATAACCTCAGCTTTATCCTTTTCCAGGTCTTATCTCTGCCTCTTTCCTACTGTGCTTCCTAGAACCCTTGCCTATTCCTATCATCCTTCTATTCATCTTATATCCTCTCACACAGTCCTTCCTTCTTCTTTCTTCCATCACTGATGAATTTTGAGCTGGTAAGCCTGGATTTGGGGGAAAAAAAGTTAAGAAACTATTACAATAGTTCAAGCATGAGTTGATAAAGACTTGAACCATGGTAGTTATAGTGAAGGAGGAAATAGATTGTGCATTTTAAAAATTATTTGGGGGAGCTTTAATTTTTTCTTAAACATTCATTTATCCTTCCTTTCCAACTCCCCTTTCCATTGAAATGAAAAAGAAAAACAAAATTCTTGTAACAAAAATGCATTGTCAAGCAAAACAAATTCCCACATTAGTCATGTCCAAAAATATATCCCTCATTCTTCATTTTCAGTAATTCAATCATCTCTCCATTAAAAGGAAAACAGTATTTTCATCATCAGTCCCTAGAATCATGGTTAATCATTGCATTTTTGCATAGTTCCTCAGTCAAAGTTCAAAGTTTTTTGTCTTTTCAGTGTTATTGTATAAATTATTGTATTGTTATTGTATAAATTGTTCTCCTCATCCTGGATCAGTTCATACAAGTCTTCCCAGGTTTCTCTGAAACTGTCATAGATGTGAGCAATATTGAAAAAGCACAATTAAAAGATCTTGGCAATTGCTTGGATGCAGAGAGAGAAGGAAGTGCCAAACAGAATAGCAGAGATAGAGAAGCAGAAGTATAGATGAGTGGGTAGGGGAGGATGATGAATTCTGCTTTGGGATTGCTAAATTTGAGGTATTCACGTATCATGTAGGTAGAAGCAGCTACCAGGCAGCTAAAAAAAATCTAAGACTATAGTTCTAGGGGTAAGTAAAGATAGAGATTCAGTAGCCATGTGCAAAAAGATGATCTTGAAACTATGGGCAAGAGAAAATACTGAAATTGGACAAGAAAGCTAAGGGCAGGACCTTGGGGAAACATTCACAGTTAAAGGACAGGAAGAAGGTGATCAGTCAGTGACAGAAACAGAGAATGGGAAATCAAAAACATTTTCTAAGGATTTATTTGGTCTCCCAGCACAACATCAGGTCAGATAATCTAAGAGGCTAGACAAAAGGAAGCCAGCAGGCACTCTCCAAATTAGAACCTCATTCTCCATAGATACTCAGAACTCAGTCTGCCTTACTACTACCACTCACCACTTGGATGGGAAGATGAGACAATGCACATGAAGCAGTTAGGAAATATTACAAACCAGTGTGTGACTAAACAAGGAATAGATAGCATAGCAAAAGTTCTTAAGCATTAGAATGGACCTACATATAGTTATCTAGTCACTCCTTGTCTGACCAGGAATGCCTTTGACAATATCCCCTTCAGGTAGTCATCTAGGCTCCAGTGATAAGCAGTTCAGAACCTCCCAAAGACGCCCAATTAACTTCCATTTGGTTCCAAGATGATAGAAGCTAAATTCCAGGGACACATCCATATTTCTCTGCTTCCATTCACCTCTATTCATTACCCATATTCAGAAAAGTCTTTTTTCTAAACTCTAGCAACTGACTCTCCTTGGTTCATCCTGGTGATCCCATATTAGTATGTAGGGTTAAGGCTCATCTTTCATTGGAAACATTTTTGTGATTATTATTATTCTAATCCAACTCTGAAAAAAAATTCTTTGGCATTAAAATGAAATGCTCTACCAGTGCTAAAGAGACTAGATGACAAATGATTCATTTAGTAGCAACATAGGAAAGAGGGCTGACTGCTGGAATGGCCCCAGTCTGTTAGGGGTCTTCTCTCCCTGGCAAAACACAATAGAAGTAAAAATCCTGATCCAAAGTATCTGGTGACAAATGCAGCAGCAAACAGGTAGCAAACTCCCCCTGGAGGACTAACCCTCTTCTCCTTTCTCATTTCTCAACCTCGTCAGTGTCACAGAGGACCCCGCAGTATTTTACCTTCTGCAACCCTCTTGGGGTGGACCCTTTGAAAGGCTTCCTCTGTGAGTCCCTGGGCACTTTGGGGGTTAATCCTGTCATCTCAAGATCCTTCTCAGATGCCAGACCAACTCAGCATCAATTTGACACAGATTTCTTTGGGGGAAACTGGGTTATTCTATCTGGGAGTGCTGTCCATTTGACAGACGGGAAACTGTGCTGGAGCAAGCCCATACACCTCCTCCCTGCCTTGGCAGCCCCAGCCTCTGAATTAAACATTTAAAGGGGCAATTACATTTTTAAAATAGCAATCTGATGTTTACAGAACTTCATAGGTAATTTATAAGTTTTGTGTTCCCGGGCTCATTTTGCTTAAACAATTTAATTTGGGGGGAGGAATAGTGGGGATGGTTCTTCTTTACTCAGTCTGGATGTGTCTGGCTCCACTGAGGACAGGAAAGAAGGGAGAAATGCAGGTGGCTGGGCTGACATCACTGGCTGGGAACAGCTGCTTTCAAAATCAGGGCTGCTGAATTTACTAACTAAATTCCATGATCTATAAAATATTTTTGAGGTCGTGTGTGTGTGTGTGTGTGTGTGTGTGTGTGTCTGTGTTGGGGGTGGTGCACAGCTGTGCATGAATTTGTCACTGTGACCTTTCTAAGCTTCACTACCAAGCCTCAATCTTTTTTTGTCTACAAAGTGAAGATAATGTACTTTCTGTACCTATCTCACAAGGCTGTGGTAAGTGGAGAAGGTACTTTGTGAACCTTAGCATGCTAAAGAAATGTGAATTGATATTAGGATGCTGACTGAGGACAGATAATATATATATACTATATATATATATATATATATATACACACATACACACATTAATATATACATATATGTATACATGTGTGTATATGTGTATACCTACATATATATGTATACATACATACATACACACACACATATATATATATATATATATAAAGAATCCCTAGATGTGTATGTGTGTTTGCGTTCTTTTAGCTAATATGTTTGGGAATCTGGGATCACAGAATCCTAGAACCAGAGAATCTTAGAGCCAGAAGACATTATTTGGTCCAATCTTCCAATGATTACAGAAATCCACTCTACAACTCACCAGAAGGGTGGTTACCTAGGCTCTACTTGAACATTTTCTGGTACAGGAAGCTCATAGGGCAGCCTCTTCCATTGTTGGGCAGCTCAGGGTGTTAGAAAACCCTTCCTTCTATTGAGCTGAAATCTGACTCCCTGTAACTCCACCACATACCACGCTGGTCCTGGTTCTTCCCTCTGGGGCTACACAGGAGAAGTCTGCTCCCTCTTCCACATGACAGACAGCCTTTTAGATATTTAAAGACAGCAGTCATGTCCACCATAAATCTTCTCAAGGCTAAACATTCCCAGGCCCTTCAACTGATTCTCTTGGTGACATGGTTTCAAGTCCCCTCATCCTCCTAGGCACCATCCTCTGGACAGGTTCCAGGTTGTCAATGTTCTTCCTAAAATTCCATGCCCAGCACTGAACATACCACCCCAGATGTGGTTTAATCAAGGCAGAAAATAGTGACACTATCTTACCCCTGGTTCCAGGCAGGGCTGCTTTTTTGCTGTTTGTAATTTTCTTTCCCTAAAGTATCACCGTGCCTATGGTAGCATTTATTTGAACATGGGAGACCAAATTGATAAGTGTTCATAATTACTGGGCATGAATGTTCAGGTAAGATGAATGTGGAAACAACGTGGTACAGTAGAAAGAGAAGTAGGTTGGGAATTAGCAGGTCTGGGTTCTAATCCTGACTTTTCCATGTATAACTTCAAGCAAGTTTCTTAACCTTTCTAGCCTTTAGTTCTTTATCTATAAGAGACAGAGAGAGAGAGAAATACAGACCCAGAGACAGAGACACAGAGACAGAAGGACTAAGTGACTTCTGAGATCCCTTCCAGCACTAAATCTATGAACCTACCCCTCTTTAGGGTATAATATTTTTGGATATGAGACCTTTCATTGCAGGGCTGAATTTGATAACTCTGCCTTCATAGGATCTAAACCAGTGGCTCTCAGTCTGTGGGGGGTCAAATGACCTTTTCACAGGGGTCCCCTGAAACCATTGGAAAACACATATTTCTGATGGTCTTAGAAACCGAGACACCGCTCCTCTGTCTCCAGGTGGGTCCATCCACATGCAGATATGGCCACATACGAATATTAAAGGGTTGCAGCATCAGGAAGGTTGAGAACCACTGAGCTAAACACTTAAGTGAAGTGTGAGAAATTCAATCCATAACCTGGGCAATGGCTTATTGAGCCGCTCTTTGGGTAGAACATCTGGATAAGCATCTGAACTTTTACTTTTCATTAGGATATTTTGATTTTGTATTGGAGGGTCTGGGTTCAACCTTTCACTTACTGTATTACCTTGGTGAAGTCACTTCACATCTCAGTTACTTCTCTGCAAAGCAGGGATAACATATGCTCTGCGCTGCCTTGCCTAACAACCTCACAGGAATGGTGTAAAGATGAAATGAGATAATATGTGGGGAAATACTTTGTCAACTGTAAAAGGCTATAGAAACACAGGCTGTTATTGTAGTCATTTATATTTTATGTGTATACATATCTTGTTTCCCTCATCTCACCATAAGGGTTTGGAGGGTAGAGGCTATAACTTATATCTTTTTGTTTCCTGAGTGTCCAGCACAAGGGTTTTCACACAGTGAGCACTCAGTCAATGTTTGCCTCACAGTTCAGGCAGAGAGCAAGCATCACCAGATCAGTGGCTATCAGCTCTTATACAAGGAAGAGAAACATGTCAGAGAGGATGAAGGACCCTGGAGAGAGAGGAGGTGAGATTAGAATATTACCAAGGAGCTACATTTTCAGAAAAGGTACATACACTGAATGAGTTAGTCTGGCTCCTGTCATCTGTTACTTTTCTGGTTCTATCAATCTCTCCTCTGAAAGACTGATACCATAGGCTTCCCTGCCTAACCATTGGGTCTTCAGATCTCCAGAACCCTAATTACTCACCATCCTTTCAGAACATTCTCTCTCTCTCTCTGGATTTGGGGATGAAAAGGGCATTACTTCCTCTGCAACCTTTGTTTTTCAAATTTTCTTTCTTATTCTCAACTTATAGAGGCATTGTGATATCATGATTGAGATCTGGCCTCAAAGGCAGGAAGGACTTTGTTCACAACCCATCTCTAATACATCCCGATTGTGCAAACCTGAACAAATTACAATTTTTTTCTTTCTCTGGGCAGCAATCCTAAGTATGTAAGTTTCAAAGAAGGTGAGGCCATGTTCTTTGAATACCAAAATGGTCATGTTTGTTGATAGTAATGAGGTTTGTAATATGAATTAGGATAGGGAAATTGGGTTCAAAAACCTTTATTTCACAAATACAATATATGAGATAGGTATAGAGACTGAACCTGTGATTTTATTGGAACAGAGAACTCCTTCCACCAAGTCAGGTTGGCACCTGGTCTGAAGCAATGCCCTTTTCTATGGTGTATATTACAGAAGTGAACAGTCATATGAGGTCCCCAAGAGAAGTTACTTACTGGCAGGGAGGGCTTCGATGGAAATCAGGGAAGGCTTCCTGGAAGAACTGCATTTGAACTGAGATTTAAAGGATGAGGAAGCCTTCAATAGCTGAAGATGAGGAGTGAGGTCATAGACACAAGAGGAGCTCTGGTATATTTAGATCACTTAGTGGAATACAGCTTGACTGAAGTATTAAGCAAGGAGTAAGACAAGGATATCCTGGTGTTCTCCCACAGAAGCATGCTGTTTGGGATTCTGTTTCCAAATCTGCAAAATGGGAATGACAGCAGCTCTACTTATATCATGCTTAGGATTGTGGTGATAAGCGAAAATGTCAAGGTAGGGTGCTTTGTAAACCATAAAGTGCTAACTATTTTTCATGGGGCCTTTTCTGGGTACTGGAAGATAAGGGCATAAAGAGAGCAGACCAGGAGTGTCCCCTGTAATGACTTTCTGCTGCACCCCCTCAGGATTCTGATGCAAACTAGAAAAGCCTTTTCCTGTTGCCTTCACCCACGAACATGCCATATGAGCCTCAGCTCCCTCCTCTGTAAAGAAGAGTAACACCTCACCAGGTTCCCTTGATGACTAGAGAGAGAAAAATACATGCCAAGTGCTGTCTAAAGCATCAAGAGGTGAAGTTCATATATTCTCTCCCCCTCCTCCTCCTACTCCTTCCCTTCTTCCTCTTCTTCCCTTCTTATCTTTCTCCATTCCTTTCTTCTTTCTCTTTTCCCCCTGCAATGACTTCCAAATGTGCTTTTTATGATCTCTGTACTAAACAAGCAAAACTTTATCCCGTTAACTCCCTCCTACCTGCCCACTAAAAAACCCCAGGCTATTTGCCTCAGTTTCTTCATCTGTACAATGGACATTATACTTTCACTCTCTACCTACCAGAGTTTGCTTGTTTTCCCACACACAATAATGTATGTAAAGAGTTCTGTAAATCATAAAGGGCTAATAAATGCCTGTACTCCTCTTAAGAATTGTTCTGGGAATCAGGAGAAAGTGGCACACAAGTAGTAAGGGTGGGATAGGGAAAGAATTGGAGGAGGCGCAGCTTCCCTATAGCCGTACTGTCTGTGGGCTCTGCAGTAACCTAACAAGGGATGTTAGGAAGAAGGCGCTGCATCCTGTTAACCTCCCCCAGTAGCCTGATTGTGACAAAAGATTTTGTATCCAGGAAGAGAAGGGGGAAGGGGCATCTGAAGCAGGGAGGCAGGGTAGTGATATGCTTGGCAAGCAGAGGCAGGTAAGGGCAAAGGGGGAGGGAATGGAGCTGAAGAAAAGGGAGGAGGTAGACCTGGAGGAAGGAAAGGGGGAGAGGGGCAGTCTGTTAGGTCACTGAAGCCCAACAGAAGCTCCTCTAGGAAAAGGAAGCAAATGGAAGAACCAGTACAGTCACTGAACTGGCTGGAGCCAGCCAGGTTAAATGCAGACAGGAGCTCCCCTGGAGGGGAACTTGGCAAGCAAAGGGACAGCCATTTAAAAAAACAAATAGTCAAGTTTCTAAGCAAATGAAACCAATACATGGAACTGTGTTGGGTAACCTGAAAGGGCTACTACTCTGCTAACCTGTTAGCATGAACAGATTCTTTACGCAGCCAAATAAATACAGCAATGTGGAGATGGGGGAGTTATTTGGGGCCAAGAGACCAAGAACAAGTGCAGGCAGACAGTTTGCTAATATGTCAGAAAAGGGAGTGCCTCAGCTAAGTAACCCGGGCAATGAGGCAATGTGTACTTCCCACCTCATCCATCCATCCCAACTCTTCAAGTAGGCTACTCCTGATCCCTCTTCTCCACTCCTGCTTGTCAATCATACTCTTTCCTTCCTGTTTGCTCTTGATATTTTCTTACTTATTTATTGTAAAGCCATATCCACCCACAGTAGAATCAAGGGCATTGCCTCCTTGAGGGCAGTAAAGCACTGCACTTTTGTTTTTGTATCACCAGTACCTAACATAGTGCATGGGATATAGTACGTGCTTAATGCATGTTTGCTAAATTCAATCTTGGAGCAGAAAAAGCATCTCAGAGGTGATTTAGTTCAGTCTCCACCCAGTCTAGGAATCCGCGAATATACAGCATCTCTAATAGGCCTGTTCGAACTCAAGTGAAGGAGAACTTATTATCTTTACAAGGCAATTCATTCCATCACTGGGCAATTCCACCTGTTAGAAAATGAAAGGAAAGAGCTGTTTGAGGATAAAAGTATAAAGAAAAAGAATACATTATGACGTATGACAAGAGCATAAGAAAAGCTACAAAGTGTTATGTGAGGTCCAAAATGGAAAAAGAGTATAACGAACAAAGAAATTAAAGAAAGGTTTAAGGAAGAAATGGTTTTAGAGCTGGGCTTAATGGGTAGGTGGGATTTCTCAAGTGGAAGAACAGGAGAAGGGCTTTCATAAGTCAGGTCTTCTATTGAAAAGGGGTCATAGAGGTCTAGATCTCTCATTTTACAAATGAGGAAAGAGAAATCCCAAATAGCAAAATGATTAGCCCTGGTCACGTTGCTGGTCACATAGTCCATTGAGATCTGAACTCCTGGTACCAAATCCAGAATAGCAGCTACTACAGCATGCAGCCTCAGTATATTCCAGGACACGCAAAGCTGTGTCCTGGAAAACATAATGAATGGACTAGGATTCAGAAGACATGACTGAATCTTTCCTCTGATGCTCAACAATCACAAGTCACTGTTCACCTCTCCAAGCACCAGTTGCCTCCTCTGCAAAATGGGAATAATATGTGCTTTGTAAGCCTTTAAGTACTTTCATAATGGGAATGTTTTTGATAAAATCATTGAATAAGGAGCAGCTCTTGTGTTTCTGGGGACCTCAGTACATGCTGCTGTCTTCAGAGGCTAAAGAGGGAAAGTGCAGCATCCGGCCTTTCTTTCAATAATTTATCCATCATGGGAGGCCTTATCAAATGTTTTCCCAAAAGGTATATTGAGTAAACTAAATAAAAATAAAATCCTTAACCTGAGGGATTTTCTCTACATGACACCTAGTGATGACAAGAAAATAACAAATTGTTGGACTGGTCTCTTCTCATCATCCCCAACCCCCCAAATATATCTGAATGTGTGTGTGTTTCAGTCAGTGGGGTATTAAATACATAATATTATAGATAGAGATATAGATATATAATTGAATGTATGGAGGTATAATATGGAGCTTACATTGTGATAACTGAAGAAAGGACCTCATGAAAGAATATAATGAAATGGAGAAAAACATAAGGTCGATAATTATAACTGTAAATGTGAATGGATTACACCAGCCAAGGAAATTATCATGATTCAGTGATTAAGAGTGCTAAATTTGGAGCCAGAGAACCTGAGTTCAAATCCTATCACTTCCATGGATACCCTAAGTGCCCTTACAAAAATAATTTCTCTCATCCTTAGCTGCTGCTTCTGTAAAATGAAGGGTCTGGAATTGATGACCTTGAAGATTCTTTCTGGATCTAAATCTAGAAATCTATCATCTATACTCTAGGAGTAAGTACCTACAAATATGAGACCATGGATCTACCCAAGGATAGCTGCCCCATTCCCACCATCTCTTCAAGATCTGAATACAAACTATGCAGAATTGTTCAGTACCTTCCGCTTTCCTTTAGTCAAGAAATGACACTTATCTAAAAAAGACTTTTCAATAAGAAACATTGGAGAGATGGAGTAGCAGAGTTAGATATGAGTGAAATGGAAAAAGGACAAGGAAGTAATATGACCGGGATCTAGATTCTCTAAGTTGGAGGAGAAGATATATTCAATAGACAAAGACAACCAGCTATGAAAAAATTCTGAGTCATTGAAGGGGGGCATTGGGGAAGATAGAAACTGGTTTTCATTGGCATAAATCAGGCCTTCAAGGTCAGGTGGCAGGAAAAGTGTTTCAGAATGACAAGAAGGACTCTTATCATGGTTCTTTTGGGGCTACTGTGAAGAAATCACTGTATATGTCCCTTTTTAAGCCTTTGGAAGATTCAGTTTGCATTTTCTTTAAATAGGTATGCCTCCTATACAGGCCCCCTATTCATCTGATGTAGCTTAGCACTTCAACAATAAAAAAAAAATCAATACTGCATCTAATCCTGTGCTAGCAAAGGCTACTAACAAAAAAAATGAACCCAATTGATACAAATCAGTCAACAAACACTACTAGGACTTTCACTCTCCTTATCTATAAAATAGAAATAATAATATTTTATATTATTTATTTTACTGGGTTGTTGTTAGGAAAGCACTTTGTAAAACCTTAAAGGGCCACACCAATATGGGCAACTAGATGCCCAATGAGAAGGAGAGCCACCGGGGGACAGAGGGGTAAGAGAGTAGGTTTCTCAGCAGGAGCTCTGGCTTTGACTCCCAGCTCTACTGCTAATTCACCTTGCCCTAGTCATTTCTCATCTGCAGACCTCAGTTTTCCTCAGAGGGAGTTGAATGTGACAATCTTGCTAAGGTCTCGTGCAGTTTTTCAGAATTCTACAATTTATCATTCCTGTGACAGAGAAACCACTGATTAGGAAAAAGACAATTAAAGGGTTTCAAGTTAGTCATCGTGCAGACGCAATTCAAGGGCCATAATCCTCTCCATCTTCTGACTTCTATTAAGTTGTATGAAAACTGAAATTTGATCTCTGAAGAAAAGAGAACTAAAGACCTCTGGAGAAGTGACTCAGGTGCTTACCAGAGGAAAAGATGAAACAGATTACTGAGGACACTCTATGGAAGATAAGAGACCTTAAGGACAGAAGAGAAAGAATCTAAACCTATGAAGGAAAAAGACAAAGTTAAGGCAGAATCTTAGTAAAAGGATCATTATGGCACCCAATTGGCTACAAGTCCTTGCATTGTTTAAAACTTTTTTCTCAATTATATATTCTATTTTAGAGAATCATATATCTAGAATTGAAAGGGACCACAAAGGTCATCTATTCCAATCCCTTCATTTTATAAAGGAGGAAACATCAGCCCACACAGGTTGTGACTTTCCTAGGATAGATGGAATAGAATAAGCATTTATTAAGCACTTGCTAAATCCCAGATACTGTGCTAAATGCTTTATAAATATTGTGTCTTTAGAGCTTCACAACAACCTGGAGGGAAAGGAGTAGATGCTATTATTATCCCCATTTTAGAGTTAAGGCAGGTTAGGTGATTTGCCCAAGGTTACAAATCTAGTAAGTGTCTGAAGCCAGATTTCAACTCAGGTCTTCCTGACTCCAGGAACCACTCTCTTGTCACAGTGCTTCCTAACTGCCACACGAGTAGCAAGAACTGGAAGTAAAATTTGAACCCAGGCCTTCTGACTCCAGAATCAGACCTCTTTATGCTTAGCCACATTCTTGCTGATTTAAATGTCTATGCTTGTATTAACAAAATTGGGGGGAAGGGGGAGGGATGCGACATGCAAGTGTTTACTATGTGCCACACACTATGCTAAGCACTGGGAGTGCAGATAGAAAAGTTCATGTTCTAATTGGAGGAGACAATACATAAAGGACGATTCAGCTTCAAGGCAGATGGAAAAGCCAAGTGTCCTTAGGGTTTATTGGCAAAGCCAGTACTACCTGGGTAGAGCAGAAGGCAATGCCCAGGGGTCCAAAGTTAAAAGCAGAAGAATGATGTAATCCATTATTATGTCACCCATTTCTAAAGCCCCCAGAATTCTTGAATATTTTTCACCCTTAGTTGGTTGACTTTTTCACTCTAGTAGAGAAGTTCGAGTCATTTGTCCTTAGGAAAAAAATAATCTCATATTAATATAGAATCCCATACAAAAAATCTGTATATAAAAGAATGCCATTGTCTTTAACTAAATCATCTGTAACTATGTAAAAACCTGGCTGTTTATATCATAACCAAGACACAGAGGCAGTTTATCCTAATTACAGACAATCAAAAGAAACTGATGCTGAGTGAAGAAAGCAGAACCAGGAGAACATTGTACACGGTAACAGCAACATGGCGCAATGACCAGTTTTGATAAACTCATCTCTTCTCAGCAATACAATGATCCAAGACAATTCCAAAAGACACATGATGGAAAATGCTACCCACATCCAGAGAAAGAACTGATGGAGTCTGGATACAGATCAGCGAATACTATTTCACTTTCTTTGGTGGGTTTGTTTAGGAGTTTTTTTGTGAATTTTTTTTCCTTTTGTTATGTTTCTTCTTTCACTCAACTAATGTGGAAATAAGTTTAACATGATTGCACATGTATAACCTATATCAGTTTGCTGTCTTGGGAAGGAGAGAGCAGAAAGAGGGAAGGAGAAAAATTTGGAACTCATAATTTTATAAAAAATGAATATTGAAAACTATATTTACATATAATTAAAAATACAATTTATAAAAAAGAGAAAAACAATCTGAAGAAAAGGTCATAAATATTATGTAAGGATATGAGTTGACTTGGGTCTCCCTGGTGTTCATACATCTGGATATAGAATGAACATGAACAACTCAGAACTTCATCCAGAGGGGTGGTATACATAATCCCAAACATCTGGTTCTATGGTCCAATCTGGATGTTTGGCAAGGCATAGACGAAGACTTTTAATGTGGAACAATCAGGAGTCAATGGGTACACGTCAAGGAAATGATTGATTGGGATAAGTGGAGGAGAGACTGGGCGTTTCAGTTCCCAAACCAGATATTTTAGCTTTATGCAGCTCCATCTAGTGCCTACTAAGCTCAGGTGAGACCTTTGAATGATGAGCGCTACCCAAAGACAAGGCACCATCACCCCAGACTCATCCAAGGCACCTCCTTACACCAAATGAGGTCTCGAGCTGAAGCCCAAGCATTTGACAGCTATGCTAGCCCACTCCCAAGTGCCTCTGACAGATGGACTCCCGATCTGCATACATCTCACTCTGACACATGCTGAAACCGTTAAGTTATTATTAGTACAGATAATGGAGTTATCACCAAGAATGTATGCACAGTTTTTTATGTTGTCACTGCAGATTGTTTTGCTGTTAAGGAGAGATTCTATCAAGCATAAATATTTATACTCAAATGCATGGCAGATACTTAAATCAGGAGCTATGCTTAAAACTGGATTGGACTTAATTGAATCTTGGAGTCAAACACCAGATTATCTTGATTTGCTTTGTGGTACTGTGTAGATCCTCCTAATCAGTAATCCCCTGGGGCAAGGGATCTTTTGGGAAATGGGATCTTTCTTCATAAGAACAAGCATGTTGAACTTGAGAGACATGACAGGTGTCCAGGTATAAGGAGAGGCCTTATCTACCATGTCAGGGGCAGAAGCTGAGGTAATAGTTTCCTAGGCCTCAGTAGTGCAAGGCCTCACTCCTCTAAAGAATGAACTTCCTCCCAAGGGCCAGCCCTTTAAACTTTGACATCTCTACGGAGCTGGCTGAGACAGGACCAATTAACCTCATTTGTCTCAGAGGTACTGGGACAGGGACACCTGACCAGGAGAAGTAGCAGAAAGTCAACATCTCCTTCCTCACAAACCAAGGAGCATCCATCAGAGGATAACAATTTTCATAATCCCTGACAGGAGCCAAGGTCAAGCCTGCATCCCAATGACAAAAAATTTCATATCCTATTACCAGTCCCCTATGCAATCCACTCCCCAGGCCCCAAGCAGTCTTGAATATTTAGCCTTGGTAGGTTGGCTCTTTCACTTTAAATCACTCCAGACTCCTTTCCAGATAGAAGCTCAAGTCATCTGTCTTTGGAAAAATATAATCCCATGAAAAGAAATTTCTTAGATTTGTGTCCTTTCTGAGAAGCACTAGGGGCAACTTTCACTCAAGTCTGAGAGGGACAGAGGGTCATGCCTTGTAATTGGTAATCCTGGGAACGTAGGTAAAAGCCACAGCTCCTGGACTAATTAGGTGGGAGAGGGACTTTTGGTTGTTTTCTTCTGCTTTTAAAGCCCTTTGGTGATCCCAGATGTTTTAATTACTGAGGAAAGAGAGCGGATGATTCTGGCCATATGTCTCCATTCCGCATAAATAAATCTAGCGTCCATCCCAGCATAGTCCCGCAGCACTGCCGACAATCCCTGTAACACTGACACTGTCGGGCTTAATCACCATCTTCAATCCTTCAGTGAGCATGCTAATTCAGGGAACACAGGGACTGCTATTCCATGAAAATACTCAATCTAGAAACAATTAGGCTAACATTGCCAAAAGAGGACTCCTCTGGGGATTTGGGTAAGGTCTGTGAGCTGCTTCCCTAAGTGAAAACAGCCTATGAGTTGGTTAGCTGTTACAGGATAGACTGAATTACTCTGTCTCAGTGGACCAAAAAGAACCCCAAGATACCCAAATGGAAAACCCAAAGGGACATTCAATCCATTGTCCAGAAAAGCCAGGTACACTGCCTCTTTGGGGAGATGCACCAACTGCAAACATATATGTTCATCTTTCTCAAGTAAATTTGAAAAGGATTCATCAGAATTAACTTTTATGGGAAAATCACAGATTCCCTGGAACCCATTTTCTTTATTTGTAAAATAGGAGGATATGAGTTCTATATTCTGTGCTGGTTGAACCCATTTCTGTGGTACTGGGCTCAATTCCAGGTGCCACAGTTAAAGAACAACATAAATAAGGTGGGTAGCATCCAAGCAACCAAGAGAGGGCAACAAGTTGCTGAAGGGCCTTGAGATGCTGTCATATAGGGATCAGTTGAAAGAACCGTAGATTTTTAGCCTGAAAAAAGAGAAAATATGAGAAGGGAGAGAAGTAGGAATGAGAGCTGGCTTCAAGAATTTAAACTTTTATGTAGAAAGAAAAAAAAAACATTTATTTTGTTTGGCCCTGGAGTACAGAACCAGAATTAATAGGCAAGTTAGAGAGAGGAAAATATAGGTATAATCCAAAAATCTCCCTAACAATAAAAGCTATCCCAAATGCAATGTGTCATTTTGGGAGACTGTAGGTTCCTCCTCAAAGAAAACCTTCAACTACCTGTCAGCTACATTAAAATAAGGATGCTCTGGAAGGTCTTTACAATCCCTTCTACTACTGAAATTCGGTTATTCCTGTTATTCTTTGTGCACCTTGTCTTTGGGATCCCACAGAGCTCCAAACCCTATTTGGCACAGTATATAGAAGAAAGTTAGACTGTTGCTTACAAATAAATACCCTTTTAAAAAAATTATCTAACACTTCTGGGCATTTGATTCAAGTTTATTAACTTATTAATATGTGATTTTTCAAAGTGACCACAGACATTCTCATAATGAGCTTAGAATACTTAGACTAAGGTACTGACTGTTTTTGGCTATAGATAGAGTTCTGCCTTTTTCTCCATGACAGAGTACTAGGGAGGAAATGAGCAAATTCACATAGTAGCCCATTGGTCTCATACTTGGGATTTAGGTCATGGTAGCTCTTGCTATCACTTTACCTATCTTGGTTGATTTATTCTCCAACTGGGTCAGAAACTAAGGAATTTCTCAAGTTCATTCAGGCCTCAGCATTCAGCTGCTCACCATTCTAACAAGAAACAGCACTGAAACAAGAAAATATTGAGGACAGAAAATAAAAAAGACAGTAAAGGAACACAAAGGACACAGGACATGTTTCTGAATGCACAGAATATCATTCTAATCTGTCCCTCTACCCACTCCCAACTCAAGGGAGTTTGGAAAACAGACTCATAAGCCAAGAAGGGCAATTTTCGTCTGCAGTCAGAGTGATAGAGAAATAGCAGAAATTTCAGGGTCACAGCCGTGATCAGAAGATCATAGATTTGAAGTTGAAAGTGAAGTTGAAAGCCATCTACTCCAATCCCCTCATTTACCATTGAGGAGTTGAAGCCCACATGACTTGTGACTTGCCCAAGGTCACACAGCTAGTAACTGGTTAAAGTGCGGCTTAAATCTAAATCTTCCTGAGAACAAATACATCATCTCTCTCCACTACACTGTTTCTGCTGTTATCTGATATTATACGCTGTTAACTTTTCATTGTCTTTCCACTCATTCCTGGTCCCCACGTAGCTTCTGGCTTGGCTCATCTCAGGCAATAATCATGACTCCCAGTCTTGGACTTTTTCATGTTTCTGGACTGATCTGCTTCTCTCTCCCCCTTTTCATGAGCCTTGGCAGAGACCTCTCTGTGCTTGGCAGGGGGGAAAATGTTTTCCCAGTGTTGTTTTAACAAAATGCTTGTTTAGTAGAGGCAGTTTTTAACCACCCTTCTCTTCTCCTCCTGAGCAGTAAATCTGTCTACCTCTCCTCTCTCTCTGTCTCTCTCTGTCTCTCTGTCTCTGTCTTTCTCTGTCTCTGTCTCTGTCTCTCTCTCTCTGTGTCTCTCTGTCTCTCTGTCTCTATCTCTGTCTCTCTGTCTCTGTCTCTTTCTCTATCTCTCTCTCTCTCTCTCTGTCTTTCTGTCTCTCTCTAGAAAAGGGATGGGAGAAGGAAAGGCACGGCATAGTCACACAGACCTTATAGCTACTGACTGTGTATGGCCCAGAGTCATGTACTGTAACTAGATCATATAAAAGAGTGAAACTTACATCTCCCTCTGAGTCCCCTGTATCTTACTTTACTTTATTTTTTAATGTCTTTGCTCAATGTCTTCCTTCTATAAGACAGAGACAGGCGGACAGATAGACAAAGATTTATAAAGCACTTATCATATACCAGGCACTGAGTTAAATGCTGGGAACAGAAATACAAACAAGATAGGACCAACCCTTAAATAACATACATTCTAACACAGGAAAATGCAAAAAGTGGAGAGAGGACCGGGAAGCAGAGTGTGACGATGGTTCTGGGCAAGACATGATAATAGCTCCCAGCGGGAAGGAGGAAGGAGGGGAGGAGAGGACGATGGCCTGAGTACAGGTGATATGTCATGGAGAAATGGCACAGAGCTCTGGTAACAAGCAAGATACGGCCAAAGCTCAATTCTCTAATATTCTTAGTGAGAAGGGGGGAAAGAGTGTGTGGAGGGAGAGAGGAGGAGGATAAGGTTGATCCCTAGTATATGAAAGTAGCATGGGGTGGAAATGGTCAGAAAGTGTTTGTAAGCTGTAATTTCTTTCTGTTTACTCCTTTATCATTAATGGCCATTTTTTGGTATTACTGGGCAGTCATTTTCAGTCCTGTCTGACTTGTTATGATCCCATGTGGAGTTTTCTTGGCAGAGACACTGGAGAGGTTAAGTCATTTCCTTCTCCAGCTCATTTTACAGATGAGCAAGCTGAGGCAAGCAGAGTTAAGTGACTTGCCCAGGATCACACAGCTAGAAAAGAGTCTGAGGTCACATTTAAATTCAGGAAGATGAGTCTTCCTGATTCCAGGCCCAGTACTCTGTGCACTACGGCACCACCTAGCTGCCCTATGAGTGGTCATGGCTCCCTCCACCTATAAATTCTCACCAAAATTATCCCACCTATCATGTTTCTTCATTCAAAAGGGACAACTTCAGAAACTTCTGCTCTAGAAAGATCAAAACCCTTCCAAGACAAATGAACAGGTCTGTTGATATTCCTGCCTCTTTGATACTTCAAACTATTCATGAGTCCTTTAGTGAAAACACTCCCCTTACTGATGCAGGCCATAGTGTTTTTCATACACCAGCAGTCAGTTCTCTATGAGTTACTGTGGCCAAAAATATTTAGTACCTGGTGGTTGTTTTATTTCAAATATTAATAGGCATGCCTGAATCTCTGTAGCCTATAAACAGAAAGAAGATGTAGTCATACACAGAAGAGAAATCAAGAAGCATTGTGGAACAGCGGGAAGAGTCCTAGGTTTGAAGTCATAGGACTAAGGTTCAAATTCTGGGTTCAAACTTACTACTTGTGTCACTACTTACCCGATTGGGTCTCAGGTTGTATTATATAATGATCTCTGGGTTCAGTCCAGTTCTAAATCTATGATCCTAAGAGGATCAATCAAATTTTCCACCATGACAAACCAGGTAAATCAGAGAGAAGTCACTCTCTCAAAGTCTCAATCTTGTGTTCTGTAAAATTATTAGAATAGATTAAATACATTAAATTAAATAGATTAAATTATTAGAATAGATTAAATAGATTAAATTATTCCCTTCCAGATCTAGAAATCTGTGGTTCCACTTATTTTTGAATGAAAAAGATAAGGACATAAAGATAGGTCCTGGACCTGTAATTTCTCAGGGATGGGGAGTTCCCTCTACCAGTACAGGCTAGAGAGTTTCCTAGAGCACTAAAAATTAAATACTTCTTTTTTTAAATTATTATTTATTTTTATTGACTTGTTTGTTTAGTTTTAGTTTACAAGATTCAGTTCCAGAATCACTTGAGTAAAATTAAATATTTCTTAATTCCCCTCTCTGCTGCTAGGTTCTTAGAGTAGATTTATCTGTTAGATTTAGCTGTCAGTATGTATGGCATCCCAAAGTAAATGTTCATGGGAAATGACCTGTGGAGCAATGCATTATGTGATCCCCTGTTCCCTACTTTGGGCCCACCTCACTTAGGCTCAGGGTTCGCCTGGAAATATGGCTCCTCTTATTTCCATATTGGGGAGGGAGTAGGGCCTGGGAGCTTGAGCTCTATTTTTCTTATTCTGCAGCACACTGATTCTATCTTCCTCCAAATGCATTAAAGAGAATGTATGGATGCTGGATCCCAGAATAGAGCAGTTCATAACTACAATTAACCACTATTAATTAATGGCTGAAAGATAAATGAGTCATTGGATCCATTTATCCCTAGCTTGCAAGTATTTAAATTCACAGTAGGACGCAAGCCCATTTTTCACTGCAGTGAATTAAAACAAGTTAAAATCGGGACTGGATATGGCTTATTCCAGTCGACCGTTACATCTCTCATCCAGGTTTCAGACCCACTTAAATAGCAAAAGGTAAATAGATGGTAAAAATCTCTCTGGGCCTCGGTTTTAACTTTTGAAAAATGAAAGAGATGGGCTAGATAATGTAAATAAGAACTCACCTTGGCCTACCTAATAAAAGTGATGATGATGATGATGGTAACAGTCAACATTTCTATAACACTATGTGCCAAGAACTGTGTCAAGCACTTTATAATGATTTCCTTATTTGAGCCTCACAATAACCCTGGGAGGCAGGTGCTATTTTTTATCCTGTTAAAGAAAAATAGATAAAGAAACTGAGGGAAACAGAAGGTAAATTACTTGCTCAGGGTAACACAGCTAGCAGGTGTCTGAGACCAGATTTGAATTTAAGTCTTCCTGACTCCAAGCCCAGAACTCTATCCACTGCACCACCTAGCAGGGTCTATGGACTCTAAATGTAGAACTTCCCAGTGTTCTAACCTGCCCATAAAGTACAAAGCTTCTCATGTGTAAGCAACCAAACTGCTCCTTCTAAACCAGGATTGAATCCTGCCATACTCTCATCTCCACCCAAAATCTCTCTTAGTTACTAGTGCTCTAAAATATCTCTTTCCTCTGCTGACTAAGGTCCAAATTCTCCTAAACAAGGACTTTTTGATTCCCTACACAAGGCATCATATAAACAATATAACACAGTGTTGACCTTGGAAACAGGAAGACCCAGGTTTAAATACCTCCATTGGCTAGCTATGTGACCCTGGATAAGTCACAAAGATCTGGGCTCAAATCTTTCCTTAAGCACTTATTAGAACCTGAAAAGACTTATATGAACTGGTGATGAGTGAGAGGGGCAGAAACAGAAGAACACTGTTCCCAGTTACAGGTATATTACA
>CM053595.1:62192941-62224490 GCA_028646575.1 Pseudocheirus occidentalis
TATTGTAATTTCCTGTGATAAGATATAAAGTTGTGAATATTATATTGTGATTTGTTGTGAATGCTTGCCTTGATTTGTTATGGAATAAATGGAGTGTTCACTATACTGTGTAATCAGAACCTTAAAAGCTGTTCACAGTAGCATTCTTTTGGGAAGCTGTTTGTATATGGCATTACAGCAAACTAGTAAGTTGTTGATAGAACTGTCAGTGGATGAATGAATGATGGATGGATGAATGGATGGAAGGGTGTATGAATCAGCACAACCATTTTGGAAAGAAATTTGGAATTATGCAAGTAATTTGTATAATCTTTGACACAAAGATTTTTATTATTAATCTTATACATCAAGAAGACCATTCATAAGAGGAAAGTATCCATATACACTAAAATAGTGATGATAGCAGTGCCTTTTATGATAGCAAAACAATATATACAAAGTAGTTTCCTATTAACTAAGGGATATCTAATTAAATTGTGATGCATGTATACAGCATAATATTACTCTCCTAAAAAATGATGAATGTGATGAACACAAAGAATAGAAAATTATATATGAACTGATGCAGAGTGAAATAAGCAGCATCAAGAAAACAATAAACATGATGACTTCAACAATGCAAATAAAAAAATAAATTTAAAAATTAAAAAACCCAAAGTAAATAGAAACAATTATAAAAGAAGTGAATGTTGCCAAATTATTGATGTATCCTATACCTTTGTGTTATAGTGTTTATCTGTTGTCATTCTACTAGACTATCTCCAAATTGATACAGATGCCATATCAGAGTTTTTATATCAAACCTTTCTACTCCAGAGACTTCTACAGTTTATGAAAGAGCAACTCTGTATATATTGGCTAATTATGGCTAACAACTTAACAATTCCCCAGACATATTTTAGACTCTCCCACCTCTGCAATTTTGTTTCTAAAGTAGGATAAAGTATCAAACTTAGAGGCAAGAGAGCTTGAATTCAAATTCAAGTTATAGGGCTTACTAGCTATGTAAACTTGGGCTAATCACTTTATTCTTCTGACCCCACAGTTTCCTTATCTATAAAATGGAAACTTATTTCTACTATCTACTTTACAATGTTTTTAGGAAAGAATTTTGTAAATTTTTTTTTGTAAAGAGCTATAGATATTTGAGTTGTCATTAATGAATGAAAGCAGTATGTGGGAAGGGAAAGAATGCTGCTTTGGGGGATTTGGGTTAAAATCAGATGACCAAGGGCACGTGACCTAATCTTTCGAAATCTAAGGATCTTTAGCTGCGAAATGACAGAGACAGTGGATAAAGAATATTAAAAAAAACTCATGGAACCTGAGTTCAAAGCATACCTCTGCTACATCATACTTATGTAAAAGAAAAGTCACTTAACTTTTCTGGGCCTCAGTTTCCTTATCTGTAAAATATGGGGGTTAGTCTAGAAGAGCTCTGAGATAACTTGTAATTCAAAATGTATAATTCTGTGACTAGATGCCCTCTAGGATTCCTTCTATCTCTAAATTTATTATTCTATTATTTAGATTAATACACATGGGATAAGTATGGGACTTTGTTGTTGTTCAGTCATTTCTGTCATATCCAATTCTTCATGACACCATTTTGGTGTTTCCTTGGCGAAGATACTGGAATTGTTTGTCATTTCCATCTCCAGCTCATTTGACAGATGAGAAAACTGAGGCAAACAGGGTTAAGTGACTTGCCCAGGATCTTTAGAAGAGGGAAAGAGCAATTATAATAGGAGTAGACTAGGAGTTGAGGTAGGTCCAGAAAGATGTCCAGGGTTTAGGAGTGAGAGAAGAAAGAACTCATGTAGGTTTATAGATTGTTTAAGCTTACAGATCATTTAGACCAGGTCCTTCACCTTCCATATAAGGAAACTTCATGGCAGGATCACAGCACTGAGAAAGGTTTGAAGGAGAAATTAGACCAGGCATGCATAGGAGTCAGTGAGGAGATTAGACTGGCTGCTATGGAAGTTCAATTTGTCATTAAAAGAACTGGGAGAGAAGGCAAGAGGGGCAGTGGGGTAGTGGTGGGACCAATTTTGTTCCATATCAGAGTCAATCATTTATTCCTATTTGATTTTCTACTTCCCCATTAATTTTTGAGCTGCTCTCTGTGGCCCAAAGGATTTACAGAGAAGACAAGATGAGGCAGAAATTCCTCCTCCTCATCCTGAGTCAGCAGTCCTTTGCCTCCACAGAACTGGGAGGTGGGATGGGGGACCTTGAGAACATCATGTTGTCCCAGGCCAAGAACACATTTTCAGCACGTTCTGTGCCCTTATCGCTTCCAGTTTCCTTTTCCTCTGGGAGGATTTTGACCTTCTACCTTCTTTTCCATGGTGTGTAGGGTTTGTTTGGATACAGCAAATCCCAGCTTTAGGCCACAGTCACCCAGAGGCCATTGCTTAATATCTTCTTGAAAATATCATGAAAGTAGGAGCTTGAGCCTATTTCTGACTACATTGGTGTCCCAGCTTTCCAGTGTGTCACGCCCATTGCTGACTTGTATTTTTTGATGCATTGCTCTATTTATGTATCTGGATGGAAGGTTCGTGATTGTGGAGTTTCCCGACTCTGGGCATTTTCACTGGCTGGACCCCATATGTGAAGTGCTCTCCCTTCTCAGCTCTGCTTCCTGACTTCCCTGGCTCTCTCCAAGTCCCAGCTAATGTCCCACCTCCTGTAGGAAGCCTTTCCCTATTCCCCTTAATTCTAGTGCTTTTTTTTCTGCTGATCACCTCCAATTTATCCTGTATATGAGGAGCTTGTACATAGTCGTTTGTCTGTTGTTTCTCTCTTTAGAATGTCCCATACTTGAGAGAAGGAATGGCCATTCTCATTTGTTCTACTTTGCTTTGAACTTTCTTTATATCCCCAGTGCTTAATACAATGCCTGGCACATAATAAATACGTACTGAATGACTGAGGTTGGGTCTTCTACCCCAGAAAGTTGTTTATAAGTTTCTCTTTGGGAATTTAGAGCAATACCTTGATCTTTCCATTTACAGGGTATTTGTTCCCCTCTTTTTATACTCCTTTACATTCTTCTGGGTAGAAAGGCTGCTAACTTTAAAATTGGGGGACCTGGTTTGAACTCCAATTTTACCACTTGTTATTACCCATGTGATCCTGGGAAATTCACTTGACTTCTCTCTCTGTATCATTGTCTGTAAATGAAGAAGGGTTGCACAAGTTATGTTCAAAATCTATGATCTATGGTCCTATGTGCTTTCCATATTCTAACTTGTATTATAGGTAATTGTGTGCATGTCTCTTCCCAAATTGATCATCAAGCATTTATTAAGTTCCTACTGCTTGCTAGATGCTGGGGAATATAAAGAAAAATAAAGCTGTCTTTATCCTCAAGTAGCTTATTTCTATTGGAAGAGACATTATTTATACACATACACATATGTGTATGTATATAAACATACTATACACACACAAAATCAGTACAAGGTATTTTCAGGGGAAAATATGTGTTTGTGTGTACATACACAAAAAACTAATGGAGCAGGAGTTGGAAAGGAAGAAAATCAGGAAAGGCTTTGAGTAGACATTTGGACTGTTTTTTTGAAGATATCCTAGGATTCTAAAAGCAAAGAGGAAGAAGGAATGTATTCCAGACATGGGAGAAAAGCCTGTGAAAAGATGGAGATGAGAGACAGAATTTCATGAATGAAGAAGAAGAAAAAGGTCAACTTAGCTTGATTGTGTGGAGAGAAACATGATAAGTCAGGATAAGGAGTTCAGAGTTCTTGTAAAGGCCTTTGAGGGCAGAGACTTTCTCATTTTTTTTTTATCTCTGTACCAACCCCAGCCATCTATACAGTGCTTTCTCCTACAGTAGAAGAGTAATAAGTGAATCTTAGATTAGATTGGATTGTACATTCTATCAGTAGTAGAATAGGAAGAGGAAGCGAGAAAGGATGTGGAGGGTGACAGTACAGTTTCTACTCAAAAAGGAAAATAAATTGGATGGAGAGAACTTTCCCATTTCATGGATTATTTCATATTCCAATGGTTTCCTTTCTGTGTAAGAGGATTCCTTTGTAATGAAAAAAAGAGTGATGGATTATAGGATCAGTCAATTTATGCACACACACACACACATATAATTGCAAACAGTTTATATGAATTCAGCATTCAAATGGAGTTAGAGACTGAACCCTATTCAGTAGAGGGAGCTCCCAGGGGAGAAATCCCCCACTACCAATGCAAGTCAACACCTACTCTTCAGTTTATGAGCTTTGAGACTGTCTAGGGCATGAAAAAGTTTAGTGGTATGCCCTGGACCACAAAGCCAGTAGGTATCAGAAATGGAGCTTCAACTCATGTCTTCCAGGCTTTGAGTCTTGCTCTCTTTTCCTTACCCTATATGGTTTCTCATTAATTAAGTCATGTTTTAAAATGAATTTGTATTTCATTGATTAGATCACCCACATACTATTGAAAACTATTCCAGTACTTTAATGGGTCTCCTTCAAGTACTCCTTCAATGGCTGTAGATAGTAACATATTCACACTTTCACACCTTTGTGATTCTTGTCTATCCTCAGTAGAGGACTTAGTGAATTTACTTGTGCTTAACGCCTTCCTATAGATCTTTTTATTCTCTCAATGTAGTACTTAGATGATCCATCTATTATCCCTTGATTTTATTACATGACTGGTTCATTCTTTTTTCTGGTCTTACATTTCTGAAATGTATAATTTACATAACTTCTTGCATCTCCAGTCATTTTTTGGAGGGAAATATACTGTTTATATCTATTATGTATGTCTTCTTTGTTCTTTGGATCAGCTACAATTTGGTTTCTCTTGCAATTGTGGTGTCCCGTGATATGTGGTCACAGTTTCACTGGAGCAATGTTGGTGTTAGATGGGTCTTTGTGAGACAGTTAAGGCCCTGTATAATGTCTCAAAAGCAATTCTACTTGTTTTCTCCCTCTCATTAAATTCTGAATCCAGTTCATTATTCATCTATATTGTCTGGCCCAGATTCCATGGAAAATAATAATTTCACCTTTCTCAAAGGTTTGTTCTGCAAATCTTTTCCTTTCTTAAGCTACTTTAGTTATCACCTTCCACTGTAACCCCTTTCTCTTTTTTAAGTCTCTTTGACTTTTTTCCAAAAGAAAGCAAATAAGTCAATCAGATCTTCAGGGCAAATTTCAAAAGGCAAATTGTGTTTATTTCTTTTTTTCTTTTTGGGTTTTGGAGAGCAGAAGGTAGGGCAATTGGGGTTAAGTGACTTGACCAAGGTCACATGGCTAGTTTTGTGTTAAGTGTCTGAGGCCGGATTTGAACTCAGGTCCTCCTGCCTCCAGGGTTGGTACTCTATTCACTGCACTACCTAGCCACCCCAAATTGTGTTGATTTCAAGAAAAAGGTTCCTTATTTCTATCATCTCCAGATAATTGTTCCTTGATAATTTCCTACATACTGCTGATAATTACCTTTCTGCACCAAGCTTTAGTCCAATGCATCATTGCACTGTGGGAATTACCATGTATGCCTGTATGCTATGCCAGAAGATGTAAAACTCTCTCAGGTTCTCTCCTTGTCATACAGTAAAGGTTTGGTTATAACCCAATGACATAATATGTTTGCTTTTTGAGGAATAGTCTGGATAAGTAAATAAAGAGAGAGATAGGCTCATAACCATTATGCTGATTACCATCTGATGAATTCTTGGTCATGGAAACCCATCAAACAAATACAATACAAAATGGCCTATAATCTCACACAACACCCTTTCATTGTGGTATTAATGGTGGCAGAAGTGTGGAAAAAAGCCAGAAGGTGCTAAGGAGTTTAGTCTGCCTATAAACATAATTTAGCTATTGGCAATTTAAATGTGGGATTCTTCTTCAATGATTCTACATAATTCTGGAGGAAGTGAATCATAAAGTCTTGACATTTTTGCTATATATGAATGAGGAGAAGTGAGGAAGTTGTAATTAAATAGAAGAGAGGTGGACTTACAGCAAAATGGCTAAGTGAAAGGTCTTAGGAAAAACCCAACTTCCCTCATCATCTCGAAAAAGCTAATAATGCACAAATAAGCTAAAAGAGCAATGTCAACTAAAGTCAGAAAAAGGAAAAGAAATCTCTACAAGGAAATCCATAAACATAATCTAGCAGAAAGACTGAGGAACTGAGCAAGCCAAGAAAAGAATCTAATGCAATGAGAGAATACTGCAGGTTAAGATCATCCTAGGAGAAAATGTTAGAAAAAGAGAACATCCAAACTTTATAAACTATTTATAAAAACAGAGAAAGAAGGCCCACCACAGCACTCCTTCAACAAGACAAATATGGTCCGGATACCTAAAATAGGAGGAAACAAGCTATGAAGAGAAATAAAGACCTATAGCACTCATTAATATTGATGCAAAACTATTAAATGTGATATTAGTGAAGAGGCTAAAGCAATGTGTTAAAAAAAATTCGCTATGACTATGTTGAAATTGCATAACAAACATATAAATTGTTCAACATTAGCAAAAGTAAAGCCATTATAGCTCTCATTAGTATCAGAGCAATGGATATCACATTAATATAGCAGTAGATAAAAAAGAAGCCTTCAACAAAATTATTCAATTTTGTTTAAAAAAATCACACTAAAAAGCATGAGAGCAAAAGGAATTTTCCTAATATGATCAAAAGTATAAACCTAAATCCAAGAATTAGCATTATTTGTAACAGAGAAATCCTGTTTTCCAGTAAAGTTAGAATTAAAATAAAAGTGTTCATCTGCTCTTGTCATTTGATATTTTGCTAGAAATATCAGCTATAGCAATGTCAAGAAAATAATTTGAGACAATGATCATCAGCAAAGAGCAAATAAATTAATCTCTTTTATTGGTTTCTATAGAAAACCCTACAGAATCAACAAGAAAACATCTCCAAGATAATTAATAGTGTTTTGTAAAGTGTTAGGTTCAAAATATTTCATTAAAACATTCTGCATATTATTAACAAAGAGACAGAAACAACTTAATAGATAGTAAAATATATTAAATATCTGGGAACTAAACTACCAAAACACATATTATCTGGTTATCTGGTCCCTTCCTTTTGATTAGGTCTGTGAAAGACCAACTTCATTAAAAAAACACACACAACATAGGAAGAAGGTGAGTTCAATCATGTTAGCTGATCATGAACTTTAAGAATGTCATTAACAAAACTATCTGATACTGGATTTTGTAAAAAATGTAAAGATAGTTCAAGGGTATAGACTAGATCAGGGGTGGGGAACCTGTAGCCTCAAGGTCACATGTGGCCCTTTAGGTTCTCAAGTGTGGCCCTTTGACTAAATCCAAACTCCATAGAACAAATCTCCTTAATTAAAGGATTGTTCCATAAAACTTGGACTAAGTCAAAAGGCCATACCTGAGGACCTAGAAGGCCACATAAGGCCTCAAGGCTGCAGGTTTCCCACCCCTGGACTAGATAAATAAAATGGAAACACGTGTGGACTGCAGTATTTGGTGAAATTAAGAACCCAAAATTCTGTGGAAGAAACTCCTCATTCTATATGTATTTTATTGCCAGCAAAATTAGAAACCACTTTTTTGGTGCAATAACCCTAACTCAGGTCTTCATCACCTCTTGTTTGGCTTATTGTAATAGAGTCCTTGTTGACCAATCTACCTCAAATCTCTCAATTCTTTTCAACTAATCCAGACTGGGCTGCCAAAGTGATTTTCTTAAAATGTAGACCTGACATCATCATTTCCCTTCCTGATAAACCCTACTGGCTCCTATTGCCTCTAGTACCAATATATGCTCCTTTGTTTGGCTTTTAGAGATTTTTTCACAAGTTTCCTTCACAACCTATTGTAATTTATTCCTCCGTCTGCAGTCTATGACCCAGCCAAATTGATTTTGTTCTCTTCTCATAGATGACATTCAATCTCCCATTTCCATACATTTTGCACTGGTTGTTCCCTACACTTGAAATGTACTTTCCTCACCTCACACTCTTAAAATCCTTCATTTTCTTTCAAGCTTTGTTCACATGTCAGCTTCTATGTGAAGTCTTCCTTTCTTTACTCCCCCAGCTGTTGGTACCACCCTCATTGACCTTGTATTTACAATGGTTTGTGTGTATTTTATACACATTTATGTAAATGTTGTTTCCCTTGATTAACTATAAGCTCTTTGAGGGAAGGAATGGTTTAGTTTTTGTGTCTCCAGTACCTAGGACAGTGTTTGGTACATAGGAAGCACTTAGTAAAGGTTTATTGCTTGGTTAATTGGTAAATCTATATCTTATAGTATATCACAAAAAATTAAAACTGGCAAATGATCTAAATATAAATGTTCAATGACAAAATTAAAGAATGCAAGTTTGTGTATTCTACCAATATAAATAAGGGGAGATGTTCAAATGTGATATAGAAGAGATAATAAAGAATAAAATAGAGAAACTCAATCATAAAATTTTAAAAATATTTTGCACAAATAAAATCAATGCAGCTAGAATCAGAAGAAAGAATGTGGATTTTTTTGGGGGGGGAATCTTTCATTAAATAACCCTGATAAAAGCCTGACATTCAAAACATGTAAGAATTTGACATAGATACATAAGGTTAGATTAGCAACATGGACAAGTGGATAGAGAACTGGCTTTGACTTCAGTAAGATCTACATTTAAATCCTATCTCTGAAAGTCTGGCTGTAAAATCCTCGACAATTCACTTAACCTTTCAATCACTCAATCAACAGTATGACACCTGCTTGCTACCAGGAACCATGCCAAGCACTGGGTATACAAGGACAAAGAATAAAATAATTCCTACTTATAAGGAGCTTATATTCCAAGAGGGGAGACATGTATGTGTAAAATACATATAGCTCAAATGTAAATTCAATAAATACAAATATATAAGGAGTAGGCAATTTGGGAGAGAAGGCACTAGTTGTTGAGGGAGAAGGAAAAGGTCCAGGCAGAAGTTGGTACTCAAGCTGCGTTTTAAGGGAAGAAAATGACTCTATAGAAAAAAGATAAATCATGAGTATATTTCAGGCACGGAGAATGACTAATGCAAACATAATTGTATGGTGAAGTGGACAGAGTACTGAGCTTGGAGTTAGGAAGACCTGAGTTCATCCAGACTCGGGAATTTCTCAGCTGTGTAACCTTGCACAAATCACTTAACTTCTGTTTGTCACCAGGGAAGGAAATGGCAAACCACTGCAGTATTTTTGCCAAGAAAATCTCATTGACAGAGGCCCACAGAGTCAGATACAACTGAAACAACTGAACAACAACTGTGCAAACTCAAAGGAGTGGGCTATGGATTGTTATGAATGAGGAACAGAGAAAAGACCAGTTTGACAGGATTACAAAATTCAGGAATGGGGAGTGATGTCTAATGAGACTAAAAAAAAAACCCAAACAGCTGGGGGTTAGGTCACATAGGGCTCTAAAAGCTAAACATAGGTTATATTTTCCTAAAGAGGAATCCACTAGAATTGGAAGTCACATGGCCATATTTTTACTGAAGGAACATTACTTTCATAGCAGCAAGTAAGATGACTCAAGTGGGGAGAAAATTGAGGCAGGAAGACCAATTAGAAGACTGTTGTAATAATCTAGGAGAAGGGTTGCGAGGGTCTGAACCAAAGTTGTAGCTATGGGTGAAAGTCAGATGCAAGAGATGTTGAGAACATAGAAATGATAGGATTTGGCAACTGGTTACAAGTGTGGGGTGAGGGAGAGTGTGGAATCCATAATAATGCCAACATTATATTCCAGAGACATTTCAAGGATGGTGGTACCTGGGACAGTAATAGGGAAATTTGTAATAGAGGACAATTTAGGGTAAATGATGAGTTTAGTTTTAGACATGTTGAATTTGATACATCTCTAAGATATCCAGTTTGAATAGGCAAACGGTAATCTGGGACATACGTTGAGAGAGGGACCAGGACTGGATATGTAGAGCTGGGAGTTGTATTCATAGAGATGATAGGTAAGCCCATGGGAAATAATTAGATTATTGAGAAAGCCAATAGAGCAGTGGTTCTCAACCTTCCCAATGCTGCAATCCTTTAATACTCATATGTGGACATATCTGCATATGGGCGGACCAATCTAGAGATGGATAGAAGAGCAGTGTCTTGGTTCCTAAGACCATTGGAAATATGTGTTTTCCGATGGTCTTAGGTGACCCCTGTAACCCCTGTGAAAGGGTTGTTTGACCCCCAAAGGGGTCACAACCTACAGGTTGAGAACTGCTGCTGGGAGAGGAGAAATAGACCAAGGACAGAATTTTGGGGAACAACCCACAGTTAATGAGGCATTATATGGATGAAGAGCCAGCCAGGAAGACTGAAAAAGAGTAGTCAGAGAGATAGACAGTGACTCAGGAGAGAGCAATGTCACAAAACCCCAAAGAGGTGAGAATATCCAGGAGAAGAGGGTAGTCGACAATATAAAATGCAATAGATATGTTGAGAAGAATTGGCAGTTAGAAAGGACCATTTGACTTGGCAAATAGGAGATTATTGGTAACTTTGGAGACAGCATTTTCATTTCATTGTAGAGGACAAAAACCAGATCACAAAGATTTGAGGATGATATGACAAGAGAAAAAGTAGAGTCCATAAATGTAGAGACTTCCTTTTTTTTTTTCAGAGAGTTTGATTGTTAAACCAAGGAGAAACATAGGACAATAGTTTGAGGGGGTGGTGGTATCTAGTAAAGGCTCTTTTTTCCTAAACATAGAAGAGAGACAGGCATGTTTGAAAGCAGGAGAGAAAGAACAAGTAGTGAAAGAAAAGTTGAAGATTCAAGAAGAGGGAGAGGACTGAGGATGCAATCTGCTGGAGAATATTAGAAGGTGTAGCACCAATGCAATATTTACAGTGCCCATGATCACAAAAAGACTGTGACTATAAGTATCACATGACATTTGATCACAAAATATGCCAAACTTTCCAGATAAAGGATAATGCTGAAGGATTTATTTAAGCACCAGAAAACCCAATCCCCAAACCAGTAAAACGATTACATCATAGTACCAAAAATATTCATAAGCCATAATAACGCTGAGAGCCACAGCATCCTTTAGCCTTCCTACAAACCAATACAAGATCAATACTCACAAAACTCTCTATCTTCTCACCTAAGTTCCTCTGTCCCCAGTTGTCTCCAACTGTCTCCAACTGTCAGGTTAGCTCTCTACCAGCTTTTCTGTGGGTTCTGCTCCTCCGCAGCAAACTCCTCCAACCACAGGCTCCATGTGATTACATTTAGCCTATCAGGGGGCAGAGATTATCTTCACAGCAGGGGATGTCCTCAAACTCCCCCCATGTCTATTAAGGAGCAGGGAAGATCTTCAAATTCCCATTCCCATTACAGAGGGAAGCAGTACATACCTAGAGGTGTAACCTTTGGGAAGGAGAAGGGCCACCTCTTTGTTAGAGGCTAGGGGAAAGGAGACAGTGAATAATCACGTCAAGGAGTTTTGTTATAAAGAGAATGGGAAAAGAGGGAGTACAAACCAAAAGTTCTCATTTTTTGTCAGTAAAGTAAGAGACTGCTGTTTGAGAGGGGTAAAGAAGGGGGTGAAGAAGACATGAGGGGCAAAGCTGGAGGATGGAAGAGAACATTTAGAATAGCTTTGTGGGGAGTGAGATATGCAATTCTCTAATGTCATCAGTTGCAGAGAATATGCTGAGCTACATTGTTAGAAAGGGTTTCCTCCCCAGAATTCTGTACTGAAGACATTACAGGTTCAATGTCTATTTCAATATAATTATAAGAGATATTTCTGAGCCCATAAGGAGAAGTGGTTGACAGATATTAATAAACAACTTTGAAAATAAGGAACACAAACTACTAATAACCATCTGAACAATTTTCAAAATCACTGGTAATCAAATAAATACAAACATTGAGGTATCACTTCAAAGATATCAAGCTAGAAAAGATGCTAGAATATGAAAAAAAAACCTAATTGCTGTAGGGGCCGTAGGAGGACAGGAATGCTAATTCTAGAAAACAATTTAGAATTATGCAAGAAAAGTTACGCAATTGTTCATACCCTTTGATACAGATATTCTACAACAAGGATATTATAGTCAAAAAGAAAATAACCAATTTTTTTTTACAAAAAAGGTTCACAGCAACCTTGTTTTGATAATAAAAATACATGGAAACAAAATACGTGCCTAATGATTGGGAAATTGCTGAACAAATTTTGATATATGAATGGCATGGAATGCTATTGTGTTGTAGGGAATTATAAATTCAGAGAATTCAGAGAAACATGGAAAGTTTTTTTTATGAAGTAACAAGTAAAGAAAGGAGAGTCAAAAACAATTTACATTACTGATTTTTCTTTCTTTCTTTGATTCTTTGTATGTGTGAGGGGTGAGGTGGGCAGTATGGGTAAGGTAGGGCACATTATTATTGTGCAGACCAGGGTTCCAATGTTTGGTGTTTTCACTGTTGTGGGCATTCTCCAGGGTAGAAATTTCCTCTATCAGTTCAGATTTGCAACTCTTCTGTAACTTACAGTCAAAGGTATAATGAGAGCTGATTGTTAAATTTTCAGTGTGAGAATTTACACCTTGGAAACCAGCAAATGCTACAAAAGAGAGCTTGGTTTATAGTTTTATTGTTTGTCATGCATCAGCATGGACTGATACCATTTCCTTCAGAAGAGGAGTATGTGGAGAAATTGTCCAAATATGAAGTTCTGAAGAAAATAAAACCACCTTGGTTAGAAAAACTTTAACTTTTTGTCAAGAGAAAAGACATATAAAATAAGAATGGCACCCAAGTTAGACTATAAACTCATTTGCAAAAGTTCAGAGAACAGACTATTCAAAAATGATGAGTAATATCTGCATGCACATAAAAGAATAAGAGTAGAATTTGCAGAAATTTTGGTATGAGACACAATTATCCATCATGAAAAGAGAGTCAATAACCTGACTGAACAAAATAACACCTTAAAAAATAGATTCATTCAAATGGCAAAAGAGGTTGAAAAAGCCAATGAGGAGAAGAATGCCTTAAAAAGCCAAATTTTCCAGATGGAAAAAGAATCTCAAAAGCTCACTGAGGAGAATAATTCCTTCAGAATTAGAGTGGAGCAAATGGAAGCAAATGACTTTATGAGAAATCAAAATACTATTAAACAGATCCAAACAAATGAAAAAATAGAAGGCAGTGTGAAATATATCCTTGAAAAAAAACCACTTACTTGGATAATAGATCCAGGAGGGACAATTTAAAAATTATTGGACTACCTGAAAACCATGAACAAAAAAAATCTAGAAATCATCCTTCAAGAAATTCTCAAGGAAAATTGCTCTGATATTTCAGAATCAGAGGGCAAAGTAGAACTTGAAAGAATTCACCAATCACCTCTTGAAAAAGATCCCCAAAAGAAAACTCCTAGGAATGTTATAGCCAGGTTCTGGAGTTCCCAGATCAATGAGAAAATATTACAGACTGCCAAGAAGAAACAATTTGAATACTGTGGAAACACAATCAGGATAACCCAGGATTTAGCAGCTTCTACATTAAGAGACCAAAGCACCTGGAATATGATATTCCAGAGATCAAGGGAGCTAGGATTAAAACCAAGAATCACCTACCCAGTAAAACTGAGTATAATGTTGCAGGGGAAAATATGATCATTCAATGACATGAAGACTTCCAAGTATTCTTGAGGAAAAAACTAGAAATGAACAGAAAATTCGACATTCAAACACAAGAAGCATGAGAAGGTAAACAGAAAATAAATAAAAAAGAACTTATCAAAGTTTAACTATTTACATGCCAACGTGGGAAAATGAGAATTTTAACTTGTAAAACTTTTCTCAGCAAGAGGATAGGTGAAGGGAACATATATATACACATATATATGTGTGTGTGTGTGTGTGTGTGTGTGTGTATGTGTGTGTGTATGTATGTATCATCATTCCCTATTCTCACTTTCTCTCTCTCTCTCTCTCTCTCTCCATACACACACACACACACACACACACATACATACTCATATGTCTATATAGGAGGGTATATATGCATATGAATACATATGTGAGTGTGGGTATTTATATGTATTTAGACAGAGGGTATAGGATCAATTGGATAGGGAGGGATGATATTTTAAAAGGTATAATTAAGAGGTGGGAGAGGAATAGAATGAGAGGGGACAGGAAGAGACAGAATGGGGTTAATCATCTCATATGGAAGAGGCAAGGGATAACTGTGCCAATGGAGGGGAAGAACAGGAAGGCAAAAGGGAATGGGTCAACCTCACTCTCATTGAATTTGGCTTAGAGAAGGAATGACATACACTCTAAAGTAGGTATCTTGCCCTATAGGAGAGTAGGGATGATGGGGATGAGAGGGGGAATGATGGAGGGGAGGGCAGGTTGAGGGGGAGGGTTGTTAGAAGCACACACTTCTGTAAAGGGACAGGGACAAAGCAGAGAATAGAACAAGGTGGGGATAGGATAGGAAGGAGGGAAATATAGTCAATGTTATACAATATGTCCATTGTGGAGATGTTCTGCGTAACTACACATGTATGGCCTGTATTGAATTACCTGTCTTTCCAGTGGTGGTGGGAGACAATTTAAAGTTCTAAAATCAAATGATAAAAAAAATTATTATTATTTACACGCAACTGGGAAATAATATATACAGGCACTGGGATAGGGAGATCCTTCTTACCCTACCAGAAAGTCAGAGGGATCATGGGGGAGGATATAGGAGAGAGCAGATTGGGGGAGGGGGTATACAATAGTATTGCTATTTTGGGGTGGTGGGTAGGGGAAAGACGTGGAGAAAATTTGTAACTCAAAATCTTGTGAAAATAATTGATGTAAAACAAAAAACAAAAACAAAAACAAAAAAGAAGATAACAGGCAAAAAATCAATAAGAACTTACAACATTTCTATAACAAACATTTTCATTAATCACTGTGGACACATAATACTTGGAATCTAACATCACAGGCCTCAATGTGCTACATGAAAAAGTAGATGGCTCTAAAGAGAATAGAAATGAAGAGCAGCTGGACTAGATGAAATAAACAGAGGGTAAGGGCATTTTGGAACTGATAATTGATGGTTGATGGTTTTGAGAGATGATCTCAAGACATCTCAAAGAGGGAAAGAAATTGATTCAGAGGAACAGGAAGCATGGATGATATCACTACTGAAAAAAGGAATTGGAAGTAACTTTAGTAGCTGCTGTCCCAGATATTTTCTCACTTCTACAAAAATTTTTGAGACTCATATACATGTTAAAAATCTGTGAGTCCTGGGATGATATGTCCTCCTAGAAATTAAAAATGAAGATCACATATAAGTAAATGGAAAGATATGTGGTAGGTGTGAATAAGGAACTTCTAAGAACTGGACAAGAGAATGGAAATGTTGGATAAGAAAAGAAAATGGGCTGGTTATATGAGGAAACCACAGGATAAGTGATAGACAGCCCATGTCCTCTGTCAGTCTCCTTGTGTTGTCAGGAGAAAATGAAGAAAGCAATGTCAGGAGAAAGCCAGCAGGGTAAACGGATTCTCTGTGGCTTACTCATGGGAACATATGGACAAGAGATGCACAGTATAGGTAGACATGGGTAGTTTCAGGTCTGGGGATCCACTGGGAGGAACAGTCACATAAATCAGATTACAAATCTGTTTTAATATTGAGCACAATATACACATATATCAAAAAAATCCTTGGTAAAAATATGAGAAGAAAAAAAGTGAGAAGGAAAATATCAGAGCTTGCACAAATAATATTCTAAAGCAAATCACATTCTCACATTCCTACTGAATGACACACAGAGTATAAAATTGTACTATTTTCATTATGATTTGACTATTTAAAAAAAGTTTTTGATTTGGTAGAGCAAAATGCATCCTTAATGACTGTTCTCCACAAAGGTGACTCCTATATATGTAGTACAACTGTACAAAATATCTTAGTATATGTAACAACAAAGATATTTATTTGATAGTTATTAATGTCAAATGAGGCATAGGATCGAGATGTATGATCTCTGAAGGTATTTGCCATTGCCATGGATCCTTCTTCAACAGTGTAGTACTCTGGATGGTTCCCATTTGTAGATGGCATTATGTTGATGGTATTTAACACCAGTCAGCACAGCTCAGCTTGACAACCTACAAAGGACAAGTGTATAAAGAGAGCCTCTTGTTCAGAGTGCGCTATAAAATTATATGGGCATTCCATCAATACATATATCTTAACTAGACTGCAGATGAAGAATGAGCTGCTATACTCAGAATTAAACAGGGGAAAGAGAGTGGGGTTAATTGTATTTTAGAAATTTTGTATATGCAAAAATGTAAATTTTATTCATATATATAGTATTTTTTTTTGAGTCTGTGGAGTGGACACAAGTAATTGGGATGGCCAAAATGGGCTTCTCGTGGGGGCTAGTACTTGAACTGAGCTTCAAAAAGAACTAAGGATTCTGCAAGGCAGAAATAAAGAACAGTTCATTGAAGGCATGGGATGCAGACTGCACAAAGTCATGGAGAGAGGAGAGAGAATACTGTATATGGGAGATAGTCAATAGGGCACGTCAGCTAGAAGACAGGGCATATGAGGCAGGGTATTATGCAAAAAGTCTGGAAAAAGTAGACTGGGGAAAGACGAAAAGGCTTTTTAAAAACCAACAACCCAGAAACATTTACATTTATCCTGGAGGAAGATCCATGGGTGTTACAGCATCTGATCCTGGAGTCAGGAAGAGCTGAGTTCAAATCCAAACTCAGGCTCTAGCTGTGTGACTCTGGGCAAGTTACTTAATGCATGTTTTCCTCAGTTTCCTCAACTGTAAGATGATGATCACAACAGCACCTATATCACACGATTATTGTGAGGATCAGAGGAGATAATATCTATGAAGTGTTTATCATAGTAAGTGGTAAAAAATGGGCCCTTAATAAAGTGCATATTCTCTTTCCTCCTTCCCTAGAGAAAAGAAAGAACCACAAAAATGTCTTAAGTAGGGGAGTGACAGGTCAAATCTGTTCTGCTTTAGGAATATTAATTTGGCAGATGTGTGGAGAATAGATTGGAGAGGGGAGAGGTTGGAATCAGGGAGACAAAAAAGGAGCCTAGATCCAGAATTGGGAGAGACCTCAGAGACCATCTAGTCCATCCCTTTCATTTTGCAGATGAGGAAACTGAAGCCAAAAGAAGTCAAGTGACTTACCCAAGGTTACATAGTTAGTGAGCAGCAGATTCCACATTTGAACCCTGGTCCTCTGCCCCCAGATTCAGGGTTCTTTCCGTTGCACTACGGTGATCCTCAGGAAGATTAGGAGGCTATTGAAAAAGCACAGGCACAGATGATGGGGGCAGGAACCAGGTGAGCTAAGGTGTTAGTGGAACAAAGGGGAGAGATGGGAGAGTTATTCTGGAGGTAGAGTTGACAAGATGTGATTACTGATTGGCAATGAGAAAGAAAGAAGAAGGAAGAATCAAGGATGATTCTTAGGTAGAGGGCGGCTAGGTGGCGCAGTGAATAGAGCATTGGCCCTGGAGTCAGGAGTACCCGAGTTCAAATCTGGCCTCAGACACTTAACACACAAAAAAACTAGCCGTGTGACCTTGGGCAAGTCATTAACCCCAACTGCCCTCCAAAAAGCAAAAAAAAAAAAAAAAAAAAAAGGATGATTCTTAGGTTGTGATCACAGATGCATTGAAATAATGAAGAAATTACTCCCTAGTGCTGTAGTGTGGAATAGATGAGTGCAGAGAACCTCCCAGATCATGCTTTAACTCATATACACTGAGCTGCATTGCAGTCTCCCACAGGGAGAATCAGGTTTATAAAACCACCTTAGAGGCTCAGCTGCCAGCTGGGCTGAAGACAGCAAAAGTCAATTTCTTTTTCATTAAGGCACTTTTTGGGGGGCAAATCAAAGAGTTTAATTAGCAAATAAGTTGTTAATAATATAAACAATGGAGTTAAATCAAATGCCTATGTTCCCACTTTCTTCTTCCTTCCCCTGCAAGATTAACCTAATGTAAAGAACCTTATATCTATAGTCAGAAGCCCTGTGTTCAAATCTCAGCCTTACCAGTTGTTCTTTGTATGATCTTTGGCGTGTTCTGTCTGTGCCTCTGTTCCCTTATTCATAAATGTGGAGATTGAAAAAGATGATTTCTAAGATTCCTTCCAGCTCAGATTTTTCTATCTGGACATTCCATCCTCATTACCCTCTATCTTCTCTCTCTAATCTTTAAATATTGGGACAGGGATCTTTGTAGACTTGTTCCATAAAGGATACATTTACTGTGGCTATAACTGCCTGACTGCCGGCAGGATTCTGCCTGCATTACATTGTGAGGCTCATAGTTTCAGGCCAATCTATCCATTAATTGCTACAATCCTGTGTACCTACCCATAATGTTGTGATCATTGCACCATACTCAGTAATCTTTTTATTTGAATTTTTAATATTTTTTTCTAATTAGATATAAAAATTTAAAACTTTCATTTTTTATAATTTCAAGTTCCAAATTTTCTCATTCCCCTCACCCATCTTTGAGAAGCATGCAAAACACATTTCCATACTGGTCATATCCTAGTCAGTAATCTTTGCATCTGAATCTCCAGCATCTTGAACAGTTCATAGTACTTAGTGCATGCATAATAAATGTTTGTTGAGTGACTATTTTATTGATTTAAAGAATTTTTGAGAATGGAAAATCTTGTAGAAGTTTTATCCAATGTAGACTGGTGAACCTGATAATGAACCTTAGCAGTATTATAGAAGTGATTATTTAAAAGACATCTTAGAGTCAATTATAAAGGGAAGCAATAACTGCAAGCCATCATGGGTTCACCAAAAAGATATCTCATCAGACTATACTCCTTTATGTTTTTAAAAGTTTGTTAGGGAGTCCAGAGATTCTCAAAGGGTATGTTGCAGTAAATTGTTTGATGTGCTATAAAACTCTCCCCAATTCTCTGGAACTTCAAATTCCTTATTTGTAGTTTGCTGTTTGCTCTTTTCAGCTTGACTTAGGAAGGTCACAACAGCAACCATATCCACAGAAGTAAAGAACTGCCACCTGCCCTCTGAGTCCTCGGGAAGAAAAACAAAAAGCCAATGAAACAAAAAACAAAAAAAAAACCCAAAACCTAAAACAAGGAGGAGGAAGGGGCAGAGAAAGAAAAATGTCAGTTGGAAGAATTCCCAGGTCTGGGTAATGGGTGCAGAGGCCCAGCTGCTTGGAAACCTTTCTTTACTGACAATTTAAACTTTCAGTGTGCCACAAATCCTCAAGGCAAAGAAAACTGCCATGATCAAAAGTGTTTGATAACCACTGACAGACATTGTGTAGAAGGCTATCGAGAAAGTATTTGATCAAAGTGTTTCTTGATATCCTTGGAGACTGAGATGTATGAAGGCATAAAGACTAGATCAGTATAGGATTCAGAGCTAGGACGGATCTTAGGGATCCCTAAGGATCAAGTCCCAACTTTTTGAAAAACAGGAAATTGAGGCAAAGAGACATAAAGTGATTTGCCTGAGTCTGACACAGGGAATAGGGGCAGAATTGGGATTCAGACCCTTCAATTGATGCAGATTAAGTGCTCCGTCCATTCTAACAGCAAAGTTATGTAGGTAGTCCCTAAGAGTGTCAACTAATTTCAACCTCAAAATGTTTTTGTTGAGTCATATTTTCAGTTGTGCCATGACCCTATTTGGGTTTTCTTGGCAAAGATCCTGAAGTGGTTGGCTATTTCCTTGTCCAGATCATTTTACAGATGAGGATACTGAGGCAAACAGGGTTAAGTGATTTGCCCAGGGTCACAAGACTAGTACCTAAGACCAAATCTGAACTCAGGAAGAGGAGTCTTCCTAATTCCAAACCAGGCATTCTATCCACTGTGCCAGCTAGCTGCCTGCCTAGACATGAGGGAGGTCCTAATAGTGTGCAACTTGGCTGTTGGGTTTGACATTTTTGATCAACAACTTGCATGAAGGCATAGAAGAGGAGCACATCAAATTTGAAGGTGACAGAAAGCTAGAAGGTATAGGTAAAATGTTGGATGACAGAATTAGGATCCCAAAAGATTTTCACAGTTTTGAAAAATAGGTCAAAACTTTTTTGGTGTCTATTTGTACCTAGGTTGTCATAGGTGTAAGGAACTCCGTCAGCGAAGAAACTCTCTTTGCCAAGACAGATCAACAACTTTTTTTTTTGTAATTTACAGTATTAAAAAGTTATAGTCTTAGAGAAGTGTCCAGGGAATACAGAGCATCAGTGACTTGCAAAGAGACAGATAGTCAACACATCTCAGAGGAATGCTTAAACTCAGGCTGTCCTGAGTATGAGGCCAACTTTTTCTCTGCCACATCACATTGCTTCTCAGGCTAGAATTTACCTGGGGAAACTTAATTGGTATAACTGGAAGTTCTGTTATTAGATTCAGATGAAAAGAGGTAATACAAATGATGTATACATATAAACCACTTACTACTTAGACTCCAGCTTCCTTTAACAAGTTGATGTCATGTCACTCCATGTTCTCTGCGTTGAAGCCAAACTGACCTCTTTGCTCCTCCTTCCCTGGGCTAGTATTCTATCCTCTGCCTCCATTCCTTTGTATGGGCTATTCTCCATTGCTGGAACACAGGCCCCCTCACTGCCACCTCTTAGAAACCTTCCTTCAAGGCTAAGGGAATTTACCAGTTCTTCCCAGAAACCTTTCCTGATCCAAATAATCATTAATGATCTCTCCTCCTTAAAAGATTATAGATATCCTCTTCCATATCTTCTCAGTTGAGAGCAAATTCCTTGAAGTCAAAGAGTTCTATATGGATAAAATACTTTACAGAGAGAAACTGAAGGTAAAGATTGTGGAAGCTGAAGAGGTTAATGAACTGGACAACCAGGATGCTTGAGGAGACATCAACACATCTATCTGATGTTGCCAAGTAGAAGAGTGCTGCTGTTTGCCTTTTGTTCCCAAAGAGGACTATGATTTTAGGGACATAATGCCATGACATGCATGTAAATGGGATTTAAGTGTGGGAGGATTAGGCAAAGTTACCAGCCTCACTTTCTCCTCTGGAGTCATCTGGGTCCAGTGGCCAGATATAGATCAGGACCCAGACACAGTTCAAGCCTACCATTTGACTGAAACTACTCACTTAAAGATTATTCATTATGTCCTAATTGTTATATAACCAGTGTTCTTAGTGCTTATTCTGTTGGTTTCTTTGCAGCTTTAGACACCATCTACCAGCCCTTCCTGCTGGACACCTTCCCTCATTGACTTCCATGACATTGCCCTCTCTTGGTTCTCCTACCAGTCTTATCACTCATTCTGAGTAGGTTTTGCTGGAGCATCCTCTTCCTGCCACACATGTGCCAATGTACCCAAGACACTGTACTGGGCAGACCCTTTTCTCTCTTCTCTCTCTGTGGATGATCCAATCAGTTTAATCATCATATCTTTTCATATAACTGTTACATATATAACTCTGTGTATCTAATCTCCATTTCCCTCCTGAGCTCTAGTCTGACATCTAGTCCAACTGTCTGCTGGACATTCCTACCTGAGTATTCCATAGGCATCTCAGATTTAATATGAGCAAAGCTCAATTCATTATATTTCCTCTGAAACTCAAGCCTTTTCTTCACTTTCTCATTCCTATTGAAGGAATTGTAATTTTTCTAAACATCTAGGCTTAGGACTTGAGCCATCCTTTGTACTTCACTTTTCCCAACTCCATATTCAACCACTTGCTATGTTTTACCAACCTTATTCCATAATGCCTCGTGTATCTGTCCCCTTCACTTCACTTATGTGACCACCATCTTCATTCAGGTTCTTATTATTTCTCACATGGATGGTGGTGGTATAATATCCAGATTTTTTTCCTTTTCCAATATATCTTCAAAACTGTGAAAAATCGAAAATTCATAGGTCTGACTATATTGCTTCTTGCTCAAGACTAATTGTTAAATGATTCCCAAGTTCCTCTAAGATGCCTCTATCCTGGGACTCGCTCTTCTGATGAGTGGATTCTTAGTCTGGACTACCACTGTATTCATTGCCAGCTCAACTCATTCTTTGAACTTCTCCATCTCAACAGTTGCCTTGCCTTTCCCAGAGATGCCTCTATCCTGGAATCTGCTCTGCTGATGGGTAATGCCCTAGTCCAGACTGCCATTTCATGAGGATCCCCATCCCTAACCCAACTCACTCCCTGGTCTTCTTAACCTTTTTGATAGGATCGTTGTTCCTATGTGACTATCCCTTCCTCTTTATGTTTTCTCTTCCCCTATTAGACTGTAAGCTCCCCAAGGATATGTACTGTCTTGTTTACTTGTATTTGTATTCTCAACCCCAGCACATAGTAAGCACTTAATACAAGCTCTCAGTCTCTCTCTCTCTCTCTCTCTCTCTCTCTCTCTCTCTCTCTCTCTCTCTCCCCTTCCCTCTCCCTCTCCCTCTTTCTCTCCCTCTCCTCTTTTTCCCTCCCATTCTGTCTCCATGTCTCTCTTTTCTTCCTTTGTCTCTCTCCCATCATCTACCTTATCTACCTAAAACAAAATACAAACTCCATTGTTTGTTCAACATTTATAGCTCTTTGTACCCTAGCTCCAACCTGGCAATTGTGACATTTCACCTCCATTCTCCATGTCTTTGACCAGGCTGTTCCTCATGTCTAAAATATTCTCCCTCTTCATCTTTGCTTCTTGATATCCCTAACTCCCTTTAAGGACTAGCTTGAGTGGAACCTCTTACATGACTCCTTTTCTGATTTCCTCAGCTATTAGAGCTCTTCATTTCCCATTTTTTTTATAGTTTTACTCCTTCACTATAAACTCACTGTGGGCAAGGCTATTTGATTTTTGTCTTTGTGTGCCCAGTATCTAGCACAGGGACTTGGCATAGCATAGGAATTTAGCTTGTGGAATTGAATTCTGCTTGGTCCCAAAGGCTAGAGTTAAGTTGAACTCACAAAGAAGTAAATTGGTAATGGAAAAAAAGACCTTTGTCTCAATCAAAACTGTTCAAAAGTGCAATGGGGATGCCTTCAGGAGGCAATGGAGTCTCCTGCACTGCAAGTCAAGTGAAGTTTAGAGAGTCATTTGTGAGTGGTATTGTTATAAGGAACCTCAACTTAGACTAGATACCCTCTGAGGTTACTTCTAATTTTTAAATTCTGAAATTTTAATACTAGCTATCTGTGAGACCTTGGACAAGTCACTTGACCTTCTGACCTCCACTTCTCTGTAAAGTGAGAGGATGATGTCTAAAGATTCTTCTAGTTACAAATCTATGAAAAACAAAGTAAAGTTCTTGGAAGGAAAAAGGAGAGGTCTTAGGCCAATGACTTAGGAGCTATTGTATTGCTTCTGGCAGAGAGCCAGGGCATGTGTTAATGGAAATCTTTGGAAGAGCAAGGTCTGAGGCAGCCAGGGTAGAGATTAGATCACAGTCAGATATACACAGATATGTTAATTAGGAGTGAAATGGAAAATGAGAAAATTTCCTGGAAATTGACCCATCCCCTCCCTATACACACAAACTTTTTTTTTTCTCGGAGGGGAGGAGGATTTCCTCAGTTAACTATGAGGGCCAGGACATAGAGGGTAACAATGAGTACTGAATGGATAAGAATAAAGGTAGAATCTCCTCTTCCTTCCTCTTGGGAGGGAAAACAGGTTCCTGTGGGCGGATTTTCTCTCTTCCTCCCAACCAAAACCTATCTAAGTATTTTCTTCCACTTCAAGGAAACAGAGGATTTTTTAAACGCCTATTTGGGAAAAATGGATTAGTTATAGAAGACCTATGTTCAAAATTCTACCATTGACACTATAAACGTAACCTTGGGCAAGTCATTTAACCCATGACCCTGTTTCCCCACCTGTAAAATGAGATATTTTTACTTGCTTTTGTTTGTCCTTTGTTCCAATGATATCATGAAGGTGATATCTTGACATGAGCCAGAGCTTCACAAAGTTGGCAACCTCCCCCTTTCCCCCAGAGTCATCAGAGTCCAGTGGCAAGACAAAAGTCAAGATGACTGACAGTGGTCAAGGATGCAGTGGATGACTTTGAGTTTTCTAAATTAATTTTAATGAATTAATTTCTAGACTTTTCTTTCCTGGGTCTCTGTCTAAGGCAATGCCCATTCAATGACTAAGGGCTAGGTGAGAATCAAGACAACTATGGCCTACTTTACCATCACAAAAGTATCAGTCTGGGAGGGGAAGACCCTCAGAATTTCTGGCAAGAACAGAAAGCAATTGCTATTTACACTCACTCTAAGCTATCAGAACCTAAACAATGTATAACAGAGGCTTGGACTGGGAGCTATTGTTGGCTATTTAATGAAAACCAGAGTGATTCGGGTTTAAAGCCTTTTTAAAAGCCTATTTTTTCAGAGCTATATTTCAAGAAATCATAAATGAAAACTGTCCAGAACAAAAAGTAAGTTGTCCCAGCTTTTTAAACACCCCACCAAAATCAATTAATTAATTAGTTGATATAAATAAATAATTAAAATATTTCTAGTCTCCAAATCTTAAAATATCTCAACAGGAAAATAAGACAAAATCCATTGTACTTAAGGAACTTAAGGAGTGGTAGGGAAGATTAATCCAAGTACATACATAATGATGATTTCAATTAATTCATAAATCAATAAGTATTTGTGTTTTCTATGTGTCAGGTACTAGTCTAGGTGCTTGAAATACAAAGATAAACATTAAGCATTTCTTGCCCTCAGGGAGCATATATTCTATTGGGGAGAAATCATGCACACATACAAGTGTAGGAAAAATAGATATGAACTCAGTCCAATGTGATTGTGGCAGAGGTACCAGCAACTGGAGTTGTTCTCTATAGAATGTGGCATTTGAACCGAGATGTGTAAGAAACCAGGGGTTCTAAGAAGCAGAGGTGATGAGAGCGTGCACTCCAGGCCATTGACAGAAGATGGAAGGCTATGTGTGACAAATAGTAAGAAGGTCATTCGAACAGGATGAGTGTATGAAGAAAAGCTTACAGAGGGTTTTAAATGCCTATTAAGTGCATCACAATGTAAAACAAAAGCAAGAAGTAATTAAAGAAAGGAGCAATCACTTCCTTCTGAAGGGCATCAGGGAAGCCTTAACATTATAGGATTGGAATGGACCTTAGAGATGGCCTGGCCAAGCTGCCTCACTTTAAAGATTAGGAAACTGAGCCAAAGAGAGGCTAATTAAGTCTCCCAAGGTCACAGGCAATGAGTTATGGAGGAATCATTCAATCCCTGGTCTTCTGACTCCAAACCTGGCTCTCCAAAAGGGCGTAGCTACCAGTCTGCTTCGTGGAGGAGGTGCCACTTGAGCTGGGCCCTGAAGGCTTTCAACAGTGATGGCTTCCTGGTAGTGGGTTGTATGCTGCTGTCTAATGTTCTTTCAAAGTGTGTTAGACCCCATCACCTGCAATTACTCCCAGCTGCAAAATTGTATGCACGAACTGTTGCAGTGGCAATTTACTGATTGTGAGCTCAATCAGCCAATTGTGAGCACAATTAGCAGCTCCTACCACATTTGGAAGGAGCCAGGGGATGATTGCCTAGGCAATTAGCCATTTGTGGGCTGATCTGTCCATTTTGTACAATTTTGCACTCTCTAACAATGGTACGTGCAAAAATTGTGCACGAAGGGTAATTTTTAAAATGTGTCTCTGTGTATCAGAGATCATAGGATTTAGAGCTGGAAGGGGCCTCACAGATATTGCCATACACTTCCCTCTTATTACAGATTATGGCTCAGAGGTCCAGAGAATGTCCTGCCCAAGGTTACATAATCAACCAACCAACCAATCAACCAATCATTAAATAAATCAGTAAGCATTTATTACGAATCTACTATGTTCCAGATGCTGTGCTAGGTGTTAGAGATACAAACAGAAAGATTGAAACAATTCCTACTCTCAAGGAACTTTGTTTCTATCAAGGGAGATATGTACACATGTATCCAAAACAAACACAAAGAAAATAAAAGCAAATTATGAGGTTGTTATATGTAAAGAAGGAGGGCACTAGGAATTTGGGAGATCAGGAAAAGTTTCCTGTTGAAGATAGTACTTGAGCTTCATCTTGAAGAAAGAGACAAAGACAGAAATGTATGTATATTGATGAGGCAGAGGTGAGAAGAGAGACTGGGAAGAGAGACTTCCAGATGGGGAAGACAACCTGTGCAAGAATCTGGTGACAGGAGATGAAGCAACTATGTTTGGTGGACAGAGCAAGGGTCAATTTGGTTGGACTCTAAAGTACAAGAAGGGGGAATAATGTCTAACGAGGCTACACAGATGGACTGGAGCCATATTGTAAAGGGATTTAAAAGCCAAATGCAGATGTTTATATTTTATCTTAGAGATATAAGGAAACCATTTAAGTTTGTGTGACAAGGGCAAATTTAAGCATAAGGAAAATCATTTTGGTAGTTTTGTGGAGAATGGATTGGAATAGGAAGAGACTGGAGGCAGGGAGACTAGTGAGGAGGTCATTGCAATGGTCTAAGTGAAAGATGGTGGGAGCCTGAACTAAGGTGGCTGCGTAAATTATGATTTGTCTTTTGTTCTCAAGGAGAACCATGACATTTGACTTGCAATTGAATTGGATTTAAGTGAGGGAGGGCTGTGCAAAGTCACCAGCCTTACTTCCTCCCCCAGAGCCACCTCAGTCCAGTGGCCAGATATAGATCAGGACAACTGTAGATGGCCCAGTGGTTGTGTAAATTGAAAGTGTTCATGGGAGAGATTCTGTGGAAGTAGAAATGCCAAGATTTGGTATCTGAGTGGGCATAGGGAGCAAGAGAGAATGAGGAGTCAAGGTGGACGCTGAGGTTATGATACTCAGAGACAGGAAGAATGGTGGTGCTTTCCATAGAAGCAGGGAAGTTTTAGGCCTTCTCATTCCAATTCTAGGGTTCTTCAATCCTTGTCATATTCTGACATGACATTCATTTGTCTGTTCATCCTTCCAACTAATTGACTTCAATGCCTCTCTAGTGACCTTCATTGTAGGATATAGGCAAGACTTGCCGTCCAATTGATTCTGATTAGAAGCTCTGAACACTCAGTCTCTTCCCATAGGATGCTACAGGGCCCAACGTTTCTAATACTTCTTTAGTGACTTTTGGTGCTTCTTTAGCAAAATGCTTTAAAGGAAAAAAAAAGAACAAAACAGCAATGAAAACAAAACACTTTACTTTTCCTAAATTAATCGTTCATTAGGCATCATAAAACCCTTGGATTACCCATAGCTCTAGAGGGGCAGCCTAGTGTCATAGAAGAGGCATTAATTATGTTTGCAGTCACAGGACCTGGGTTTGAATCCTGTCACTCCTGCCTAATATCTATGTGACCAAGGAAAATCATTTCTTCTCTTGAGGCCTCAGTTTCTTTTTTCTAATATAAAGGGATAAAGGGAGTTTTCCTTCTTATTATAACTCTTATATAAAGTTAGGATGGTTTCTCTCTTGGAGCCAACACTAACTGCCCTGATGACAGGACCCTGTAGCTCCTGTCTGTAAAACCCAGGAAAAGTCTTAGGTCACTTGATTATTCTGATACAATCTTTATCTTTTTTTTTTTTGGAGGGCAATTGGGGTTAAGTGACTTGCCCAAGGTCAGGTGGCTAGTAAGTGTTAACTGTCTGGGACAAGATTTGAACTCAGGTCCTCCTGACTCCAGGGCCAGTGCTCTATGAGACCAGGGTCTATCTTATTTGCTTGTATTTGTATCCACTGTGCTTAATAGAGTGCCTGCCACATAGTAAGTCCTTATTACACGCTGTGTCTGTCTCTGTCTCTCTCTTTCAGTCTCCCCTCCGTGCTCTCCATGACTTACTCTTTGTACTCCATCAGACACAGAAAGTACTTTGCCCCTCTGCCTCTACTTCCCTTTTTTAACAGAACTGCCCAATCTTTTATGAACAATCCACACTATAGGGCTAGAGTCCATTCTGGCTGAAAATGAGTGAGTATTCCAAGAAGGTGTGAAAGTAGCTTCAGAGAGTTTAGGAATCTGGGATGACTGGTGAGGCAACATGGTGGTCTTTCATTTGGCAGTGGTGAAAGGAGGATCTTTGGGGAACTGGCAAAGCACATGCTTACCTGCGTTTCCTCTCCCTTTCACTGAGTCCTCAAGGTTTCTGTAGTATAATGTCTTTCCTTGGGTCATAACCATGGTGATTTAAAGCACTAGCGTCCTCATTCTGGTCTTTGTTTGACTGGAGTCTTTCTGAATCAGGGTCACATGTCTGTCTACCCAATTCAGGCATCCCTTTTTATTCCTGATAAAATTTCTCTTGGTTCCAAGATGATTGATAGCATCCTGGAAGGTCAGTTACATGCCCATGGTGCTTCAGATGGCAACTCCACATGGAAGAAGCTAGGGAGAAGATGACATCTCTCTGTATAGAGAATGCAACAGAGCTGCTTCCAGGAAAATTTAAATGATATGTCAGGAAGTGCCTTGAAGAATTAGACTGTGAAATATATGTAGATATTCTGTAAATGATTCTGCTTGACTAACCATGTAGTGACTCATTAAAAAAAAGCCTTTCAGCTTTACCTCCCTTCTCTTAGCCTGTGCACTCTAGGGGAGCTTGGTGACAGGTGAAGAGAATGGAGCCTCAGAACTTATGGGGTCAAAAGGTCCAGAGGGGTCCTTGGCATCTTGCTCCAGAGTCCGGGTTTTACAGTGAGAGCAACATCAACGTTGAAAGGAGCAAGGAGCAAGCAGGGACCTTCAGGAGTGATCTTCAGACTTTAACTGCCTTTGGATGTGACCTCAGTGGGACCAGTGCTAAACAGGAACCGAAATGAACTGATAGCCACATTTCCCATTCCCAGTCCATGACTGAGGAGATTTAGGTGGGACTTTATCCCTATGGTATTAGGGGAGAGGTTTGTGTGTTTTTTTCTTGCTCTATCTGTGAAGTAAATATCCCTTCATGAAAAGTTACCTGCCATTAAGTAGTTAAATGGAATTGGGGTGCTAGTCATGCAGTCTCACAATGGGGGAATACAGTCAGTAGGGACTCGACAATGGCAGAGGAAAAGGTCCCCCCAAATTCCTTGGGGCACCTGCTCCTGAGACAGAACACACTGGTTACCACAGGATTGTAGAACTGGAGCAGGAGGGACCTTTGAGGGCATCCATTCAAACTACTTCATTTTACACATGAAGAAAGTGAGGCCCAGAAAAAAGAAAGGGTTTTCCTGAGGTCATAGCAAGTAATGTAGCCTGAATTTGAAAACAGGACCTCTGCCTTTAAATATCATATGCTTTTTATTCTACTTTATTGACTCTTCATTGATCTGTTTCTGTCCATCAGGAAACAAACTTCTACAAAACCTACATTACATCATCATGCATAGAATGGGATTAGGGAGGCTGGTTGATAGAATTATGGATTTGCAGTTAGGAAGACCTGAATTCAAATCCTGCTGTAGTCTCTTATTAGCTGTGTGAGTGGGCAAGTGTAATTAACCTCGATCTTAGCTTCCTCCCCTATAAAAGGGGGATGAAAACAGCATCTATTTTTCAGGGTTTTTGTAAAGATTGAATGAGAAAATACATGCCAAGCACTTGGAAAACCTTAAAAGTTCTACATTAATGTTAGTTATTATAAGGACTAGACCTTTGATTTCATTAGTACAGGGAAATTCAGGACTAGAAAACTCTCTCAAGTTGACACCTTCTCTGGGATTGGAGAAGTTGTCTGGGGCACCGAGAGGTAAAATAATTTATCCAGGGGAATAGCCAGAAAGTGTCAAAGGTAATATTTGAACTCAGGTCCTCTTGGCTCCAAGACCTGTGCTCTCTCTCCTTCCAAGGGCTGCCTTCTTTATTCTGCATGAGACCACTATCACTAGGATACGATGTATCCAAGGATTATAAAGTACAGATAACAGAGAAGGGCTATTTAACACAGTAAGGTGGTAAATGATATTTACCAAGACAATAATGACCAAGCAATTGACCAGTTAGAACAACTGGTTTCAATGAAGTAGAAAAAAAAATTTAAGGAACCCATAATGCTCTAGGCCAGGGTTGGTGAACCTGTTGCCTTGAGGCCAAGTGTGGCCTTCTAGATCTCTAAGTGCAGCTTTTTGATGGAATACAAATTTACAGAACAAACTTTTTCCCAAAGGCTTGAGGCCTTTGAAAGTTTATTTTGTGGGGGTGGAGTAAAAATGGTGGCATAGGAACAGGAAAACTCTGCAGCTCCCACATAACCACCTCAAATACCTATAAAATATGACTCTAAATAAATTTTAGAGCTCCAGAACCCACAAAATTATAGAAAAATACATCTTCCCCTGAAGGCAGCCCAGCAGACCAGATGGGAAGGGCTTATCACAGCATGCTGGGAGCTGAGACCAGTCATGGCTTCAGCCCCAGGGCCGCCAGGAGAAGCTGCTGCTGGAACATTAAGGAGAGTGGATCAGCGGCAGCTGTGGCAGTTTCCAGAATTATCAACCCATGAGAAACAAGGACAAAGTGAAAGGTCAGTGGAACTCAGCTAAATTTGGAGGAAAGGAGCAGTCTGGCCAACTGCCCCCAGGGCAAGAAAGCAGCAGAAATAGTGGCCCTGCAGCTGCTTCTACATGGCTGCTTCAGAGCCCCCCAGCCTGCAGATTGCAGGAGAGCCAAGCAATCATTTAGAGGCTAAGTGCTCTTGCCTTAACCTTCCTGGATCAGGATGGCAGACTTGGGTGGTGCTCCTGAGGTGGGTGACCAGTAAGTCAAAGCTGGTGGAGGCTGCAGAGATGGCAACCCACTAATAGCTCCAGCAGCTGCAAAATCCCCACCAATTTTGGATGAAGCTCTCCCCTCTGAAAGCAGAGTTCTACTGAGCCCCAAAGTGAAGTAGTTGATTGGCAACATGAGCAGGCAAAAGAAGAAAAGCAAGAACAGCAATCCAACTTTAGATTCCTTTTTTGGGGACAAAAAAGATCAAAGCATGAAACAGGAGGAAGACACAGTCAGAACTCCTGCACCAAAAGCTTCCAAGAAAAATGTAAATTGGTTACAGGCCATAGATCAGCTTAAGAAGGATTCTGAAAACCAAATAAGAGAAGTAGAGGAAAAATTGGGAAGAGAAATGAGAATGATGAAAGAAAAGCATGAGAAGAGAGTCAACAACCTGACTGAAGAAAACAACACCTTAAAAAATAAACTAACTCAAATGGCAAAAGAGGCCCCAAAAGCCAATGAGGTGAAGAATGTCTTAAAAAGCTGAATTTGCCAGATGGAAAAAGAATCTCAAAAGCTTTCTGAAGAGAATAATTCTTTCAGGATTAGAGTGGAGCAAATGGAAGCAAATGACTTTATGAGAAATCAAAATACTATTAAACAGATCCAAACAAATGACTTGGAAAATGGATCCAGGAGAGACAATTTAAAAATTATTGGACTACCTGAAAGCCATGATCAGAAAAAGAACCTAGAAATCATCCTTCAAAAAA
>CM053595.1:62224990-62248531 GCA_028646575.1 Pseudocheirus occidentalis
CACTCTCCTCTCAACTCCAGCTGTGATTACTCCCAAGGAGTTAACTGGAAGTAAGGAGCTAAGCCTTTGAGGTGCTAAGTGCCTTTAGTAGGTGCCAATAGAAAGGGGCATGGAAGATCTTCTGATTTCATTAACATTACAGGAACCCCTCAAGATCTGTAAAGCATAATAAAACACAATAAAATACAGTATGCCTGTATCTTTAGAACTTAGCTCAGAACTTAGTCTGGCACACAGTAATCATTTTACTCAATATTTGGTGCTTGATCTAGTCAAACACTGTGTTTGCAGATAAAGAAACTGAATCCTCAAGAGTAGGTAGCAACTTGCTACTGAATAGCTGAAATGGGATATAAAGTCAGAACCTCTGAATGCAAGCATGCTTTCTCTATGCCATGCTATCTGAAAGCCTCGGCCTTGTTCCCTCTCTTGCCACCTTCTCATGGTTTAACCTCCAAGGAAGGTCCTTACCTCAGTTTCTCCTAAATGTGCAAAGAGGAGAAGGGCTTTTATTGATTTATGATGGCCACTCCTTTCCAGGAATGAGAGATGTCCAAGTGCAATTATTATTACAAGGTCCAATTTACTGTCCAGAAAGAAGCACTCGTGATAGAAATCTTTCATTTAATTAAAATTGATTTAAAAATTGCCTGATCAATAATGAGTTAAAAATTCATCCCAGACTCCGTGGGAGTAGAAAGGCTTCAGAGAAGATCAGAGGAGAGTGGTTTGGCTCAGGAGCCTGAATCTGGCCTGAAATTCTCTTGTTCTTGGCCCTGGGATACTTGGTGTACAGTAGGTTATACTTTGGCCCAAATGGTCAAGTACTTTCTCTGAGAGGAAGGGCACTTAGACCAAGGGACTCTTGTCTCTATTGCAATTTTAGTTTGGGTGCTTTTAAAATGCAGGAATCAAGTGGCATTTGGTATAACTGAGTCTGCACCACAGAAAAGGGGAATGGTAGCATTCAGAATTTTATACAGTAGAGTTGGAAGGCAACTTAGAAATTATCTTTGTCAAGCCTCTCATTTTAGAGGTGAGGAAGCCGAGAACCCAAGAGAACAGTAGACTTAGAGCCAATGTCACATCAGTATCAAATAATAGAAAGAGAATTTGATCCCAGGTCCCCTGACTCCAAATTTAGCATTCTTTTTTTTCATTCACTCATTCATTCATTTGTTCGTTTGTTTATTAATTAATTTATTTGGAGGGCAGTTGGGGTTAAGTGACTTGCCCAAGGTCACACAGCTAGGTTTTTTTTGTGTGTGTGTTAAGTGTCTGAGGTCAGATTTGAACTCAGGTACTCCTGACTCCAGGGCCGGTGCTCTATTCACTGCGCCACCTAGCTACCCCAAATTTAGCATTCTTTTAACTTTATCAGCCCGCTGCCTACTTCTCAAGGACTGGAGGAGAAACAATGTGATTATTCTGTAGCTCTTGATACTCATTTTTTGATGGTGCCATCCTTTATTTGGAGAGTTGAAGAGCAGATGCAGTTGGAAAATTCTATTCTATTCAATTTGTTCAGTCCTCTCCATTCCAATCAGTACTGCCCTCTGGAGGTCCTCATTCCCACCCACCCAGATGGACTTTATCCATCCTAATCACAGTAGCCTCCTAATTGTTCTGTACTCTAATTCTCCCCTGGCTATAATCCATCTTTCACGATTTCCAAAGCATCAATGACCTCATCAATATGGGCATATCTTTCACTGATGTAAATAACAGCCTTTCCATACCTGGGCATCCTAGGAGATTCTTGTTCACGTCTTCCTATACATTTTTTACAGGGGTGGGATAAGCACTTAATATGCTGGGGGACGTACTTGAGTTGTACTTGGGGATGTGGACTATCCATTAGTTATCTCTGCCTCTTGCCATGTGACCAGTCTAGTTTCTCTTTTGATCATTCATCTCTTTGTTGACATCCTCTAGGTTGCTCTGCCTTTATGTCCCTCTATTACTCAAAAGCCTTCAATAATTCCCTTTTACCTACTCAATGGCAATCAGGCTCCTTAGTTTGGTGTTCAAGATACTCTGCAATCTGGACCAACCTCACCTTTCCAACCTTATCTCGTGCTTCCCATGGGTGCTCTATACTACAGCAAAACTGTCTTATTTTCCTTCTCACAGAATCAGAAACTTTCAGTAGTCCTCTCTTCTGAGTCCCCAGCTAAAGCATGAACTCCATCTATAACTTCCTGACATGTCTATGTCTATGTCTATGTCTATGTCTATGTCTATGTCTATGTCTATGTCTATGTCTATGTCTATCTATATCTATACCTATACCTAAACCTATACCTATCTATATCTATATCTATATCTATCTGCATCTGCATCTGCATCTGCATCTGCATCTATCTGTCTGTCTACCTACCTATCTAAACATATGTGTATATATGTAAATAAATATAAAATGTAAGTGAGTATGTGTATATGTATGTGTGTGTATGAGTATATATGTATTAGTTCATATGGGGTTGAGAACATGACTGTTCTAGACTAGACATCCATCTGGTCTTATCCCTTTGTCTGAAAGGCTCACATTCATCTAGGACCCTGAATTCTAGAAAATTTTCTGGATGAAGCTAGAATTAAAAGGAAGGCATAAAGAATGATGTTGGCTCCTTTGACCTCCTACATGGACCTCATGCTCTTCTTGGGACTTTCTTTCTGTGATCCTGTAGATAATTACAGAGGATTACATGGTAGCAGAGAAGTATCCCTATGGAAATCCATGTAAAGTCCCTGTTGTAAGGAGTTTTGTCCCAGAATTCTCCTTAATAATGATGAAAGAACACTGGAGAGATCTCAAGCCTTTCCTAGGCATGAGGAGTCAGGTGGAAAGAGCAAGAATGTAACTTGCCCACTGGATGATCAGTTCCCTGTAAATAATATTCAGTATCTTTTTAACTAGATGACTTTGCCTGAGGCACTGTTCTTTTTTGGTTATTACTCTCAGATACATCACCCATGTTCTACTTTCTCTGGTCTGTATGCTACCTATATGCCACTTGGGAGTCATCACTGCTGGTGACCCCTCTGCAATGCAGTCTTAGACCTCTTTCCCTCAGAGTTCATTCTTATCAACAAACACAAGCTATTTCTTCCAAGTTATGCATTTATTTTAACACTGGTCTTCAGGGGTTAGTGTCCTTACTCTTGTTGTATAGCTACCAGTCTGTCTGTCAACAAAAAACATATTAAGCACTTATACCGTATGAGGCACTGGGTTATAAAGACATGCAAAATAGTTCCTGCCCTCAAGGATCTTATATTCCAATAGGGGAGACATCATTTGAATAGCTAGCTATATATGATAGAGTACATGAAAAGCAATCTGAAACACTAATGTAGGAGTTTCAAACCAGGGAGGTCAAACCCTAACATTGATGTGGGTGGTAAGAGGGATTTTTGAAAGAGTTCAATTTCACTTAAAGGTAGTTGCTCCCTATTACTATGAGTTGGGTCCTCCTTGCCTTTCTGACTATTTTTAGCTCACATTTGCATATTAGCTTAAGGTTCATAAAACCTTCTCTTCATATCAACCCTTAAAGGGAGATATTACAAGAATTAATTTTCTCTTTTTAGCAATGGAGGAATGGGGGCACAGAGAGATGGAGTGATTTAGTCATGATGACACAACTAGTAAAGTGTTAGACTGAGCCTCTTGATTCTGAGTCCACCACCCTACCATTGTCCCCTGCTGATCCTTCTCTGAGATCTCTTTAAGGTTCTGGAACTGAGAGAAGCAGACTTACACAGGCTCAGAGATATTGGGAACCTGACAATTGAGACTTGACTTTGAAAATGTCATGAAAGTCAATTGATTACCTTCATGAGACGAATATATTTTCACTTAATCACGTTCATGCTTCTAAGAAAACATGTTCCTCCATAAACACACAATTCAATGATCATTCATGGTGCCTTTTGAAAAACAGAATAATAATAGCTAGCATTTAGATAGGGCTTTAAGGTTTACAAAGCATTTAATAAATGTTATCTCATGTTATCTTCCCAACAAGTCTCTGTGGTAGATGCTATTATTATCCCCATTTTAGAGATGAGGAAACTGAGGCAGACAGAGATTAAGTGATTTGCCCATGGTCACAGAGCTATTAAGTGTCTGAGGTTGAATTTCAACTCAACACTCCCTGACTCTGGGTACGGTGCTCTATCCACCTAGCTGCCTGTACATTTTTATAGAGCCTTAAGGTTTACAAATGCTTTGTTTATAATACTCCATAAGGAAGGTAGTGCGAATAATTGCTTTCTCCTTTATACAGATGAGGAATCTAATGCTCAGAGAAGCTATGACTTGCTCAGGCTCCCAGTTAGAGTCTGCATTCAAACCCAGGCCTTCTGACTCTATTCCACTATTCTAGGGTACTGAACCTGTACTAACAGAGATTCCTGAAATACTCCCAAAGGATTTGAAGCACAAATGGGGAGTATTTTTCTAAAAACTCAGCCTTCTTATTGGTGGAATGACAGCTGGGTTGTTGAGATGTGCTCAGTAGTCATGACGGTGGGGTATGCATCCTTCTGGATAATGGCTGATATCATAGGCGGCAGCTGGTCTGGGCCCGGCCCTTGGCCCGGGTTCCCTAAAGCACTTACAAACACAGACAGAAGAACGTACTTGATATTTTTTATTAATTGCTTGGCATATGTTGCTGGTAACACATCCAGACTAACTACCATACGCCTAGTTTTAAAGAGAATGTCTTCCCCAGGGTGGGCTGGCATGATAGGTAAAAAAGACTCAGTCCCTCAGTCCAAAATGCCTCTTTAGCTGAAAATAAGACCTAGGCTACTCTATTGCAACCCTTCCTTGACTTCCTACTCCCCTCGTGATGTGAAAAATGGCATTCTTTTGTTGTCAGGGGAGGCTGGGCAAAATCTTGGAGGATATGCTATGTGCCTAATTGAGGAATGAATGGCATACATATTTTTCTATAGGTAAGAACGATTGGGTACACATTGGATACACTATGTCCCAAATTTGGAGTTAAACAAAGTGAGCCTTTGGGGATTCCTCATCCCACCATTTTCTTTTGTCGCGGTCCTTTTTCCTCTCCCTTCCAAGTGCCTAAATATTCCACATCTCCATCAGAACTGCCCTCCCAGCCCATGTTCTAGTACTGGCCCCTTAAACTACACCAAACAAACAAAAGCAAACCCCAAATCCTCCCTATCCTAGTCCTCAGTGCCCTGAGTAATCTCCTAGTACTAGGTCTCTGCCTTGGTGGTAAGAACTCCAGTCCCATTGTCAGTCATAAATAAGGTAAGGCAAGTAGGACTTTGTCTCAGGGTGATAGAATTTAGAGGACAGCTCTTATGCTCCTGTACTAGATGGAAACAAATGATCTGAGTACCTAGTTAGCAATGATAAGCAATTAAAATGGGAATATGCAAAAAATAAAATAAAATGGGAAGATGCAATACGGTGTGTTTTTCAACTTCCTCCTTTCCCCCTCTCCCCCATACACCAGATAAGATCTGCCTGGCCTGGCCTCACTTTGCTCCCTTTCCTGACAAAGACCTCCTTAGCAGCATCTTCACAGGTTCCTGAGCTCTCTTTCTCTCCTCACTCTTTCAAGGCAGTGCTCCTGGGTCTTTCTTCCATGGGCTCTTGTGTCCCAAGGTCCAAAATCTTTCCCTTAGGTTAATCCCCATCTCAACTGAATTCATCTTAATGAATGTCTGAGGTACATTTTGTTGTGCCTGCCCCCCCCCACTCTCTCACCCTCCTCAGGAAACAGCATTAAGATTATAGATTTCAAAATGGAAGGGATCTCAGAGGTTACCTGTTCCTATACCTACAGTTTACAAATGAAAAATCTGAGTCTGATAGAGAGGAAGAGACTCAAGTTTACATAAGTAGGACAGAAATAGGAAGGGTTCAAACTAGGATTTGAACTCAGGGCCTCAGTGCTCTTTTACTAATTATGCCCTTGCCCATTTATCCCATGCCTGGTTGAAGCTACTGGATCAGCTCAGGTCTAAAGCTGCTTGACTTTGGTGGTGTTACCGCCTATTAGCAGTAGTGGAGGCAGATTGGCCCAGAAAGTGGGGCTGGTGCTGTTCTCCCAAAGCATTAAAGGTTTATTGTTCTCTTAAGTGATGCATTTTGCCTTTCACTTACTTCCTTCAATTGTTTCCCATCTTTAGTGGCTAAAATTAGAGATGAGGGGGGTGGGAGGGTAAGACATGGCTGTCTCTTCCACACCCATGGCCACACTCTGTACAGGTTCTCTGGCTCTCAGAGGTTGTGTGAAACAGAATGGGAAAACTGGGCTCATTGTTCTGGCCAATCAGTGTGAGATTGTCTCCTTGATATTTCTTTTTCCTATTTAATCCTCAGGAAGAATTTAATGAAGAGGGTTTGGAAGCTTAGCTGCCTCTGGAGCTAGGGAGAAGTCTTCCAGGTAGAGGAGGGATGCCCACTTTGGGAAGACATTTTATAAGGGATTACTGTCCAAGGACTCTTAATTAATAAATAGTTGGAATTTGCTGGGCCTTAAGAGGTCATCTAGTCCAATTTCCTTAAGTTAATAAGAAAAGGAACTGAGGATAAAAGAAGCAGATTGAATTTCCCTAAGATTACGTTGCTGGTACTCTGTGGCCAGCTGGGCCTCAAATGGGAAGGCTGGAAATAAAACCCAGGACCCCTAACAACTAATCCAGTGCCTTTTCCACTACATCAGCTGCCTCCCTACAGGTTTAGACTAGATAAGCCCTTCCATTTGGATGGACTCTTTCATCTGAGAGAGGTTATGATTTATAATATATTATTTTAGTTGACTTAGCTGAATTATTTACCTCTTTTCATTTGTAGAGACCTGGATAGGGGAATGTCAAAGGCTGAAATGGGTATAGCCATCATCAAAAGGACTTTTAGAAAATCCTTCAACCCCCAGCATCCCTCATCATGGACGTCCAGGGGCTGCTCATATAAGAAGTAGTGATCAAATGCTTACATCTTAAACTGTGGTAAGGGCAAAACCAAATTTTCAAGTTGGAAGGAACTCTCCAGATCATACACTCAGAAGTGAAAGAATCCTTAGAGTTTATCTAGTAAAACCTTATTATTTTTCAGACAAGGAAATTGAGGCCAAGAGAGGTCTAATACCTTGCCCAAGTAAAAATGACACACAAGTAAAAAATGACAATCTATACTCAGTCCCACGTCCCCAACTTCACATCCAGCTCTTGCCTCCTTGCTCCACACCATTGACCTCATTCAGTCTGACCTCTTCCATTCTTTTTAACTCTCCTTACCCCAATCTCCTTCAGAGCTAATGAAAATAAAGCCTTCAGAGGCCAAGAAAGCTGCCCAAGTCACATAGTTAGTGGAAGAATTAGGATTTAAACTTTTTTTAAAATTGCAAATTCATTATACCACAACCTTTTTTTAAACCTTCCTAACCTAAGGCCACCTCCATACAAAAGAACCACATCATACAGTGACAAAGATTTTGAGGGGATCCAGGAAACCAATTTCCAAAGTTGAGGTAACCATAGAACACCAAGGTGCATACCAGAGCCATGGAGTTAAAAGACAGAAATAACGGGAAAAAACCAACAGAAACATCTGAGTCTGCAAGAAAAGTATTTTTTATAAGACACACAAATATGAATATAAGTGACTGATGCCATTTTTCCTGTGTCTATGTGATTTTGGCTAAAGGCTAATTAATATAATTTATGGCTAGCAAAAATAATTAATTTCTATCTTACTCCACTTAGTGTAATCCTAAGAAGTTACATCCATCTGATTGCAGACAAAGGATATAAGAAAACATGACTTCCTCTCTAGGTCAGCAATTCTCAATATGGGGTCCTTCATCTGATATTGGATTTTAAGGCTTATGATATTAAGCTGTTCATGGATTTATTCCAAACTCAATGAATCATTCTCTAGTTGGCCCATCTACCCACTTCTCTGCAGTGGGGAAACAGAGTCAGGTGAGGTAGATAGTCCAGGGAATATCTTTTCCCCAAAAGGCATCCCAGACCAAGAAAGTTTCCAAATCAACGTTACATTCAAGTTTCATCTCAAGTGACTACAAAGAGTAGCCAGGATATTTGAATCTCCTCTCAGACAGGAAGTAGAGATGTTTAACCTAAAGAAAAGACTTGGAGGGGGTATGGAGAATGATAGTTATATGAGTATATGAAGGATTTTCCTATTGAATAGGTATTGGACCTGTTCTGCTTGGCCTCAGAAGACAGAATTAGGAACAACGGAGAAGAGAAGCGAAGGACCAGATGTGGGCTCTAGGGAAAGGAAAATTTCATAACCATTCAGAACCAGCATGGGATATCTGGAGAATGTAACAATTTCCTTTTCACTGCAGGCCTTTGAGTTCAGGACAGATAGGGAGGTTGGACTAGCAACCCTCTGAGGCTCCTTCTTCCGGAGAATGTGTGATTCTGGGGGTGTCACTGATTTAAACAATTAAATGGGGGAGGGATAGATGAGAAGGGATGACAATTATAAATGCTACTTAATGAATTTAGTAGTGGACTCTTAGAGTAGGGAGAGGCCTCAAAAGCTCCTGGGCCTAGCCCTCATCAGAAGCACAGAGCTGGTCTGCAACCTGCTCACAAGCAGTGATCCAGCCTACACCTACACTGTAGTATTCTTTCTCCCTTGCCTTACCAGTATCAACTTTTTTGATTTGAACTGAGTTTCCTACTGAAACTCTTTTTGATTTTATCATGGCACCGTATTTCTCCCACACAGCCCATTTTGTCCAATTCTAATAACAGTTAATGCTAAGGAGGATATGTGGCCATGAATTCTTCTGGAGGGTCCCCAGGACGTGAGGATCCCAAGGGCACCAGCTGGAATTCAGCCAGCACCAAGTGCATGCTTTTATCAGATACACTCTTTCAAGCCAACACTACTGAGCAGGTTAAAGGTCTGGGGGGAAAAAATCACTGGGTTTATATACTAGTTATTATTCAGACATGGAGAATATTTGAAACTCACCCTTCAGCCTTAATCTTGTTACACTCCTCCCCACTGTAAAATAGCCAATTGATTTCAGTTTTGATTTTAAGAAGAATTTTCCCCCCTGGGGCCAAGGCCTTGTATCAGAAGCCAAGTTCCAGTCTGGATCAAATGTTTATAGCACAGCAATGAGCCCCAAAGGCCCTGCAAACCCTCAATGAAAAGACAGAAGGCCATTCATTTCTAGGAGGGGAGTGGGAAGGTCTCATATTCTTTCCATGGACTGCCAAACCTGCCTCTGCTTCTAATTCCATTCCTTCCCAAAGCACCACCCACCTTATCCTCTGAAGGGGCCTATGGAGGGAAGAAGGCTGTTGAACTTGCCTTTTTATGGACCTTTAATTCTAATACACACCTGCTTGTGTTTCCATGAGTTAGATCCCAACCCAGGGGAGATGGGATTCCTGTGATCCTTAGGAAAAGCACCAGTCCAGGGAGTTTCACGGGCACTCCTGGGGCTTCCAAAGACTTTGCTTTTTTTACTTTATGGCTTGGAGTTGGTGAGTTCAGTTCTGAAAAAAAAATGGGCTGTTTACCAAAATGAGCAAGATTTCAAAGTGAATTTTATGACAGTGTCTTTTATTATTCTCCTTTTAAAAATGATTAGGTTTACTTAGGAATCTCTTTATGGTCTTTATTCCAAAATGGTTCTAATGAATTAATTTGACTTAAAATGAATAGAGACATCAGGATATGATAGAAAGAGCACTTAACTTGGAGTAAAAGGACTTGAGTTTGAATTCCAGCTTTAAAGTCTTTCCCCTTTTGGGTGGGAGGAGGGAGAGGATCCAGAAATGTGCTTTCATTGGTGTAGGGCACTGATTCCCCTTTAGTGATCGCAAAAGCAACAATGGTCTAAGAGGTTCATGCTGAAAATTATTTAGTGGTGCCTTAAGGAGTAAATAATTACCCAATTATTCTATAAATATTTTCCTCCATATATATTTGGAACTTTTGGTGGTAGTTATGAAAAGCACTTAATAAAATCTAAAGAAATATTATGAGTAGTATGTTAATTTATTCTGGAAGTTCAAAAGGATTTGTGGAACAAAAAAATGTTGGGAACCAGTGTGGCAGGGAACTTGCTGTGAGGAGAACCTGTCTCTACCAATATCTTTCCTCATCAGATATTTACTGTGTAACTCCAGACAAGTTACTCAACCTCTGTCTGCCTCAACTTCTTCAACTGTAAAATGGGGTTATTAATAGAACCTATCTTCCAGGGTGGGCACCTAGGTTGTACAGTAGATAGAATGTGGGACTTGGCATCTGGAAGACTCATCTTTGTGAGTTCAAATGTGGTGTCAGACAGTTACTAGCTGTGTGACCCTGGGCAAGTCACTTAACCCTGTTTGCTTCAGTTTGCTTCAGTTTCTTCATTTATAAAATGAGCTGGAGAAGGAAATTGCAAACCACTCCAACATCTTTTCCAAGAAAACCCCAAATGAGGTCACACAAAGTCAGATACAACTGAAATGACTGAATAATAACTTCCACATCTATGCAGTATTAAAAGTGGGAAATTGAATCTCTATGTATGTGATGCTGCACTTGTGTATCAAATAAGGGTATTTAAATCTATACAAGTGTTTGGCATCAGGTAAACTGAACATCTGGATGGCTGAACGAATTTTTCATTTCTCATCTTGATATTTATACCTGTAGAGATACAGAAGAGCCAATTTTAAAAGACTTTCCATTGGACCTTTTAATTTATACTTTGCAACTGTGCACCTGTGAGACTTCCTCACGGCTGATGGTACCACTGTGTTCCTTTCATTGCTGTGAATCTATAAGGTCATTTTTAGCCCCTGGGCTCTGAGCTTTGTTATCCATAGGAAACATCAGCACCCAACTCCACCCTGACAGCTGGCTGTCCGGCTGACTCTGTATTGCAATTATACTGGGAAAGGTTGAGCACCTTACCAAACTGCTTTTGTAGACATGTAGATGACTAGGAATTCACCTGTTACTGCCAGACTCCTCTGTATTACGACCTTGGCAAGTCCTTTGTTCTCAAAGAGGACCATGACATCAAGGAGGTGATATTATGGCCTGCAAGTGAATTGGATTTAAGTGAGTCAGGGCTGTGCAAAGCTACCAGCTTTACTTTCTGCTCCAGATCCATCTGGGTCCAGTAGCTAGATATAGATCAGGATGACTGGAGATGGTCCCATGACTTTGGCAATGACCTTGAGGAAGGAATGATTCTAAATGAAAGTCCTTAACATCCAGGTTGTTATAATTTAAAAATACATACAATGTTATAATAAGAGGCAGTATAGTACCAGGATAGATGACCAGTTATGTAGTTAGGAAGGCCTGGGTTCAAATCCTGTCTCTGTCACATATAGCTATGTAATTCTGGGCAAGTCTCTTAACTTCTCAGTGCCTACATCCTCTAATTAGTATAATTATATAAGCAGTTATATAATATATAATATATAAACAACTCTTGAAAACTGTACAGTGAGGAGCTTCCCATTTTCATTAACTGTCTGTACTGATAAAATCATGTGTCAGTACCACACAAAAATAATAGACATTTGAATGAATGAATACAACACTTACTTTGCTATTGTTTGCAAAACACTTTATATATGTCATCTCTTTTGATCCTTACAAGGTTCCTCATTTGAACCTTATAGTACATCCATTACATTTATTGTACAGATGAGGAAACTGAGGAACTGAAATAGAGTGGAAAAAGTGCTAGGTTTGGAGTCAGATGATCTGGGTTCTAATTCTGACTGTCCATTACTAGCTAGGTGACCTTGGACAAGTTCCTTTACTTCTCAGAGCCTTAATTTCTTAATCTGTAAAACAGAGGGATTGGACTAGATGGCCTCTGAGGTGTGTTCAGAATCTATATGATTTGCCCGTTGGTCATAAAGTGTCAGAAACATAATTTGAACCTGAGTGTCTCCTGACTCCAAATTTAGTGCCCCCACTGCCTTTAGCGATCCCACTCTTAGGGAACCATGGTGGGAAGTTATAGAGGGGAAGATTTAGATTTGATATAATGACAATTTTCTTAATGGTAAGAGATGTCCAAAATGGAACGAGTTGCCTTGGGACTTTGCGGGTTCTTCTCACAAGGGTTCTTCAAGAAGAGGCCAAAGGACAACTTGTCAGGAATATCTTAGCAAGCGTTTTTGTTTAGGTTTGGGTTATATTAGAAAGTTTCTGAGGCCTCTTCCTGCTCTGAGACTATGGGATATCCTTTTTGAAGCCAGCTTGTAGTCCCTGAATGGCCTTACACTCCTTTGAGGGATCCCATTTTCGAGAGAAGCTATGCACCCAGCTTGTCTCTGATGGCCTTCTTACTGAGTTGTGTGGCCCTTCTTATCCATGACTGTGGTCTGGGATGAGCGTTGCGGACAGAAAATGTGTCTAACCAAGGCCTGCTCTTGCTGCTTACAGGTTTTCTTTGAAAGCTATGGAGTGGGTGGAATGAAAGAGAAGGACTTTGGCCTCTTCTTACCCTCCTCCCTTTCCAGGGAAAAGAGGGAGGTTTCCAAAGCCTCAGAGAACAGTGTGTTCTTGCTTTGTGGAGGCTGGGAGTGGGGGTCCAAGGAAAAGCAGCCTTGATTTCTCAACCCCTGATAACACACTAAAAGAAGAACATTTGCTTATGGATGATGATGCTATCAGCAGTGCTGGGGTGTGTCCAGCCTTCCCACCACCACTTGTGCTCCAGTGACTCACTGTGAATCTTTCCCTCCTTTCTGTACACATCATCTCTCATGGAGGGAGGGAGAAGGTTGTGTTTATTTAGATAAAGATATATTGCTGTATTTGAATTACTAATTATGTCAAATGACTTTTTTCTTAAACAAAACATTCCGCTGGTGAGGCTGGAAACCATTAGTGTGGGGGGTGGGGTGGGGAGGAGGAGGAGTAGGAGAGGGCAGAGAAGAAGTGTTTTTCTTTCTCTTTGATTGATGATGGAGTGATAAACTTGGCATAAACACAAACCCTTCTTTTCCCGTGGATAACTGGAGCCCCCTGTGCCAGCCCTACTTTGAAGCAAATTCCACTTGAGCCCATGATCTCCTCCTCCACATGGATGTTTATTAAAAGTCAGCCCAGCACCGACAGATGCTTCCAACACCATCCCCCTCCCTTCTCCTCCCCACGCCCAATCCATGCTAGGTTACAGTGGGGGAGGTGGAAGCGCCTGCCTCTTCATTGCCTTGATAGAGCCTGTACATAGCAAGGTGATGTGAGGGGAGTCAACAGCCTGATAAAAAGTTTGCCAATGATACTAAATTGGGAGGTGTTGCTATTAAGAATATTGAGTCAGGACGATGGAATAGTACAGATAATCTTAAGGACCTAAACAGTTTTGGGAAATGCGGAGAGAACACTCAGGCGTTTTTGTGTTTTATGAATGTCTCTTGCTTAGCACAGGGCCTGGCACATTAGGCACTTAATAAATGCTATCTGACCACCTGACTCATCTGCCCCATGTCCTATTCTGAAAGTTGAGCTAGATGACCAAGCTGCTATCATTGCAATGAGTTGTTGGCACCAATTATATTGAGATATATACGTATAGTGTGCCTTTGTGTGTATGTTCTCTTTGAATGTCCATGATGCTTTGACCACAGAAACCGCAGAATCATAGGACTGTAGATTTGCAGCTAGAAGGGACCTTAGAAATAATTCAATCCAGCCCCTTCATTTGATAAATGAAGAAACTGAGCCCTAAAGTTCGATAGGACCTCTGAAATGATCTACCTTTCTTCTAAATGGAGAACTGACCCCTTATACATCATCCTTGCCAAGTGATCCATTCAGTTTTTGATTGAAGACCTCTGGTGATCAAGAACTTACTACTACTACGGTAAGTGATTTCATACTGGTAGGGCTTTGGTTGTTAGTAAACTAATTAAATTATGAAAACTATGATCCATGTTACTTCAGTCAAGCAACTCTGGACTCACACTGGCAATGCTAAATCTTCCAGGTCTCTATCAACACCCTCTTTGGTTCACATTGCCATCCAGAATTTCCCTTAGGCACAGTGTAATTTGGTGCTTATTTAAAGAACATTCAGCTCCATTGCAAGCTCTCAGGCTAACGATACATTAAAGATAGTATATTTAATGCCCTCTTCTCCCTGCCCCTCCAAATGTAAAGGACCTGATTCAAGCCTGTCATAGGCAAGAGAACTCCCTTTCTTTCTCTCTGATGAGGCCACATGTATTATCCTTCAAACTGGTGTGGAGATGGACTTTACATTTACTAGAGAGTCTAGAAACCTTCTCTCGGATAAATGCTACTGTCCTTTGGGACTTGAAGAGTGTATATGTCTCAGAGTACTAAAGAAGGCCTTGGTCTACCTTGTTTCTTCACACTATGACTCTGTTGGTCTTTCTCTCTTTTTTTCTCCTCTTGGTAATGACTTCTTTCCTTCCATACTTCTGTCTGTTGACAAGGGGTCCATCAGGACTTTTTGTTATAAAAGGCTCACTAGTGAAGATGTCTTTGTGGCACCAAGATGTCTTGCCAGTTCAGTCAAGCTGACTGTATGTCATCATTTTGCAAATGATATAGATCACTGAGCATTTGGTTGAATGTTTTCTTGTCACATGGACTCAAGTCGAAGAGCCTGACTTTGAAAAGAAGACCACATATCTCATTTTTCTGTTAGTTTGCATTGTAAAGGGTTTAAATGCCAGTTTGGCATGCTGCCTCCACAATTTCTCTTGCATCTGCCTCTTTTGTTCCACTTCCATGGCCACCACTGTAGCTCAAAGTCTCATCACCTCTTGCCTGGGTGATTCTAATGGCCTCTTTGCTGGTCTCCCTCTCCATTTCTCCCTTCAAAAAGCCACCAAAATAAGCATCCTAAGGCCTAAGTCTGACAATATCATGCACATGCTTAAAAGTCTTCAACATATCCTGATTTCCTTTTAGGAGACATTTTCTTATCCCAGCACTCAAGGCCCAACACAATTGGATTCCTACATGCCTTTGCATCCTTTATTTCACATTATTCCCCTCAATGCACTCTGCATTCCAGCCAAATTAGACCACTAGAAGTTCCTTAATGTCATTATGTCCCCTCCTGCCTCTATGCATTCTCTTAGGCCAAGCTCACTGCCTAGAATACATTCTTTCCTCTCCTGTCTATTGAATTCCTTCTTTTCCTTCAAGGCCCAGCTTAGCTGAATTGAATCCAGCAAATATTTATCTAATACAACTGTAGAGAGGGTTAGGTGCTGGAGACACAAAGATAGAGGGATCTATAGTCCTTACCCTCAAGGATCTTACAATCTACTGTAGAGAGTACAATGTGTGTGTGCAAACCCAAGCAAGGGCCTGAAGAAAACCTGTGGCTGGAAAGAGTGCTTTCAACTGGAAGAGAATAAGGGAAGGCTTGGTGAAGGACGGCATCCAGGCTGAGTCATGAAGGAAGATAAGGGTTTCCATAGACAGGAGAGGGTCATTCAGGGAAGTCTTTTGGCCAGTCTGCACTTCAGAGTCCCCATTTACACACACACACACACACACACGCACACACACACATATATGTGTGTGTGTATATACACAATATATATGTATATATGTAAATATATGTATGTATATGTGTATATGTAATACATATAACAAATAAATAACTTTTTCCTTTTTATTTTTTTTTAATGAAAGAGGCAGAAAAACCAATGGACTTGTGAACACAGGCTCACAAGATAATGGATTTTAGAATTTTAGAACAGGAAGGGATCCTACAGGACATCTAGTCCACCTGTCTCATTTTATAGATGAGGAAAGTAAGACCCAGAGGTTAAACAGTTTGGGTTTAGGTCCTGGCTTGGACACTTGATGTGTGACCTCAGGCTGACTAGTCTACTCCAAGCCTCAGTTTTTCCATTTGTTCAACAGGGATAACAATAGTTATACCATCCACCTCTTGGAGGTGATCTGATGAAAAGAATTTGTGTAGGGTAAAGTCCAGTAAGAATGTGAATTGTTATTCATACTATTTATTTATTCCCCAGAGAAGTCATGAGGTTAATGAAATCGTAAACACAATGCTTTGAACTTCTAGGGGGAAAAAAGATTATGAATCCAAGGTATCACACAGCCAGCCAGCCACACACGCTTACAGATACACACAAACTGTCATAGTTAGTCAAAGTGTACCCAGCTTCATTTGGGAAGAGCACCATTAATATCAGGCTTCCATAATTGGTACACATCAGCTGTCCTTTGAGCCCTTCATTTCTATGACTGGTCCATGGGCAAAAATCTTAACTTCCTATGGACTCAAAGAGAGGAGATGGTTGAACTTCTTTTTGTTGCTTTTAAAAATTCCACTAGTGTAACTAAGCCCTTCCTTACATCTCCTCCCCACCTTTTGCCCTGGAGCGCCCACTCAAGCACCATTTGATGCTGGGCAAAGCCAACGAGTCTGTTTCCTTGACCCATTAACAACCTTTACCTTGGCACAAACAGGCTCTGGCATAAGGTCATGTAATGTTGCAAAAAAAAAAAAACTCCACATGCAAAAAAAAAAATCCCTCTTTAGACATCTGTTCTGATGCCGCAGCCAAGAATGGGGCCTGTGTCGTGCCAGCTTAGCAGCCGCTCTCTCAGATTGCAGTCAGGTTGTGTTTGGTGCCAACGTTAATAATGCAGGCTTCCTGCTGAGGGACCTTCTCTGCCAGCTTACTCATTAGGATTTGCTGAAAGTGGCCTGGGCTTAGGTGGCCATTCCTCTTCTCTTCTCCATCCCCCCATCTTGCTTCTCCCTGCCCTCTCCCTCCCAATGCACACCTATCCACTATTATGCTTGTTTGGTTTTGCTTATTTTAGACAATTTTGCACAATGGAAAGAAAACAAATTCTACTCTTGCTTCCTAAGTAGTGCTGGGAAAACACCCGAAAAAGCTCAATCTGCTTCACCCAGGGTGAAAACAAGGCCTGCCAAGTCAGCTTCAGGGGGCACAGACCTGACAGACCTCATTTCACACCTCATCTGTCCTGGGCATACACTGCCCACTCAGCTCAGAGATCCCAGCTGGCGCTGCTGACAGCCCTACCTGGGCACCTCCTCCCCTTAGTCCAGGGGGAGGGATAACATGATGAATCACTAAGGCTGAAAATCCTAGAATCCCAAAGCCAAAAGGGACCTTAGAGGTCATTGGGGCCAACCTCCACTCGAGCAGGAACACTTCGCAATCATCCCCGACAAGTGTCTGTCTGGCTTCTGCTTGAAGACCTTCAGTGATGGGATATTCCTGATATTCTATCCATTTTATTTTTGTACAACCCTAACTATATAGTGGATATTTCACAGGATCTTAAGTGAGAAGACCTGGGTATGAATCTCAACTCTACCACTAATTAATTTCCCTACCTTAGACAAATTACTTTCTTGCTCTGACTCTATTTCATCTGTAAAGTGAGTTGAACCAGACAATGTCTATGATCTTCTAAATTCCATGAACTTGTGACTAACACTCCATGAAGGATGAAGGAACAAATGAAGAAACAGGGTAGAGTTGAGTATTCTTTGTAAGTGTGTAGAGAGAGGAGGGAGGCAGGCACTCATCACTGGAGTGATTCCTATTATAGAGTTAAGGTAACTGAAGGTGAGTACCTTAGACATACCTCATTCCTCCCTAATTATAATGGAGCCATATGCTAGACTTCCTCTGCCATGACCCAGTTATGCATCTTGAAGCCTCAGATTTCTCACGTTGAAAGTACCCTCAGACCTTGTGGGGGTCTTACTCTTAGAGGACCTCACCCTTAGATGGCTCCTCTTAGGGTATCCATTTAAGCAGAGCCTCTGGGTCAGTCAGATCTTGTTCATCCTTAGGTTTCACTCCAGACTTTCTCTGTTATGCCTCTGCCAGGTACCTTCTTCTACCCCTTTCTTTTTTAGCTTCCTTTATGTATTGCCTTCTATTATCAGAATGTAAATTCCCTGAGGTCAGGGATTGTTTTTCTACTTGTATTTGTGTTCCTAGTGCTTCACACAGTGGTTGGTATATGATAAGTGCCTAATATATGAGTGTTGACTGACTCAATACAGTACACATTGAGGTAGTAGTGTTGAAGAGGTGACAATTGATGAGCTGGGAGGGATAAGTGCGAGAGATGCATGCTGAGGATGACTCCAAAGTTGTGAACCTGGGTAACTGGAAGGATAGTGATACCTTTAACAGAAATGTAAAAGTTCAGGAGAGAAAAGGGTTTGGAAGGAAAAATAATGTATTCTGTTTTGGACATAGTAAGTTTTAGATGCCTTTGGTACATCCAGGTAGAGATGTCTATAGGTAACTGGTGATGTGGAACCAGAGTTCCAAAGAGAGATTGGGGCTAGATGTGTAGATCTAGGAGTCATCTACATAGAGAGTATTGTTGAATCCTTGGAGCTGCTTAGATCACACAGAGAGTCTCTAAAGAAAAGAGAAGAGGACCCAGGAAGGAATTCTGCAGTACACTGACACATAGGGAGTGGGTAAAAGAGGATTCATTAAAGAAGAGTGAGATGGAGTGGCCAGATGGGCAGGAGGAAGACCAAGAGAGAGGTGTTATAAGACTCCAGATAGGATGGGATAGTTAGCATTTCAAAAGGACCAAAACTGAGAAAAGGCCACCAGATTTGGCAACAAATAGATCATTTGTATCCTTGGAGAGAAGAATTTCATGTGAATGATGAGGACATAACCCAGACTCTAAGGGAGTAGGAAGTCTGGGAACGGAAACAATGAATCTAGACAGCTTTCTAGGAGTTTGGCTATAAAAGAAAGAAGAAAACAGAAGAGTAGTTTGGTGGAGTGATGGAATCAAGAGAAGAAGGGATAGATAGGATGTGGGTAAATTTGTAAGTAGTAGGGAAAGAGCCAATAGATAATGTGAGATTGAAAATTAGAGAAGAGATGAATTATCAGAACTCCCAGAGGATAAAAGACAGGATAGCACAAATTAGAAGCCTTGATGTTTGCAAGTAAGGTGGAAAGAATGGGAAATTATGTTGAAGTAGTTTGTAGTATAAAATTGGAGAGAAGAGGGAGCTCATTGTAGTCTCAGTTTTTTCAGTGAAATATGAGGTGATGTCTTCTAGTGAGAGGAAGTGGGGAAGGGGCCGTGGTGGTATCTTAAGGAAAAAAAATCAACATTTTTAATGGATGCTGAGTGGAGTGGTATAAAACATCAATTAAGAAAGATTAAAATGATTGGCATGCAGCAGGAAAAAATCAGTTGAGATTATATATTGTAAATTTGTAGGACTCAGCATGACTGTGTGACTTCTTCCAATGGAATTCAACACCTTGTATAGCAGAGGGGAAAAGGTAGATGGTGGACTTATTTCAGGATTGGGATTGGGAAAGGGATGATTGACAACAGGATAACAATATAAGAAAATGAAGGGTAGAGGGTACTATAAAGTTATATTCATTAATTATAGAGTTAATATTTTGCAAGAAAGAAAAAGGGAAGCAGAGAGGCATGGAGTGACAAGATCATGAAGAAGAAGGGGAGCCGTGCAGGTGGGATGAAGGAAGAGGTGATTAGAAATTATAGTCAGATAGATGAATATGAGAGTTATGGATAGTAAAAGTAGAATAGTTAAGGGTGATGACATGATCAAAGTAGATACAGGCACAGATAGGATTAGGTGTAAACTCACAAAATCTCTTAGTTCTGGAGCTAGTGTCATATCCCTTCACTGAGTGTTTGATGTTAGGGAAAAGTCATTTCAGAACAAATAGAAATAAGAGTTATTTTAAGCAGGGGGAAACTTATAAAACATATCATCTTAAGAAGTATGACTATTTGTATTTACTATACTCCATATGTTTACTAGTCTCCATAAGGCAGCTAGGTGGTGCAGTGGATAGAGTACCTGGCTTGGAGTCAGGAAGGTCTGAATTTGAATAGATATCTGTTGTCTGTGTGACCTTAACTTCTGCTTGCCTCAATTTCTTCAACTGTGAAATAGGGATGATAACAATATCTACCTCCCAGGAGGATAAAATGAAATAGCATTTGCCAAGTGCTTATGTAGCATCTGATACATAGTTGGTGCTTAATGCTTGCTAGGGGTGGCTAGGTGGTACAATGAATAGAGCACTGGCCCTGGAGTCAGAAGGACCTGAGTTCAAATCCGACCTCAGACACTTAACACAAAAACTATCTGTGTGACCTTGGGCAAGTCACCTAACCTCAACTGTCCTCCAAAAAGAAAATAAATAAATAAATGCTAGCTACTTTCCCCTTCCATGAGAACAGAGGTCATATTTTATATAAAATTGATCTATTTAAGGTTCTAATTCTAATTCTAATGTAATAACAATACAATCGAAATGAAATATATTTAATGATATACCAATCAAACAATTAAGCAGATATAGAACTAGACAAAATAGCAACTTCTGTAAAAGTACACGTTAAAAATTTAAAGAAGAATAATGAATAAAAGAAAGAAGAGTGCCTAAAATTTCTAGATCTATTTGATAAGGTGGAGATCATCAGAATGACTTAGCACTAGTTAAAAAAATGAGAAAAATATGATTGTTGTGGCATAATAGGCAAACAATACCCAGAAACCACTGTACATAGCAATATACTATTTGATAAACCCAAGGACCTAAACTAAGGATCTGAGATTCAACAATAATGCTGGGAAAATGAGAATGCAGTCCAGCAGAAAATAGGTTTAGGTCACCGACTTAAACCGTATACCTTTCGGTAATCTCATTAGTTCTTACACATTCAGTTTCTACATCTGTACAGATGATTCCCAGATTTATATATCTAGTCTTAGTCTCTCTCCTGAGCCACAGTCATGCATCTCCCATTGTCTTTCAGTTGTCTGTCCCATAGCCATCTCAAACTCAATACATCCAAAAAAGAACTTGCTATCTTTGCCCTCCCCAAACCCTCTTCTGTTCTTAACCTCCTTATTACTATTGAGAGCATCACCATCTTCCAAGTCAGACTTTGGGAGCACCATTGACTCTTCACTCACACTCACTCCACATAGCCAGTCTGTTGTCACATGTTGTCATTGTTTACCTTTACATCTCTTTTATACATTTCATTCCTTCCACTCACAAACCATCACCCTTTTGTAACCCGTCATTACTTGTCACATTGGTCTCCCTAACTGATCTCGCTCTGTTACAATCCATCCTCCCCTCAGCAACTCAAGTGATCACAGGAGATTCTTAACTTAACAAACACCGACATATCTGTATGCAAAGAACAGAGAAGACTGTATATAAAACTTCACTTCTGTGCCATTTGGTTTTTTGAGTATATAGCTAGCATTTATATGTCTCTCTGCTAGTACTTTCCTCCCAAGATGATCTTCCATATACACTGCATGTGTGTGTGTGTGCATATATGTAATTTACGTCCTTGCTTATTTACATGTTGTCTTCCCATTAGAATGTGAATTCCGTAAGGACAGGGACATCACTTTTGCATTTCTTAGTATCCCTATTGCTTGGCATGGGGTCTGGTACATGATAAGTGTTTAATAAATGCTTGTTGGGTGACTAACTGACACAGCCATGGAGTTGATTTGAAGCTGAGCTCCAAGCTCAGGACGTTATATGCATACCTTGATGGGTACAGCCCAGTATACTGAACCCAAGGGCCTTGGAATTAGAGGGTGCAACAAGCCACTAGACCTGCTTCTAGCCTAACCTCTCTCCCCTGGTAATTGAGGGGAAAGTTATTGTGGAAAGTGGCCACCTTCCTCAGCACCAGCAACGGCTATTAGTCGTCCACCATGAACAGTGCAGAAGCAGCACCCTCCAGACCACCAGTCCTACTTTGAACTTAGTTGTTATACCCATTATCTGGGGAAGTAACTGCTGTGTGCAAGGGACCAGTCATTGCTATGAACTGCCATCCATAGGGAAAGCAAATGAGCCTTGTAGAAGCAGTAAAGCAACTTGAGGCAGCATTTGCCACATGACTGAACCTGCCACCTCAACCACCATCACCCCTCAGACATTGATGGAGAGGGCCCAGGCCCTGAACCCAAGAGACTTTGGAATAGCAATGTTCCCACCCAGTGTTAAATGGTCCATCATATAAAACTGATATAATTTTATCAGTGGAAATGACATAAAAGAGGCAAAAGCCTCTTGAAAGCAGGGACTGTCTTTCTTTTTTTATTTGTAGCCTCAGTGCTTACCACAGAACCTGGTGCATTTTGTAGCTGTTCATTGTTTCAGTTGTGTCCAACTCTTTGTTATACTATTTTGGGTTTTCTTGATAAAGACGCGAGTAATTTTCCATTTCCTTCTCCAGCTCATTTTAAGAGATGAGTAAACTGACGCAAACAAAGGTAAATAACTTATCCAGAGTTACACAGTAAGTGTCTGAGGGGTGATGTGAACTCAGGAAGATGTCTTCCTGACTTTAGGGTCAGCACTCTATCCACTGTGCCACCTAGCTGTCCTGATACATAGAATGCTCTTGGTAAATGTTTATTGAATTGGACTGAATTGTATTGAACCCCAAGGAGCACTGGACCTTTCCAACTGACTTGCTGCTGAAATTTAACATATGTGCTGGCTCCCATATTGGAATTTGAGCACCTTGAGAGCAGAAACTGTCTTACTTTCTTATTGGTATCTCCAGTGCCTAGCACAGTACTCTACACATAATAAGCACTTAAATGTTTCATTCATTTCTTCATTCAGAAGTACTGAGAAAATTTCAAACTCTCTATAGTTAAAGAGCAGATGAGTTTTTATAGTGGTGAGTGAATTACCTGGGACAAATAATATTTTTGGTAAGGTATAATTCTGTGATAGCAGTTGTTATGTATGTATAGTTCTACTGATGTGGAGCAACTGACCTTGACTAGATGAAATCAGATTGAGCTGGTTTCCTCACTTTTAGTTAGTTCTCTGTCAATTAAGTGATAGATTTTATGTCATCCATTTGCATTTTGTTAGTTTGTGTATGTGTTTTCAATTGTGTGTTTTTTTTAAATAATGTATATTATTCTTTAAACACTTTAAAGAATAGATTAACTCAAATGGCAAAAGAGGCCCAAAAAGCCAATGAGGAGAAGAATGCCTTAAAAAGTCAAATTTCCCAAATGGAAAAAGAATCTCAAAAGCATTTTGAAGAGAAGAATTCCTTCAGAATTAGAGTGGAGCAAGTAGAAGCTAATGACTTTATGAGAAACCAAGATATCATTAAACAGTTACAAACAAATGAAAAAAATAGAAAGCAATGTGAAATATCTTCTCGAAAAAACCACTGACCTGGAAAATAGATCCAGGAGAGACAATTTGAAAATTATTAGTGTACCTGAAACCCATGAGCAAAAAAGGAACTTGGAAAGCATCCTTCAAGAAACCCTCAAAGAAAATTGCCCTGATATTTTAGAATCAGAGGGCAAAATGGAACTTGAAAGACTTATTCACTGATCACCTCTTCAAAAAGATCCCCAAAAGAAAACTCCTAGAAATGTTATTGCCAGGTTCCAGAATACCCAGCTAAAGGAGAAAATATTACAG
>CM053595.1:62249031-62279454 GCA_028646575.1 Pseudocheirus occidentalis
GTTGCAAGTCCCCCCAGCTTTGGCTTGCTGAAAGTGCACCCCAGGACCACCACCCAAGACCACGATCCGGATCCAGGCTGCTCAACACAAGAGCACTTGGCCCTGATCAATTGATTCATCCCCCCTGTGGAGTCCGCAGGCCAGGGGCTCTGAAACAGCCTGGTTGGGGCCGCCAGCAGATCTAGCAGTTCCCTTCCCCCACTACTTCCTTGCCCCAGGGGCAGAATGGCTGAACTGCTTTATCACCCCCAAATTAATTTTCAAAGTTTCAACTTTCACTAACCATCTCTGACCTAAGCTCCCCTCAGGCAGGTGCTTTAGATTTTCTTTGAAGTAGACTCACGCTGTGGTTCGGGAGGCTCCTCTGCTCCTCGTGGCCTCCCTGGGGCCTTGCCTGGCTGCTGCAGTTTTGGGCTGGTCGGGTCTCTGCTCCACTGTGGGTGTGAGCTGCCTCTCTCCCGTCAGTCCGGTTCCTCATGCCTTTTATGGGTGTTTAGGGTGGCAGTGTTGGAGCTGCGGGACCTTGATGCTTCTACACCGCCATCTTGGCGCCCTGACCTCTTGGAAACTTTTGATGCAGGAGTTTTGACTTTATTGTCTTCTGATTCCATGTTGGGATCCTTTTTGTCCCCAGAAAAGGATTCTGTGGTCTGATTGTGCTTCCTCTGCTTGCTTGTCTTGCGAACCAGTTACTTGACTTTTGATCTCTTTGCCATGGTAAAACTCTGCTTCCAGAGTGGAGAGAGCTGTATCCCAAATTACTGGGGTTTTCTCAAATGTCAGAGGTATGAAGAGGGTGCCTTCTCTACAGTCACCACAAGCTCTGGCCACTAACATTCCTCACCCCAGGACCACTACCCCAAAATGATACCAAGATCCAGGTAGGTGAAAGCAAGAGTGACTACCTTCTGAATGGTTGCTTGATCCCCCTAGGATCTACAGACCAGGAGCTCTAGAGGCAGCTACATGGCAGCAGCCTCTCACCCTAGGGACAGGGGCCAGACCATGCTCTTCAGTCACCAGTTCCAACAGAGTGCCCTTCTGACCTTTTACTTTCTCTTTGGAAGTTATGTGCTGAGAAATCTGGAAACCACAGCAGCTGCCAGTGATTCACTCTCCTGAAGTCTGCTCTGGTCAATTTATGCTGCTGGTGGGGGGGCCACCCTGGAACCAGAACTGTGCAGCTCACCCAGGACTGCACTTAACCCCCAGTCCCATGCCATAGACCCTTCCTGTGGGCCTGCCAGTTTGCCTTCAGTGGGAAATTTGTTTCTTTCTGTCACTTTTGGGTTCTGTAGCTCTAAAATTTGTTTAGAGTCATATTTTACAGGTATTGGAGGCGGTTCTCATGCTTAAGCAAGTTCCTTCTTTTACTCAGCTATCTTAACTCATCCCCTCCCAAATAGCCTCTCTTACCCTTAGTTACCTTACCTATAAAGCAGGGGTTGAGGGATGAGAGAGGCTGAACTAAGAATTCACTAAGGTCCCTTCCAGTTCTAAATTACTGGTCCTGTAAACTAATGGAGAGCTAGGTAACCAGAACCAAGAAAATAAAATACAAAATGACCACAGTAACACAAAGGAAAATAGCCCTAGAAGATAATGAAACTTAGACTGATGCAATCACCAGTCTTGATTCCAGAGGACTGATTATCAAAACTACCTCCCTCTTTTTGGTAGAGAATTGATAGGCCACAGATGTGGAATGAAGAATACACTGTGAGGCATGGTCAGTGTGTCTGTTTTGCTTACCTGTACTTTGTCTCAAGAGAGTCTTGTCTTGTTATGGATTTAGTACAGGTTCAGGATGCCAAAGTCCAATACAGGGAAATATGTAGCATACAAGATGGTACAGGAAGTCAGCTTTATTGGGGAAGTACACCTATGATAGAAAGGCAGGCAGGGAGGATGGAAATAGGTAAGGTGCTGGAGACCTGGGTGGAATTGGCACCAAAAATCAGCAAAGTCTAGTGGGGTTTTATAGGGTTCTTAGTAGGTTTGAGTAGGGCCAGTCATTGGGGGTAGGGAGTGAGGGCCCTGGATTTGGGGGCTGGTTCTGATTCATGCTGGGGAGGTAAGACTCCTGGGAAATTGGTGGTAGGTTGATATTCAGATTCTCCACCTGAGAATTCAACCATTACTGCTGGTCTGACTGTGATTCAGGGGATTTCAGCTTCCCCAGGGCTTCTTCATTGAAAAGGCCAGAGATGTTACTGAAGTCCTTATAAGGATTTGGGGGAAGGGAGGAGGGAAATAGATGTTGGGAAATGACAGCAATATAAAGAAAGCATCAATAAAACATTTATAATATACTGTAGAAAATGAAATTGAATAACTTCTACTCTCATGCATAGATCTTCACTCAAATATTTCAGGAATAGCTTTGTTTTTTTACTTCCAATATCACCATTAAATGGCCCATTACTATTAACTTAATCTATAATTACTAACATAATCTGAGCAAAGTGGAGAACAGATTGATGGGGGTTGCCTGAGTCCACAATTTGAATTGGCTTTCCAGGAATGTCCCCTTTAAATAAGGCCGGCACTCCTCACATAGTTGCCACAGGATTTTCCCTTTCTCGGTCTGCCTGTGCCTTCACTGATTTCTCAGGTCCTCCTGGGTAGAGCGGCTCCATATACAGTACATTTAAAATATCAATCTCATCTGCCCATAGAGCCATTGATTTATCAGCTCCATCTCCGTGTCAGTCTATTGAACGACTTCAGAAATCTGCCGAATATGTCTCTCCTCCCCACCACTATCAGCCTTCTAGTCTGAGTGTCAGCTCAGCTATTGATCTGAGTGAAGTGCTGGTCTTCCAGTCTGCTACCTTCCCTCCTCACTTCATATTAGAGACTTATTCTTAATTGGCAATGTGATGTTAATGTCAACCTGAGAGTCTTTGCGTGCTGCATTCTTCTTAACAGCCCTACTGAAGCTGAAATCTATGAGGCGGAAAGAAGAGAGCCAAGGAATGGGAAATGAGTTCCCTACAAGGAGTTTGCACCTCGCTGTTCTTTGGGAGCTCTCTATTCTTTGGCACCCAGAGCCAAGCTTTTTTGCTTCAACCTGCCTTGAAATGGCTTCTCTCCCTTTGAAGTCCCAGACTCCTACTGACAGGGAAAATTTTGTAAAGGATTTGCCTGCCCAGGGGAGAGCAGACTCCTCGACTCCTCGTTGATCGCTCTTTTTCCCCCAGGTTACTATGCAAAGTGTTTGGTGATCTGAGCACCCTCATTCCAGCTCTGTGTGTTCCCCAGTATTCTGCAATAGCTGGTCATGGCCAGCATCCAAACAGTTAGATAGGTGAGGCTGAGAGAAATGATATCACTGCCTGCCGGGTAGCGATCTGCAGTGGAGACACTGGATTTGGAGTCAGGAAGACCTGCTCCATTCAGATCCTAACCTGAAAGAGACTTCCTGGGTAAGTCATTGAAGCTTTCTGAGCCTCAGTTTCCTCATCTTTAAAACAGGGATTGCAATCCCAATTTCATAGAGGTTTGGTTGGGGGGAGGGGGACTTAACTTAAATAATATACATGAAGCACTTTGTGACTTGAAAGCAATACATAAATGTTAGTTTGTATTAACAATGTGACCATAGGTAAGTCCTAAGCTCTGCGAATTCAGGCAGATCTCCGAAGCTGTCTTGTATGGGCTAAGATCTGCATCAGTGGAGGGACTTCCCTTATGGGGAGGAGTCCAGTCCCAATAAGATCCTGAAGAATTTACTGTTCAGAAGTTCCCAAATTCTGAGCTATCACCCACACTGGGGTGCTCTGGGATAATCCATTCCACAACAGTACCCTCTGGTGCAATTGGGGGACCTGAATAAAAACAAGGAGGTGGTAGAAGCATAAGGAGAGAAGAAATATTTGGAAAACCATTCATACATGTTTCATCTGTTATGTAACAGTTAAAGTTGTAGTGATTACATTATTTTTCAAATAAACTCAAAATTAAAGTTATAACTGACCAGTGGTCAAGTCCATAACAGATCTTAACAAGCAAGTGTTGGCAGGCAAGTATTTTTGCCCATTGTTAGGAAGTCCAGCATGTATCAGCATTTCAATGCAGGGAAAAAACCCACAAATTTATAATACATTATTAAATCTAAGATGCATAATTTTCAAAAATATTTTATATCCTTTTAAATGATGCAGATTTCAAAAAGAAAAAAAAAACAAAAGGTTAAAGAAAGCAGATTTCCAGGATGGGCACTGAGTATTTTTTTAAGAAGGCTGTAGGTCAAGTAAGTTTGGGAACCTCTGGTCTACAACCAAGGTACTTACAACCAAGAAAGTTAGATGCATAATATACTATCTTCTCTCTCTTTGTCTCTTTTTCTCTGTCTCCCCATCACTCTATACATACACACAAATAAATGCATGTTTACATTTATGTTTGCATGTGCAGTTATGTGTATATGTGAATAGATGTGTATGGACAAATGTGGGTATGTATGTACTATGTATATCGGGTTATGTACAAATGTATGTCTATTCTGATTCTTTGAAAAATTAGAGAACAAAAGTGACTGTCAAATGCTAGAAATGGAAGAGGCCACAAAGATCACCTGTTCCCACATCCTCTCTGTACATTATCTGTAAGGAAATTGCAACACGGAGAATTTAATTGAACTTACCCAAGTTTACACACCACCTAAATGATGGGACCAGGATTCAAATCCAAACCTTCTGAATCTAAAGTCAATTCTCTTCTCTTAACCATATTTTCAGAAATTCATTTAACACATATACCTTTTTTATCCATGTTCATCCATCTTACTATTCTCTAATTTCAGTGAGAAACAATAAAAACACCTAAGGACTGGGATTCTTTTTACGAAGATTCCATTTGAGAGTAGTTTCTGCCACCTTTTATCAAATACATAAATATGAACTTGAGTTATGTATGAAAGTATGAGAACTGAAAGAGTATGAAAGATTTTTCTAAGAGATACAAATAGTTTGATGTTCACTAGGTTCTTTTTACAGTACAAATTGTCGGTTCATACTTTTAACATGGTATCTTTTATTTTAAAAAGTAAAGGCTTATATAAATTGGATTTTCTCAGCCTCATATTTTAAATTTTCATTCACTGGAGAAAAAAGTTCAGGTGTATAATCTGCTGTATACTTATTCCATGAGTACATATCGGGACAGTTCAGTATATATTTCAAGGGTATCACTTTTTCATTCATTCATTCATATACATCCTGGCGTCACTTAAGGAAAGCAGAAATTGATGAAATCCAGAATCACAGAGTTGAAAGGGACCTCAGAGAAAATCAATGCTAACCCATACCTGACCCTTCTAGAACATCCTGAGAAGAAATCTTCAGTCTGGTAGATCACCAATAAGGGGAAGCCTGCTTTCTCCTGAGGCAGTTCGTTCTCCTTTTGGATGACTCTAATGGTTAAGAAACCATTTCCTTTGGCCATACTGAGTTCTTTCTCTGCAGCTTCTACCCATCATACCTAGACTTGCCCTCTAGAGACAAGCAGAGGAATAATCAATTGAATCTCTTCCTCACGATATTCAAATATCTGAAAACAGGTAGCCTATTCTCACTAAGTCTTCTCCAAATTAAAAGTTCCTACCTCCTTCAAATGCCCTCCTATGACATAATTTGAAGATCCTTCACTATCTTGGTCACCCTTCTATGGATACTCTCCAGGTTATTAATGCTTTCCCTCAAATGAGGAGCCCAGAATTAAATATAATACTTTAAATATGAGAGCAGAGAACAGTAGCAATATGGTAGAAGCTGCCCCATTCTGAACACTAAGCCTCTTAAAGAAGCCTGTGGTCACAATTCACCTTTGTGACCACTTCACTCAAACTACTGTTTTTAAGTCTGAGGTATGGTAGCAAATGTCTATCAACCAGCTTTGGGGGCAGGGTGGGAGTGAATAAGGATGAAATTTTGTTACACAACACATTTTTAGGTTTAATATGCATTATTAACAGTTTCTCCCATCAATTTTTAAAGTCTAGAGCAGGATTGGGGAACCTGCGGCCTGGAGGTCACATATGGCTCTCTAGATCCTCAAGTACAACCCTTGTGACAGTCAGCTTTCTCTGCCACTGCAACCTGGTTACGGCATAGCCCTGCTTTCAGTCCACTAGAATCGTCAGATTTTTTTTTTCAGATGAATTGATATCTAACCATGCCTTCCCTATCCTCCCTCTGTGAAGCTGATTTATTTAACCCAAGAATAAATCTTTGCATTTGCATTATAATGCCAGGAACTCATTGTTCTCATCTCTGTCAAAATAATTGCTCAGGTTGAAGTACAGATTAGTCTCTTCTATCTATCCAATAATTATTAAGCATTTATTATGTATGGCCCTATGGTGGCAACAAAGATTCTGAAGAAACATTCATCCAGAAAATATTTATTAAATACCAACTGTATGCAGAACTCTTCCCTAGCACTTAGTGGAGATACAAAGCTAATATACAGATCTCTGCCCTCATGGAGTTCTTCATCAAGGATAGGGCAGGGAGGGAATACAAGCAAAAACACAAATAATTATAGGATAAAGAGATATATGGCAGATGTCATAAGACATGTACAGACAAACTGCTATGAGAATTAAGAGGAAGAATTTATCCTTAATAATATGGTTCAGAGAAGGCTTCATGGAAGAGCTGATATCTGATTTGACAGGAGCTAGAGGTCATTCATTTCAGGTGGATAAAATAACAAAGACAAAAGGTCAGACATTTCAGGTCCTATTTCCAGAAATGGCAAGCACTGGGCCTATGCAAGATGGTTGTAGGAGAACAAGCTGAAATCTAAGGAAGTGCCAGACTGTGGCACCCCTTGCCTGTTAGCCTGAGTTGCCTAGCTTTCATCCTAAATGGAATAGGGAGCCACTGAACGTTTTCATCAGGTAATGTCATCCTAATTGTCATGTTGGATCCTGAAGGAAGTGAGACGACTTTAAATCAGTTCCTCACTTGTGGGTTTGGGGAAGGGGGCAGGGGTTGTGATTATATTAATTGGGCTTAGAGTGAAATCTTGCCCTTATACACTCTCTGGAATTAAACATTATCTCCAATAAATTGACTTCTGGAGAGCTTCTGGAAAAATCCAAACCCCAGATTCTGGATAGCTCTTTATTGAGTCAGGGAGGTTCAGTGTTGTGCTCAGCAGGCTCGCTCCAAGCTTTTACATGGTGAGAAGGGACTGGAAAGGAGACCAATTAGAAGGCCAGTTGAAATTGTGGGGCCACCATTCCCCACCAAATACCTATACACAGGCATACAGAGAGACAGACAGAGAGAAAGAGAGAGAAGGAGAGAGGGGGGGGAAAGAGAAAAAAAGAGAGAGAGAGGGAGGGAGAAGAGAGAGAGAGAAAAAGAGAAAGAAAGAGAGACAGAGAGAAGGAGAGAGACAGAGAGAGAAGAGACAGAGAAAGCAAGAGAGAGGAGAGAGAAAGAGAGACAGAGAGAAAGAGAGAGAAGGAGAGAGAGAGGGAAAGAGAAAAAAGAGAGAGGGAGGGAGGGAGAAGAGAGAGAGAAAAAAGAGAAAGAGACAGAGAGAAGGAGAGAGACAGAGACAGAGAGAGAGAAGAGAGACAGAGAGAGAGAAGAGAGACAGAGACAGAGAGAGAGAGAAGAGACAGAGAAAGCAAGAGAGAGGAGAGAGAAAGAGACAGAGACACAGAGAGAGAGAGAGAGAGAGAAAGAGAGAGAGAGAACCCTAAGGGCCATGACACCTTTTGATTTGACTTGCAGCTGAAACCTTCTATGCGTGTTATCTCCCTAGTTAGAATGCAAGCTCCTTGAAAGCAGTGACTGTCTTATTTTTCTACTTGCATCCCCAGTGCTTAACACATAGTAAGACCTTAATAAATGCTTTATCATTCATTTATTTATTCATTTATCAAAGAACTGAGAGATGATTGTTTAAGTGAAGAGGGCAAATGGGAGTAATGTCCTGGAAGTAGAATCGACGAGTCTTGGTAACTAATTGAATATGGAGAAGTAAAAGACAGAGAAGAGTCAAGGATAACTGAAAAGTTACAAACCAGAATGACTAGGAAGCCTCAACATAAATAAACAGGATTAGAGGAAGGGAGGGTTTAAGGGGAAGCTCATAAGCTCCACAGTGGACATTAAGCTTGAGATGCTGAGTAGTGGAGCTAATCAGCAGATGATTGTGGTAGAAGACTGGATTTCAGAAGAGAAGTGAGTGCTAGATACAGAGGTCTGGAAATCGTCTACAGAGAGATTAAAACTGAAAACACAGGAATATAAGAAATCACCAAAAGTGTAAAAAGGGGAAAAGAGAAGCCAGGACCATGCTGGGGCGGGGAGGGGGGTGAGAGATCAATGATGATCCAGCCAAGGCAATAGAAAAGGAAGTCTGACAGGTAGGAGAAATAAAAGAGAAAGGAGGAGAGAGGAGCATCACGGAGGCCAGTCAAAGTGGCATTGTCCAGGAGTAGGGAGCAGTTAACATCAAAAGCTTCAGAGACACAGAGGTGAACAAAGGCTGAAGAAACAGCCGTTTGACTTAGCAGTGCCAAGATCACCTGTAAATAGGGGGAGAGCAGTGGGATCTGAATCAAGCTTGTGACAGACAGAGAAGTGAGGGAACCAGAGAGGAGGAGTCTTTCAGAGAAAGTAAGTTTTGATAGTGACACAAGATGGAAAGTGCGTGAGAGGAATTCACTGTCCATCAAACACAGCTAAAAAAGAAAAAAAAACCAGATTATAAATTCAAAGCTAGAAAGTAGTATAGAGGTCATCTAGCCTAAACCACTTCATTTTACAGATGAGGAAACTGAGGAACAGAGACAGTAAATGACTTACCCAAGGCCACACAGAGCAATTAGTAGACAAATCAGGATTTGTCTACTAACAAATTAGGATTTGTCTATTTAACTCTAAGTCTACTGCTTATTTTATAAATCATCAAGACTCAGCTTTAAATTTTTTTCTGCACTTTTCATTTCACCAAGAAAGGAAGCAGGAAGTGGTTAAATAAGGTAAGAAATTAAGGAAAAAAAATCTCCAAAGCAGCTGTGTTTTAGAAAGCATAACCTAGGAAACCCACCCCAAAAGAGGGGAGGAGACAGCAAAAGAGGGAGAGGGGAGAAAGGGCACAGTCATGAATTTAGGGTATGTTTTTTTAATATTCCACTAGGAAGGAATAGTATAACTTAAATGATCAAAAATTTACCTAGAATTTTTCCTTTTGGTCTATTTCTTCTTTCACAATATGACTAATATGGAAATGTTTTACATGATTACATGTATATAACCTATATCAAATTGCTTACTATTTTAGGAAGAGGGGAGGGGAAGGAGAGAGGGAGGAAAATTTGAAACTCAAAATCTTTTTAATGAATGTTAAAAATTGTCTTTACACGTAACTGGAAAAAATAAAACTTTTTTTTTTAAAAAAAAGGACAAACAACAACAACAAAAATTATTTAGAAGCCTTAAATTCTGATTTTCAGTTCTGCTACTAACTTGCTCTGTATGACTTAGAAGAACGTAAGAAAGGCCAAACTAGGTAAACCCTTGGTTAATTCAGCCCAGGAAGTTCGTTTCTAACTAGGGCATAAGGACTTAAGCATATGTTCCAGAATAACTGTCATAGCCTCTCGGGTATCAGCACTTCAGAACACAAGAAATATGGAATATAGGAGCTAATAGGGATTTTAGAACATAGAAAACTAGAACAAAGCCTAAACTAGATCGTTCTTTTATTAGAACATAAAAAGCCAGAGCTAGGAAGGACTTTAGAATTAGAAGACAGATTAGAATCTAAGGGAACCATAGGGATTAATCTAGTCTACATCCTCATATTACAAAGAAAAACAAGTGAGCAAACATAGTTTGGAGGGGAAAAAAATGCCAGTCCAGAGGCTTGGGTCTAAGTCCCAGCTTTGTCAGTGACCAGCCGTGTGACTTCAAACAAGACATTCCCCTTCCCTGGGCTCTGTTCCTTCACTTCGAAAATGAGAAAACAATTGGTTCTATATTATCCTATTCCACCAAATCTGGTCTCTGTCTCTACCCATGACAACATAACAACTTTGTACAAATTGCCAGCACATTTATCTTTCCCTTCATTCGCTCATTTATTCACTCATTTACTCACTCAACAACTATTTATTGAGTTCAAGGCCAGGGCCTCTCTGTGATTCTGCAGAAATGTCCACTGTGCCAAAAATAGCTTCAAACTTTCAATGAGCCTCAAATACATCTGGTTTGGCCCAGCCCAAATAACTTAGTTCATTTGATCAGCAAAGGTGGGTACACCCAGTGGTTTAAAAAGAAGAAAAGCCAAAATATAGTGTGTAGCTGTGTGTGTGTGTGTGTCCATGTGTGTGGCACATACACATCTTTAGGAAATTGCTTAAACATAATTCTATGTAGTAGAGAAAGGAAGGGAAACAGTTTGGAAATCTTTTTTTGAAAACCACACATCCTTCAAGATAAAAATAATGGCCCTGTGCTTCTGTAATGTATAGGAAAGTACTTTGTAACATCTATACTCTTCATACTTTCCTTGCATCACATATAGATACCTTCCTTTAGCAAATATACCAAGACTTACAATGACCAACCCTCAGATGGGTAGCCAACTGAATCTGCTGACTATAGGCCATCTTAAACTGGCCATTGGATGTCGGTTTCTTATCCAACCAATGCCAAAAACTAGAATTAATGATCTTTGTCAACTCATACCTGGTGAATTTTATCCAAGATGAGAGAAAGCCTTTTACAAAACAGGTTGAGCACTTCCCTGGACCAGAGCCTTGAGTGGTAGAAGAGTTGAGAGATTCAGGAGATTGGTAAGTCTGGTGAAGACATGGGGAAGGCCAGGAACCCCACTCTACCCTAAGAAGGACAGCAGCACTGACATTGGAAAGTCTCCATTTGAATCTACCAAGATTTCCTTAGAACTTCTGATGTTTTCTTTCAGACCAGAAAGGCATCAAAAGCATTTTACCATCCCTAACCCACTCCTTGAAAAGGAGCTGGAACAGGGAGGAGGCCAGACACATTTCTTCTTTACACACACAACCTACCACCCACTCAGCACTGGTTCCCCACCCTTCCTGTACTCAGCTACCCCTTAATGTGGGTCTGGCATTAGAGTTAAGTGGGAATCAACATTTGGGCACCAAGGTTTATTCTCCATTTGGAAAAATAAAGGTATTTCACTCAAGAAGGTTTGGGATTTTTTCTGTTTTCACCTTTAGTAAATGTGTTTCATGAAGCATTTCTAGAGAAAGAAGATAAATTCTCTACTGGTTTCTTGACCTTGCTTTTGTAAGAGAGCTGAAGTCAATCTGTCACTTTGTTCTCTCTTCTTATGGTGATGCCTCCATGAGACAAATTAAAGAGTAAGCCCAAAGGAGGGGCCACAAGACATTGGTAAGTCAGTTTAAAAGCATTTATTAAGTGTCTGTTATGTTCCAGACACTGTGCTAAGCACCATCTGGTCTTCATTGTAATTACCCAAGGGATGAGGTTGGTCTTGGCTCTTGAATTTATCCCTCATAGGTCCCAGTCCCTTTTCCCACAAGTCTACTTAATGGCTAATAATAGTTAACATAGAAAGTACTGTGTGCAAGGCACTGTGCTAATCCCCTTACAAGTATTAGCTTATTCAATTTTCACAGCACCCTGGGAGGTAGGTACTATTATCATCATCAAATTATGGAACTGAGATAAACTGAGGCAGTGATGGAACTTGGGTTAAATGACTTAAGTGTCCAAGGTAATACAGCTAATAAGTGTCTGATGCCAGATTTGGACTCCCTGACTTCAGGATCAGCACTCTGGCTACTGTAGCACCTTACTTCTCCCTCACCATTCTTTAAAACCCAACTCAAATATGATACCTCCATGAAGTTTTCCTCATTGGTAACAACCTTCCTCCTTGAATTTCCTACAGTACTTTACACCTCTTTAATTAACTGACCAAATTGTACTCTTATATTTCCATTTTCTGCACTGGTCTTATCTCCTTACTAGACTGCTCAGTGAGGGAAGGGACCAAATTTTATCTAAACTTTGGATCTCGCCACCCCTCCACCACCCACATATAGTGATTTGTACATAGAAGATGATTAAAAGGTGTTTATGTGGCGGGTAAGTGGCTAAGTAGAAAAAGGCCCAGGTCCTTAAGTTCATCTTGCTGAGTTCAAATCTGATGTCAGACACTTACTAGCTGGGTGACCCTGAACAAGTCACTTAACCCTGTTTGCCTCCATATCCTCATCTATAAAATGAGCTGGAGAAGGAAATGGCAAACCACTCCAGCATCTCTGCCAAGAAAGCCCCAAGTAGAGTCATGAAGAATGGGATATGACTGCAAAAAACACTGAACAATGGATGTTACATTTAAATCAATTACTATTCCAAATGATTGTCTCTTCCTGTCTATAAACTCTTCATCCTAAAACATGGAGTTCAGATGAATCTCCAGTCTCCAAATGTACCCTCTTAACTGACCCTCCAGAAAGTGTGCCCTCAATCCTCAATTTCCAAACTCCCATACTGAGGCTGAGCTGCCTCATTAGGCGAGAGCAAACTTAGCTAGCCCACCCTCTCTTGCCAGCCCCTGACCAGACCATGTTTCATATCTCATCTGGCCATTCTCCAGAGCCATCTTATCACCTGCTCTGCCACCATTCATGTATCTCACTGCCCCCTTCTGCAGCTTACTCTGTTCATGATTACCTTAATAATAACAACTAACACTGCTTCTGGCAAAGCCCATGTCAATCAGCTGCCCTATAAATTCACCATTCCTGAGACTCCTGAAACCAAAATTCCCTACCCTGCTGCTACTTCACTTTTTATTGTCTCCCCCATAAAAATGTAAGCTCATTGAAGGAAGACACTATCCTGCTTTTGTATCTGTATCCCCAACACTCAGCATGGTCCCTGGCACGTAGTAAATATAAATGCTAAATCAATACTTTCATTCAGTCATTCATTCATGACTCCCGTTTACATGGTGCTTTAAGACCTGCAAAATATTTTATATACATTAGCTTTTGTGATCCTCCCAATGACCCAGTGAGGTAAGTGCTACCAATATTATTATTTCTATTTTACAGATAAGGACTCTGAGGTTCAAAGAAGTTAAGTGACTTGCTTGTGATCACATAGCTAGTAAGTGCCAATGAAAAATTTGTTGTAAGAGGCTATGTTTAGTCCCAAATTCTTTTCATCAATGTTTTCTTAAGCATGAAGTTAAACACATAACACCAATACCAATGCTAAATCTCTAGGGACTTACAAAGGGGCTCAAGAGACTTCTGAGTTCCTAGACGGTTCCACAAGACCTGGTCAGAACTGTGTCTACCTCTATCCCCACCCCAAACTCCATTAGATGAGCATAGAATGCTGCCCCTATACTCTTCAGTTAAGGATCCCCATTCCACATAAGGCTGATCAAGGATTAAGAGGTTAAAGGCAAACATTTCCACATCCTTACCCAGCTCAAATCCCTGCATTGATGAAGTCTCCCTATAATTAGTCATCTGTATTATTAATCTTTTACCAATACTATAAAACAACAGAGCCGAATGGCAATGATGTGCCAGCATTCCTGCTAAGCCCTCACAGCCCTCATTAATAAATTTAATAGAGGCACTGGGATATCTCAGGAGTGTAGTAGGTTATAGGCTAAGACTTTCCTTGGGGTATAATTTTATGTCCCTGCTTCACACAGAAGTAATGTATTTATTCCAGGGTAATTTTTTCTGAAGTCAGTTAGTTGCGCTCTTTTGGTGATATCACAAATTGACAAATTCCAGGCTGCTGGGGCTTGTCATTTGAAAGAAGAAAAATTAAAGCTGTAAGTAATCAATCTGTATTGTGTGAAGATTAACATGCCTGCCCCTCAGGTTAACCAGGCTTAAATGCAAATTGAATTGAAATGTTCGGAGGGAGCTCCTAATCATGCATGCTGGGATTATGAATACAGTGTTTATTTATTACTCTTGGAATTGCCAAACAAAATGCAATCAGATGAGACAGAGATCACAAAACCTAAAAGGAACCATTATCCTGCTAAAAGACAGGTTGTCCATTGGTAAAGTCAGGCCTAAATGACCAAGAAACCTGAAAACAAAAGAAGACTCTCCCTCATAACATTCTTTAGTCACTTTTTTTTTTATTTTTGGAGGGCAGTTGGGGTTAAGCGACTTGCCCAAGGTCACACGGCTAGTTTTTTGTGTTAAGTGTCTGAGGCCGGATTTGAACTCAGGTACTCCTGACTCCAGGGCCAGTGCTCTCTATTCACTGTGCCACCTAGCCGACCTCCCTCATAACATTCTTCTGCAGATTCCAATAGTGGTTCCATAAAACAATCGGAAGACAAAGTTTAGCCAGGGCTTATTTTAGACTAGTTAAATATTTTTTACCTTTAGTGTAGAATATATAATGCATTTCCCAATTTTCTACTTTTGGCTTTTTTTTTTCCCAAACAGAGACCTACAGATTATTTTTAATGTCTCTAGGATATGGAATTTAAGAAAGCAGCACTGTATGTCAAAAAGATAAATACCTGTAAGAAAAATCTATGTACCTGAAGGGAGACATAAAATAGAGCACCTAAGGGAGGGTGAAACTTAGGAGAAACCAAAGCAATATTATTGTTGGAGTGCACTACAGACCACCCAGACAAACAGAAATTGTGGATAATGAGTCCCTCCTACTGATCATAAAAACAAAACAGAAACAAGATATTAGTGATGGGGGACTTAGAGTTCATGAAGTTCATAGATCATTTGAGCTAGAAAGGACCTTAAAATTATAGAGTGTAATGGCTTCAACACACACAAACACTGAGATCCAGGGAAGTCAAAGTAAATTGTAGGAATTCACATAGCAAGTCAGTTTCAGAGCCCAGACTAGAACTCCCAATCCAGAGACTGAGATAGATAAGGAAATAGTCCATTCAATTCAAACAGCATGTTGTTTACTCTGAGCAATCCAAGATTCTAGAAAGTAGAAATATAAAGCTGAAAAACCTCCCAGCCCCTGTGCTGAAGAAGTTTATAATCCATAGTGATCTTGATGGTTTGCTAACTTCTCTATAAACAGTCACCTTCAAACAAAGCTGTCTAGAGGGAAATTTAAATCAAAGATAAGTGACTATAAAGCACAGTGTTAAAGAAAGCTAATGTTGAAGTTGCAGGAACTGAATTCAAATCTTGTATCTATTATTTACGGTCTGAGTGACTTTGGACAGGTCACTGTTCACCAAAGGGTATTATTTTCCTCTTCTTAAAAAAAGAGGGTGTCAGAGTTAAGAAGTAAAGACAAAGTAATTGCCCATAAATCGGGAATGGCTAAATAAATTGTAGTATATGGACATAATGTAATGACTTCCCCATAGGAAATGATGAATAGGAAGAATACAGAGAAGCATAGGAAGACAGAGGTCAATATAACATAACCACAACAATATAAATGAAAAGAATAAATTAAAAGGAAACTGATCATTGTGTAATTATAATTTTCAGCCTGGCCATAGAGAAGGGGGGAAAAATCTTCTTCCCTCTCTTCTTTGTAGAGGTAGGGAACTGTGGGTATGAAACATTGTATACACTGCAATTATTAGACATGTTGATTAGTTTTGCTAAACATTTCTTTTTCCCCCTTTCTTTTTTTTTTTGTTCTTTGTCACAAAGGATGAAACTTGGGGGAGAGGGGGAAGTAGGAGTTTATTTGGAAATGAAGGTGATATAAAAATAATGGATATCAAATTAAAATATTTAGAAGGAAGGAAGGAAGGAAGGAAGGAAGGAAGGAAGGAAGGAAGGAAGGAAGGAAGGAAGGAAGGAAGGAAGGAAGGAAGGAAGGAAGGAAGGAAGGAAGGAAGGAAAAAGCCAATTGAATTAAATACTCTCTAAAATTTATTCCAGCACTAAATTTGATGGTACAAGGAAAGAGTAAGAAAAAGCAGAGATGCTCTAAGTCGATGGTGTCATTCTCAAATAGAAATAGGGCCACTAATCTATATATAAAGATCTCTGCAGGCCATATATTGACTTGTTTTTTAAAATGTAGTATTATCTATGTTTTATTGTATTTTTATTCATTTTGTTAAATATCTTCCAATTACATTTTAATCTGCTTTAGAAATGTTATGGGCCACATGAAGCCCTTGGGCTGAATGTTTGACACCTCTGCTTTAAATAATTTTAATTCCTTCTACTTAGAGGCTCTCCTCTTATCTAGATGACATTCCTCTAGATAAGAGGAGAACCTCTAAGTAGAAGGAAGTAAAATTATTCATACATTTTTGGTATTATTTTCTTGGTAATGAAAGAATGGTAATGAAAGAAATTACAGATATAAATGCTAAATTACTGTCAGTTCTCTCTGAGAAATTTAGGGGAACAGAAAGGTTCTGCAGTCCTAGAGTTTGGGGAAATATCTCCATTTTACAAAAGAGGAAGAAGGCAAATCCTATATACTGTGATTTAATAAGTTCAATATTCATCCAAAATTCTTAGTGAATTATTTAATGAAGAGCTTGTAAAGCCTTAAAAGGGGCAGGTATGGTAGTACATGTCTATAATCTTTGCAACTGTGAAGGCTGAGGGTGGTGACTCTTGAACTTCAGTAGGGCTAAAGTGATTGGGTGTCCATACTAACTGTCACTAATAGAGGAAACTCCAAGGATTAGGGAGGTCATCAAGCTGCCTATGCAGAGGTTAAGTGACCCAGATAAGAACCAGAGCAAGCCAAAGCCTCTTGCTGACTGGTGTTGGCATCATCTAAGAGGTCACTACATTTCCAGCCTGGGCAAGGTAGGAAAACCCAGTCTGAAAAAGAAAAAAAAAATAAGGTTAACAATAATCACCAAAAGCCAGGTTGAGTTCACTAAGGATATATCATGTTAGGATAATATCATGTTTGACAAGATGGAACAGAGAAATGTAGATATGATATTTCAGCAAAGAATTTGACAAAGTCTTTAATAATCTTTCTGTGGATAGGATAGTTGGTATGGGTTGGATGCTGGTAAAAATGGATGAATTAAAAAGTGGTTGTAAAATTGGACTCAGAGCATTTATTGAATGGTTATATTGAAATGATACCTCTCCCAATGGGTCATAGGACTCTGTCCTCAACCTTGTTCCTTTCAACATTTTTCTCAATGACTTAAAGACATGAATGACATGGTTATTAAACCCATGAATGATGCAAAGATAGAAGGGCAAAAAAAATAGAAGGACTAACCAAATCAAGATCCAGAAAGATCTCGATATGTAGAATCTAATGAGATGAAATTTAATAAAGTAAAGATAAAGTCCTTCACTTAGATTTTAAAAAGACAATTATATACTCCAGACAAACGAGAAAGACCTAATTTGACTGTAGATTGTATGGAAAGAATTTTAGGATTGCAGTTCAATAAAACAATAAGTCAACAAGCATTATTAAATTCTTGCTCTGAGCCAGTCAGTCAACAAACATTTATTAAGTGCCTAATATGTGCTGGTCATTGGGAATAAATATATATATATATATATATATATATATATATATATATATATATATATATAAAAATCCTTATTCTCATGGAATTTCAGTTGACAGTAAAAGCTAAAGTGGGTGCTGACTTATGTTGTTTTAATAAAAGCATAGTGTCCAGAACAAGGGCAATGAGAGTCCTATTGTATGGATCCATTTTAAGAAGGACAGGACAATAAGGAGAGTACCAGTCATGATGATAAAGGATCCTGAAACCACATTATGTTGGGATTGGCTGAAATGATTGGAGCTGTTTAGTCTACTAGACAAGACAAGATTTAGTGGGGCCATGACAGCTGTTGTGTGTGACTCTGGAGGACATGAATAAGAATGATGAATGGAACACATAAGGAGGTAGATTTCCACTCTCTTTAGAAGGGAGAATTTTCTAACAATTACAATTAATTTAACAATAGAATAGGCTACCTTGAGTCTGTGAACTCTTTCACTGGAGGTATTCAAGCAAAGGTTAGATCTGACTTTTTAGGGATGCTGAATAGGGGATTCTTGCATTGGGAGTACTAGGTTAGCATTCATATGTCATAAGACTAAGTTAAGACTGGACCAGGTTATCATGCATGTGCTTTCCAAACAAGAATGTACTGGATCTGGTTCAAACCTACTCTAGAGAGCCAGTAGTGAAATTTTCAGTGTGATCATTTTGTTTTTCAGTTGTTTCAGTTTGTCTGACTCTTCATGACCATGTTTGGGGTTCTCTTGTCAAAGATACCAGAGTGATTTGCCATTTCCTTCTTCAGATCATTTTATAGAAAAGGAAACTGAGGCAATCAGTGATGAGTGACTTGCTCAGGGTCACATGGCTAATAAGTGTCTGAGACCAGATTTGAATTCAAGATGAATTGTCTTGACTTCAGGACCAGTACTCTATACCCCTGCCTACATTGGAAACTGGTAATCACTACAAAACATGGCTTGATTTATTGTTTTGTTGATTGTAGAGACTTAAGAAAGTGATGGAGAAAATGTTAGTAATGCAGAATAAATTTTAAAATGTGTTATGCATGCAAAAAATTGTGTGTGTGTAGGTGGAACCAGTTGTTAAACATTTACCATCACACGCCTGCTTCTAACTCTTAGATTCCACGATTCTGTGGTTTCAGAATGCTCCTCTATATTAACAGTAACAGAATTCAGTCATTGCATCTTAGAAAGTGTCTGCAGACACAACACAGCAATATTTCCATGTGTTTTTAAGGCTTCATTGTGTATGCTTTTCCCCTTCTATCTTATAACCTCCAAAATCTATTATTAAATAAGCCACTGAAATTCCAATTCCTACCTTGCCCCTGATGATCCTGGCAAATCTATTTACCTAATGCCAAGACGGACTCTGGGCAAATGAAATACTTTTGCCTAAAGGTTGACACAACCAAGAAGACAAAGTGAATGGGAATGCTATCGGTCAGATGGGTTTTGGAATCTCTATCCTACCAAGGTGGAGAATTCCAGCAATTGTCATTGAACGCTCTGGATTAATTGTATGAATAAACTTGACCATTTCTGAAAATTGTAATCAAATTAAGCTGTTTCTGTAGTGATCACCCTGAGTTATTCTGTATGGAGAAGAATATAGAATAGGGGATTAACAATTGCCTTTTTTGATCTAAGAGATTATACACCAAGCAAAGTATTATTGGGATGAAATTGGAGGGGAAAAAACTTGAATATATTTAAGTTTAAATTAGAGTTCAGCTGAATGGTGCTTACAACAATATATCATGGAGTTTACATTTCAGTAATAGGGTGTCTACTTCAAGATTTTATTTCCCTTCTCCCTTCAACTCACTCATTGTTTCCTCTTCCCACACAGTCAGACTCACTCAACCACATGTGCGCGTGCACACACACACACACACACACACACATTCTCTTTGCCCTTTGAACTGAAGCAGTGATCCGTTCCCTGTGATTAAATTAGCGTAAGTAATAAGATATCATAGAACTGATTGATTTCCTCAGCAATAATTATTAACCAGCTCAATTCAGAGCCAAGCAGGACCATTATTCTAAACATTGATTCCTGAACAGAACTGTGGGAGAGAAGGACACTCAGATGTCAGGGTATTCCAGTAGATTTCTCAAATATGGTGAAACATTCCCTGAGGGATTCTGTATTCTCAGATATAGTGATTCTGGGATACTGTGATGTCCCAGAGGGAATTCTCAGATATGGTGATATTCCCCATGGAATTCTCAGATACAGTAATGTCCCAGATGGAATTCTTAGATACACTGATATCTATCACCCACAGAATTCAGAAAAACTGTAATATCCCAAATATAATTCTGAGATGCAGTGATGTCCCATATGTAATTCTCAGATATGTGAGATCACCTATAGAATTATCAGGAAAGGTGATACTCCAAAATGTATTTCCAGTTCTTGTGATAAAGCTTATGGAAGTCTGTTTTGTTGATAAAGAATTATCAAAGATAGTGAAATACAGATGCTAGGACCCACATAGAAACTCTGAGCTCTGCCAAAAATAGACCTGTACCCATTTTCTCTGGGGATACTTCTTTCTTAGGAAAATCACAAAATGCAAGAAATGAAAACCATGCCTTACTTTAGGTTTTGAATTTCAAAACAAAACAATAAAGAATGTATATTGTGCCACTGGAATAGGAATGGAAATAGCTCTACACCAAGGGTAGGCAGCACTGTACACCAAGTGTAGAGAAAGAAATGTCATGCCCAATGCTCCTCTTTAGAAATAGGCTAACTCTATTATATTGTCCAAGGAATTGAGGGACTATGCATAATTGATGAGAGAACTACATAACCCTGGCATCTGCTTGAGCATTAGGCAATTGGGTGCATACCCAAGGGTCTGGTGTCAGGAAGAGCCCCACTTGGGATTCAAGAGCTAAGGACTAAAGGAGCTTCACTTTACATAGGGATTTCCCTTTTTTTAGCCCCAGGTCAGCTGGAGTCTGTATTTCAATTGAGAGGCTTTTCAGATGAATATGGAAGGAATTTGTTGGGCAAGATACAAACAAATTTCCTTACATTACAACCTGAATTCCTTTTAAGCCCCAGAGAGACATAAATCTGGGGGGAAGAGCCTTCCTTAACATCCTTTCCGTATGCCCCAAATCTATATACCAAAGTCACTAGGGAGCAGCACCAGTATTTAAGGCTAGAAAGTGACTGGGAGTCTATCCTCCTTCAATTCCAGGAAATTAGCTTCAGTTAATAGGTTGTGTCCATGAAACCTTAAATAACCAATGAAAATCGCAAAATACAAATGTTGACATTTATCTTGTTATTTAGTATTGTGTAAATATGACCTTAAAATTTTGAGTTCCATGTTTAATGACAATACTTCAGATACTGATCCCAAAATAATGTTGTCGTATCAATTTAGCCTTAGAGAAAAAAAAGACTTGGGGGGGAGGGGGTTAGGAGAATTATATCTGTTCTCAAATATATAAGTAAGCTATTTTCAGTGAAAGAAGAGGCAATTTTCTTCTTGATCCAAGTCAACAGAATTAGGGCCAATATATAAAAGTTACAAGGAGATAGATTTTAGTCCAATAGAAGAAAAAAATTTCCTTATAAAATATAGTAATAGAAGAAGCATATATTAAACATATACAATTCTCATTTTCTGATATTGGAATGGACTGTCTAGTGAAGTAGTGAGCTCTCTATCTCAGGAGGTACCCAGGTAGAAGTAATGTGATCCCTTGTCAAGGATTTCATAGAAAGGATTCCTACACTGGATATGAGGTTGCTTTCAGCTCTGAGATTTTATGATATAATGAACAACTATGTTACATTGCCCGAGTTCAAATCCCATATGGTTTTGTTGCTGTTGTTCAGCTGTTTTAGTCTTGTCCTACTCTTTGTGACCTTGTATGGGTTTTCTTGGCAAAGATACTGGAATATATTGCCATTTCCTTCTCCAGCTCATTTTACACATGAGGAAACTGAGGCAAGCAGGATTGTGTGCCTTGCCCAGGAGCCACACAACTAGTGAGATAGAACCACTTTCCTTGTCTAGGCCTCCTTTTCCACATCTGTAAGATGATGAGATTTGGCTTGACTGCCTCCAGGATCCCATCCAGATATATCTTCTTCCTTTCTCTTCTGTAATGATCCTATTACATACCAATATGTGGACACATTCGGTAATAAAGAACATAGAAAGGAAGGAAAATCATGAAGGGAAAGTGTAAAGGGAATCCATGGAAACCGAGGTCCCACATGCACATGCTCCTCCCCATTGGGAGTCTTACTTTTTGCACATATAATTTTCAGACAGTTACTGTTTAGTTAGCCCCAGTTTTATTTTAAGCCAAATGCCCCTCCCCCACTTTGGAATTCTAAATGAGATGCATTACAGTCTAAAGAACGCGTGTGTATGTGTGCTACTGTGAGTGTGTGTGTGTGTGTGTGTGTGTGTGTGCCTATGGGACTTTTCAAGTCACTTATTTCTCTGAATGCCATTGATTTTTTGCCTAATTGTTATTCACTATGCTAATTTCCCCCACAAATCTCACATACTATTGATCAAAAAGTAATAAACTCTCCAACAAACAAAACAAGCATTATTGCAATGTTGGGAAAACATCAGTTAATATCAATACCATATTTACAATTATCTTTAACCCAAATTTCACCCATGATGCAATGCATAATCAGAGGCAGGGAGTTATAGGCTAAAGGTTCATATGGTGGGGGGGTGGGGAAGAGAAGTCCCATTAGCCTCTTTCCTGACAGAGTAGGAGGAGGGGTGTCAAACCTGAAAACACCTGAAGACATACTGTATAGAGCAAGAGTTGTTGCCAAGGATAAATGTCACTGCGCTAAGGGAGAAATCCATCTTTCCTTTCTAGACTTTACATATCCCAAAATTACCTACTTTAAATATTCTTTTTGGGGAAAAAAGAGAGCCATAAACTTTGTGCCAAATTGTCAGGGTCCCAAATAACTACTGAATTGAAAGTAGGGACTTTTGATGAGTAAGCCTGAAACAAAAAAGAAACGATCAGAAAATGTTGAAAATGGTATAGAAATGGCTCTCATTCATCTGGTGACAGAGTCATCACTGTCCAACCCTTTCTGGTACCTTATTCTTCAAACCTCACATAGCTTGCATCATAGTCTAATGCATAAGATTCCACAGGGACACCCAAAACTCAGGGGAGCACAAGTAAAAGACTCAGGAAAAGCTACCCAGACAACCAGATCTCCCCAAAGCACATTGTACTATCACAAAGAAATTTCCCCCAGCTCTCTTGCCTTCTTCCTCATCAACATGCTCAGCTCCACAGTCAGAGTTATGAAAACCAATTAACAGAATGCTAACCAAGTCCTGGCATCTCTTGCTTTTACAAGTTGCCTTTAAACTCTTCCCTAGGATAGGAGAGAGGCTGGTGACCTCAGGTTCTCGGTAGCAGTTGCTGTCTTCCTGCTTTCACAGCTCAACAACCCTGCCTTCTATTTTGTGCTAAAATGGATGTGGGGACCATCTCCAGTGGTCTTGATCCATATCTTATTACTGGACCCAGATGGCTTTGGAGGAAAGAATGAGGCTGGTGACTTTGCACAGCCCTCTCTCACTTAAATCCAACTCACTTGCAAGTCACAACATCACCTTCCTGATGTCATGGTCCTTTTTGATAACAAAGGACAAACAACAACAATATAGGTGTCTATCTGGGGGGAGAGAGGGAGAAAGGAAAAGGTTCACACTTTTATTTACTCAGTTTTCTCAGTCAAGATTTCATTCAATCTGAAAAATCTCTCCAGGAGATAAGCCCGGAAGATAGACATCAACACGAACACACACACACACATACACACTTTATAACTGGGTAACCGTAGCATAATAGAAACCAGTGGTAACTAGCATAACAAAGCCAGTGATGAGGTCCTAGAGGACACCTATAGAATCATAGATTAGAAGAATCATAGAAGCTAGAAGATTTTAGAGGTTATATAAACCAGCCTCTTCCTTTTATAGAAAAGGAAACTGAGGACCAGAATGGCTAAACGTTTTTTTTTCCGAAGACACACAATAGTTTATTAAGTGACAGAGCTGGCATTTAATATCAAATCTTAGCATAAAATCTAATCCTATCATAAGACTCTCAGAGCAATCCTTAATCCAGTTTCTTTACTTTAACCCAGTCTCCTTACTTTATACATGAAGACACGGAGGCCCCTGAAGGTTAAATAGTCGGTCCAAGGTCACAAAGATAGCAAGTAGCAGAGCCAAGATTCAAACCTAGTTCTTCCACATCTCCACAAAAAGCATCCCTTACCTCCCTTGGTTCAGGGTAATCCAGAATGAGGCTAAACTCTAGTTCTTGGTGAGTTATTTCAGGTATATCTGGAGAAAATTACCTCCTAGAAACTAAGGTTCTGGTCCTGTGTTCAGACTTTCTCCTAGGAACACTGTGTGGTTCGCAATTGCACCATTTAGTATTTACAGAAAGGTCAAGGAACTCTATTGAAGTTCTAGGAAAGAGTTTTCCCATGATTTTCACTCAACTAGAAGACAAGGGCTCCTCTCCTTAGTCTGTCTAGGCCTACTGAATCTTCCCTGGGGGTTGACTGGCTACACTCAAGACAGCCTGGAACAGAGGATTTTTATCTTTATTTATAGAGAACAAAGAAAAAAATAATATTTTATTTCTATTGATCTTTGAGGTTAACAGAATATAACATCCCTATGGATACAATGATTATGATCCCCATTTTACAGAGGAGGGAACTGAAGCTCAGGGGGCAATAAGACTTGTTCATGATCACATGGCTAGTAAATATGAAAGGCAGGATTCAATATCAGAATCAGATCCAGCATCACTAGGAACAGATCACATCTCTCTCTAGGGGCATAGAGCTCACCAGTCCAATTCCACTCCCAACTCCTGCCCTCCCACCCACCCCCATCACTCACACACTCACTCACACACACACACACACACACACACACACACACACAGAGTGTGCATTCATTTCACATTTTACTCTTATTTGGAATTCGAAGCATGTTGATAAATTATTTAGTACTATCAGTTAAAGAAAACAGACTTCCCCCCTCATCTTTAGTAAGGTTTCAACACCTAGGAATGCCTGACAGAGCCACTGTTCTTTCTCTCCCTTTCCCCTTCTTCCTTTTCTTTCTCTTCTCCTTTCTCTTCCTTTTCTTCTCACTATGGTAATCATTCTTAATGAAAGGACTGCCAGTGGGAAGTGGTGGATTTGATGGGCCTCTGTGGAAGTGACTCTGAAGGAAGGCCCTGGGTATAGCTAGAAGAAGAATTCAAAGAGGTGATTGACAAAAATGAATTTATAAAAAGGAGTTTGGATGGACCAGAGTGGAGAAGGATCGATGGGTGGAGAATGCAATTATCAGCAAGGGAAATGATCATGACATTGACAAAGATTTTGACTTTGAGATGAAGAAAAAAATGAAGAATTGATGGGATGAGACATTGACCTAACCATGTGAACATCAAGAAAGCATGCCTGAAGCAGAATAAGGTATATTCTAGGAACTATTTTGAAAAATCAGGATATGTTGGTAGGTGTGCACATTTATGGGGGGTATGATATATGCGCTATAGGGGGAACGATATGATTATTTGGGGATAAGAGGAATTATTGTGTATAATTTGTCCAAAAGATCACAAGACTTAGTGCTATAAGGAACAATAGAAAAAAATACTGGTTATGAAGTAGGGGATCTGTCACCTCTGACATTTGCTATCTATGCTACCTATATTTGCTACCTATAGTTCCTTTAACCTATATCGGCCTCAATTTCCTCATCAGTAAAATGAGGGAGTTGGACTATATGGTCTCTGAGGTATCTTCCAGTTCAAAATGTATAATCCTGTCATTTGACAGGTGAGGAAGCTGAGACCCAGAAATGTTAAATGACTTCTCCAAGGTCATGCCAGGAAGTATCAGAGCTGGAATTCAAACCCAGTTCCTCTGACTCCTAAACAGGTTTTTATTTTTTAATTGTGCTTTTGTTGTTGTTTTCGAAGACAACCGATGAAGTCTTGACTGACTTTTGAGTTAGATTAAGTGAGGCAGTTTTGAAAAGTCATCAACTGTACTCTCTTTCCAGAATAACTGAAGTCCAATGGCAAGATAAAATTCAAGACAACTGGATGAAAAGTGGACGTTTAAAGTGGATGAGCAACCCTAAAAAAGGTCTCAGCAGCCCTCAGGCTAGAGGTGCTAGTCCTCCCTGAATACGGTAGTTTACATAGGCATATTTACCTTTATATGTATCCTTGGGGAATTCTTGTGGGAAGGCATGTTTGTGTGGGGGTGAGGTGTGGGGTAGAGGTCGGTATGGCTATCCAGGTGAATTTTCACCTGGATATTTTAATGGAGCTATTGTAATACTGATGTGACTCCCGGGATAAGAAAAGATCAGAACTCCTTTATGTGTTCACACTCAGTAATTCTCATCCATGTCTCTCAATAAAGCCTCCCAGAAAGGATCAGTCCTTAAAATAGGAAGCCTGTCTTCCTCTGGTTCTTTTCATAATCCTTTAATGCCTGTGATATTTATGTATATGATATCCCTCACTTTAAATGCACAATGGGCCTACAGTCTTTTCTAGTCATTTATGTTCTCCATTGATGACCAGCCTGCTATTCCTGCTAGTCCTATCTTGGGGGACACTGTCAAGACCCAGACCAGATGGCCCACTATGGCAGGCATCAAGACCCAGAGACATGGAGGTGAGAATGCAAGGCAAGACCAAATGGAGATTATTACACTCACCTGCATTCATCAACAGAGCTCCTTTCATCTACCAATACTCCACCTGCCCTTCATTTTAGACAGCTATTTCTCATTCTACTTTCATCTTCCAGATTTCATTGTATTCTGGATCCTCTCAAATGACATCTAATCCCATGCTTTCCTTTCTGCTGATTTTTATAAGAGTCCTTCTTTGCCACTAGTTGCCACTTCCACATTCTCTATGTCATCACTTAGCAACTTTTCCTTCTTTGAGGTTCATTCCACCCAAATGTTTCACCCAGTCCTGACATCCCCAGGACATTCTCTTTGCCTTCTATGTGAGTTCAGTTACTGACACGCAGTTTTCCAATCTATCCCAGCTCTTATATTCAATATTCATGCTGGTGTTCCTTCAAATACCTTAACCTCCTAGTTTCTTATTCTGCTCAATGCCCATAATCTACAACTCCATTTCACCTCAGCTACTCATAGGGATCATACCCTTGACTTTACCATCACTCACCAGTATGTCCTTATTTCCACAATCAAGAATTCTGAAGCTTCTATATCTGATCACAATATCCTATTATTTCAGCTTTCTATAATGTCATTACCATAATTATCTCATTCTAAGTCAAGGAGAGATATAATGGTTCCTAAGGTCCATACAGTTCACTTCTCTGAAGCTTTAGGGAGCTTATTTTCAACCAAAAAAGTTATCAATTCAGAGCAATTGCTCTGAATCCCTATTAGGAAAATTTCTACCATTTAGGTGGAGGTTAGGTTCTCTGCCTCAATTTAAATTTAGACCCATCTACATCCATATGAAAGACTCTGTGGTGGAGGCAAAATTCAGGTTACTGGAAATATTTTACTAATGAAATGACAGATTATATTATGGTACCTACAAAGCATATGTATGTGTGTATGTGTGTGTGTCTATACTATAATATAGACAGGCTCCAGCAGGGGAAATTGGAGAAATACTATGCCTTCCCTCAGGACTTACCTCACGTCCTTGAGTAGGTGGGTACATTAGTGTAATGTTAATGGAATATAAAATCCTCACTGCCCATTAATAGGCCTCATGTGGAGCCCAGTAAAGGAAGCTTGCTTAGGGGAGGCTTGCTTTCTTGTAGGAAGGCTTTGACACCTTTTGCTAATTTCTAATTAGGCACTGAGTCATGACGGTTATGATGCCTTCTGGTTCTGAGAAGGTTGAGATTCTGAGTGGGTATATGTTCAGAGCTCCCCAACTGCTCAGATATAAAGACTGCCCAGGTCCAGGAACGTATGGAAAGTGTATAGTAACATTGCTTTGATTCAGGCAGTCAGAGCCCTGTCTGTTGGTTTTTATTTCCCTGCTTGTATTTTCTCTGAAGTTCAGGGTGCTGACTTTTCCCTTGAACTAGCGAATGTAATTCAAAAAGATTGTTGCCCCCTTAAACAGTTATCTTTCCTAGTAAAGTAGATCTAAGAACCTGTGCTAGTAGCCATCCTGGGTATGCCAGTGTGATTGGTACTACAACTGGCAATAGACTTAGTCAGCTGCCCTTAAATTCCTAGAGAACCAATGACCCTTTTCAATGTCAACATTGAGATACCCATCCAAATAATATTCTCTCCCACAGTTCAGACCTACCTTCTCTTCCTTCTTTTGCTGTTTGTCCCTGGGCTGCCAGTTCTTTCAGCTTAGCTCCATATGACTTTGCCTCTTTCTCTCCAATTACAGAACCTCAGAATCTCTATCTGCATCTAAGATTGTTCCTCCATTTTATACAAGTACCAAGTGGCATAACCAACTCCTTCAGGAAATGATTTTGATTGATACAAGGAAACATGTGACTCTGTTCACACCTGATCTTGATCTATCAATTCAATCAATCAATCAGTGACTTTTCTGTAGAGAAGATTTAATCCTTTCACCACTCCTAATCAATAAACTCTAGTGGTTTCTTGTTACTTCTAGAATCAAATACAAGTTTCTCCACTTGGCAGTTAAAGTTACTGACAACATGGACCCTTCCTAGTCTTCTTATACATAACTCCCCTTCATGCACTCTACTATCCAGCCATACTGCCCTGACTCAATCTCCCACTTCTCTGCCTGTGCAATGGCAGTCCCCCTTGCTTGAAGTTTACTCTTTTCTCACTTCTGCCTCTTAGATTCTCTGGTTTCCTTCCAGACTCAACTCAAGTGCTGCCTTATCTTCATGAAGTTTTTCCCGGTCCCACCGCACCCCCAGTTATTAGTGCACTCTTTTCCAAAACTACTTTGTGTTAATTTTTTAATATATTATGCATAATGTAGAGAGAGAATAAAATATGCCCCAAGGATAACATGTGGACAGGCTGAGTCCTCCATTCATATTCTCTCCTCCTTCAGAAAAGATCTCTCCTCTCCCCCATTCCTTATCTCACAGCATTCAGATGCCTACTACTATCTTTCTTCACCAGTTTCATATGTAGAGATGGCCCTTCTCCCTTGCCAAAGCAAATGCTTCCACATGCAGAAGTGATTCCATTTCATCCCCTCTTCTGTAACAGACTTCTTCCACTGTCACCCCTATCATCCCATCTCTCTCTCTCTCTCTCTCTCTCTCTCTCTCTCTCTCTCTCTCTCTCTCTCTCTCTCTCTCTCGGTGTGTGAGTGTGTGTCTGTGTCTGTCTGTCTGTCTGTCTCTGTCTCTCTCTTCTGCTTCCCACTGCTTCTTTACTATTCATAAACACCTCCATGTCTCCTCCAACCTCAAAAATCCCTCACTTGACTCATCTATCCAAAGTAGTTCCTGAATCTCCTCTCTTTTGTGACCAATTCCCTGAGAAAGCTATCATAATCGGCATCTCCATTTCCTTTTCTTCTCATTCTCTTCTTATATCTTTTCTTCTGACCTCATCATTCAACCTAAATGGCTCTCTCCAGAGTTACTAATGACTTCTCTTTTTTAACTTTCTGATGCTTTAATAACATTAAAAAATAAATATTCCAAACTGAATCAGTGGCAAGAATATGGAGAAGGATGGGAATGCTGTGGGATAGAGGAGGAGACCTTGGGAATAAAGCAGAGACTGTGGGCTTCTATCTGGTGTTAATGGGGAGCTCTCCATCTTCTTTAAGATCTCTCAAAATGGGGAGGACCTTTTCTGATCTGAGTCTTTTACTCAGAGACCAAGAAAGGAAACAAAAATCCCCAGACAGGGAGGTCAGGGATTCCTTTAGGTAGGTCAGATGAAATAGATAGGGGTAAAGAAAGCAGATGTGGGCTTTAGGAAGTGCCTAGGATATTGACTTTAAGACATAAGAAGGAGTGGAGCAGGGAAGCAGGTCAGAGAACTAAGTGGATAGAGTTGGAAGCCACTATTTTCATAGTAACAAGGTAAACCAAAAACTTTCAAGTTGAGTGGTTACTGGGAGGCAATGGAACAAGAAAGATAAATAAGATGTAAGAGACACTCTTAGGAGATCCCTTCAGTACCTTTAGCACCCATCCCCTTACATAAAACCTTGGTGCAAACCACATCATCTGCTCTTATGGGCAAGAGCAATTCCCCATCATGTGTCAGCTCCCGGGACCCTCAGGTCTTAGGTCCCTCCCCTTTCAGGAGTCTCTATTCACAGACCATCTTGTTCTGACTTTTCCATTTCACCAAGTTCTTACAGGTTTCCCATCCACTGCCAGCTCTGTCTGACCAATAGTCCTTACAGTGGCAGAAGTTTTGATATATAAACTTTCTCCATCCTGGTTGATCTACACTACTGGCTTTGAGATGGTTGCCATAGAAATCTTCATGCATAGTACATTGACTCACAACAGCTTGAGAAGTCTTCAAAGTTTTCTGATCAGATGATCTTTCAGGTCCTGGAGAAGTTGAACATCTTGGCAGGAGCAGGAAACCTTTTCCCTAGAAATGGGGCTTGGAGGACCAGATGCTCCAAGAGCCACCTCCTCCTCTTTCCTGCTGCGGCTAGCACAGTCTGGGCCTAGCTACCAGCTGAGTGAAATAAAGGGACAGAGAGAGAGAGAGAGAGAGAGAGAGAGAGAGAGAGAGAGAGAGAGAGAGAAATGAAAGAGGGAGAGAGGAGACAGGGTTGTATTCCATAGTCTGTTTATTGCAGACCTATTTCATACAGAGCCAAA
>CM053595.1:62279554-62332054 GCA_028646575.1 Pseudocheirus occidentalis
CAATCAAGACTTGCAAATTAACTCAGTACTTTCTTTAGATTGAGACCATCCACCCAACAAGATTATACTTTCCTTGCATATCTGCCTAATGACCTTTGTAGAACTGGGGAGCTAATGGGGCCAAGGACCCTGAAAGTTTTGGCCTACAACACCTTCCCACTGCAGGACCTATAAGCATCACAGGCAAAGGAGTCAATCACAGAGAAACTCCAAAGCTGGGCCAGTAACTTCTTAATGATCAAATGTAATGGTCTTTTCTAAAGTGCTCATCCCTTTGACCTTAGCCATTGACAATTCCACTCTTATCCTTGTTATCTTGTCTCTAGGTTTCTGTGACCCTTCTCTCTCCTGATTCTCCTCCTCCCTATTTAGACACTTTTTCCCTGTCTCTTTTGCAGTATCTTTTTCCTGATCATGCCCACTAAGCTTCATGGCTCTATATTGGGCCCACTTGTCTCTCTATGCTATTTCACTTGGTGATCTCATCAGGTCCTATAGTTTCAGTGATCGTTTTTTGCAGATGACTCTCAAATCTACTTGTCCAGTTCTAATGTCTCTTGCATCTTCAACTGACTGTTGTTATTATTGTTTAGTGGATTAGTTGTGTCTGACTGTGGGTTTTTCTGGGCACAGATACTGGAGTGGTTCGCCATTTCCTTCTCCAGCTCATTTTACAGATGATGAAACTGAAGCAGTGTTAAGTGACTTGCCCAGGATCATACAGCTAGTAAGTGTCTAAGGCCAGATTTGAACTTAGGTCCTCCTGACTCTAGACCCAGCATTCTGTCTACTGTGCCACCTACATTCCCTATTAGACATCTTGAACTGGATGTCCTATAGACATCTTAAATTCAACTTGTACAAAACTGAATTCTCTTCTTCCCAAACTCCCTTCTTCCTAACTTTTATATTATTATTAATTTTTTTTGTTTGCTTTCTTTTAGAGGAAGGAAGGTAGGGCAATTGGGGTTAAGTGACTTGCCCAAGGTCACATGACTAGTAAGTGTTAAGTGTCTGAGGTCAGATTTGAACTCAAGTCCTCCTGACTCTAGGGCTGGTGCCCTAGCCACCCCCAACTTTTATATTATTGATGAGGGCACCATCAGCTTTCCAGTCACCTAGGTTCACAATCCAGATATTATCCTCAACTCCTCAACTCTCATGCCCTACATCCAACCAGTTGTCACATTTGGATGTTTCTGCCTTCATAACACCTCTTCAAAATGCCCCATTTTCTCCTCTGACACCAGTTTAGTGTCAGGTATAGGCTTTATCACCTCACACCCAGATAATTGTAATAGCCTGAGGGTTGGTCTCCCTGCCTCAGGTCCCTCCCCTTTCCAATCTAACCCCAACTCAGTTGCCAAAGTGGTCTTTCTAAAATGCAGGTCTTATCATATCAACCCTCCCTCCTCTCAATCAATAAACTCTGACACTTCCCTTTTAGCTCAATAACTGTTAGACATAAAATACTCAGTTTGGTTGTTAATACCCTTGATAACCTGATCCCTTTCTACCTTCCCAGTCTTCTAAAACATTATTCCCCTTCATGTATTCTGAGATCCAGTGACACTGGCCTCCTTTCTGTTCCTCAAACATAATACTCCATCTCCCAACTCCAAATGTTTTCACTGGCTGTCCTCTATGTCTGGAATGCTTTCCTTTCTGCTCCTTGCCTCCTAGATTTCTTGGCTTCCCTTGAGTTTCATCCAAAGTCTCCCTTCCACACAACCCTCCACAATCTTAGTGCCTTCCCTCTTTTATCTTGTATATCCTTTTTATCCTGTATATAGCTTATTTGTGAATAGTTTTGTACATCATTTCCCAGTAAACTATGAGCTCCTCGAGAGCAGGAATTATGGGGGAGGGGGGGAGTTGGCTTCTGGGATTTTTTTCTTTCTTTATATTCCCAGCTTTTTACACAATAATTGACACATAGTAGGCACTTAATAAATTCTAGTTGATTGACTGTTGGACAGATCCCCTTTGACAAAATTAAGTGAAAAAATGGACAATAGTCTAACAAAATAGGCAGTCATGGATGGGTTGTCATCTGCATTATGGGAAGGAAACTAACAAGATCACAGATCCATTTGAGTACAAACAGATAATTTAGAAAATTAGGGAGTTAATATTTTCTAAGGGAAGAGAGTCTTCTCTTCACTAAAAGGTATGTTATTAGGTTTATCTGTCAAACTCCTTTAGTTGAATTCAATTTAGGGAAAATGAATTGAGGAGAAATTTTTCAAGAACACATCCCTTATGTGCCATGGGGTCACCAAACTTGCTCTTCAATAGCAGCCAACAACCTGTCCTTTGCCCATACTTAGACCTATAGCTTCCATTAATACAAAGGAATTCCACACCAGGGGTTTGCCAAAGCATCCAAGGCACAGAAAAGACAGCTTTTTTTTTAAACTTCCTAAGCATTATGCACAGTGAAAAATCTATTTAATGCAAGACTTTTGAATATACAGATAGAGAAGGAGATATAGGTAGATATAAACTCTTTAATCACATCTATTCCTTTACCTCTCTTCATATGAGGGTCTTTTGTGGCAGAGGCATTTTTCAAAAACATAGACCCTCTTTTGTTTAATTAATAATCCCCCTAGACATAAATCACCCTAACAGAAAACTCTCTAAGAAGCCCCGTGGTGATGACCTACTTTAAAAACCTTTTATGTTCATTTTTGGTTTACTATGTGTTTTGAAAATTATTGCTCAATAGATGTTTTGGGAAATCAGCATTTCTTTAGTGAGTTTCAGCAACAAGGCCCCATTTTTCCACCTGGGGAGGAAAAGACATTGAGGGCCCTTCTCTGTATCTTATGACAGCCCTACAGGGATAAATCTTTGCTGCCAATCCAAGGAGCTGGTGCTATGCACTACCCCCTCCCTCTGCTAATAACATCTTCAATACCAGAGAAGCAGAATTTCAAACCTTGAAGGGACCTGAAAACATAGAAGAGAGAACAGTAGGAAGAATGAGGTATTCTAGGATCTCAAGGACCCCAAATTCCCCTGACAAACACCCTAGCAAAGCTCTAGAAATTCACCAAAAGGAACAACAATAGAGAAAACCAAAATAGAGGAAAGTTCCTCCATCTAATAGGGGACTGTACGCACACACACACACACACACACACACACACACACACACACACAGCCAGAATCCTGGAGAAATTCTGAGAAACAAGTCATGGTGGGCAGAAGACAAATTACAGGAGACATAGCAGGATACAGAGTCAGATCGGAGTCCAGGCATAGTAGTGTCCAAGCCCAGGCAAAGTAGCATCCAAGGAACCCAGCTAGGGCCCAGCAAGCTGCCCTGTCTGAGGCAGCAGAAGACAGGGCCAGAGCAGCGCCAAGATATATAGTATCTAGGCCCAAGCAGCACAGATCCCAACCCCAGGCAGTGCAATAACCAGAGTCCAGCACCTAGGTAACCCACTCCAAGCTGCAGCAAGAGAAAAGACCAGAACATCTCTTGAGGTCTTTCAGAAATCCTGATAATAGTATAATAAACAAAACCTTGGTAAGGGCTACCTGAACCATAGCAAGGTACAGAGTCAAATCCAGGTTCATAACTGTACAAGAAGGTGACACAGAAAAAGCCAGGACCAAAGCATTAGTCTAGCCACCAGGAGACAAAGCCCAAACCTAGGAATTCCTACAGAAGGCAGGGTTTAGTCTTAGCCATGAATCCAGTAACAAGCAGGGCCTGCTCAAACCATCAAAAAGCATAGGATGGAGCAGAGTCTGATGCAAGGACAAAGTCCCAAACCAGAAGCTGAGACTAAATATATGGGTAAACTAAATATATGGGTAAAATATATGGGTAAATATATGGAAGAAAATGCTGAACACAATGAAGAAATACTTCAGACAGAGGTAAGCCAGAAGAGGTAAGCCAGAAGAAAAAAAATAAAACTCTACAAAAACAAATCAGTCCTGAAGAAAAGGATGTCTTGGTCTCAGGGTCTATAAGCATATATTTGAAAGAAATGAAATAATAGACATAAGATGTAATGCTAAAGTAAACAATAGTTAAAGGGGAAAGAATAGCAAGACAACTCAATAGCTTGGAATAAGCAATAAAACTTACCCAAGAATTGAAGCTGATTTTTAAAATGGGACAAAGTGGAAGCAATGACTCCATAAACAAGAAATACTTTTTTAATCAAAAGATTTTAAAACTAAACAAAAAATGTAAGGTAAATACTATTCGAAACAACTGCCTCAGAAAAGAGGACACGATAATCTAAGAGTCATCAGATGCCTGAAAATCACACTTCCCTAAAGAAAAGCCTAGATACAACATTGGGTTTAGTATTTTCTGCTCAAATGAATTAGAAACAAAGGGCAAAGTAAAAACAAAAAAAAATCCATAAATCACTTCCTGAAAAAAAATTAAAACGAAACTCCCAGGAACGGCATAGACAAATCCGGAGCTTCTAGGTCAAAGAAAAATATGCCAAGGGATAAAAAAAAGAAGAGTTGAAGTATCGAGGAACCACAGTTAAGATGACAGAAGATTTGGAAGGAGTTGAGATAAGAGAGCTTGGGATATGATAACCAAAAAGGGAAACAATAAAGGCCCATGGCCAAGAATGACCTCTCCAGAAAAACAGAACATTATCCTCCAGGGGGAAAAACAAAACTTTAACGAAGGACTTCCAAGCATTCCTAATGAAAAGTTCAGAAATGCGCAAAAACTTTGAAAAACAAAGGGATCAAGAGAAACATAGAAAGATAAATACATTTGATGATTATATGATGATCAATTACTTACATTCTAATGGAGGAGAAGAAATGTGTGCTCTCTCAGAACCCTAAAGTCTTCAAGGGTCATAGGGAAAGTTAAATAAGCCAGTCAGAGGACCTGGGAGTGGTTTTCATTTGTTTTTATCACATTAAGAGGATAAGGAAATGGAAGAGAATGAGTACTATACTGTGAAGGGAAAGAGGTAGTATAGGGGAAGGATTTTACTATTTCATACAACAGGAGAATATGAGATGAAGAATCTATAAATATGGAAAAAGGGGTGAGAGAACAAGCATCTCAAGACCCTTACTTTCATCTGAATCAACCAAAGGAAGGTTGAATATATTTATGCACCTACCTACCTTCACACAAAGAACATTGGACTCATATAGGAAAGTGTGTGGGGACAAAGGGAAGAGAGAGGGGGTTTAAAAAGACAGTAAAGTGAAGAAATAGTTCTAAGTAAAACCAACTTCTCTTCAGGAGATGGAACATTAAAGGGAGATTAAAAGAAAAGAAAGAATAACAAAATATGTGAACAGAGTTTTGAGAAGGCAAGAGAAGATGGCCAAGAGAATAAAAAGAGATCATTTCAACTATAGATCACCAATCTAAAGCAAATTCCTCACAACTTTTTTTTTTTAGAGTTGGGGAAGGAACCAAAGAAAGGACAGAGTAGAAGGAAATACACAAGTAGCAATAACTAAGAAAATAAGTAGGATGGACTCACCCATAAAACATAAAAGTAAACTGATTAAAAAGCAGAATAAACAATATGATATTTAAAAGAAGAACATTTTTTTAAAAAATTAAAAGAGATAAAATGATGAGCTGGAATAAAATCTGCCATGCTTCAGATGAACTAAAAAAAAACAGGAGCAACAATCATAATTTCATACAAAGAAAAAGAAAGAGTAGATTCGACAAAAAGAAATGACCAAGGAAAATGCATCATGTCTAAAAGCATCATAGATAACTAGTCAACAAATAAATATGGATATATATATATATAATATAAAGTGCACACACACACACACACACACACACACACACACCTTAATTTCTCTTTTGTTTGCCAGTTTCTAAATAACTGAAAGGAAAACTTAATCAAATTTCAGAGACAGACAATAGAACCACAATAGTGGATAATCTCAATATAGCCCTTTCAAACCTAAACAAATCTAACACAACAACAACAACAAAGTAAGGTCCTGAATAGAACTTTATAAAAGTTAAAGATGACAAATTTCTGGCAATTACTAAATGGGAATACAAATCCATTTAGATATTTTTCAGCCAAACATAGCATTTTTATTTTTTAAAAAATCAAGAATACTTTGCAAATGCAGAAAAGCAGGAATAACAAACAAATCATTTACGATCTATTTACTCAAGCTTTGATCAACACCAGTCCGTCAGATTCCTCTTTCCTCTGTTTGGAGGCCTAGAGAAAAGTGAACCAAAATTCTCTCCATGCCTTCCTTTAGTGAGGGCAGAAACTCAAACTCTGAGCTCATTCCACTTTGAATCTGTTGCTCTTCCTGGTTTCACTTCCATGGAACAATATGTCCCTGTAAGGTACCTCTTGATGTCTGGTTCTCTTCCCAATTCCACACCTCCATGATTTTCCTGTGTTTTTGTAGATGTTGTCTCCATCTTTAGATTATAAGCTCCTTGAAGACAGAGGTTGTCTTTCTTTTATTATTTGTAAACCTAGACACTTAATAAATGCTTTTTGGATTGGGTTGTTCATATTTCAATAAAAGAATGTTCAAAAAAAGGTGTTGAAATTATTAAAATAAGATACTAAATAATTTCATCCTAAACACCAAGGGATCAGAGAACAAATACAATTAGATATTTTTTTAAGTTTCTCTTGATTCTTGTGTTTTTATTTCAAAGTTCCTACTCAGTTCTGATCTTCTTCAAATGGGAAATACTTGAAAGTCCTCTCTTCAATAAAAATTTCATTTTTGTCCCCATAGGTTTATATTCAGCTCTGCTGGTCAACATAACATTATTTTGCAAGATCTCCTTTTGTTTATAGTGGAAGTTTCCAAGTCTCACATAATCCTAACTGAAGATTAGTGCTCAAAGTGCTTCTTTATAAATGCTTACAACTTTATATGGGAGCTCTTTAATTTGGCTATGATATCTCTGAGACTTTTCTTTTTGTTCTTCTCAGAAGGTGATTGATGTATTTTCTTTTTCTTTACCTTAGATTTTAAAAGATTTAGACAGGTTTCCTTTTTTATTTCTTGAAATACAGTGCTCATGACATTTTGTCATGATTTTCAGAAGTTTAGTGATTCTGAAATCATCTCTCCTTGACCTATTTTTAGGTTAATTGAATTTGATATCAGATAACTTTCTTTCTCCCATTTTTTTCAATATTTTGAGTTTTTTTCAGTATCTCTTACTATCTCATGGAGTCATTGATTTCTGTTTAGTCTATTCTAGTTTTCAAGGAATCTGTGATTTGAGTTTAAGTTGTCTACTTTCTCATCTGAACTATTTATTTTTCCTCCAGAGATTTTATTTCATTTCTGGCTTCATGTTTTCTAGGCATTATTGTAGTCTTTGCAGAAAAATCTGTTTCTTCTTTTGAATCTCTGTTTAAAGTATTATGGAATTATACTCTTTGGGGGGGGCATCTCTAAATTTGTAATAATGCTTTATACTAGTTGGTATTTTCTTTCATTTACACATATCTACAGCTTTAATTCCTGAGTTGTGACTTTCTGCCAGTCTAGGCCCTGCCTTCTGTTGTGCTTTTGGGTGAGGTGATCTATACTCTTTGGTCACACTGTGGGTTTCCTGGATTCCTGTTATGACCTCCATCTTTTGAGTTTAGGTCTCCATGGATCTTTGAGGTTCAAAATGCTGGATCTTCTGGGCCCCTTATGGTCTCTTCTGGCAAAATACTAAGGATCTCAGAAAGTGGAGATGTGGGAAAAATAAGGCATTAATACTCTGTTGGTGTAATGGTAAGCTGATTCAACCATTATTTAGAACAATTTGGAACTATACCCAAAGGGCTATACAACTATGCATACCCTTTGTTCTAACAACGCCATTGCCATTACTAGGTCTGCATCCAAAAAGAGATTAACAAAAGAAAAGGAAAGAGACCTATATATACAAAAATATTTATAGCAGTCTTAACTGGCGGCAAAGAATTGGAATTACCCATCAATTGGGAAACGGTTGAACCAATATGTGATTGTGATGGAATACAACTATGCAATAAGAAATGATGAGTAGGACGTTCTCAGAAAAACCTGGACTTACATGACCTGATGCAAAGTGAAATGTACCGGGTACAAAGTAACAGCAATATAGAATGATGATCAGCTATGAATAACTTAGCTATTCTCAGCAATACAATTATCTAAGACAATACTAAAGGACTTATGATGAAAAATGTTATCCATCTCCAGAGGAAAAAATTGATGGTGTCTGAGTACAGGATGAAACATCCTATTTTAACTTTCTTTATTTTTCTTGAATTTTTTTTGGTTTATGTTTCCTTTCACAACATGACTAATCAGGAATGACTACATGTATGTAGTCTACATGCATGACTACACATGTATAACTTATATTGGATTGCTTGTCTTCTCAAAGAGGGGAGAGGGAGAGAATTTGGAACTCAAAGTTCTTAAAATGAATGTTGAAAGTTGTTTTTGCATGCAATTTGGAAAAAATAAATTAGTAAATAATTTTTTAAAAAAGAAAAGTGATGTGATCAGAGTGGCATATTAGGAAGATCATATGGGTACTGAGAGAAAAAAATGTGATGTACTGGAGACAAGGAGAATGAATAGGAGGTTTGAACATAATAGACTAAATAATTAACATTTGAAATGAAGTGAGATAAAATGAGCAAAGTGAATTTTGTAGGTGAGAAGAGATGAGGTAACAAATTGGGATGTTTGAAACACAAATGAGGAGACATCTGTAAAATGAGGTGTCTCTTGGAAACTCGTTGGACATAAGAGGAAATGGAGCAAGAAAATTCAAAGGTGACTCCCTGATGTTTCAGACCTACATGACTGGAAAGGATAGTCAAAATGACAAGAGGGAAGGACAGAAACAGAGAAGATTGGGGAAAGATATTGAGATCTGATTAGAATATAAATACATCCGCATTGATTAATAATACTGGAGATTTGCAGTTCTACAATGATTTAATGAAAAGTTAACATAATAATACCTATCATTTATATTGAGCTTTAACTTTGCAAAGCTTTTTACATATATTATCTCATTTGATACTTATAGCAAGCCTATAAGGTAGGTGCTATCATGATAAGTATACTGAGACTGAAAGGAGTTAAGTGACTTGACTCTCATACAGTTAGTAAATGTCTAAGCAGGATTTGAACTCAATTTCTTGATGAGAAAAAGTATAGCATTGTAGCTCCTGTAATGTCTAGCTGGGATTTATGTAAATGATGGATTCAATTCAAAAGAAACTTACATTCTAAAGGAGGAAGAACATATGTATATACACAAACACACATATGTATATATGAATATATGTGATCATCAATATATAAGAATATATTCTTATATATAGATGATTACACATATTCATATGTATGTGTATATATGATACCCCCAATTATAGCTAGATAATATCTTAACTACACACACAGACACACACATATATATATATATAAAACATATATTCACACATATATATGTGAGGAATATATATATATGTGTGTGTGTGTGTGTGTGTGTGTGTGTGTGTGTGTGTGTGTGAGGAAGTAACAGAAATAGTGAGTAGGATCAGAGACAAGTGATTGACATGACCTTTCTACAAATTAAGGTGTTAATTTGATTGTTCCTAGAGCTAAATGAATAGAAGTGATAGAGAAGTAGCATGTTCACCACTGTCATGGCATGAATGTACTGGGTCTGAGTCAAGTTAGAAATAGTAAAGTTTCACTCATCAGAAGCCCAAAGTCCCGGGGCAGCAGCTGGATTAGAAATTTGGAGATGACTTCAGCATCAGAGCATCCTGTGAAGATGGCTGGGAAACAACTCTAGGGTAAAATTCTATCAAATTCATTGTAGCTAATATACTAATGAATGTGTATGTGTGTGTATGAGTGTGTGTGTGACTTTAAAGTTTGCAAGGCACTTTACAAATATCTAATTTTATTCTATGACAAACCTGAGATGTAGGTTCTGTTATTGTCCCTATTTTACAGATAAGGGAACTGACGTATATAACTTGTCCAGTGTTGCACAGGTAAGTGTAAGACCAAATTTGAACTCAAGACTTCCAGAAATCTTAATCTATCCATTTTGTCACTTGACCACTTTATTTGATCATCAGATCAGAAAATAGGTGATTTTGTGCTAGGTTTGTTTATAGATAAAAAATGTAACACTTGGAAAGATTAAGAAACTTGCACAAGGTCACATGTCTAATAAGGCATAGAAGCACAGATAGACTGAGGCAGAGAACCAGCAGACCTTCCTTATATTCGGGAGGGAAAGACCAGAGGGAGGGAGGATTTGCCTAGGGCTGATCCCATTCTTACTAACCAGTCTGGGATCAGAATGATTCTTTTCAATGTTAGTCTAGGAAATGTGGTGCAGCAGGAAAAAAGCATTACATCTCAAGCCAGAGGATTCAAGTACACATCCTGTCTCTTACTGCATGGGGGATCTTGTTGGGCAAGTCACAAAATTTCTCTGGGCTTCAGATTCCTCAACTCTAAAATCAAAGGTTGGATCAGATGGTCTAGGAAGTCCCTTCCAGCTGTAAGTCTGTGATCCTATCAGTCAGGTACCTTAATGTCTTCAGATACATACCTCAGTATAGGAAGAAGAGGAAGGAGGAGGAGGAAGAGGAAGAGGAGGAAGAGGAGGATAAGAGTGAGGGGGAAGAGACGGAGGAGGGGAAGAGGAGGTAGAGGAGGTGGAGGTGGAGGAGGAAGAGGAGGAGGAGGAGAGGGAGGAGAAAGAAGAAGGAGGAGGAAGAAGAGGGAAAGGGGGAGGAGGAAGAGGAGGAGGAAAGGGAAGAGGAGAAACATTTATATAAAGCTTTAATGTTTGCAAAACACTTTACAGATGTTGTTTCATTTAATATTCACAGTACTCCTTGATGATAGGTTGTACTATTGTCCCCATTTTATAACCAATACATGTCAAGGTTAACTGACTTGCCCAGGGACATACAACTAGTGTCTGAGACTAGATTATGAAGTCAAGTCTTCCTAATTCCAGGTTCAGCACTCTATTTACTGTACCACCTACTGCTTCAAAATTCATGTGCCTCCTCATCATCAGAATATAACAACTGACATTTATATGGCCCTTTAAGATTTGCAAAGTACTTTATGTGTGTCACTATGTGATTTTCACAGCAGTCCTGTGAAATGGATGCTGCTACTACTGCCATTTTACAAAGGAGGAAACTGAGGCTGAGAGAGGCTAAATGACTTACCCAGGGTCACACAGCTAATTAGTGTTTGAGATAGAATTAGAATCCAGGTCTTTTTTTCCTCCATGTCTATTGTGCTGTCTACTGTGCTATTCTCCTTCTCCAGGATAGAGGGAAGTATGCCCATAGAAGAGAGCCATGTGGGGACATCCCCACTCCAAACAGCATGCTCAGTTCCATAAGACCTAAGGATTAAAGAGAACTGAGTTGAGCTGAACAATTTGGCCAAAACAGACCCAGCTCTAATTTCTTTTTGTCAATCTCCCCAATTCTTTGTAAAAGCAGAAATATTGGCTTGACTCAGAGATAGCGGCAGTAAATTTATGAGGTTATTTTTACAAGAGGAACCTCAAGTGTCATTAGGCATTGCATGTTTTTCCCAAATTCATTTTTCTATCACATTATTAATTAACATTTGTTTAGCATAACCCATGCAGTTAGAGCCAGACTAAATATGGAAGACAATTTCCCTTCCCAGTTGTAGGCAGCTTCACCACCCACACTTATCCCCCCCAGAGGAATTACACATACTATGAAGCAACTTTGTGACAATAAATTTTCAGGGAAACAACCCAAACGAAAAGAATCCCTTCCCACCCGTGGGCCTTCTCACACGCTCACCATATGGGAGACAGAGCATCACACCAACTGGGAGAAATAATTGCGGGGGGGGGGGGGAGGACCTGAAAATGTGAGATTTCTTACAAAATGATGGCAATTTTACAGAAATGTGAATTATTTGGAAAGTCATAAATAACTTGCACTAGAAAGATATAGGAAATGTTTGGCAACTCAACTATAAGGTGAGCACTTGACATAGACATACAAGAGACTTGTCACTTCTGCACAGAGCCTTGCAATGACACACTCATACAATGTTTTTTGTTTTTGTGGTGGTTGTTTTTGTTATTTTTTCCTGATCTTACGTGCTCCCCTTTGTGGTTTGTCAAGGGCAGGGGGAGGAGTTTGGCTTTCACTTTGACTTCTTGGATGAGTTTCCTGGCCTCAGAATTAAAGAAGTTCAGAGCCAAAGTTCTCTGTAGGGCAAAAACCCCCCTCCTTGTCAGTTCTCCCCCATTCACTGCTGGTTCTCTTTATGTGACTTCCAGGACCCTGGATTTCATCTATAGAAGCATAGTCTTCAGGCTGAATGAAACCTCAGAGACCATCATCTCCAACTCAGTTTTGTCATCTGTAAGTGACAGAAAAATCAAGTGAGTTGGCCAGGATCACACAGCCAGCAAATCTCTGAGAAAGGAGTTGAACCCAGGGTGTTTTCATCTCACACTGAGATATCATCCTCTCTATACCTTAGTTGATATTATCATCTCCTAAGGAATCATGGAGACTCAGATGTTGAAAGGGATATTGAAGGATCTTTTCAAGTATTTAAAGGGCTGACATACAGAAGAGAGCTTAGATTTGTTCTGCTTAGCCCTAGCAGGCAAAATTAGGTACTATGAGCAGAAGCAGAGAAAGACACATTTAGGCTTGAAGTCAGGAAAATATTTGCTAACCTTTGACAATAGAGGGTGGAATGGTCTACTTTGAGAAGCAGCAGGCACCTCCATCACTGGAAACCTTGAAGCAAGAGCTGCATGGGCATTTAGTGGTACCAGACACTTGGGGAGGTTCTAGATCAAATAATTAATATTGATCTAGCACTTTGAGGTTTACAAATTGCTTTACTTGTATTACCTCTGCATTGAACTAAATGGCCTCTGGGGTCACTGGAGTCTGTGACTCATGTATTGCTGGCATTCAAAAAAGAAAGAATCCCCCAGAAGGCCAGTGAGGCTGGGACTCAGCAGACAATAGCCATCTTTGGGCTGTTACCAAAGTGTTCCTTCTTCTGGTAGGGCCTGGCAGAGGTTGGGATCCACGGGCATGATCTTTGAGTACTCAGAATCACACCTTGGGCACCTTGATAAAAAGACCAGTGGAGAAGAATTTTAGTGTGTTATTTTTATTATGCAGACTGACCCTTCACATTTGTCCAATACACAACCCTAGAAAAGATGGTGCATATAAACGTGGCACTGTGGTTAGAGGCCTGGGCCGGAAAGACCTGAGTTCAAACCCTGCCTCAGACACTTACTAGCTTTGTGACAATGGGCAAGTCATTTCATCTCTGTCTGCCTCAGTTCCATCTCCCTATAAAATGGAGATAATAAGACCTATTTCCCAGGGTTGTTGTCAGTATAACACATATATATGAAATAACATGTATAAAGTACTTTGCAAACTCTTAAAGAGCTATATAAAAACTAGTTTTTATTATGTTTTGTATTGACTTACACAGGTACCTTTTGTTGTTCCCCCGTAGAGAATAAGCTGCATAAAGGCAGGGACTCTTTGTATTTCAGTCTTTGTATCCCCAGCACCTAGGACAGCACCAGGCACATTGTTGTGGTTCAGTCATTTTTGTTCCGTCTGACTCTTCTTGATCCCATTTGGGGTTTTCTTGACAAAGATACTGGAGTGGTTTGTCATTTCCTTCTCCAGCTCATTTTATAGATAAGGAAACAGAGCAAACAACATTGTGACTTGCCCAAGGTCACTAACCTAGTAAGTGCCTGAGGCCAAATTTGAACTCAGGAAGATGGGTCTTCCTGACTCCAAGCCTATCCTCTCTACTTAGCTGTCCCCTCAGACACACAATAGGTGCTTAATAAATGTTTGTTGAAATGGTAGCACCAATATTTGAACTTGAAATCAGGCTTTCTGACTCCAAGATCTGCGACTTCTAGTCTTAAAAAGTAGCTGAGGCACTAAGAGGTTTAAATGATTTGAGGAGGCAATGTAAGAGGTGGGATTTGAACTCAGGTCTTCCTAACTTGAAAGCCTGCTTTTTATCCACCATGCTATGCTGCACTGGCTGAGAGTATTTCTAAACCAATGAAATCACAGAGCCAGTCCCTGTCCCTATTCCAGGTTTGTGCTTTACAAATGATCAGTGTAGAAATTCTATTCCATTAGGAAAAAAAAATGCTAACTACTAATATCCAAGACAAAGGACCAAGCTTGTTTATGCCAAAATCCCTTTGAATTCTAAGCCTATGATTCTGTGGTTCCAGCTATGCATCTGGGAGCAACCAAAATGAAAAGATTCTCTTAAAAATCCATCCCGGATTTTAGGTGTAATCAGGTAGGTGTATGTACAAGGAGGGCATGTGGGAAGAGGTGTCAGGGCTATTTGGGAAATGTTAGATCAGGATTCATAGGCCTTTCATTTGAAAGGGATGAATCTATTCTAAACTGTCCTTTAAAAAAGGATCAACATCTCTGGCACTTAATCAGGGGTCCTAGTGGGAGTCAAGGACTTCACAGGACTTCACCAGACAAACCTACTCAGTCTCTAAGGTCAAGTTTTCGCTGTTACTACTTGTCAACTTCCCTTCCAGGGGAGACAATGAGATCCCTTCAGGAATGATATTATACAGGCCTAAGTTAGTCCAGAAACAGTCAAAAAAAAATCTAGCTAATGTTTGGGTGGTCCCTGGTGATGCAGTAAATAGAGAATTGGGTCTGGAGTCAGAAACTCATCTTCCTGAGTTCAAATCCAGCCTTAGATATATTCTAGCTGTGAGACCCTGGGCAAATCAGTTTCCTCATTTAAAAAATGAGCTAGAGAAGGAAATGGTAAGCCACTCCAGTGACTTTGTCAAGAAAACCGCAAATGGAGCCATGGAGAGTCAAACAGGATTGAAAAAACAGCTGAACAACTATGTTGGGGTGGCTGCTGACATTCCTCCCACATTGCATTTTTCTGTTCTTTAAAGTCAGACTTATTAAATCATCTGAGCTACTTTCACGTGAAAACACACATTTCTTGTCCTTACACCTGCCTGGTGATTCCAGACAGTTTCTATAGGTGTCTTCAAAGGTGAGATAGAGGGAACTGTTTCTGATTCTACCTGCAGGTCTAAGTAATAGTGATCTTGATTTGGAACCTGAGCAGTTTGGTTCAAGTTCTGAACCTGGCTCTGCTGTTTCTTTAATTACCTTGGATAAATTGTCTCCTCTCCCAAGGTCTCATTTTTCTGATCTGGGAAAAAGCTGAGGTTGGACAAGATGATCACCCAAGATTCATTTCTACCATCCATCTCATGATCCAGTGGTCTAAAGCCAAGGCTACATTCAAGGCTCTCCCAGGGTACCTAAGGAAGTTTGTGTTAGTGGAGTGAGGAATTCAGGTCTCCTGGCAATGCTTGGATCTGTTATCACAAAGGAACAAGGTGTGCAAAGTAGGAGGGGAGAACAACATATAGGAAAAATTGGACCTAGATGAAGGAAGTAGTTGAGATTAGGTTCCCCAAGTATCAATCCCACCAACATGAATATACTGAATAAACAAAGAGACAGAGATTAGGAGACTCCCTCAGGGTAACTGACTGCCTGGATTGTCCAGCAGGACCAGGGATTAACCATCCCCTCTTCCACCTCTCCCATTCTATCTTGGTCACTAGTCCAGGAACAAAGATACTCCCTAAACCTATGCTATTCACCAGGGGAGAAAATCTACTCAGTAGTGGAGTGAGTCCTGGACAGAGTTTAGGACTATATATATATATATATATATATATATATGTGTGTGTGTGTGTGTGTGTGTGTGTGTGTGTGTGTGTGTCTGTGTCTGTGTCTGTGTCTGTGTCTGTGTCTGTGTGTATGTATGTATGTATATGTATACACACATACACATATGTGTATATATGTATGTGTATGTGTGTGTGTATAAACATACACACACTATATGCTATGTAACTATATAGGACTCACTGGCCAAGTGCATTAGCCACCAGACAAAGGGACTGGAAGTCTGCTCTGCTTCCTTGCACATCCTTTCCTCTCCCATTTCCCATTTTCTGCCTTTTCCTCAGTTGATTATCAAATCAAAAATGCTTTGCTACAGGGAAGGTCATGACAACCTACTGTCCTGTGGCCCCACTCAGAATTCCTATTGTGTGGGACACGAAATTAGTGAAAAGCTTCTCAGTCTGGAATGTACCCCCCCCCCAGTGCTGTACCCTCCCCCTTTCTCCTGTCAATTACTTTTATCTTCCTTTGTCTGTCTTCTCCCGCCCTGGTGAGGGGCCTCCCATCTCCCTCCCCTTTTAGTCTCAGTAGCAAAGAGATTGGTAAAGTGAATTTTTCCACCAATGAAAGAAGGCAGTTGACCAGGAGAGAGGACGTCCTAATTAGGTCTTTAAAATCCTAGACCCGATCTTTGGGGCCCTCTCTCTCCCGACCCTGCCTCATGCATCAACATTGGTAAGAAATCCGAGATGGGGCACGATCTCTTCTTATAAATAATAAATTCCTCTTCTTATCTAAGGCATCTCTGTGTTTACTTTTCTAATTAAATTAAGAAAAATGGGTATTTTTTTTACCCCAAACACTATGATCTACAGTAGTAAATCTCTAAAAAAAAGCTCCTTTCCCTGATCTTCATTCTGTGCTCTCTATTACCTATCTACATCAATTCCTTGCTTCCTGTGTTCCCATCTTCCTGTTCCCATAGCCTTCCACTGCACTTTCTGAAGTGTTTGTTCTATTGTTTACTAACTGCCCTTGTCAATAGTCCTTTGGTTTTTGTTGACTTATATTGTTGTATCCCAGTAGAATGTAAATGTCCTGAAGGCAGGGACCCTTTGTCTTTGTATTCCTAGCACCTAGCGTTTGTTGTTAAATTCTTCTTGACTCTTTTGGGGTTTTCTTAGCAAAGATAAAGGAGTGGTTTGCCATTTCCTTCTTCAGATCATGTTACAGATGAGGAAACTGAGACAAACAGGATTGAAGGACTTACCCAGGGTCTCACAGGTAGCAAGTGTCTGAGACTAAATTTGAATTCAAGAAGATGAGTCTTCCTGTACTTCCAGCACTCTGTCCACTGTGCCACCTAGGCGCCCCTGTGTCACAAAGCTACTTAGGTTAATAAATGCCCATTAATGTAGTAAAAATCAGTACTTGAACCTGAAACCAGATCTTCTGACCTCAGATTGAATGCTTTTCCCACTGTACCACAAGAGACATAGGGGAAGACCAGATTGTAGTGGACCTTGAATGCCAGCCAAAGGAGCTTGGACATGATCTGATAGACAGCAGGGAGCCATCACCACATTGTAAAAATGTTTTAGGAGGATACATTCAACAGCACCATGTGCCAGGACTTAGTGGGAGTTATAGCGTGCAGTCCCAAGATCAGTATTGATGCTTGCTTTATACTGTGAGGTCCATGATTGGATGGCTGATGGTCTTCTTTGCTTGAGCCCAGGAGTTTGTGGTCTTGGGAATAATAGGAGACCAGTGTCAAAGCTCTGCATCAGAGAATCAGGCACAATAACTGCTACAGGTCCCCATTTGATGGGACCATTTGCCTTTATTTGTATCCCTTGTGTTTGGCATGATGCTTAGCACATAGTAGGTGTTTGGGAAATACTTACTGACTGATTGACATTTTCACTCAAACATTCATTCACTGGCCAGATTCAACCACTACTTATTTTGATCACACAAATTCAACTCCTGGTCCCTCTTATGCAAATGCTAATGTAGCTGCCCAAGGGCTGGGTTGGGAGGAGTGAATAGTGCCACTACCCTGTACTTCACTGGAACCAGGCAGCATCTGGAATATTCTAGTAAGCTTAGAGCAATACATTTTGGAAAGAGAATTGACTGATTGGAGACCAAGCAGAAAAGATTGGTAAGATTCAGAGCCAGAAAACACCTTAGAAGTTATCTTGTCCAATCCCTCCATTTTATAACAGACAAATCTGAGACCAAGAGAAGTTACGTGACTTGACCAAAGTAACACAGATAGCAAGTGATTAACTTTTGGATTTGAACCCAGATCCTCTAGTACTTTTTGCACTGTGCCACTCTGGAAATCTTGCCATGCTAGGATGGCTGGAAAGAACCAGGAGTGTTCAATGTCTGTGGTTCCCCACATCGCTTTCAAGTAATGAATGTTCTTTGTATGATTCCGGTGAAATTATTATGATTATAGACAACATCTTTTACCACTGAATTGTGTTTTCCCAAGCAAGTAGCAGCAAACCTGAACTGCCTCCCACAAGAAAAAATATACTTCTTGTCTATTTGTGTTGTGCTGTGTTCCGTGCTCTGTTCAGAATGTGAGCCTACATTATTGGTTGTACACAAGTTAATAAAGGCACTTGGACATTCATGCAAAGGGGTGAAAAAGAAAATTTCAAAAACCTTAGGGGCTTCATAGGGGAAAGACATGCTGACTGTCTTCAAACATCTTCATGGGAAGAAGAATTCTACTCGTTCTGCTTAATAGCACCTGGCACATTTACAGATTAAGTTGTTTTTAGACATGTCTGACACTTCACAAGCCCATTTGGAGTATCTTTGGCAAAGAAACCGGAGTGGTTTGCCATTTCTTTCTCTAGCTCATTTTATGAATGAGGAAACTGAGACAAACAGAGTTCAGTGACTTGCCCAGGTCAACCAGTAAGTATCTGAGGCTGGATTTGAACTCAGAAAAATGAATCTTTTCGGTTCTAAGCCCAGTGCTCTAACCACTGTACTACCTCGGCTGTCTTGTCACAGAGTAGATAATAAATGTTATTGTTTGGTTGAGAATGAGGGCTAATGGAAGGAAGCTGAGAATGGGAAGGCAGATGGCAAATGGCAGCCTGACATAAAAAATGAACTTTCTAATAATGAAAACTGTCCACAAATAGAATGGATTCTCTGGTGAGGGATAATGGTGATGATGATTATTATTAATAATCTGATACTGACTGTATGACACTGTCCAAGTCCCCATCTCTTAGAACCTCAATTTCTTCATTTGTGAAATGGGAATAAGAATGCCTGTAGTTCCTACTTTGTGAGGTTGTTGAAAGGGTGCAAAGAGATTAGACTATGTAAAGTGCTAATAATAATAATGATGATGATTTAACATTAATTAAAATTGTTACATTAATAGTTAATATTTTAAACTATGACTTCTTTTTGTTAGGAGAGTTTGGTGAAGACCAACGATTTCCCACCACCAATGCAGATCTGCCACTCATCTAGGATTTTAGACTCTGGGTCATTCTGTGAAGTTTGGATTCAGTCAAAGGGCTGCACTTGAGGACCTAGAGGGCCACCCCCACCCCTGCTCTAGATCATTTTTTAAAAAGCACTTTATTTAGTCTGATCTCTTTTGAACCTCCCAACACCCATACAAGGTAGGAAGTAGGAATTATTATTCCCATTTCACAAATGAGAAAATTAAGGATCAGAGAGTTTAGATGACTTGCCCAGGGTTACATAGCTGATCAATATTGAAGGCAGGCTCTAAAGTCAGAACTTCTGACTCCAAGTCCAGAACAGAGATCTCTGGGCAGAGGTTGAGTGACTATGTGCTGGGTACCTTGTGGAATGGCACCCTGCTCAGGTATCAATTAGACTCAAACTTGATGAACTCTGAGGTCGCTTCTAACTCTCGAAGTTATGGGATACTATGGTTACTTGAATTTGACTTCAAAAGCCTGGCTTCAGCAGAGTCCATCGCTGTGAGCCAGCATTAGGCCTCTCGCATTGGCTCCAGCCTATGTCTCTGGCCTCATCTACCACTACTCCTCTCCTCAAATTCTCTCCTCCATTCAGAGAAGGAGGCAGAGAAACACAGATAGCAGCCCAGGCGGGGCTGCACCGGCCGCTTCCAGCAGCCACCAAACCCCAGCAGGAACCCAGTAAAGCCAGACTGACGTGCAGTCCCTGCATAGAAAGTAAACAGTGGTTGGAATTATGTCCAAACAGTCAAATTTCTGACCAAGGGAGCAGCCTTTGGGTTGGGGTAAGGGAGATAAAGTTTCATCCCTGGAACACAATGGCTCTGCCCCCAGCCTCAAGGCTTCCCAAATCCTCCAACCAAAGGCTTCCCCACTCTCTGGAGGCAGAGCATCCAATCCAAACCAAGATTCAGGCCTCTTCAGAGCAACATGCAAAGATTTGTCAAAGGGGCCGAGGGACCCCTCCAAAGGCTTACTGGCTACATTGTTCTGGGTCTGTTGTTGTTGTCCTTGTTACTGATGTTGTTCAGTCGTGTCTGACTCTTCCTGATCCCATTTGGGGTTTCCTTGGCAAAGATACTGGAATGGTCTGCCATTTCATTCTCTAGCTCATTTTACAGATGGGAAAACCGAGGCAAACAGGGTTAAGTGATTTGCCCAGAGTCATGTGACTAGTGAGTGCTTGAGGCCAGATTTGAATTTAAGAAAATGAGTCTTCCTGATTTCAGACCCAGTGCTCTACCCACTGTGCCACCCAGCTGCCTCTGCTCTGGGGTACTGAATCTCATCAATAAAATGGGAATGATGATGTCACCCAGTATACCAGGAGGTGGTATAAGGATCACAGGACATAATACACATAAAGCTCTTCAGAAACTTTAAAATTATCGGATCTCAGTTTCCTCATCTTTCAAATATGTGGGAGGCACCGGAGCAGACGAGCTCCAGGCCCTTCCACATAGTCCATGCTCCACGAGACACCACAGAAGCAAGACAGGAGGTCACTCAGCACTGGGGACAGGACAGGGAATAAGCATTGATACAGCTCAGACAAGGGACCAGGCAGATTTATCTCATCGGATCCTCACAGCAACCCTGCAAAGGAAGGGGCTTTTATTATCCACATTTTACAGGTAAGGAAACTGAGGCAAGCAAGTTAAGGGACTTGCGCAGATCATACATCTAGTAAGAGTCTGAGGTAGGATTTGAACTTAGGGTTTGCTGAATCCAGGCCAAGTGGTCTACCTACTACATCACCAGTTGCCAGAGGCAGAGGAGTTGGCTTCAAATTGTAGTCAGAAAACCTGGCTTGGAATTCTGCCTCTGAGGCTTACTATTTGTGTGACCTTGGTCAAGTCATTTAACTTCTATCTGGATCCCAGTTTCCTCATCTATAAAAAGAAGGGGATTAAACTAAAATGGCCTCAAAGGTCCCTTCCACCTCTAAAAACTGATCTGTAAAATAAAAGAAATGGCCAATCATCTCTGAATTTCCTTCCAGTTTTAACTAATATGAGTCTATTGTAGGAGCATAGGGACTAAACTTGAAGTTTTATTAACATAGGGAACTTCTGGACGAGGAAATTTCTTGTGCCAAAGAAGGTCAGCTCCTTCTGTGCTATTGGCAGTTGTAGAGATATGCTAAGAACCCCTTAAACAGTTTGTCCACCCAAGTCCACACAGCCTTTACATGTCAGAAGGAAGACCGGAACCCAGATCTTAATGGCTCCAAGAATGTCGCTTCATGCACCCCACTATATCTGCCTCTATAGTAATTCTGGTTTTTATTTCTTGTTTCTAAAAGTATATTCTTTGTTTTGCATGATTGCACATGTATAGCCTGCATCAGTTTGCTTACCATCTCAGAGAGTGGGGTAGGAGGGAGGGAAGGAGAGAATTTGGAGCTCAAAACTTTTTTTTAGTGTTAAAAATTGTTTTTTACATGTTATTAGGGGGAAAATAAAATACTTTCTAAAAAGAAAAGAAAAAACTGTTATCATACTTTAAGATGCTTGCATATATTCTTACAAAATGAACAGAAATCCCCACAAAAAATCTAATAAACAAAATAAGGAATTAAATCCTGCATAAAACCATATGCCTCAAAATATTTACAGCTTGCTATAAAGAAAATATTTATATCCAAACACATATACACTTCAACAAAATAATAATAATATTTTACTTGTGGTGTTCTGCTCTAATTTTTTCCATTTGTATGTTTATTTTGCTTCTGTTTAAATACATATGCATGCATGTATATATGTATGTGTATATATAAGTATATGTTATATATACACATGGCGTGGTAGCCTGTCTACTTTAGCACTTTCAGCCTCACACAGGACACTTTCTATGGGGCCTTTCTTCAAGTAGTAACTATTTGGCTACCCCATTTATCTGGGACATTAGACAGTGAGTTTTCTGAGGGCAGACACCATCTTAAATAATGATTGTTTCTTCTGCACCTAGCCCAGGGCCCTGCAAATAGTGTTTGATTAATATTTGCCAATGAAGGGAAAGCTTTTAACCCCAAGTTAGTCGGAAGCTGATCACATATACAGCAGTGTGGTGATAGCATTTTAAGACTGTAAGGGACATAAAATGATCATTTGGTGACCCTGAGTGCCAGAGAGGAAAAATGACTTGCCCAAGGTCTCCCAGAGGGAGCAGGGGGCAGGGACTTAACCCTCCCTCCCCCCTTTCCAGCTCCAAATCCAGCATTGTTTCTACCACTCCTTTCTCTTAAAGGGTCAGTGGCAGCTGCAGATAGAGTCATCCTTCATGGGATTTAGGATTCTCCATACATCTGTCTCTCTTACCTCTCTTTCTTTGTTTTACATTACTCCCTTCTGTGACTTCTAAATCTCAGCCAAACTGCTCTCCCAGCTGTTCCCAGATCTTATCCTGCATCTTCAGCTTCCATGGATTCTCCCAGGCTATCTCCTGCCCCTGTAAATGCACTGCCTCCAAAACTTTCCCTGGGAAAATTCTTTCCCTTCAAGGCTCAGCTCAGGTGATACCTTTTCCATGAAGATTTCCTCCTTTCCACCACCCACCCCACCTGCTGAAAATGAACTCTGCCTCTTTCATTTTTCCTAGAGTTTTTTGTCTAGATTTCTCCCCACCCCCACTCTGCTTTATATTATACTAATCAACACACGTGACATAATCTACCCCTTCCTTCCACCTCCCAATAGATTGTACACAGCCTAGAATCTGGGACTGTCATGTTTTTTCATCTTTGCATGAAACTGAGGGCCTGGTACTCAGTAGGCACTTACTGTATGTTTTTTGAATGGTTGGATCTAATCCTGCTGTTAAAGGTGTCCTTAATTTCTAAAATCTTAATCCCTTGGAACTAAACTAGATCCTAGATGGAGAATAAGAAGGGACCTTAGAAGTCTACATATAGTCTAATAATACCTTCATCTCACAGAGTAGGAAACTGAGGCACAAAGCAGTGAGGTGCCCCATCCAAAGCCTCCTGACTCCAAATCCAGAGGTCTTTCCCCTCTCACCTCCCACCTTCCTACTCCTCCTGTTCCCCATGATCTGCCTTTCCCCTAAAGACAACGCAGATAAAACAATCCTTCCTCTTCCTTGGACAGCCATGGAAAATGGTGAGAGAATCCAATCTCCAAGGTAGGCTCTAGCCCAGCTCTTCCCTGGCAACTCCCAAAGCTTGGCATCAGAAGGGCTCTCCATGCATATGCTTAGGACTTTAGGAGAAAGGCTGCACAATACAGTGGCAAGAGCAGTGGATTTGGAGTCATAGGATCAGGGTTTGAATTCTGTCTCTGCTTCTTCGTTTGATCTAGGACAAATCATTTAACCTCTCTTGGCCTAGTTAGAGCAGATGGAAGTTGGACTGGATGATCACTAAGGTCCCTTCCAATTCTGAATCAATGAGCCGGCAACCTGGATTCAAATCCCTCTTCTACCACTCATCTGTGTAACCTTAGGCAAATGACCTAGCTTCCCTGAACCTCGGTTTTTCCCTCTGTAAAAGGGGGTAATTGGATTAAATTACCTTTGAAATCATCTAGAATTCTATGATTTAAGAAGGGTCTCTATGCAGTTGTGACCATTAATGCTACACATACACATATGCACGTGGATGTTTCACACACTAGTCTCTCCCCAACCCTCTGAGAAGGCCTCGTTGAAGTAGAATTCTGCTCACCCCAAATCTTCCTCCTCTGGAAGGCAGGGAAACCACAGAGCTTGGCCCTCCCTCACCCCTGTAATCCTTAGATTGGTGATTGATGTTCTGCTGGGCCACCTCCCTCAGCCCCACACTGTGGCTGGCCCAGCCTTAATCATGTGGTGCCTCTGCTCCTAGTCAAAGCTGGACTGGGAGCCAAATACCCACTGGCCCACCCCAGCTGTGGCAGGCAAGGCCTTGGCCTGCTGTCTCCAGCCCAAACCACCCATTAAGAGTCTGTTTAGCCCAGACATGGGGTTGGGTGGTTTATTTTACTACTTTTTAATTACTCTAATTGAAGGGAAGACTCTCTTTCTCTAAATAAGTAGCTGCCCCTACACTCTCTTCTGCATTTAAACTCTCCTTCAATGTTTCCAAGCCTCATAAGCATCGTAGCATTGAAGTTGGGGAGGAGTTGACAGGGAAAGAGGTGGGGATGGTGTGTTAGGAGGTAGAACAGATGCATTTCATTAGCTTGGATTGGCTTATAGGTCAGCCTGTACAACAGCACATAAACATAAGGAATCATAGAAGCTCAGAACTGGAAGGACGCTCAGAGATCACCTAAGCCAACCTACTCATTGCAGTCAAGGAAATTGAGCCATAGAGAGATTAAGTGACTTTGCTCATGGTCACACAAACACTAAGAAATAGCATGGGTATTATGGAAAGACCACTGAATTTGAAGTCCAAGAAACTGGGTATGAATCCTAACTATCTGTTGTCTATCCATTCATTCATTCATTCATTCATTCATTCATTCATTCACTTGCTTATATTTTTCCTTAGTTGTTGCCTGTGTAGGCTTGGCAAGGCCACATAACCTCCCTAGTCCTCAGTTTCTTCATCTGTAAAATGAAGAGATTGAACTAAAAGATTTCTGAGTTTTCCATTCAACTCTGAATTTGTGATTCTCTTACTCCAACTATGGAAAGTAGAAACAATCTCTTTAAGAATATTGCCAACAAATGGGCATTGAGTTTTCTCTGGAAGACTCCTAGTAATGAAGAGCCTATGACCTCCAGATGCATCCTAATCACTCCCATTTGGAGTCTTTTCTCACGGTTAAGAAATGGTTTCCTTACCACAAGCCTAGATCTGGTTCTCTGTAGCTCTTGCCTGTCAATCCCTGTTCTTCTCTGTAGGACCAAAAAGAGCAAATCTATTTGCTCTTCCTCATGACAAAGCTTCAAATACCTGTTCACATCGATTCCTACAATCCCACCCTGTACCCCAGTCTTCTCTTCCTTTGTCATCTTTCCTCTAAGGGACCATCTTGGAGAAGATGATTTCCTCCATAAAGAGTTAAAGTTAAAATTTAGGGTAACTTAAGTAAATTCTAATTCCAGTTGTCTTAAGGAACTTCCTACCGAGAGGAAGTGACACCATGAACGATATTACCATACAGCTTGGTAGGATCTTGGCTGCCTTCCTCCCCCCACCCACACACATACCTTTTAATTTTTTAATTCCAAATTTAATGAATATACAAAAACAATATTTCCATGTACAAAATAGAATAGAAAAAGAGGATTACATGTGAAAATATGAATCCATTATGTATGGCTTGTTCTTTAAAATAAAACTATGCCATAAATTTAAGATCTGACTGTCACAGCTACTTCACATGTCTGTATTTCCTTTTGACCTTTCATTTGTCCCCTTCTGTGCCTTTATAAAATATTTCAATCACCCTCTTTTCCCTGTTTTTGGGTAGCAATCTTACACCTAGCTCCCTCTCTTCCATAAATTCTACCCTCTCCCAAATCTTTAAAAAAATTGTTGCAACAAATGCGCCAACAAAATGAATTCACATATTTGTCATGTCCAGAAATGTACTCTGCATTCTATACTTTGGGTCTATCACTTCTCTACCAAGAAGTAGGTGGCTTGTTTCCCCACAAGTCTTCTGGATTCATGGTTAATCATCACATGCAACATTGTTATTGTATAAATCATTATCATCATATAATTATATCCTAATTTATCGGAAACTATGCTTTCATTATTTCTATGATAAAATAATATTCTGTTGCACTGATATACAATAATTTGTTCAGTCACTCCCCAACTGTTGGGTACACCCTTTGCTTCCGGTTCTTTGACACCAAAGGCTGCTATAAACATGTTGTACATAAGGTTGCTTTTCCTCTTTCTTCTATTTCTTTGGGATGTAGGCCTCTTAGTGCTATCACTAAGTCAAACAGTATATAAAGTTTAGTAACTTTGGTGCTCATAATTCCAAACTGCTTTTCAGAATGGTTGGACCAATTCATAGCTCTTACATCAATACACATCAATAGTGTATGAGTGTATGTATCTTCCTACTGCATATGCACCATCTTGCAGAAACAGGCCTATAGGGCCTCTCCCATTACTATCATAGAATCCCATCCTCTAGACCAGTGATATTCAGACTTTTTAAAAATTCTGAATTCTAATTAGCATTTTTACTCCTTGGGGATATATGCTGAAGGAAGGGATGAGGAGGGGACATAAGATGGGGCATTAGGGATGGTGAATTTTTTAATAGCATGGTTCCTGTGATGGTTAAATTAAAACTATCCTAAGGGGTCAACTTGTGGTTTAGAAGGAAGATTGGGAGTTTAGCTGAATCTCTAATTAACAACTGGAAAGGTGGAGCAGAGGAATCATAATGTATAAAGGAGAAGTGTACTTGTGTTGGAGACAAGCTCCGTGATTGGTTATTTCAGAGAGAGTGGGATGCTACCTATCCCCTCACCCTCTGCTTAATTAACTATTGAAACATGACATCAGCTACTGCCCTACTTTAGAGTATGGGGTGTTCAGGAAGAACTAGCACTTCAGATGCAGGAGCTTGTCAAGTCCTTTTCAGAGCCTCTCATCCACTTTTGTAGTCCACTGTTCAACTCTCACCTGTAATTCCGATCAGCTATAACATGCACAGTATGTCATAAACCTGAGAAAACCATGCTGACGGACAGGCTAAACCAGAAGGAGGGTAACTGACAGGCCTCAAACTCATCACGGAGCTAGGGGGGTATCTACCACAAGTATGTGAAGACTTCCTCTGCTGTAATAGGTGGATGAGAACAATGTGTTCCAACAAGCCACAAAGGCAGCTGGAGGAATTATGGTGTACTTAGAGCTCGATCAGACACAGACATCAAGCTCATCCACTGAATCCTGGGCTATTGCCAGTTGTCTTGACTTCTGTCCTGATTCTGGACTTCAGTGACCATGGAAGAAAAAGTCAGACAGATGACTTTGTGCCTCACTTAAACCCAATCCATGCACAAGTGAAGACATCAGCCATTATTGTGATATCATTGGTTCTCTTCAAAAACAAAAGATGAACAACAGAGACCACTATAGTTGACTTGAAAGTACTTCTAACCAGTTCGATAGACTTGAAAAGTAATTATTTTAATATTTCAAGGATCCATGAATTTATCTTTGTTCTTAATCAATGTAGTATGGAGGGTCCAAGGCCATGCAAAAGATAGAGCTACGGGACAAAGTTTGAATCCAAGTCAGTCTCCTGAATCCAGCACAACTGCTTCACTATATCCTAAGGGATGAAATCTTTACCTTCTTTTCCTATTAACCATCTGTCTTTCTGGTTCAGAGTTTAAGGAAGAGGGGAAAAAGTCTTCACAGTCATGCCTTAGAGCTATCATATAACAGAGAACATCATTATTTTCCTCTTGCCAGTCAGTCAAAAACACATGCCTAATTTGAGGATGAAAATGGTGTGAGTAGTGAGCCATGCTCCAGCACCTTCTTCTCATACTCTATATCATAATTCACTATCCTGAGTCCCTTCCCTGAGGACCCTCTCTTCCTAAAGGCTAATGTGATAAACAAATTCGTGCTGTCAGCTATATTAGCTTAATGTGTCCTTCTTCTAAAGGCTATTTGTATTTTAACAAGAGACTTTAACCCAAAGAAGTGAGGAATGTCTTGCTCCGACCATATCAGGAATATTGTGTTAAGTTCTGAGAACCACCATCAAAGTCAGCCATTGGCAAGCTAGGGAGCATCCAGTGATAGGCTAGTGAAGGATATTGAAGGTGTATCATATAAGGAAATGAGAGTGCTTAGACTAAAGAGAACAAAGAAGGTGGGATGAGACACCTATCTTCAAGTACATAAAGGACTGTCCATCCATATGGAGCTCTGATTAGAGCTGTACTGTTTGCCTTCACATGACTGGACCAGGAATAATGGTCAGAAGATGCAAAGGAGTTAATTTTGGCTTAATGTCAGGAAAAAATTCCTTATAACTAGAACTGTCCAAAAGGGAAATGGGACTGCCTTAAGAAGAAATGGTTCTCTCTCTCTCTCTCTCTCTCTCTCTCTCTCTCTCTCTCTCTCTCTCTCTCTCTCTCTCTCTCTCTCTCTCTCTCTCTCTCTCTCTCTCTTTCTCTTGCTCCTCCTCCCTTGCTTCCCTCTGTCCTCCATCCCAATTTATCCTATCTATACCTTGATTTTACAGAATTCTTTATATGCTTTCTCCCCCATTACACTGTGAGTTACTTAAGGGCAGAGACTTTCACTTTTCTTTGTGTCCCCAGAACCTAGAATGGTGCCTAGCACATAGGAAATGCCAAATAGATGTTTACTGACTGACTCTCACTGAAAATCTTCAAGCAGAGGTGGTATGACCACTGGTTGAGTATGTTGTAGTATGGGTTCTTTTCATGAATGAATGGATCTAGATGGCATCCAAGGCCCCATCCACCTCCAAGATTCTATGATTCCTTCACATTGACTCTTCTCCCATCTGTTGGTAAAAACCTATGGATGGTACCTCCTCTGATCTTAATAATATTCACAAGCCCATACACATCTCATTTGTACAGTTTGCAGGGCATTTTCACATGCATCATTTCACTAGAATACAAAAAACAAAGCAAGGCATCTCAGTACTAGATGAGACCTCTGAGGTCATCTTGTCCAACCCTTACCTAAACAGAAATCGCTTCTACATACCCTCAGCAAGTACATGGCCAGCCAGCAGCTAAAGCAGGCAACACTGGCAAACATGCTACCTCTTGAAAATCATCTGTTCTACTTTGGTCTGTCTTGAATATCTGGCCACTGGACCCACATGGTTCTGGAGGAGAAAGTGAGGCTGGTGACCTTGCACAGTCCTCCCTCACTCAAATCCAAGTCCACTGCAAGTCACGTCATCATTTCCTTGTCCTTTTCGAGAAGGAAGGACAAACACAATAATAGTACAATTGTTAGGGTATCTTTCTTTACATTGAGCCTAAACCTGCTTCTCTGAAGCCATTATAAATGTTCTGTACCCCTATCAGGATGACGGGGTATATGATCCCCATTTTATCCTGAGACTAGGAGATAGGAAGTGATGCCCATGGTCTCACAATGATCTAATGGCAGATCCAAGACTAGAACCAAGGTATCCTGCCCCTGCCACAAGGTAGCTCTCTCCAGGCATCACTGCTCACTGCTATGCATGAGAAACTCCTCATCAGTCTCACTCATTGTCTTCTATAGTCTCACCTCCAACCACCTTCCAAGAAGCTCACATCCCATCCAGCTGCCCACCTAGAACAATATGTTTCTTCTCAACTAGACCTGATATCTAGACTCCCACACTAGGGCTGCCAGAATGCAAGCCCTGATTCCTGGGCAAGTTAAGCCACTTATCTCAAGAAATACCACCCTCGGGCCCAGCCGAGTTGATTGGTAGCTAAGTGCAAATTAGCCTACTTAGCCCACTATATCTACAGATTGGTCCTACACTCCAGATCACGCTTCACCTTTTTTTTTTTTACTACACAGCTATCTATCTATGACATTTCACCATCACCCCTTCCTTGCACTGCACCTCCCACCTCCCTTCCTAGTCACCACTTCACTATATGCATTGTTTTTCCCTATTAGAAGATAAGCTCAGGGGCAGTTAGGTGGTACAGTGAATAGAGCACAGACCCTGGAGTCAGGAAGACATGAGTTCAAGTCCAGCCTCAGATATTTGACACTTACTAGCTGTGTGACCTTAGACAAGTCACTTAACCCCAGTTGCCCTGTTTTCCCTGCTCCAAAAAAAGATAGGCGCTTCGAGATGTACATTATATATATGACATATATATAATGAGATATACATTATATATACATATATACATATAATGAGATATACATTATAATATAATTGAGATATACATTATATATGTATATATAATATATATTTCTATGCATGTGTATCTATACATATATACTCTACATACATATATATATACACATATAAAATTTGTATCCTTGTACTTAGGATATTTTCTAGTATATAAGCAAGCAATAAATGCTCCTTCATTTGGAGTATATATTAGATAAGTTTTTTAAGAGTTATTTTTTGTGTTTTACAGGATTTTGACCAAAAGGGCAACTCATTCTACTCTAAGAGAAGTATGGCTTCTATACAGCCTTATACAGCTCTAACCCCTCGTCATTTCATGTCTAGACTATTGAAATATATTAGAATCCGCCCTCTGATGCTGAGAGCTCAGTACTCAGCTTCAAGCTGAGTATAGATCGAAGATTCCATGTGCAACAGGGTACACAAGTTGGGCGATTCTACCTAGGAGACCTTGAACCAGTCACTTCCTTTGTCTGATTACTTAGCTTCCCTATTTGGAAAATAAGGCTTGAACTAAATGATCCTGAAGATCCCTCCCTGCCCTGCTATTTTGGTAATGCTACTTCCACATGATTGATTGCCTTTGTAATCCCACATATTTGATTTTATGCATCTGAAAACATTAACTTGAGAAGGTGTCTATAGTTTTCTCTAGACTTCTGAAGGGGTCCATGACACACAAAACTACACTTGTATAAGGTTTCTCCCAACTCGACATTCTGTTTTCTGTATACTAAGGCTCTTTCAGCTCTGAGTCCTATCATCTTCTGGTCCTATGTCACCGCACAGGCTAAAAAAGACATCCGCAGGGGCGGCTAGGTGATGAAGTGCATAGAGCATGGGCCCTGGAGTCAGGAGGACCTGAGGTCAAATCCAGTCTCAGACACTTAATACTTACCAGCCATATGATCTTGGGCAAGTCACTTAACCCCAATTGCTCTGCATGCCCCTTCCAAAAAAAAAAAAAAACCAAAAAAAGGACATCCTCAAAATCCCACAGGTGAATCCTGGTTCTGAAACTTACTAGCTATATAACCCTGGGCAAGCACAGCAGTAATCTAAGCCTCATTCATGTCATCTGTAAAATGGGATAATAATCCTTGCAGTGTCTACCTTACAGACTTATTGTAGGGAAAGTGATTTATAAACCTTAAAGCTTAGAAATGTTAGTGACTGTCTTAAAAACCTTTAGATTTTGATGAGTGTCCATAATGCTGCCTTTCAAGACTTTGGAGAATAGTCCCATGATCATTCCATTTATCACTTTAATGAAACTGTAAGGGAATGAATTTACACCTAGAAGGGATGTTCAAAATCAGTGAGCCCAGCCTCATCATTTTACAGCAGAGGAAACTGGGGTCTAAAAAGATCAAGTGGCTAATCCGAGGAACCATGGGTTACATTCACTAAGGCAGGATTCAAACCCAGATCCTCTGACTCCAAATCCCAGGCCTCTCCAACCTTACCACACTATCATCTTTGTCCTATAAGACCCAACTTGAAAGTCACTTCTTCTATGAAGGCTTTCCTATGCTTTTTCTACTGCACTACCCTGTCTCTGTTTAGCCATTTTGATCACACCCCAGCCACCCATCACTTTTGTTATTAAGAAGGTTATAATGCCCATAGAAAAGACAGAACCACAGAGAAAAGCAACCTATACCTTTAAAAGGATTCTGCCCAGTTAACTAACATGGGATATCTGAGAACTGGCTTCCCTAGCATAAACACTGGCAGTGTAAGCACTAAGCCCTATAGAAATTAAATGAAATGAGATGATTCCTAATAGTTCAGCCATAAAACAATCAGGCAGTGACTGCTCCAGGCAATTGCCAGGCATCTTGGCACTTTCAATGAGGAAGAACAAAAGAGACAAAGCTGAGGTAGGAATGTATAGGATACTAGTGTTCACCAAGGCCCATCCTGCTTCGAGCCCATAAATCTCCCCTGCGACCCAGACAGGCCTTCGAGCCTCCCTTACTGTTCATGATACATTAGGCAGGCAGCCAGGGAAGCAGGGTATGATGGAGGCCTGGGATGCGGGGGGGGGGGGGAAGGAGGGACAGGGGTTGGGGGTGCAGAGAGAGGGGGAGGGGAAATGGGGCAACCTGAGTGAGAATCCTTTCTCTGACATAGACTAGCAGTGTGTTCGTGGACAAGTTAAAAACTCTGAATCCCAGTTTCTTCATCTGCAGAACAGGAATGAAAGTATCTGAAAATATTTTATAAATCTTATTGCTATATAAATGACAATTATGATTATTCAATTCTTTTTATCTTTATTTCCAATGACATCAAGACAGAAACAGTCCAAAAACAACCGATAAATGAGAAAATGCTTAATAAGAGATTACTATGTGTCAGGCATGGGCTAAGCATTGAGGACAGGGAGAAATAGTCAAAACAGTCTCTACTCTAAGAGTTAGCTTGTTATTATTTTATTTATTATTCATTATCTTATTCATTTTGCAATTATGTTATTTTATTTATCCTGACATTATTTTATTTAATTTATTCAGATTTTATTGTTTTATTTATTATTTTATTTATCCTGCCATTATTTTATTTAATTTATTCAGATTTTATTGTTTTATTTATTGTTTGTTATTTTATCTTGCTATTATTATTTTTATCATTCATTAATTTATCTTACTATTGTATGTTATTTTATTTATCCTGCTGTTGTTTTATTTATTCATACTTTATTGTTTTGTTTATTTATTATTTTATGTATCCTGCTATTATTATTTTAGACTTTTGTAAACTATCCTGCAGGTAGATAAAAATGATAGACTTCGGTAATTGGATAAAACAATTGGGATGTGGATCATCTTTTGACTCACGAAAAACATGTAGACAAGAGCAGCATCAACCACAACAGATAGCATTTATATAATGCTTTAAGGTTTTCAAAGCATTGAACACATTTTATCCGATTTGATTCTTACAACAACCCTAGGGGGAGAGGTGCTATATGATCCCCACTTTACAAGTGAGGAAACTGAGGCTAAGAGAGATTGAGTGAGTTACAGAAGTGATTCATACAGCTAAAAGATATCCAAGGAGGGATGAACTCAGGTCTTCTCTAGGCTGGGGATGTAGGAAATGATGCCCCTTGCCCCTGATCTTCAGTTCTCTCCTCTAGCCTGGAATCAAAGCCAAATACCCCACTGCTTCTGTACTCACTTGGTGGGTGTGTGCTGGTTCCTTCTTGCCCCTGCCCACTCTTCACAGCACAGCTAGGTTTGGCGTTCCTCCTCAGCGGAGGTTCCTTCCATCTTCCCTGGCTCAAATGCCCAAATGCCCTCACTATCCTGGGGTAAAAGTTCCTGTGACTGGGGCTGAGGCAGCCTCTCAAACCAGCCAAATTCAGGGCTTGCTGCTTGCTGTTTAGGTGGCTTGTGGCTTGTTGTTAAAACAGAGCCTAACCTGGAAGTGTTTACTCTTCACAGGGACTAAACTTTTTATTGGGATTTTTCTTTGGATCTTCTCAAATTAATCCAGGAAGACCCGGATTGTGTCCCTATTCTTATTTATCTCCATCCTCACTTTTTTCACCCTAAAGTGCTATTTTACCTCTTGTGGGGGAGAAATCTTGAGAGCTTTGAATTTTCTGACCTTCTCTGCCATCGTCCCAGAATCCTCTGAGACTTAGCTATTCTGATCAATACAATGATCCAAGAAAATTCCAAAGTACTCAGGATGGAAAATGCTATCCACCTCCAGAGAAAAGACTAATGGATTCTTATTGCAAACTGAAGTACAGTTTTCTCGTTTTATTTTTCTTGGGTTCTTTTTACATAACATGGCTAATATGGAAATATTTTTCGCATGATTTTACACGTATGACTTATATTTCTTGTCTTTTCAGTGGATGGGCAATGGGTGGGAGGGAGGGAGAGAATTTGGAACTCAAAATTTTAAGAAAAAGAATGAGAAAATAAACCAATAATAAATATTTGAAAGAAAAGTAAAGGTACTGTGAAACTTCTGAGCAGACATGTCACTTTCACCTCAAGCCTGCACTGTCCCAATCACTCACAAAGTTCATATTTGCTAGACAGTCAGGCAAGGCTCTTTACATGTTTCCTTCCAATTCACTATCTTGTCAGTAATCACCTTTTAGTCTCAGAAGTGCTGTAGTTGCAGGATGTATCTCCCTCTATGAAGCCAACACTGAATCAGGAACTCAGGAGAATGTGAAATATTACAACCTCTAGTATTTGCTTTTCAGTTGTTTCAGTCATGTCCGACTCTTAGTCAGCCCATTTGGGAGTTTCTTGGCAGAGATACTAGAGTGGTTTGTCATTTCCTTCCCTGGCTTATTTTACAGATGAGGAAAACTGAGGCAAACAGGGTTTAGTGGCTTGCCCTGGGTCAAACAGCTAGTAAGTGTCTGAGACCAGATTTGAACTCAGGAAGATACATCTGGCACTCTATTTACTGCACCATCTACCCATCCCATCTATTTTTAAATGGTTCTTAAATTTTTATATATCAATACTGGCTCCAGGCAGTTGTGGTCAATGATTCTTTCTGTAACGATGCTCCAATGCCAGGAGTTTATATTCTAATTCTCAAGGATATTTAGGGGTCTACATTTATAGTACAAAGGTCTATTATCCATTAATTGATGAAGAATTGTAAGCCTGTGGTGTCTAATTCTGGTCACCTGATTCTATCCTTTTAAGTATCTGGTAGGTACTAAATTTGCATAGCCTGCAGTGATATGTTACAGTTTCTACAACTTCAGTGATAATCTTCATTGACTAATAAATCCAGGATCTTTACTGAAAATCATTGTACATTTTTCTGGTTGCAATAACCTGATTCTGAATCATTGTCATAAAAATCCTCCCATAAATCTGCATAACAACCATCTTAACTCTCTGTGAATCTCTGTGTTTTAAGTGTTTTTCTTCTAAACAACATACAGTCGGATTCTACTTTCTAATCCATTTTGTTATCTTCATTTATTTCAGGATTGAGTTCATCACATTCAAAGTTATGGTTATTATATTTTTTCTTGTATCCTATCATACTACAATTCTTCTTTTCTTTCCCCTTCTCCACCATTCCCCTCTCTTTTCAAAGAAAGAAGCGGATACTGAAAGAAAGTAGTGATTAATATTAATTACTTCTATTTGGAATAATCTGATCATGCTCCTTTGTTTTTCTACCCTTCACACAACCCCAGTTTAAATTGTTGAGTTTTGCTGTTCTTTAATTGCCTTTTAATTTTCCTTTATAATGCATCTTCTATACTGGAAGTGTGTTTTGATTGTGGCTGTTCCCTCCGTTATTCCATTCTCCCTCTTACACTTCTCTCTTCCCTCTGCCTGTTCTCACCTATTTCTCTATTAATTCTAATACATTTCTCTACCACATTCTCTCTTTCCATGTGTGTGTGTGTGTGTGTGTGTGTGTGTGTGTGTGTGTGTGTGTGTGTGTGTTGAAGGTACAGGGCTTGGGGCAAAGAATGAGGGTTGAGTGGATGGGTGCATGTGTGTGCATTCAGTGTTTATCAAGATTATTCATTCATTCTTATTTATATTTCTCATGAAATGGTGATAATGTGTGGTTCATGTTTCTTTGCATTATTTTATAAAAGTTTTTCCAGATTTCTTTGAAGTCTTCATAATTACAACTTCAGAGTGAATGTCCCAATTCATTGTTGTACATTTAGATTGTTTTCCATTGAAATTTTGTTTTTGTTTTGTTTTGTCTCCTTTGTTTCCGGCTCCATTCTTCCCAAGGACTCCCTGCCATGTCTGACAGTCTGTGCCTCCTCTGGCATTAGAATCACCCAGAATTACAGGCTTGTTCTCTTTCAGCACGTTGATAATGAGGATCTCCAAGTCTTCATAAACTCTTTCTCTGGCTTCATCAAGTTTTGTCATGGTGGAAGTATACACACTGATGATGGTGGCATGGTACTTTGCTACAAGTGGCTCTAGCATTTCTTGAGCCTATCATCCACTTCTTTAGGCATAAAAGTTTGGCCACTACAAAAAAATGTGTATCCAGTTCCAACTTTGAGAACCTAGCCTTCATTTGCCAGCTTTGTTTCACTCAGGGCTGCTATTTGGATGTGATATCTGTTGAGTTCTCCTGCAACGAGAACTGTTCATCTTTCAGGTCTACTGGATTTCATGTTGTCCATAGCATGAACATATTCCCTGTTCCAATGAGATACAGAATCATCTTCACAAAAGTTTTTGTACATCATCTTTTGTTTTAACCACAGGGTGCATTCCCCATCTGCCATGGTAAGCAGGCCAAGGTTAGAATGGGTGAAGCAAACAATTTTTAAGGCATCTTCCTTATACCAGGTGGTGATCAGTGTAGTTCTTAAAAAAGGGTGATCAGACACCCAGGGGACTTCCAAATCCCATTGCTGCTTCAGTCCAGTGAGAAGACAACCCTATTCCCTGGGCCACCTTTGTGCAGGGTTGTGACTACAGCTCCCAGTGTGTCTGCGTCAACTTCTTTGTCATGTGACCATTGCCACAGGACTTCAAGGTAGGTAAAAATGGGGAAAATGCACAGGTGATATCTTTTGACTTATGAATAAATTGGATTTAACTGAGGCAGAATTCCATGAAGTTGTCAGCTTTTCTCTCTCTTCCACAGTCATTGAAATCCAGTGGCAAGACAAAAGTCAAGGTGGCTGGTGATGGCCTGGGATGCAGCGGATGACCTTGGCATCTTCAGCGTCTAACCAAGTTCTAGGTGTTCCACAGAGCCTGCTTCCTCTGCCTTTGTGGCCCACTGGAATAAATTTTTCTCCTCTGCCCATTCTACTAGAGGAAGTCTTCACAAGCTTGGGAGGAGATACCCTCTTAAGTCACTTGAGGGCTTGAGGTCTTTCAATTATGTTTGACTTGGGTTAGCCTGTCTGCTGAGATAGTTTTAGTGTAGCTTCTGCACATGTGGATCCACAGATGAGATTTGGGTGACAGGTTGAACACCAAAAATGGATGAATGGCTCTGAAAAGGAGCTACATCATCCTTACACCAGAAATAATAGCTTTTCCTGAACATCTGTATACCCCACAAAGTATATTGAAATATTTATATGTTTTTTAATAAATTCATGTACTCATTTTACAGATGAGGAAACTGAGCCTAAGCAACGTTAAGTGATTTGCCAAGGTTTACATAGTTATAAGGGTTAAAAGCTGGAGTTAAACTCAAATCTTCCTTTATCCAGGCCCACTGCTCTGTCTACGGCACCACCTAACTGCCACTGACTGAATACTGAAGATCACCCCGAGTGAGTTATGGGAAAAAAACAGAGACAGTGTGACATAGTAAATTTAGAGACTGAAAAACTCAGTTCAACTGCTGACCATCACTCAGGCAAGTTACCTAACCCCTCTGGTCACCAGATACAGAATCTGGGAATTCAGTCTAACTTTAGGCATAGCAAAGACACCCTGCAATGGCCCCCTGACTCCTCTTTCCCCTCCATCCCCTATATTTTGGCATTGTGCCTGATTTAATCTCATCTCAGAATGACTCCCATAGCATTCCCTTCCTCTTTACTGCTAGTGAATCGACTAGCATGGTCTCCACCTCAGTTCTGAGACTGTTGTAACTGGTCTCTCTGCCTCTCATCTCTCCCTCCCCATCTGTCCTACTCACAGAGCTCAGACAAAGCACAGCTTTGGAGGCTGCCCAGCTGAGAATTTCCCTCTCCCACAAAGCAGGTTGAACCTGTTATGTAAGATCCTATTCGAATCCAAAGAAGACAGGACATACAAAGGGTATGCTGTGTCATTGCCAGAGTCACACACCCCCTGGTGTTAAGCTGTCCAAGCAGGAAAGCCTAGGGTCCTATTTGAAGGAAATAAATGAACCTAACTGGACTATCTAGGTTAAATATCTGAAAAAAAATCCCCTCCAGATCTACATTTGTAAATGAAGATTTTTGATTCTAAACAAATCCAGCAGACACCTCCTGCTCTCTGGCATAGATGGGTCCAGCTATTAGGGTTCTTTCCCCAAACCTGGTCTAGCAGCTGAGGGAAAGACTATTGTCTCCCTATTTCATTCCATCTCTAGTGAAATATCAGGGCCCCAGAAGACAGGAGCTTCGTCAGCTCTACTCTGGACCCATGTCAGGAGGTAAGGCCATGATGGAGGCTAGGGTGGAGGGGGAGACTAGGGGGAGGAGTGACACTTGGGGACGACAGGAACCCAGGGAAGTTTAATCACAACCAGTTGTAAACAAAAGCATGCTAAGGAACCAGGGAGGATAATTCTATTTCATACATCAATTAATTTTCCTCCCTCCTCTGCCACTTCAAGAAACACCAATGACTTGCCCTGATCCCTCCTCAGGACTATGGAGAAAGGTCTGGAGGGGAGCCAGCTCCAAAGAGGCAGAACAAGCACAGGTCTGACCATAACTTTCTCTTCATCTGCTTTCAAGTGATCTAACCTGGAAAATTAACTGGAACTGAGATAATTCAGACTGAGTCAGAAGGGACCAGGGAACACCGACTTGGAGAACTGAATTCATGTAGCCTCCAAATTTCTAATGAGAAGAGAGGGTCAGGGACAAGAACTGGGAAACTGAGTACAATGAGAAAGTGTCCTGGTATATTATTGCAGTAATCAGTCACTTGACACCTTGTCAAAATTCAGGAAAGGCAGACTTGTGGCTGGCAGTCATCAGCAGAAGCGGCAGAATAGAGATGTGGAGCCTGCCGGTGTTTTATCTTGCCCATGTTCTTTTGAATCAATACTGCTCAGGCTGGGCTTCAGCCATAACAAAGATACCTTTCCTAGTGGTGATGAGAAACAGGGAGACAGCACAGAATGGAAGGAAATAATCAAATCTACCTCACACAGTTCCTGTTGAAATAAGACCAGGTGGGGTGAATCTGACGCTTTGTCTGAAGAAGCTCCAAAGTTCACTAAACTAAAGTTCACTAAAAGCAGGCATCCCAAAGAGGTAACTAGGGGCCACAGGGGGTGAAGGGCTGGGCCTGGAATTAGAAAGACATGAGTTCAAATCTAGCCTCGGAGAGTTATTTGATGTGTACCCCCTGTCAAGACACTTTACTTGTGTCTGCCTCAGTTTCCCCAAACTAAAAACGGGGCTAATAATAGCAGCTACTTCCCAAGGTTGTTGTGAGGATAATGAGAGAATACTTGTAAAGAGCTTAGCACGGTTCCCCGAAACATGGTAGATTTATAACCTTCCCATGTAAAAGTACAGAAAGATTCTTCATCAGAGGAGTGAGGGGAACTGGAAATTTATTGATTTGATCACAAAAGGTTTCTTCAAAACTTCAAAAGATCTATGATTGTGTCAGTGTGGGGTCTCCAACAACCAACATAGATTTAAATCCTTACCTGCCTCGGTCTTTGTGAGTTGTAGTTATTTTTTTAAATATTATTTCCTAGTCATCATAACAAAAAGTAATATTGGCCCCCACTAAACCCATACTTAAAGTGAGCCTTGTAGGCTTACATAGCCAGAGCTGACCTAGAGTTCAAGGTCACTTCTTTGGCAATACAGTATAGGACCTAGAGTCAGGAAGACCTGAGTTAGCATCTAGTCTCAAATAATGACTAGCTGTGTGATGTCATTGCCGTTCAGTCAGTTTCAATCACGTCCAACTCTTCATGACCCTTTTGGGGGTTTTCTTGACAGAAATATGGAGTGGTTTGCCATTTCCTTCTCCAGTATGAGGAAACTGAATTTCCTTAGTGCACTTAGTAAAACTAAGTGCAAATGGGGTTAGGCAACTTATCCAGGGTCACTCAATAAGTTTCTGAGTCCAGATCTGAACTCAGGAAGATAAGCCTTCTTGCCTCCAGGCCCAGCACTCTCTTTCCTGTGCCACCTTGCTTCCCTCCTGAATGATCCTGGATAAGTCACTTAACTTCTGTTTGCCCCAGTCTCCTCATCTATAAAACAAGAATAATAGTAGCACCTACCTCCCAAGGTTGTTATGAGGATCAAAAGAAATAATCATTGTTAAGTGCTTAGCACAGTGCCCATCACATAGTAAGCATTATATAAATGTTAGCTATTATTATTATTACGATTATTCCATGCCATAAGAAGACATCAGAGTAGAATTGGTCAGTTTTAAGGTCCCTTAGAACTGTGCAGTTCTATGATTCGAAGGGCATTAAAACCCTTGTCATCGAAGGTTTTCCCCTATAGTGAGAATTGAGGCAGATTCCTGTGGGAGAATGGTTAGCAAGAGCCCTCCAAAAGACTGATGGAAAGAAGAGGCTTCAGAACATGGTCTGCTCCTATTTGTGGAGTTACAGACCATAGCAAGATGATAGGAGAGCTTGTCCCTATAAAAGTCATTTTATGTGCCCATTGCCCATCTGACTGACAGAGGTCACACAAGCTAAGACAGCAAGCACCTTCCCTAGCAAAACAGACTCAGGACCCTGCTGGTGCATATCTCAGAATGGCAAAAAAAATGGGCATCATCTAGGCCTCATGTTTAAAGCCACAAAATTCTTTCAGCCTTTCATCTTGTCCATAACTTCAGTCAGGTCTATGGACCCAAGATTTCACGCTATGCATTATTACTCTTCTACTGATCAACCATCCTTCCTTACTTTCCAAGGCCTAGGAAATTTCCCATTTGTGCAAACAAGCTGCCTTCTCTGAACTCAGTCATCTAAGGCATTCACAACTCTGTGATGCCAAAACCTCATTCTTAGATAAATGAATGTATGTAGCAATATCAGCCATCCTCCATACAAGGACAGTTTTGCCTGGTGTAAATTATTATAGATAATAGGTCCGTTTTATTTTAAGATGACAGCCTGAGTCAATGTTTTCCTCTCAGGCTTTGTAACTTTGACCCATGGATTAAATTTCAGTGAAATACAAAAAAACAAATAAAAAACCCACAGTAGATATAACTATTAAGGATTTTTTTTTGTCAGCTACCCTTTTCCTACGTTCACTTCTTCATTCAATAAACATTTATCAAGTTCCTAGTGTGTGTAGACCTCTGCGCTAAGTATCAAGGACCGAAGGACAGAATTTAAATAATACTTGGTTCTTGGGGCACAGTCTAGATAACATACAGACTCAGATAATTCTAAAACACAATCATGGTAAGTCTATTAGAGGTATGCAAGATAAAGTTACCAGGACACTTGTTTGGGAAGGAAGCAGTATTTGATTTAGGTTCTGTAGTACAGAAAAAGAGAGGAAGAGAGGCCATTCCAAGCATGAGGCTAGCACGAATTTACATGCAGAAGTTGGGGAGACAGCACAAAGTATCTCCAGATAGCCCCAACCTTTAAAAACAAACAAACCAAAAAAATTATGTGATCCTACTATCCTACCACCCTATCATCCTATATCTCTCTTCTTGTTTACAACCAAACATCTTAAAAATAAAACAAAATAAAACAAAAAAAATAGAAATAAAAACTACCTTGCTGTTGTTGCCTCTACTTTTTTACCTCCTTTTCAATTCTCAACTCCTCTGATGTCTAACCTCAGCCATCAATTGAAATTGCCCTCTCCAAAATGAAATGACCTTTTAATTGCTGAATCTGATCGCTTTTTATTAGTCTTCATCCTTCTTCAATATGCTATAGAATCTGACACAGTTCGCCACCTTTTCCTCTTGTACGGCCTCTACTCATATCTCGTAATGCTGCCTCTCATATTTCTCCTCCTGCCTATCTGGTCACTATTTCTCAGCATGCTTTCCTGCATCATCATCCAGCTCCTTTCCCCTGTAGATGGCTATACACGAGGTTTCTGTCCTGAGTATTCTGCTCTTCTCTCTCTGTACTCTTTCCTTTTGTGACCTTATGAACTCAAATGGTTCAAGGATCATCAACTATCATCTCCGTCAATTTTAATATACCCAACTCTAGGGTGTCTCCTGAACTCAGGCCTCGCATCCCCAAATGCCTCTTCGGCATCTCCAACTGAATATCTCATAAGCTTCTCAAACACAACGTATCCAAAACAGGGTTGGCTGCCTTTCCCCAAAGACTCACCCTTCCCTATTCATAACTCCCTTTTTTCTCTTGATGGTGCTATTGTCCTGCCAGTCACCCAGCGTCCCCGATTTAGAGTCATTCTCTATTGTTCTCTTTCTCTGACCCCTCATGTCCAATCAGTTGGTATGTCTTGTTGATTCTAACTCTCCAATATCTTCCACACCTGTCCCTTTCTCTTCACTCATACAGAACCAATCCTAGTCTATTACGTCACTTTTTCAGTCACATTCAACTCTCAATGATCCCATTTGGAATTTTCTTGGCAAAGATACTAGAGTGGTTTGACATTTCTTTCTCCAGCTCATTTTATAGAGGAGGAAACTGAGACAAACAGGGTTGAGTGACTTGCATAGGGTCACAGAGCTAGTAAGTGTCTGAGGCCAGATTTAAACTCAGGTCTTTCTGACTTCTGGCCCAACACTCTACCTTGCACCACTAAGCTGCCTTGGATTATTGTTATAGCCTCCTAATTGGTCTCCTTACACTTAGCCTCCTCCCATTCCAATTCACCTGGCACATGGTTGACAAATTGTTATTCACAAAGTACAGAGCTGACCATGACATCCTCTTTTTTCAAGAAGCTCCAGTGTTCTTGCTTGCCTAAGATAAAATACAAACTCTTCTGTTTCCAGTCCTTTGCAATCTGACTGTAGCCAGCCTTCCAGGCTTCTTTCACATTCCCCTCCTTCATGTACTCCAGTTCCAGGCAAACAGATCTACTTCCTGTTGCCTGGACACAGAATTCCATGTATTACCTCTATCCCTTTGCATAAGCTGTCCTCAATGCTTAAATTAGCTCCCTTCTCATCTCTGCCCTATAGAAGTCATCAATTACTTTAAAGTTCTGTTTAATTGACACTTCCTATAGGAAGTATGTTATGATGTCCCCAACTGTTCATGTTTTTCTCTAATCAGAAAATGTGTTATATCTTCTTTGCATATATCTTTTTTATTTAATTTTCTGTGTATACATACATATTGTTTTTGTCAAATAGAATATAAGTTCGTTGAGAAGAATGACGGATCTCTCTTGTCTTTGTGTCCCCAGAGTTTAACCTAGTCATTGTCTGGAATGTACAGATGTTTAATAGCTACTTTTTGATTGATTGATAAATAAGGGTACTCTTTTTAAAGGCACAGATCAAAACCCTTATACAGCTTTTATCCTGTGTAATTCTTGTCCATATTCTTCTACAAAATTCTTTTTTTAATTTAATTTTATTTTAGCTCCAAATTTTCTCCCTTCCCCTCTCACTATCACCTAATGAAAAGACAAGAAAAACAAAATGCATTACAAATATATAGTCATGCATTATCCATGTGTAGCAGCAACCACACTGGCATACCCAGGATGGCTGCTAGCGCAAGTTCTTAGATATGCTTTACTAGGAAAGATAAATGTTTAAAAGTTCAGCAATCTGTTTTAATTACATTCACTTGTTCAAGGGAAAAGTCAGCACCCTGAACTTCAGAGAAAATACAAACAGAGAAAATATAAGCAGAAAAATGAAGACCAACAGACAGGGCTCTGACTGCCTGAATCAAAGTGATATTGCTATACACTTTACATACTGTATCAAGAGAACATCTTTGCATCTGAACAGTTGGGATATGCACAGCTTAATAGCTTTAAAGGCAGAGTTCCAAACGGTTGGTCCAGTTCATTGCTCCACCAACAGTGCATTAATGTATCTATTTTCCTACATCCCCTCCCATATTTCTCATTTACTTTTTTTTGTCATCATAGCCAATCTGCTGGATACAAGGTAGTACCATGGAGTTGTTTGACTTTGCATTTATTGAATTATTAGTGACTTAGAACATTTTTTCACATGACTATTGGTAGCTTTGATTTCTTCTTCTGAAGACTATCTATTCATATCTTTTGACCATTTATCAACTGGGGAATGACTCTCATTCTTATAAATTTAACTCAGTTCACTACATATTTGAGAAATGAGAACTTTACAAAGAAATTTGCTATGAAGTTTCCCTCCTATCCCCTCCCTTTTTCTGCTTTTCTTCTGATTTTAGTTGGACTGATCGTGTCTGTGAAAAAAAGAGTTTTTTAAAAATTTTGTTAAATCAAAATAATCCATTTTACTTCCAGTGAACTTCCCTGTTTCTTGTTTGATCATGAATTTTTCCCCATCCTCCTCATTAACTCTCAACAGAGAGTCTACATGATGCATTGGAGGCTTTTCCATAGGTCTTTTACTATTGGTGCCTATAAAACTTCTGGACACTCATTTGTTATCCCTCCCTCTCACTACATAGCCTTCCTACTCCCTTTTCCTGATTATACATCTCCTGTCTGATGTCTTTATCATTACTTCTTATTTCTAAGTCATCACTGGTACGGTGATGCTGCCTATTTAGACTCAACATCATCTCCCCATAGGCAGTCATGTAGCCTAACCAGAAGACCAACAGTGTTTGAATTTCGGGTTTCATTTCAGGAAGCATTTCACATAGAAAGTACTTTATAAAATATGCTTGAGTAATGAATGTAGAAAAACAAAATAGATGTCTGAAGATTTCACTATTCTTCTGAAGGATACTAGTCACATCTTTCACCCTACAACTAGTTGTTTTGATGTTGTGTAAAAAGAACTTAAATAATTTAGCTAAGGTTGCAACATGTCCCCTTCTTTCTCCTTCCCCTCCCCCCATCAAAAAGAAAACAAAGAACAAAACTGGGCCACAAGCTCAGTCTTCTATATATTTTTTATATAAAATGCCATATGTTTGTCTCTATACCTGTGTCTATGCTGATGAGCCGCAAACACTATTTACAACAAGGTAACCACTTATTTAGGGTCTCTTTTGTTCTCTAACTCCTTTCTGATCCATACATCTGACTCCTCCATTTTCTAGACCAACTCTGTTCTGAGGCAGAAGGTATTAAGCCCAGCGATAGGGAAACCAAAGACCTCCAGGCCACATGTGGCCTTCTAGGTCCTTGGGCACAGCCTTTTGATCAGGATCAGCAGAACAAATACTTTTATTAAGAGGATTTTTTTGTGAATTAAGAAAAGAAAAAAGAATTTTGTAGAGAAATATGGGGAAGAATCACACAGGATAAAAAGTGTGAAAGGGTTTTGATTTGTACTTTTAAAAAGAGTAACCTCATTGATCAATCAATCAATCAATAAGCAGTCAAAGGGCCATACTTGAGGACCTAGAGCAGTGGTTCTCAACCTTCCTAATGCTGTGACCCTTTAATACAGTTCCTCACGTTGTGGTGATCCACACCTGTAAAATTATTTTCATTGTTACTTCACAACTGTAATTTTGCTACTGTTATGAATCGTAATATAAATATCTGATATGCAGGATGTATTTTCATTGTTACAAATTAAACATAGCCCACAGGTTAAGAACCACTGACATAGAGGGTCACACGCACCCCTGATAAAGACTTTCCAAAGCAGCAGTTGCCCCCACTGCCTCCCTACCCTTCCAAAATGTCTCTCCTATTGCTGCTGCCATATTCTCACCATGAATTGTTCCTTTGGTTAAGCCACTTTGAGGAAAACCTAAGTGAAGATACAAATATATCTACCCAAAGTCACTTCCCTCTGGTTGATGTTTACCATATAAGCCAGGATTAGTTAATCATAGAACAGGGATCTGCAGGGACAGAGGATAGGACAAGCCAGCTTAATTAGGGATAAGATTGGGCAAGATGTAGAGCCTGGAACACTGCCCTGGAAGTGGGGGGGAGGAGAGAAGGAACCTCCTTCAGACATTTGGGCTGGGCCTGTTTGTGGAGACCCTCGGTTTCTAAATTTTTACTCCTTCACTGTGCCTCCCAGAGATCTGTGCTTTCTAACACTCATTGAATTAATACCATGGACAGAATTCGCAGAACTGGTGCCCTTCATCCTTCTTACTTTATTTTACAGCCACAAATGAAAAAGAGTGCCCTTTGATATTTTTCTTTGCAACATTCTTGATTAATTCCAATTTTCAGGTTTACATGATATGCCTTTCACTCCCACCAAACAGAAACAGATTGGATCTATTTTAAAAATACACTGACTTGGCTATTTTCTATGGCCCTTCCTACTGCGATTGTTATCATGTTCCTCTTTTAGAATGGCTGAGTTGTCTCCCTTCCTTTCCAAGTTTTCCCATTCGTAACAGGGTGTGTAGCTGGAGGAGCAAGACCCAAGAATCCCCAGACCTGAACCAGGCCCTCACCTTCATTTGACATTTTCCTTCTTCGGATGGCCTTACTTGGGCCTTTAACAAAAAGGAAGAAAAAGGGGTTTTGTTTTGTTTTGTTTTGTTTTTGCTTTAGCTTGAACTTGGCCTCATTTACTGGAGCTCAGGTTGCAGCCCAGAGGAAGCCAGGACCCAGGGTCTGGGATCCAAGCTGTTGAGTTGGATGGCCTTTTGGACATAAGATTTCCAGAAATTCTGAAGTGGTGGAAAGAAACAGAAACAGAAATTTGGGTGGAAATGAAACACATGCAATGCCTATGAGATTGATGGTTTGCCTTTTTTTCTGTATCCTTTACAGATCTAAAGATCTTTAACTCGAAATCTATGACCTATGATGATAAAAATGTATTGTGTACAACTTGGTCTACTCATAAAATTACCATGTTTAGTATATTAAATTTAAAAGTATAGTTTAGTCAGGCACCAATTACAAATTTGCTCATTGACTTTACTTTTCCATGGTTTTGTTTACATTACCCTTCAGTCAACTCAAATAACATCTCCTTATAGCAGCTAGGTGGTGTGGTGGATAGAGCCTGGAGTCCGGAACCGAGTTCAAATTTGACTTCAGGCTCTTACTAGCTGTGTGACCCTGGGTAAGTTACTTAACCCTGTTTGTCTCACATTAAAATGAAGAGAAGGAAATGGTGACCTATTCGAGTATCTTTGCCAAGAAAACCCCAAATGGGGTCATGAAGAATCAGACACAACTGAAAGTCACTAAAGAACAACAACAACAAAAATACCTCTCTCCCAAGACTGCCATGAGGATAAAATGAGATTTATAAAAAGCACTTAGCACAGTGCCTGGCACATAGTAGGTGCTATTATAAATGCTTAGTTTTCCCTCAAAAATAAAATTAGTCCACACCCTCAAGGAGATTAAAATATATTGGGAGGAAAATATAAATATTTTAAGTTAAAGCAAAAAAAACCATAAATATAAATACAACATATGTAGAAAGAAGTCTTCCGATCAATTTGATGAGTCCATCCAACAAGCCTAGACCTTTTGGTCGGTTTGTTTGTTTTTTCTGAAGGGTACCTTTCTTGGAGGCCTTAATACCTTGCTGAGAGAATACAGAAAACACTTTTGATTGACTCCCAGTGATTAGCCCTTCCTCCAAGATGCCCAGCAAGTGAGAGTAAGTGGGATAGACTCTAGTCAAAAGAATTGTCTTTTGCCATGGTCTATAAATGTAAACTATATAAAATAGCCATCCCTTTTCTTTCCCCCAGCCTTTCTCTGCCTTCCATTCCTACGTCAAGTATAACAAGTAAAAAGGAAGGAATTTCTCTCACTTTGGCACCAACCAGCTATAATGGTAACTTAGAGCAGAGGCATATGGTTTTGCTAGGCTTGTACCTACCTGGAGCCTGAGGGGAATGGAAGAATGTTCTCCTGAACCCCACCTTCTTCCATGGAGGAGTAGAGATCTTGAATTCCCTAGGAACTTATACCACAATTTAGCCTTCTAGCCAAAGAAGGGGAATTTCCTGGGTAGCACCAGCTATAGGAAAGTTTCATAGACAGGCCTGAGTTTGAGTTTGATAATATAAATAAAGGGGAAATAAAGGCTAGGTAGCAATGTGGGAAATCCTCCAGACCATGAGGATTTCTAGCTTAGGGCTAGAAAGGTCATGATGCAGGTAGTTTAACCACTTCACTTTACAATGTAAGAAGGTGAAGCCCACCCTAAGGGGAGTCAGAGGCTTGTTAAAGTCATACGGAAGTATGAGGCAGCTCTAGAGATCAAACTCAAGTGATATGATTCATAGAATCCTAATTTTAGAGCTGGAAGAGACCTCAGAAACATATAGTACAATTCTCTTATTTTACAGTTTAGGAAACCAGGGCCTAGGGAGGGGAGATGACTATGTACAGCTTGGGCAGCACACCCTCAAGAGAGAGCCTTCCTCAATGGCATATTCCTTGAAGAGGACTGTCAACGAAGCCTCTGGAGCTGTAGACTGATGAGCCATCATGGCGGACCTCTAAGGTCTGACCTTGCCAATCCCATCCACACTATCACTGAGAGTTTCTGGGGCAGTGCAGGAGCAAAGTGAATGGATATTACTTATCCCAGGTGGGACTTGGTTGTCAGAACCCCAGATGGCCTTCCTAGACCTAGCATCTGATCAGGCCCTGTTATGTGTACCACCTGACCCCATTTCGCAATTGTGAGTGTTGTGTCTGACTGCAAAAACTGTTACTGCAATCATGCCATCAAGCCTTGTCTTTCAAGTCTACACACATTCATTCAGTCCCTCTAGTACCATGTAGTTCTGGCACAAAACAAAACAGCTTCTGCCCTCAAACTGCTTACATTCTGCTGGAGATAAAATATATTTAGAGAAGTAAATAAAAATCAATGTAGTGTAATTTTTGACAAGGATAATAACCTCAGGGGAATCAGGAAAAGTGTCTATTAAAAGGTGCCACTTGAGCTAAGATTCAGAGGAAGCTAGGGGTTTCGAGAAATTAAAGTAAAGAGGGAAAGAGAGCCTTTTAGGCATGGAGACCAGTAGATGCAAAGACAAAAATGCAGGAGCTGGAATACCATATTTAAAGAATAGAAATTAGGGCAGTTTGGCTGGAACACAGAGTACAGGAAGAGGAGTAATGTCTAATCACTTTAGGAAGAAAGATTGGAGCCAGATTGTGCTAGGCTTTAAATAATAAGCAGATGACTTGACATTTTACCATAGAGGTGATAGGGAGCCATTGAAGCTTCTTGAGCAAAATAGTGGTGTGGTTCAAACTGGGCTTTAGGTACATCAGCTTAGCAGCAGTGGGGAAGGATTGGAGACAAGAGGGAGGATTCTGGAAGACCAATTGGGAGGCTATTACAATAGTCTAGGCCAGTGGTTCTCAACCTTCCTAATACCATAACCCTTTAATACTTGTATGTGGGCTTATCTGCATGTGGGCAGACCCGCCTGGAGATAGATAGAGAAGCAGTGTCTCGGTTCCTAAGACCATTGAAAATATGTGTTTTCTGATGGTCTTGGGCAACCCCTGTGAACCCTGTGAAAGGGTCGTTCAACCCCAAAGGGGTCACGACCCACAGGTTGAGAACCGCTGGTCTAGGCAAAAAGAGATAAGGACCTGAATTAGAAGGGCTACTATGAATAAAGAAAATATTGCAGATCTCATAATGTCACCCCTTAATCAATAAATTCCAGTGGTTTCTTGTTGCCTTCAAGAGCAAATACAAAACACATTTTTTGGCATTCAAAGCCCTTTATAACTTAGCCCTCTCCTATCTTTTTTTGTGTTCTTACACCTGACCCCTGACATGAACTGTTGCATCCAATGGTAATGACCTCTTGGCTCTTCCATGAACAAGACACCCCATCTTTCAGCTGTAGTCATTCTCTTTGACTGTCTCCCATGCCTGGAAGGTTTTCCGCCCTGCCTTGCTCTAACTACTGATCTCCCTGGCTTCCTTTAAGTAATCTAAAATCCCACCTTCTACAAAAGTCTTCCCCAACCCCTCTTAATTCTAAGTGCCTTGCTTCTTTTAATTATTTCCTGTTTATCTTGTATATAGTTTTCTTTATTTATATTTGTTTGCATGCTGTCTCCCCTGTTCAATTGTAATCTCCTTGAAGTCAAGGGCTGCCTTTTGCCTCTTTCTGTATCCCCAGAACTTAGTTCCTTTCACACAGTAGGTGCTTAATAAATGTTGATTAATTGATCCTGGAGATGTATAGCAACATAGTTTGGCTGACAATAAAATTGACTTTCTCGTTGCTAGTTAAGTACAAATACCTTCAGAAACTTAAAAGCAGCTTATTTGATGTGGACTATTGAGTAAGAAATGCCTCAGCCAACCTGATTTAGACACAATGATTACTGCACAGTTTTACATTGATGTTTTCAGACGACTTATTGTTTAAAATTTATTTGGGGGCAATAAATGCTAGGCAACAAGATGTGAAACCCTCCAGATGATGACTTAGGGCTAGAAAGGACCTGAAGCAGGTAGTTTAGATGCTTCACTTTACAGTTTAAGAAGCTGAAGGCCACCCTTAAGGGGCCAGAGGAAATCACACGGGAAGTATGAGGCAGCTCTAGAGTTCATACTCAAGGAATGGGATTCATAGAATCCTCGTTGTAGAGCTGGAAGGGGCCTCAAAAAACAGATAGTCTAATTCCTTCATTTTATAGCTGAGAAAACTGAGGCATAGGGAGGGGAAATAATAAGTCAATAAACATGTGTTAAACTCTGTATGTGCTAGGCAGCGAGTTAAGTGACTTGTCACTAAGACTTGCCCAAAGTCTACTACCAAGAAAATTCCAGAGCTAGCCTAAAAATCAGGTCACTTGTTGAGAAATGAAAGTGAGTTGAAGACAGATGTAGTGAAAAATTCACTGACTGTGGAGTCCAAGGGCCTGGATTCAAGTCTTATTCCTTATGCTTACTCTCTATGTGAGTAAGTCACTTACTTGCCAAGTCATTTAACTTCCCTGGGACTCTGTTTCCTTAACTGTGAAATAAGGACTTCATTACCCCATAAGAGTTAACATGTATATAGTACCTCCTATGGGCTCTAAAACTAGGATTCTATGAATCATATTCCTTGAATATCCTTACAACAACTCTTGGAGGTAGGTACATCATTCCCATTTTACAGATGAAGAAACTGAGGCAAACAACAGCTAAGTGACTTGCTCGGGGTCATACAGCTAATAAATATCTCAGGTTGGATTTGAATCCAGGTCTTCCTGATTCTAGGCCCAGTGTTTTATCCACTGTGCCACCTAGCTGCTCATGATCACTGAGGTCCCTTCCATGCCCTTCTCTCCCTATAGATGCTTTGCATTAGAGCCCTCAGTGCCTTCCTTTAACCCACTTTCACACTGGTTACCTGTTAAATGAGTTCCACAAGTGGGCTTGGCTTTCTCCTTCCTAAGTATCCTTAGGGCTAAAGCTGCACTGAGAATCTGGCTCTGCCCTCAAACTAAGCCTGAGATTCTATTATAAGACACAACATGGCCAGATCCCCTTTGAGCCATCAGAAGCCAAGCTGCTCTCCGCCCAATGCCAGGCACAAATACTTAAAGAAATGTTTCTCCAAGACAGCACAAAGCCCTCTCCCCATCACAGAATGCTTCTGGCTTTGTGCACCTAGAGGCTTTGCGGCCAACAAGAGTGGGTACAATTTTCTTTTTCTATCCACAGGTCGGATACCTTGACCCTGGCTCATGCATATAACCTCCACTGATCTGGATGAAGCCAACATCTCTTCACTCTTAGATGTTAGCCAACCTGCCTTGCCTTGTTCCTGCTCTACCCTCAGAACGGGCCCAGCAGTCTGCTCACCATTACATGCCAACAGGCTGGCCTTCTTCCCAAACATGGTAGAATGGGCCACAGACCCAAAAATTCCAAGGAGGGAGAGGAAACAGAGACAGAGAAAAAAAAGATGGAGTGGGGGTGGAGAAAGCATGCTTCCAATTGGAAAGGAAAACTTTGTTCAGCATCCAAAATTTGAAATCACTCTTCTGTGGCTTGGCTTGGCTGCTTTACAAACAAGTTGGCCTCAGTTTAACCTGCATCCATTTATCATCCCCCACACCCCCACCCCCAGCACAGCCAAACTGCAGACACATCCCTGCCCTTCTCCCCACCCCCCCACCCCCAACTCCGTTTGCCAGGCTCTGCAGAGACAGATGATGTTGAGGCAAATTGCTGGTCAGTATCATCAATGATCCCCTTTCAGTTTCTCAAAACAAAACCTCAAAAGCCAAAACCTCCCAGAAAACTGGTGCCATTGGCTGCCTATGACCATATCCCCTCCTTAATTATCAGAATGGAATCTCAGCTCAGCCATGGAATGTCTGTGACGTGCAGAGGCAGCCCAACCTCATGGCCTGCTCCCCCATATGTCCTGATGAAAAGAGAAGCACATGAAGGGTAGAAATGTGTGCTGCAGGCAACACAACCCCCCTGGGTCTGCCTGCTCCCTCTGCATACGTTAAAAGTCTTTTCCAACAGTAGTAAAGCCAAGTGACTCCAATTTATATGGAGACCAATGGGTAGAGAGAGAACTGAGTCCCCTGGGTCACACAGAGGTGAACAGTAAATTCAAGAATCATTTATTTTGTCCAGGAGAGGCACTTCAGGCACAGGA
>CM053595.1:62337802-62355503 GCA_028646575.1 Pseudocheirus occidentalis
TGTATATACACACACACATATATATGTATGCATGTATATATGTATACATGTATATTTATGTATGTATAGGAGGATGTATATGTATATAAATACATATGTGAGTGTGTTTATATTTGTGTACATGTAGACAGGGGACACAGGATCATTTGAATAGGAAGGGATGATATCTAAAAAATAAAATTAAGAGATTAGAGAGGAATATAATGGGAGAAGGAGAAAGAGAGAGATAGAATAGGGTAAATTATTTCATGTAAAAGAGGAAAGAGAAAACTGTTACAATGGAGGGAAAGAGCAAGAAGGTGAAAGGGAATGGGTCAACCTTACTCTCATTGAATTTGGCTTAAGGAGGAAATAACATACACAATCTTACTCTAGAAGAAAGTAGGGGGTAAGGAGTAAGAGGGGGAATGATAGAAGGGAGGGCAGGTTGGGAGAGAGGATAGTTAGAAGCAAACATTTTTGAAAAGGGACAGGGTTAAAGTAGAAAATAAAATAAGTGAGGGGTGGGATAGGATGGAGGGAAATTTAGTTAGTCTTTTACAATATAACTACTGTAGAAACATTTTGTGTAACTACACATGTACAACCTATATTGAATTGCTTGTCTTCCCAGTCGGGATGGGTGAGGAGGGAAGAAGGGAAATAATCTGGAAATCAAAGTTTTAAAAACAAATGTTTAAAAAAATTGTTTTTTACATGCAACTGGGATATAAGATATATAGGCACTGGGGTATAGAAATCTGTCTTGCCCTACTAGAAAGTTGGGATGGGGTAGGGGAGGATATAAGAGAAAGCAGATTGGGAGAAGGGGAATTCACTCGGCTCACTATCTTGGGGTGGGGGTTGGGGGGAAGATGGGGAGAAAATTTATAACTCAAAATCTTGTAGAAATGAATATTGAAAACTAAAACTAAATAAATAAATAAAAGATAAAAAAAGAGAGGCTGTTTTCCAGGGTCTCGTAGAAAGTAAATGGATGATCTATAGTTTGAACCCAGTTCCTCTGACTACAAATTCTGTGCCCTTTGCCTTGTGCCTTACTGTCTTCCGAAGAATTCTCTGAATTTTTCACATTCATTGTTTCCTAGGATACAAAAATGTACAATTTATATGCATGTATAATGGTAATGGTAATTTTAAGATCTTCCCTGCCCCTTGATAGGCTTAAGTGAATTTGAGTACTTTCCCTGATTTGAAAATAAACTCTGCCCCCTAATAGGCTGAATGTGGTCACATGGAGCCTGTGGTGGGAGGCTTGTTTGTCAAGAACTTCCACACCCTGTTACTTTTTGATTGGGCAGTGGGTCAAGAGGGTGGTGATGTTCCCTATCCTTAGAGAAGGTATAGAGACCCTGATGTGAAGTTTTGCTCTGGTATGCACTCATGGGAAGAGTTGTGTGATTTGGCCAAATGAAATTCTGGGTAGCCATTAAGCCCCTGGCTTTGAAAACCCAGATGTTGGTGCTTCTCTCTCTGGTAACTAAATAGGTATGAATGTAATGTTTAGACATGTAATGGAAGCCTTGTCTACTGGTCTGTTTCTCAGTGTGTATTTTTTGTCTGCTTGTAACTTCTGTTTGTATTCTCTGAAGTTCAGGGTGCTGAATTTTCCCCCTGAACTAGGTGAATGATATATGTTTGATTAAACTAAGATTGTTAACCCTTTTTGAGTTGCTTTCCTTTAGAAAAACAGATAAAAGAACTTGTGCTAGCAGTCATCCTGGGTATGCTAGGGTACTTGTTGCTACAACATGCTACAAAATTTGATCAGCCATATACCAAGTGATAGGCACTCATCTCATTCCCATTTTTTTTGGTACCACAAAATGCTGTAAAAAAATTTTTGCATGTGTGGGACCTTTCCCTCTCATTTTAACTTCTTTTGTGCCCAATAGCAGTCCTGTTGGGTCAGAAAATGTGAACCAGATTAATCGCTTTTATAGCATAGCTCCAAAATGTTTTCCAGAATGGTTGGACCAATTTATAACCCCACAGTGTATTAGTGTGTCTTCCTAAATGTTTGACTAATTTTGTCTTTTATCATCTTTGCAAGTTTGCTGGATATGAGCTAAAATTTCTGAATTGCTATAATTTCCATTTATCTTGTTATTAATAATTTGGAACACTCTTTGAAAGGATTCTTGATTATTTGAGTTTTTCTGAAAATTGTTCATATACTTGATTATTTATCTATTGGGAGAATGACTCTTGGTCATAAATAGTTGCATAAATTTTTATATGTCTTAGATGCTGGATCTTTATAAGTGATATTAGATATTAATTGATATTTTTCTTATTATTCTAGTTACTTTGTTTTTGTTATGCAATTTTTCTTTACAAAAGTTTCATGTAATTAAAATTGGCAGCTTTATTTCTTCTGATATCCCATATCACTTGTTTGACTTAGAATTTACCTCTTTACTATAAATCTGGAAGGTATCTTCATTCATTGTAGAATAGTTTTGTTATTGTTGTTTTAAAGATATGGTCAAAATCATATACATTTAGAGCTTTTTTTTGCTGATGGTATTTGATGTTGATCTGAACCTAATTTCTGCCAAACTGCTTTCTAATTTTTCTAGCAATTCTGGTAAAAGAAGAGAATTCTTTCTCCAATAATCTTTTCTCAGGTTTATTGAGCCCTGGGTTATTGCATTCAACTACTTATGGGTCATACTTGTCTAGTCATCTATAATTATTTCTTTTTCTGTTTTAAAAATATCAATTCTAAGCAACTTTGACTATTCCTGCCTAATAATATAGTTTGGAATCTGGCAATAGTAGATTCTTTTTAATCCTTCTTATTTTTATCATTTACCCAGACATTCTTTGACCATTTGTTTCTACAAATGCATAGTTATCATTTTGCCTAATTCTATGAAGTATCCTATTGGTAGTTTAGTATAGCAATAAATATGTTGTTGTTTAGTCCCTTCAGTCATGTTTCATTCTTTGTGACCTTTGGGGTTTTTCTTGACAAAGATATGGAAGTACTTTGCCGTTTTCTTCTCCAGCTCATTTTATAGATGAAGAAACAGACACAAACAGGATTAAGTGACTTGTCCAGGGTCACAAAGCCTGTGAATGTCTGAGGTCACATTTGAATTCAGGTCCTTTTGACTGCAGGGCCAGCACTCTACTGCATTACCTAGCTGCCACCTAAATCACTAAATTTACTAAGATTAATTTGAATACATAGATTAATTTGAGTAGTATCAATTATATTACATGGACACAGACCAATCATGAGCAATGACTGCCTCTCCAATTATTTGTCTTCCTTCATTTCTATATAAAGTATAATTTTAACTATATATGTCTTGAATATGTTAGTCTTAAGTACAGTGGTTCTCAACCTGTGGGTCATGACCCCTTTGGAGGTCTAACGACCCTTTCACAGGGGTCGCCTAAGACCATTGGAAAACACATATTTCTGATGGTCTTAGGAACCCAGACACTACTCCTCTCACTATCTTAGTAGATTAACTTGGTGATATTTTTAAAGGATTTTGTAGTTATTTTGAGTGGAATATCTGCCCCTATTTCTTCTTATTCTGTGTGTGTGTGTGTGCATGTGCATGTGTGTGCACACCAGTGTGCTAATATGCTACTTTTCAGAAAGATGGAGATGTGAAGCAGTGTGGTTGGTGTTGACATCAATTGCCCTGCATTTCCCCTCCAAAAAAAAAAGCTACACATTTACATCCTCCTTGCCTATATATATTCTAACAGCTGCTTTTTGTTGTCTTATTACAGCTAACATTTCAAGAACTGTATTAGATAATTATAGGAACAATGGACACTCTTTCATTGGGCTAGCTTCTAGTGTTTCTTCATTACAATAATGTTAACTCTTTTTTTTTTTGGAAGAGGGAAGTCAGGGCAATTGGGGTTAAGTGACTTGCCCAAAGTCACACAGCTAGTAAGTGTCAAGTATCTGAGGTCAAATTTGAATTCAGGTCCTCCTGACTCTAGGGCTGGTGCTCTATTCACTGCATCACCTAGCTGTCCCATTAATGTAAACTTTTGTCTTAATATAGCAACTGTTGATCATGTTAAGGAAAAGTCCTTTCATTCTGATGCTTTTTAGTCTTTTTAGTTTCTTTTGAATACATAAGTATTATATTTTGTTCAAGGCTTTTTGTAAATTTTTTTGATATAATTAATTTTTATGATTTTTTTGGTTGTCATTAATATAATTTATCATGTTTTTGGTTTCTCCAATGTTGAACCATCCTTCCATTCTTGGAATAAAGGAATCTGGTTAAAAGTTAGTAATTTTTGAATTTATTTCTCTAGTTAATTCAGCAAATATTATTTTCAATAATCTTTCCTCAATGTTAATTACTTAAACTGATCTATAGATTGATTTCTTTGCCTTTCTTCTCCATGTTTTAGGTACCAGAATTATATTTGTTTCAAAAAAGAGTTTAGATAGCCGTATGAAAGAATGTTCTAACTCACTATTGATTGAATAAATGAAAATTAAAACAGTTCTGAGATACTACCTCATACCTATTAGATGTGTTAATAGAACAGAAGAGATAAATGACAAATGTTGAAAGATGTGGGGAAAAAAATGAGACATTAATGCATTGTTGGTGGGAGTTGTGAACTGCTCCAACCATTCTTTGGTTAGAGTTCTTTTGAAACTATGCCCAAAGGGCTATAAAATCATATTACCCTTTGATTGAGCAATGCCATTACTAGGTCTTTATCCCAAAAGAGATAAAAAAAGAAAAAAGAAAAGGGCCTACATGTACAAAAATATTTATGGTGGATGTTTCTGGTGGCAAAGAATTGGAAATTGAGGGGTTGACCATCAATTGGGGAATGGCTGAACAAACTATGGTATGTGAAGTATGTGATAGAATACTGTTGTACTAGAGGAAATGAGGAACAGGATACTCTCAGAAAAACCTGGAAAGACTTATATGAACTGATGAAAAGTGAAATATACTATGTACAAAGTAATAGCAACATCATAAGATGGTTAGGTGTGAATGACTTAGCTTTTCTCAGCAATACAATGATCCAAGACAGCTCTGAGGAACTTATGATGAAAAATGTTATCTATCCCTAAAGAAAGAACTGATGGTGTGTGTGAATACAGACTAAAGCATAGTATTTTTTTTAAAACTTTCTTTTCTTGAAATTTTTTTATTGTTTGCTTGTTTTTGGTCTTTGGTTTTCTTTTACAACATGACTAATATGGAGATGTTTTGCATGATTACGCATATATAACCTTCATTAAACTGCTTGACTTCTCAATGAGAGGGGGAGAGAGGAACAAAGAGAGAGAATTTGGAACTCAAAGTTTTAAAAACTAATGTTAAAAATTGGTTTTGCATGTAATTGTTGGAAAAAAATACTAAATAAATTGTTTTTAAAAAAGTTTGGTAGTATGCTATCTTTCAATTTTTGTGAACAGTTTAGGTATTTAGGGGTTACTTATTCTTAAATATTTAACTGAATTCATTTGTAAATACATCTGGAACGTGATTTTTGTTTTCCTTTGGGAGTTGATTTATTACTTGTTCAATTTATTTTTATGAGGTAGATTTCTTCTGATTCTCTCTTTTTGCTCTATTAATTTGGATATTTTACATTTTTGTAAATACTTGTCCTTTTCATTAAATTTTCAGCTTTGTTGGTGTATGATTAAATAAAATAGCTTCTGACAATTTTCTTTAATTCCTCTCTTTTGTTGTGAATTCTTTTTAATTTTGCTAATTTTGTTTTTCTCTTTTTGTTCAAAATAGCTAATTGTTTATATTTTTATTGGCCTTTTAAAAAAGTAGACTTTTTACTTCCAATTCTGTTTCTTCTTAAATTTTCAGATTTCTTCCCTCCATCCCCACTAAATAGTATTTTATCCTTTTCAGTTACATGAAAATATAGTTTTCAACCTTCACTTTTTATAAGATTTTGAGTTCCAAATTTTTTCCTCCCTTCCTCCTTCCCTCCCTTCTTTCCTCCGCAAGGCAGCATGCAATCTAATATATGCTGTACATGTACAATTATATTAAATATATTTCCACATCAGTCATGTTGTGAAAGAAAAATCAGAACAAAATGGAAAAAAATGAGAAAGAAAAAAAACAAGAAAAAAGGAGAAAATAGTAATTCGATCTGCATTCAGACTTTATAGTTCTTCCTCTGGATGAAATTCTCAGATTTCTATTTTTATACCTGTTTGGGATTTTAAAAACTAAATTTTAAATCTTTTTTTTTTACTCTTCCAGTGATGGGTTTAAAGATAAGTTTTTCCTCTACAACTTATTTGTACATTTTGGTATGTTGTTTCATTATTATTATTTTTTAAAAATATGATTGCTATTTATGTGATTTTTTTCTTTGACACACTCATTCTTTATGTTTACATCATTTAATTTCCATTTAAGTCTGAATCCCTTTATATTTCCCCCACTGATAGCAATTTTTATTCCATAAGGCTTACAAAATTTGTATTTTATATTTCTCCCTAGTTGCATTTGTGAAATTTTAATGATTCAACAGTCATTTTTTAAAGTGCCATATGATATTTAAAACTTTAACTATTCCCTAATATCCATTTAGTAATCACTAATTTTGATATGTATCAAATATATTTTAATACTTTTTTCAAATCTTTTACTCAGGAGAGGCAGCATAGTATAGAGGGAAAAACACTGAACTTAGAATCATAGCCCCTGAGTTTAAATTCAAGCTCTGCTACTTACTATTTGTGTGACTTTGGACAACTCAATTGACCTTTCTGTCCCTCGACTTCCTTATGTGCAAAATAAAGGGGTTGGATTAAGTGATTTGTGATCCCCCCCAACCCCTCCACCCACTCTAAAGGTGCTTTCTCATGATTTAAAAAGCAACAACAAACTTTTCAGCTATATTATTCTGTGTTTGAAAAAGATATGTTAAAGTTTCATATACCTATTGTTTTCCTACATATATCTTTCTGTATTTGTCAGATTTTCCTTTAACTATCTAGATCTATGACCTATATGTACATATATTATGTACATATATATTAAATATTGATGTTGTTTCATTATCTGTGGCTTTTTAAAAGACAATATAGTTTATTTGCTTATCTAACTTAATCTCACATACCCTCTCACACACATATTTGTATTTGTACATTTTTTTCTTGTGTCTTTTTTTGAAATCATGATTACTGACCTTGATTATTTTGGAGTTAGCAGAGGCATAATAAATTTTGATCAAACCTCTCATTTCAGTTTCATAAAAATCTTTAAGTTTTAAGTTCATATCTTATTTTAAAAAACCAAATTTATTTCCTAATCCAAAGTTGCTGTCCTTTTCCACTGTATGAGTGAATTCAACCCATTCACATGGACAATTAAAATTAGCAAGTTTCTTTTACCTTTTTTCAATTTTTTTCCTTCCCACAAATCCTTCCCTTTGCCTCCCACCTTCTTCCCAACCCCTTTTAGGAAATAAAAGCAATGGAAAAAATGGAAGGAAATAAGCATCAGATATGTGTAGTTTATATTATGTGTGATAATACAGTCTTAATTCTTTCCTCTCCCCCTTTTCTCTTTTCTGATCCCAATAACTGGATCTTTCTCTTTTTCTTTTAATATTTCCTTTTCATAATCAGCCCTCAATAATTGTGAATGGTTTTGATCATAATTATCTCTTTTTTGTATTTGCCATCCCTCTAAAGTCTTCTTCCTCCTTTGCTTCAGCCTACCCGAGTCCAATCCCCTATTTACCATATTTTGTCTGTCATAATTTTTACCTTCTAATCTTCTCAGTTCAGATAAAGTGAATGAAGTTCATAAGATCCTCACATCCCCATCTCTGTCTATAGCTGAACAATTTTCTTACAAAATGCCCAGATTGTCAGAGATAAGTTCCTCTCTCCTCTGTCTCTTTCCTTAACATTTTCCTTTTTGTTGTTGATTTATTTTTAAAGAAATACTCACATTCTGAGCTTGTCCCTCTGTATTTCTTTATTGAGTCCTATAAACAGTGAAATTTCCAAGAGACAGTAACATTTTCTTTTCATTTATGCAGGATAAAAATATTTGAAAAATAACATTGTCTGTTAAATGTTCAAATTTTTGGTTTTGTTGTAAAGTTTCTTTTGCCTTATGTATTTGCCTTTTGAAGACTTTCTCCAGGTCTGGTTTTCTTAACAGTATTTCTTAGAAATCACTGATTTTAAAATTCCATTTCCTTTCCTCTATGTTTTTGTTCAACTTTCCAGGGTAAAACCACTCATGGATGAAATCTTTTTCTTTAAGTTCTTAAAACATGGTATCCAACTTTTTTGTTTGAATACATTTTTCTAGTAACCCAATGAATTATACATTTTCTTGACCTTTCTGTATTCTCCAGGTCAGGTGTTTCATCCTAAAATTTTTATTTTATTAAAGTCTCCTTTTAATATATCACATTTATTTCTGAATACACATATTCTCTCCTTCCTATCTAGCTTGATTTCCCTTGTAATAAAGGTTAAAATAGAACATTTGGAAAGTAGTTCATTAAAAAAAAAACTGATAGTGTCTCACGTTCTGATTTTGCTTGTGATTTTGTTCTAATATTTCTTGGCTACATTTTTGAATTGTTGAGTTCTGTTTTCTCCATTAAAAAAAGTGTTTGCTACTTTGCTGAGACATTCCATGTTCTGCTTTAATTATTAGTTCTTTCAAGTCTTTCATCAAAAGTTCTAATTTCTCTCCCTATCTTTTCATTTCTCTCATTTGGCCTTGCAAACACCCTCAGAATTCAGAAGAACAAACCATTCTTTTTTTCTGGGGTTCTACTTTTACTTTTTTGTACATTATTCTCTTCTGCACTTTTAATCTGATAATCTCTTACCCAACCATTTTGAATCACAGTATTGGCAGTTTTTCTGTGCTTGCTCATTTCCACAATTTTTTCTGTCATTCCTTGTTTCTCAGCCTGAGAATATCAACTTCCATATCTTCCTCTATTAAGTAGTTCACTGGGTAGATCCTTTCTATTCAGTGCCACGCATATGAATCATATTTGAGTGAGAAGAATCACATAGGGTTTTCATCTATACACTGAAGAGATGAGACATATCATTATGATTCTAGATCCATCAGCTTCATTGTCTAAGAGGGCTTTCAGTGTGGAATCTGCAGCCTTCACTTCTGTCAGTGTAGAAAGTTTGTCCCTTAGCCCTTAGTCAAGAGCCTTTAGACCTCAGCAATTGGGGGGACAGACAAGTATGACCTGTACTGTGGATTTTGTCTGTGTGTATGTGTCTGTGTGTGTATGATCAAATCATAAGACCTTCTTTGTGCTTTGCTCTTATGCACTGTTCATCTTTCATTACATTTGGTGAGTTTATTTTCGAAGTGCTGATGGAGTAGGTTGGGTTGTATTCAGAATCTTTTACTGCATCATCTTGGACCACAACCCTCAGTCTTCATTTGTCTTCTAAGTGCTCTCCTTTGACAGGGATGAAATGCTAGCTATAAGGAGTTTTAGAAATCACCCAGTTAGTCGTCTTGTCTTTGCTTGAACATATCTAGTAGGCAAATAAAAGTTGATTGTTTGACTTTTATTATGTTAGGATATTCTGATGTCAATCAGTCCATAAATATTTATCAATCGATAAATCAGATGGCAAACATTCATGTGTGAGATGCCAGACAGTATGCTAAGTGCTGGGAATATACAAATGAAAAAGAAACAGTCTCTGCCTTCAAGAGGCTTACATTCAAATGGGAGGAGACAATATACAGAAGGAAGCAGAACAAGGAAAGGGGGGGAAGGTACTGACTGGGGGACAGTGTGGAGAAGTTCAGAGGAGTACAGGGAATTAGGAAATGATGACATGGCTGCACTGGGCCACCTCTTTAAATGCAGATTCTGGGAGAAGTCCTCTAACCTCCAAATGAGAGCATGACTCCACAAACATGGGATACTGAAGAGGTATGAGTTCCAGGGTTGGAGTGATCTTGCAGGACAAAGAATTTCTTGGAGTGTGATGTTTGTGATCACATTAATCTGTACACATCAGTACAGTACAGATTGTACTGTACAGTATAGATTGTACTGCACAGTACAGATTGCAGGCCATATACTCCTTCTCATCATGTGTGATTTTTGTCTACCTAAAGCCTTCTTAGAGCATCTACACACTATCCTGTAGGCTATCTTCTCATTATATATATATATATATATATATATATATATATATATATATATATGTATGTATATTTTAGAGCGGGAAAGGCAGGGAAATTGGGGTTAAGTGACTCGCCCAATGTCACATGGCTAGTAAGTGTTAAGCGTCCAAGGCCAGATTTGAACTCAGGTCTTCCTGACTCCAGGGCCTGTGCTCTATTCACTGTGTCACCTAGCTGCCCCCATTTTAAAAATATTTTATGGATGTCTTTCTGTAACCTCTCTCTATCTCTCTCACTTTTTCTTTCTCTGTCTCTTTCTCTCTTCCTCTTTCTCTTTCCCTCTCTGACTCACTCTCCTCCCCTTTCCCTCTCTCTTTCTCTGTCCCTCCCCTCTTTCCCCCATCTCTCTGTGTCTGTCCCTGTCTCTGGTTCTCTGTCTCTCCCTCTCTCTCCATCACTGACTGATCTCTTTTATCTATATTAAGTGTCCTTAGAGATGATTTTTACATTACATTTCATGTGCAAGGCATCATAGGTGATATGCCGTAGCTGGTTCATACCTACCATACATCTTTCTCTTGCCCTTTAGGGCAGCCTGCAATTTTGAATTTTCTGGATTGTTCTGTTCTACAATTCATAGACATATAGCATCCCTGGGAGAATATTGGTATTAAAAATGATGGGCTTTTGTGGCAAGAGTAGCTAAAGATGATTGAAGGTGCCACACAATATCCTAAGTGCAATCCAGCTCTCTCTCTTTCTTCTCTTGTATTCTGGGCCCAGCTAATCATCATTCATCTACAGTGCCTAGACAATGATTGGGAGAACTTTTATTGTAAGAAAATCCTTGCTTGTCAGGAGTTCAGATCTACTCCTTGTAGACCCATTGGTCTTTATTTTTCCCCTCTGGAGCCACACAAAGGAAATTCACAAATTCCCATATATGATAGCCTCTCAAATACTTGAAGAGTGATTATATTCTCCAACCCTTCCCCCCTCCCCCAGGAATAGCATCCTCAGTTCCCTCAATAAATCTCATATAACCTGATTTTCAGCACACTAATCTCTCCCTTTGGTCAGTTTGGTTTGTGGCACCCCAAAGTAAACCCAATACAAGGCCCTCCTAGGCTCAGTCCATAATCAAAGAATTTCAGAGTTGGGAATGACTTCATCAGTCATTTACTGTGATTAAAAAAAAAGAGAAAGCCCTTCTACAATCAACCTGACAAGTGGTCATCCAGCCACCACTTGAAAAACTGAAAAGAACAGGACTCACTACCCACAGCATCCTATTGTACTTTTTGGGTGATTTTTATTGCTCAGAAATTTTCCTAACACTAAACCTCACTTTGTCTCTTTGTCACTTCTATTTATTGCTTTTGGTTTGGACTTCTGGGACCAACAGAACAAATCTAGGGATCCTATCCTGTCCCCTTTTAACATGATAATACCTCAAATACTTGAAGACAGTTATCATCTCCTATTCCCTTGACAACCCTCCCAAACAAATCTTTTCTTATTCAACTTAATTCTTTGAACTGAACTTCATATGACATATAGACCCTTTACAAACCTGATTATCCAAGATACTGTAGACATTCTCCAACTTATCAATATCTTTTATAAACTATGGCACCCAGAATTTAATACAATACTCCACATGTGGTATAATGAGAACAGAATACAAAAAGACTAGTATTTTATTTTTCTCTGGTCATGCCTCTCCTAAGTAAACCCGACATTGGTCAAAGGGTCAGCAGAAATTGGAGAAAGGAGATGACATAGCCACTTGAGGGTGTTAAGGGAGATTTCATGGAATAGGTATCATTTAAGTTGGGTCATGAAGGAAGAGAGGTTCCTCAACAAATGAGTCTAGCATGGCGTCTATTGTCCCCTATAGCACTGTTAATCCTCTCTAATCAGCTTCACTGGCTTGAGGCCACTTCCTTCCTTAGGTAGACTTCCCATACGGGATAGTTGCTTTTGTGATCCCATATTCCTAGCTTTGTATCATTGACACATTTGATAAACAGGGCTTCTGTGTAATCTACCTGCATCATTCATGAAAGATGAGCAGAAAGGCATCAAGAGCAAACCATTGTGGCCCTCTTCATGAATTCATTAGAAACCTTCCTTCAGGTTGACAGAGGTCCAAAAATCAAAGTCATCTTTGTGCATGTAGGCACTTTATAAATGTTTATTGGACTGAATGATCTACAGAATCATGGAATTTGAGAGTTAGGAAGAACCTTAGTGGACATCAAATCCAGCATATACAAGAAATGATAGGTATAACATATCCACAAGTGCATGACTGACCTTTGCCTGAAGATTCCTGAAGACAGGAACCCACCACTTCTACAGGTAGCACATCCTATTTTGGAACAGCTCTCATTGACAGGAATATCACCAATCCTAAATTGGTCTCTTTTGTAACTTTCACATATTGTTCCTGATTATGGCCTTTAGGGTAAAACAGAACAGATCTAATTTTTCCTCCATGTGGCAGCCTTTAAAATACTTGAAGATAACTATTATATGCTTCCTGAGTCTTCTTTTCTCCAGGTTAGACATCCCCAGTTCTTTCAACTGATCTTCACATGACATGAATTCAAGGCCCTTCACCTTGCTGGTTGCCTTTCTCTGGTCACTTTCCAGCTTATCAGTGACTTTCTTAAAGTGATTATCAGAAGTTAACATACCACTCTTAAGAAAAGGGTTGTGAATATATTAGCTAAGGATCCATTTAAACAAATTGGCATGTATTTACTGTTGGCTAGTGTAGCAGAAAGCACCTTAGCATACCCAGGATGGCTGCTAGCACAGGTTCTTTGATCTGCTTTTCTTAAGGAAAGCAACTCAAAAAGGGTTAACAATCTTACTTTAATCAAACATATATCATTTACTTAGTTCAGGGGAAAAAGTCATCACCATGAATTTTGGAGAAAATACAAACAGAAGTTACAAGCAGACAAAAAATACAGAGGAAATAACACAGTTCAACACTTCTATCTTCTATGTGTCTGACCATCACATACCTACATAGTTACCAGAGGGAAAAGCACCAACATCTGGATTTTCAAAACCAGGGGGCTCAACAGCTACACAGAGTCTCATCTGACCAAACCATACAACTCTTTGCATAAGGGACCCCCAAAGCAAAACCTCACATCAGGGGTGTGTGTGTGTGTGTGTGTGTGTCTGTGTCTCCTCTTTGAAAATGAAGGACAAACACAACAACACAACATTTTCCCATATATAACTTGTTTGAATAAATTTGCTTGTTGTCTCTTTAGATTGTAAACTCCTTGAGAGCAGAGACTATCATTTGCCTCTTTATGTATCTTTGGCACTAAGCACAATGTGTGGCACATAGCAGGCATTTTATAAATATTTATTAACTGACTTAGAAGTTCTGGAGCCTGAGTTCAAATATCACCTTGGATTCAAATGGGTTCAAATATCACCTCTGGTGCTTTCATGTTGTGTGACCTTGGGCAGTCACTTCACTTGCCTGGGCTTCAATTTCCTTATCTGTGAAACAGTAGGGTTGGATTCTAAGGTCCCTTCCTGCTCTAAAGCTATGCCAAAACTATGATCCCAAGTCAGTTAGTTTCCTTGAGTCTCAGTTTCTTCATCTGTAAAAACAAAACAGCAAAAAAGAGGAGGTTGGATTCAATGACATTTAAGGTCCCTATTAGTTCTAAATCCATGATGCTCTGGACTAACATGTGGAGAGAGAGAAAAGAGTTCTTGGGTCATGGTATAAACATTGTTATAAGCAAACGTAAGGGAAGAGATTCCTGATGTGGCTGGAAAATCCTATCTATGTTATAGCTTTGTGAACAGTTATGCCCTGATCAATGCAGTTGAAAGCCCAGCCAACTCCACCCTTCCCACCCCTTCAGGCAGAGCCAAAGTACTTTCAGCTGCAGATGGAAGCTTATTGGAAATGCAGAACGAATATCTAATAATAGGTTTTTTAATAGAGCAATTCTTCCCTGCTGAAAGTGGATTTATATCAGTGCATTGATTAGTTGTTGAAGACTTGCAGGGTCTTGTATTTCTGATGGGGTCTGTTCCAACTTGCAATGTTTAATAATTCTCTTCCTGTTGGATTTTTATGCCACTGGAGCTTCCTTCCTTAAACTGTTCCTGGCCCTACCAAATGAGATGTGTGGATGATAGGGAAGCCTCCTCAGCGGGTTGTTTCTGATTGCTATATCTTTTTTATGTGCCTTAGATTACCTAGCACTCTTCCTGACTCCCCTGTTTCCATGGAGGGCACCAGTGTCGTTCCAGTTACTCATTTTTAGAACCTCCACTGTCCATCTCTCCCATATCCATCCAATCAACTGTAAGTCTTACTGATTTTAATTCCATGGTATTTCTTTATTTGCCCACTTTTCTCTACTCACAGGGCTTCTACTGCCGTAATTCAAGACCTCAGTGAAACTTTTCTAAATTATTGCTATAACCTCCTATTTTGTCTCCTTGATTCTAGTATTCCCTCTTCTATCCATCTTTCCCATAGCTGCCAAATTGGTAAACCTAATGCACAGGTCTAAACATGTCACTTCTCAGCTCAAAAAACTTCAGGGTTTCTGTTTCAATTCTATAAGAAATATGCACTTTTGTATCTGGCAGTTAAAGTCCCTTCACAATATAGTCAACCTGGGGGTGGCTAGGTGGCGCAGTGAATTAGAGCACCGGCCCTGGAGTCAGGAGTGCCTGAGTTCAAATGCGACCCCAGACACTTAACACAAAAAACTAGCCGTGTGACCTTGGGCAAGTCACTTAACCTCAACTGCCCTTCCCCCCCCCCCCAAAAAGCAAAACACAATATCTTAATCTCAAGTCCCAGGTAGAATAAAAGTAAAGATGAAAGAGATTTCTCTTAAAATTAGGTCTTTAGAGAACATTTCTTATCATCTTAGAATTATAAAATTATAGATCTAGAACTTAGTTCACAGGTCTGGAAATACCTCAGAGGTTATCTACTGTAATTTTCCAATTTTACAGATGAAGAAACTGATGCCCTGGGGGTGGAGTGACTGGCACAAGCATCAGAAGACCCAGATCTTCTGATTCCTGGGCCAATGGTTTGGCCACTGTCCTTTATGTATCTGACCTAGCTGCCCTCTATGGCTCTAGGAGGCTGAATATTCCATGATACCTCTTATCCAGATGAAAGCAAAAAGTTTCAAATATCCAAATATTTGCTGCTGCATGGAATTCAAGTCAAGCTTTATGAACTGCCTGCTATGTGCAGTCCACTTTGAGTGACCCTGGGAATAAATACAAAGATGAAAATCAATAAAATCCCTTACCTTTAGGAGTTTACAGTCCAAGAGGGGGAGAAGACAAATGTATAAACAACCAAAAATGTAGCAAGCATATCGAAAGAGAGAGATGGAAGAAATCCCAAATCATCCACTAAAGTCAGGATTGCCCATTGAGCTAGTCTAGAGAAATGGGAGTTTTCTTGGAGTTAGATCTCAATTCTGTATTTTGCTTTGACCTTGAAAACCTGGTTTCACTGTCATATCTGAAGACAATATCTGATAATTTTTCAGCAGAAGCATAGAGCTTTTGACTTGAAGTTAGGAAGATGTGGGTTTGATCACTACCTTTGGCTCTTTCTAGCTATATAGTTTAATTTCTTTCAGCCTTAGTGTCTCATCTCTAAAATGGGCATGAAAGTATCTGTGATGCTTATTTCAACTAGCTATATGAGGTTCAAAGGAGAAATCATATATCAAGCACTCTATAAACCTTAAAGTTATATATGAAAGCCAATTATTCTTGCTGTGAAGGAGCTAAGCCTCTGGGGTTGCAGTTCCTATTCTGGGGCTGTGCTATCTTGATCATGTCATTCCCTCTATTCAATAAACTCCAGTGACTCCCTATTACCTCTAGGATCAATAGAAAGTCCTCTGGCTTTTAAATTCTTTCATTGCTTGGTACCTTTCTACCTTTCCACTACTTTTATGCCTTAATCCACCCTATATACTCTGTAAGTCATCAACTTCCTTGATTTTCTTTGCACAAGATACTCCATCTCTCAACTCCATGAATTTTCGTGAGCTGTCCTCCAGGTATTTTCCCTGTTTTTAATCTTTATGCTTCCCTGGCTTCCTAAAAATCCTAACTAAAAATCTTGCTTCTCAATACCATTATTGGGTGTGCAACCCAAAGAGATTTTTTTTAAAAAGGGGGAGGGGGAGGACCCAAATGTACAAAAATATTTATAGCAGCTCTTTCTTTGGCGGCAAAGAATCGGAAATTGAGGGGATGCCTATCAATTGGGGAGTGAGTAAACAAGTTGCAGTATATGAATGTAATGGTATATTATTGTGCTTTAAGAAATGAGTAGGTGTATTTCAGAAAAACCTGGAAAATGACTTACATGAACTGTTGCTGAGTGGAGTTAGTAGAACCAGGAGAACATTGTACATAGTAGCAGCAACATTTTGCTATGACCAACTTTGATACACTTCACTCTTCTCAGCAATGCAATGACCTAAGACAATTCCAAAAGACTCATGATGGAAAATGCTACCCACATCCAGAGAAAGAACTATGTAGTCTGAAAGGAGATTGAAGCATACTATTTCCTCTCTCTCTTTTTTGTGTTTTTTTGCCTTTTGTTCTGATTCATCTTTCACCACATGACAAATGTGGAAATATGTTTAACATTGTTGTATGTGTATAGCCTATATCAGATTGCTTCCTATCTTGGGGAGGGGAGAAAGGGAAGGAGGGAGAAAAAATGGAACTCAAAATCTTATAAAAGTGCATGTTGAAAATGTGAATATCTTTACATGTAATTGGAAAAAAATGAAATACTATTAATTGGAAAAAATCTCAGTTTCTACAAGAAGCATTTCCTCATTTCTCTAAATGCTAGTGCCTTAAGAACTTATAGGTACAAAAATATTTATAACAGCTCTTTTTGTGGTGGAAAAAATGGGAAATAGAGGGGATGCTCATCATGTATAGAATGGCTGAACAAATTGTGGCATATGATTGTGATGGAGTACTATTGTGCTGTGGGAAATGGCAAGGTGGATGGTGTCAGAAAAAAGCACGGGGAAAACCTGATATATATGAACTGATGCAAAGTGAAGTGAAAAGAACCAGGAGATCATTGTGCACAGTAATAATAATGTTCTAATGATGATCAACTGTGAAAGACTAGGCTATTCTGATCAATACAATGATCTGAGGCAATTCCAAAGGGCTCATGATGAAAAAACGTTATCTATCTCTAGAGGCAGAACTAATGAATTCTGAGTGTAAATTGAAGTACATTTTTTCTCAAATTTAATTTTTTCTTACTTTTAAAAAATATGGTTAAATGTGACAATATGTTTTGAATGACTTTACATGTGTAATTGATATCAAATTGCTTGCCTTTTCAGTAGGTGTGTGAGGGGGTGGGAGGGAGAGAGGATTTGGAACTCAACATTTTAAAATAAAAGAATACTAAAATAAATGAATGAATGCATGAATAAACAAACAAACAAACAAATAAATAAATAAAAAATACTAGTGCCTTCCCTTTT
>CM053595.1:62356003-62396763 GCA_028646575.1 Pseudocheirus occidentalis
CTCCACCCCTTAGCTCCACGCTTTTGCATTCAGCCATTCCTGCCCCACTTCCAATGCACTCCTAACTCTTGAACTACCTTTGTTCCCTCAAAATTTTTCTCAAGCTACATCTTCTACATAAAGTTTTCCTTAATCCCCTTTCCCCATTACTAGGGCCCTCCCCCCACTCCTGAAAATTACCTTGCATTTATTTCCTATGTATTTTGTAGCTACTTATTTTGAACATACCTCCTTAATAGAATGTAAGCTTCTAGAAGGCAGGCCCTATTTCATTTTTGACTGTGTATTATCAGCACCTTACTCAGTTTCTAGCAGATTTGTTGTTGTTCAGTCATTTCAGATGTATCTGACTCTCTATGACCCTACTTGCTGCTTCCTTCCCCAGCTCATTTTACAGATGTTGAAACTGAGGCAAACAAGAGTAAGTCTCTTGCCCAGGATCACATAGCTAGTAAGTGTCTGAGGCCAGATTTGAACTCGGGAAGATGAGTCTTCCTGACTCCAAGTTAGATTCTCTATCCACAGTATCACCTCACTGCCCTGCTTGGCAGGTAGTGGGCACTTAATAAATGCTTGTCATTTGATTGATTGATTGATTGATTGATTGAGTCACACTGTTTTCTAGGGTTCCTTGACTTTGATAAGAACTGGAAAATTATAGTCCCAGAGTAACCCTCAAGGTTACAAACAACAATCATTCAAATCAAGCTTGGCCAATACTCTTCCAAGTTAAAAATGAATCGATAGCATTCTTTTAAAGTAAGTAGCTAAAGAATTGGTATGCATGGAGATACAGCTGCAAACATATAATTATAAATGAGTCCTTATTAATTATAGTCTATTTTGAAAAAGAATTCCAGTGATGGTCTTTTGCCTCCCAGCTGAGCTCCCTGGTTTGAGGTGAACATCCAGGAAACTTTTCCCTCCCTCTGCCCCAGGAAACCAAAATAGAGGCTTTGGCAGTAAAAGCCTCCCTTCCCCAGCCCACTTAGAATGAATTGTAGGAAAGGACATGATGGCCTACTTTTTCAACAACCTCTTGCCAGATCCAAAATAAAAAGAAGAAAATATGGTAAACCCCCTAAAAAAAAAGACTGTAGATTATGGAAATTATGACTTAGTGACATCCCTCCCCTCTTCCCTTGTGATCTATGGGAACATATACATGACCCAAATTATAGACTGTCAAGGAGGGGTCAGGCAGGGAACATGGCTTCGGCCAGAACACATGGCCAGTGGAATTACCAGACTATTTGGAGCCAGGTTCTCCCAGTGCCTCAGCTACTCCCTGGCTAGAAACTCTTGGAATCCGCCTAAACTCTCTGTGGCCAGATGGAAACTCACAAGGAAGTCACTCCCAGAGCCAGATTTGAAGTGTTGGCTTCAATGAATTGGTGTCATCCTGGTCCCACATCCTAATGAAAACTGAAAATCCCCTTCAAGAGACTGCACGGTATTCCATGGCATGCTAAATACAACCATATTTTAGTGATTTTTCCAGTTTTCATCTGACTATATAGATTCATTTTGCTTCATCTTTTTTCTGTAAGGGTAACTGTCCTCTAAGAAAACTAAGGCTCTTAGCCGGCCTTATCATTTCATTTTTATTATGAACTTAAACATCAGCGAACATTTCAGTGTAATTGTTCAGCATAAATGTAAACATTTCGATACAAAATCTAACACAGTTCTGGAGCTACTCTCCCAGTCACACCGTGAAGTGGAATTCCCAATAGCTACTTGTCTGCGTCAGGGTCTTAAGGGACTAAGAAGGGTTGGAGTGATTTGTATGGTTCTTGGGAGCCCTGACCATAGTAGCTTCCCCAACGATTATCAGGTAATTAATTGGTAAACTGAATTAGTTCTTAGGAACTGTTATTTACTATAGTGGTAGACTCAGTACAACACGTTGTCCCAACAACCACAAAATCTGTGAAACACTCTCCCACAAATACATACAGAGTCCAGAGGAAAGTGGCCTCAAATTTAGATCATATGTGATAAAGGAAGTGACTCACAGATCATGACCGCTCAGAAACTTTTTCTTCCCTACATGGATTATTCAACTTAAATATAGTGTGTGTGTATGTATGTGTGTATACATATGCTCATGCATATGTGTGTGCGTGCACGTGTACATATGTGTGTGAATACATATATTGCCATGTGTATTTACCTTAGGTGTGGGTGTATATATGTATGTTTATATATGTATATATCTGTATGTGCATGTGTGTCTGCGTATATACATATATAGTCATGTGTACTCACCTTAGGTATGGTGCATGTATATATATGTGTGTATATATACATATTATCATATGTACTCACCTTAGCCATGATGTGTATGTGTGTGTATGGAAAGAGAGAGAAACGAACTTTAGATATACTATGTGTGTACATACATCCATATTATATTTTATATATGATATGTACACACATGTGTGTATGTATATACACACATACATACATATACCTTGCCTAAGGCTCAGGGTAGCTCTTGACACAGTTTGTCCCTTAAATTCGGGTCATCTTCTATCTCATCCTGCCCCTTCCAAAGTACAAAAGTCAAAGGAACTTCATCTCCATGGGTGTTTTGTTAAACATAGTCATGTCTTTGGAAATGCTGTGTACCCAGATCAGTGTAAAGCTCTCCTACTCTGTCTCCTAGGTGAATGAGCATGCAGGGTTTAGCAGCAAGGATGAAGAGTGGGCAGAGGGTTTTCTTTTCTTTTTTCTTTTTCCTCCTACGGTCTTTATAGAGTCTTTCTTTATTATGTCCAGTTTATCTACAACTGTGGATGCAGACAGTCCCACCTGTCTCATAGACATGCTAATGAAAAAATCTAAGTCCTGTTTTTCCAAATGTCACAGTCTTTCTTTGGGGAGGGGGTGAGGTACTCCTCCACCACCACCATCAGCACCTCTGGCTGCTCCTCCACCACCTAGAAAGTCTTTCCCTGGAGCTTAGATGCAGGTTTCTACCACTGAGCTCTCAGATGCCAGAAACTCATAGGTTCAAAACTGATTCCCCAAAGAGTATGACCACATTTCCTTAACAAATCCAAACAAAGGTTTTGTGTAACAATGCTCCATTTCATCCAATGACTTCTAAAGACATCTAAATCAATCAAGAGCTTTGCACATCTAGTCTATGCCAATGTTGATTTACTGATGCTTCTATGAGTTCACACCTAGTTCACATGCTAACTGATTGATTGTTTGTACCTGAGAATGGTATCAGGTTGCAGTACCTTATCACTTACCTTAACAGAGTGGGTAATTCCTGGATTGGTTCCACCAACCCAGCACCTTTACCTTATCCACTTAGTTTCATTGTTGGCTCTTTCCAGTGTATTTTTAAATGTTCCCTTGATAAGTTTCTTTTGCATCACTAACACTACCTTCCAGGTAGCACAGGTGGTAAATAGCAGAGCTGGGATTTTAATTCACACCTCCAGCTTCCAAACCCAGCCCTCTTTCTCCTACAACACTGAATGAGCCTTTCATGTTTCTCTGATCATCAGTTTCTTCATCTACCAGTGAGGCCTATTGTGAGGGAAATTATATATATAAACCTTAAATAATTATAGAAGTGTGCATTGATACTTACTGAATTTGGGAATAACTGGTGCCTGGGTTAGGAATATAATTGATATCTGGGTTTACAAGTGAATCTCTGAGTACTTCGAGGTTGTTATCTGGGTGGGTCAGAGCTTAGTTTGTGGCCAGAACTAGACCTAGAGCAGTGGTGGGAAACCTGCAACCTTGAGGCCACATGTGGCCTTCTAGATCCTTGGGTGGGGCTTTTTTACTGAGTCCAAGTTTTACAGAACAAATCTTCTTATTAAGGGGATTTGTTCTGTGAAGTTTGGATTCAGTCAAAGGGTTGCACTTGAGGTCCTAGAGGGCCACAAGGCCACAGGTTCCCCACCCCTGACCCAGAGTCTTGGCCAGGTTTAGTGTTATAGTATTCTATGGCTTCTTCAGAGAGCAGTACATTGTTGTTGTACAGTCCTTTCCCACTCTTTGTGACCCCATTTGGGGTTTTCTTGGCAAAGATACTGGAGTGGTTTGCCATGTCCTTCTCCATCTAGCTGTTCCAACAATAATCTACCTGAAGTTGTTGAGTCTTGGGAATTAGACATCAGTCCATAGCTGAAGGTCAAGGTATAGGACTATCTATAGTCCATGTATGGTCTTAGGGGGTAGGTCAATTTCTAGGGTTGAGTCATAGGTTAATGGAATTTAGAACATAAAGAAACATTAGAAATTAATCATGTCAGTCCCTCATTTTACAGAAGATAAATCTGAGAACCAAAGAGATTAAGTGATTTCTCAGGATCACACAAGGACCAAGTAACCAAGCCAGGATTCAGACTCAAGAAGTCTTGACTCCAAATTCAATGTCCTATACACTACACATACTGCTTCTAAAGATCAGAATGAAAGGTCAGTTGATCATATTCTGGGTTGGTCCTTGCCTTAGTTTGGAATCAGACTGTAGTTAAGATTAGTGTCAGTGAACAGAGAAAAGCTAAGAGTTCGTGAATTTGATGCCATTACTCCCAAGCTTCAAGCCCTGAGACACACAGCTACCAAGAAACATTAATATTGTGCCATCCCCAGGGTACTGGCTGGTCTTAGTCCATCCCATATAAATTCATTAAGGATATTTTTCTCTTTGTGTCTAGTACTATGCTTAAAACAATAAATGTTTGTTGAATTGCATTGAAATTATTACCTCCACAGGATCTTTCCTAGGATCATAGAATCTCGAAGTTGGAAAGATCTTAGATACACAGGTAGACAGATAGATGGATGGATGGACAGACAGATGGATGGACAGGCAGACAGATAGATAGATAGATAGATAGATAGATAGATAGATAGATAGATCATGGATAGATAGATAGATAGATAGATAGATAGATAGATAGATAGATAGTGAGGAATGCAAGTCTGTTCTCCACGGTGATTTTTCCTGTAAATGACGACAATGGGACCAGGCTAGAAGCAGGTCTGGTTTGTGGGGGCACTACTATTCTCAGAGTTCTTGGGCTCAGGGTCCTGGATTATGTTCATTAGGGTCTGAAGGGATATGTTGATAGTATTGATAGATAGATCGTATATATGTATGTATATATGTATATATTATATATGTGTATATATGTATATATTATACATACACATGGATACCATATATACATATATGTATAATATGTATGCACATTATATAGATATAAATATGTATTTTATACATGAATTTTATACATTATACATTACATAATTATAATTGATATATAGTTGATATATTTAAAAATTATAATTGTTATTGAATATTATTTCTTCATAAACACAATATTATTATATAATTATATCATACTTTATAATAGAATATATAGAAATAATATTAATGCATTATATATGCAAATACACATATATATGTACATACACACATGGGTGCACATCCAAGTGATGTGTATGTTTCTGTGTGTATGCATATGTGTACTGCCATACACAAAGCAGACAAGCCAGCCTAGCCAAAGCAACAGGGAACCCTGAGGGAGAGACAGGATATGCCGGGTAAGTTAAACCATCACTACCATCTTGACCATCATTGCCCCTAGAACCCTGATGGAATCATTTCCAGAACAGAGGGAGGCCTCTAACATGTGGTTATTCTTCTGTAGAGGTTTGTGCATGGACATAGACAGGTGTTGCATGTGTTGAGAGGGCTGGGCTCTTTACTACAGCCATTTTCCGCCCTGCCACCCCTTACTACTTGCTGTTCCTCCAAAACAGACTGATGCATTGCATTGGCTTTGTCTGAGAAGAAAGGATACTCCTGGTTCTCCTGAGGACCCCATCCAGTCTCTACTTCTTGTTTTCCAACTGAGGTCAAATCAATGCTATTATTGCCTCCAGAAAGAACATGGCAACAGACTGCCCTATTTTTTCACTTGCCATCTTCAGACCATAAATTCCTTCCCTGGTCATGGCTGCCTTATTATATTAGAAGACAAGCTCCCTGAGGGCAGGTGCTGTTTTTGCTTTTGTATTATGTCCCCAGTGCTTAGCACGGTGCTTGAAATAAAATAAAAACTTAATAAATGTTTTTCATTCATTCATTGAAAGGAATACCCCTACCAACTGACTAGTAAAGTCCCTGAATTATTGAGGAAGTATGCAAAGGAGTCAATTGGCAGGACACAGGATTACATTGGGAAAGGGATTAAATGTCCAGTATGCTTCTCTGGTTGTGAAACCCCAAGGAGATACTGTGGTATGATAAGATGTAGTGATGCATGATGGGGCATGACATAGCACTGGGGGAGTGGGAAGAGTATGTAATGGAACTGACGGTTGTATACAGGTGGCACTGCTCACATAGTAATCATATGAATGGCTAATAGGTATAAAAGCTGTGATTTGAAAATAATATCACCAATATTGCCTCACTCAAGGACTGAACCAGCAGGTCATCCCTACTCATCACAGCCGACACATTCCATTGGCTGGAAAAGATGAATAAGTAAAAGGAAGAAGAAAAGATTCCCCCTCCCCCCTACGCCAACTTCACAGAATCACTGGATCTCAGAGTTGAAAGGGGTATCAGAAGTCTTCTAATCATATCCCTACAACATCCCTGGCAAATATCCACTAATGGGAATCCACTCTTTCCAGGGGCTTCCATTGGTAAGTTAATCCAAGACAGGAAGATTTCTTCTGATATAGAGCTAAAACCTGCCTCTTTGTAGTTCCCTCCTCTCCATATCCATGAGTGTCCCTCCACATTGTGCCCAACAGAATAAGTCTAATCTTAACGTGACAACCTACAAATACTTCGTAACCATAACTACCATGTCTTCCATGAGCCTTTTCTTTTTCAGACTAAACACCCACAGTTCCTCCAACTGATCCTTGCTTCATAGTTCTCTCATGATCTTCATTGTCCTCCTCGGGATATGTTCCAGTTGGTCAATATTCTTCCTCAAATGTGATGCCCAGAATAGAATTCAGTCCTCTTCTAGCTGTGGTCTGGTCAGGACAGAGGGCAGGACCAGCTTCCTCCCTCTGGGTACTCTTCCTCCATCAGTACATTCTAAAATCAAATCCCATTTCCCTGTCTTGGCTTTCCTTTACTTTTAAAGCATTTTCTTGCCTCTACCCTCTCACCCACAAGAAATGAGGCAGTCCAATGTCTTGCACCTAATAAGCACTTAATAAATGTTTGATGAATTGAATTGTTTTGCTGACTTAAATCCAAACCAGTGGTGGCTGAAATGGAGTTCCTGCTTAAATCATGACACTAACTTTCTGTCTAAGTATTCCCTGGCAAAGGACCCACCATGCCCTGAAATAATTTACCCTCCTTAATTCCCACTACCAAATAGTGAGTTCTATCCCCTGTCTTCTCCTCATCTTGTTACTGAGGCCCTTCAACCAAAAGGAAAAGGAGAAAGACAGAGACAGAGAGAGACATGCACAGAGAAAGAGGGAGGGAGAGGCAGAGAGAGAGAGAGAGAGAGAGAGAGAGAGAGAGAGAGAGAGAGAGAGAGAGAGAGAGGGAAAGAGAGAGAGAGAGGAAGAGAGAGAGAGGAAGATAGAGAGAGGCCACTGAGTCCCCTCACGCTGATGCCAGAATTGATGCTTGCATACCAGAGCAACTCTTCACCCTCTTCATATTGGACTAATGTCCCCCTCCCAGAAGAAGACTGGGAAGGAAAATAAAGGGAATATAGCCAGGGATGGTATCAGAGAATTTTCATGCCATGGCAGAGGGTCCATGATGGTCTAGAATAGCAGTTCTTAACCTGGGGTCCACAGACCCACAAAGGCTCAGTGATAGATTTTCTGAGTGTCTATGAACTTGAATCAGAAAAATGATGACTTTCCTTTCTAATTCTATGTATTTAATTTTATATATTTAAAAACATCCTAAGAATGGGGCCATAAACTTCATCAGACTGACAGATGATTCCAATATGAACCAAGACACAAAAATGGTTAAGAAACTCAGGTCTAAACTCCAAAAGACTCATGATGGAAAAGGCCGTCCACATCCAGAGGAAGAATCATGGAGTCTGAATGCAGATTGAAGCAAACTACTTGCTCTCTCTTTTTTGTTTTGTTTTGTTTCTTCTTTCTCATTGTTCACTCAATTGGTTATAATTCTTCTTTACAACTTGACTAATGTTTAATGTGAAGGTATATGTAGAACCTATATAAGATTGCACATCACTATAGAGGGGAGGGGGAAGGGAGGAAGGGGGAAAAATTTGGAACTCAAAAACTTTGAACTGAATGTTGTAAACTAAAAGTGAATAAATTTAAAAGAAAAAAATAGAAAGAAACTTGGGTCAAGGACTCATGGGTCCATTATTCAATGCAACTCAGGCAATTTTGGCATCAGGACAGCTGTCTCAGCTCTGGGGTCACAATAACTTATGAATGAATGAATGAAGGAATGAAGGAATGAATGAATGAAAAACAAAAACATTTATTAAGCATTTACCTTGTGCCAGGAGTTGTACTGAGTTCTGAGAATGTAAATATAAAGAGAGAGATAGTCTGCCCTCAAGGAGCTTACATTCTAATGGGAAAGACAAAGCATATAAAGGAATGACCAATGAAGGGAGCTTTTCACATATCTTTGGTGAATTACAGAGATGGTAAGTTGATATTTATGACAAACCCTTTCCAAAAGCTAAAGCACAAATTATTCAATCAGTATGCCCAGAGTGACAGGGATGGAGAAACAGATGGTTATATTGCCTGGGTAGAGGCAGGATGTTTAAGTGGGATGTGAAGGTGAAGAATGGTGTGGTGTCTGGGCCTAAGTGGGCTACTGTGCACACAGTCATTAAAATATTAGGTCGGGCCCTAGGGCTAGAGTTCCAAAGATGAAGGAATTAACTGCCCCTTGTATTTGGGGCATGCTCTGGGCATCCAAGGTATAGGGGTCCGAGGCCCCTGTAGAGAGCCTGTGAATCAGAGCTACTCATGTTTTTACTGAGGAAGCTCTGCTTGGTTTCCTACCCCTCTCAAAGACAGGAAGCTCCTGATTAGTCAGGAAACTAGGAGTTTTCAGCCTAGAATACTGCAGGAAGTTTCCAGCTGAAGGACTTGTCCAGAGAATGAACAGGATAGAGAGGAGGGGATGAGAGGTAAGAGAATCTAAGAGTCGGGAAATGACAGTCTCTTGGACAAAAAAAACAGACCAGAAAAACCACAAGTTTTTTCCCCCCAATGGCAACAGAACTGATGCCTCCAAATGCCTTTTCCCCCAAATGCTCTCTCTTTTAAACACCCCTGTTTCTATCAAAGGTACCACTTTCCTTCCAGTCTTCTAGGTTCATAACCTCAGCATTATATCTAAATTCATAACCTGGATTTCTCACCCATCCTCACTCCACATATCCAATCAGTTGCCAAATTTTGATGGAGAGCACTGGGATTGGAGTCAAGATGACCTGAGTTCAAATCTTGGCTCAGATACTAACTGTGTGACTCTGGATGAATCACTTAACTTCTGCCTCAGTTTCCTCATCTGTAAAATGGGCAAAATAGTATCAACCACTTCCCAGGGTTGTTGTTTGGATCAAATGAGATAATATCTGTAAAGTGTTTTACAAATCTTAAAAACACCATATTAATACTAACTATTATCTTTATCTATAATCTCTACAATATCAAAGAGACATTGAAAGACATCCAGTCTCTTCTACTCACACAGCCACCACCTTATTCAGGCCCTCGCCCCCTTTCACTGAGGTTATCACAGCAGCCTTCTAATTGATCTCCCTAACTCAAGCATCTCCTCACTGTTCTGTATATCGTATTTGTACATAATTATTTGCATAGTACATCCCCTCCCCCAACCCTTAGACACTCCCCCATTAGATGTCCTTGAGGGCATGAAATGGTTTTTGATTTTCTTTGTATTCTCAGGACTTAACCACAGAGTCTGGTATACAGTAGGCATTCAATAAATGTTTGTTGATTGATCCCTCTCACCCTGCTGCCAAAGTAATAATAGTAATAGCTGACTTCCTGCCAGGTGCTATGATAAGTGCTTTACAAATATTGTTTCTTCACAACAACCCTGGGAGGTAGGTTAATACCTGTTGTTGTAGTCATTTTACATGTGAGAAAACTGAGGCAAATAGCAATGAAGGATCCTACAGCTAGTTAGCATCTGAAGCTAGGTCTGTCCTTGAACTCGGGTCTATCCTGACTCAAGACCCTACCTTTATCCACTGCACCGCCTAGCTGCCTCCTTAAATGCAGATCTGATCATGTGACTCCCCTACTCAATCAACTCCAGTGGCTCCCTGTTGCCCCCCTGGAGTAAAATAAAAACTTTTCCGTTTAATTTTCAAAACATTTTACAACCCAACCTTAACCTATCTTTCTAGTCTCATCATATATTATTCCCCATCTTGCTCTCTGTCACCAGTCGAAACTGGCCTTCTTTCTATTCTTAATACTTGGTCCTTGCCTCCTTTACACAGTTGGTCCACAGGCCTGAAATGTGTCCCGTCCTTACCTTGGCCTTTCAGAGTCTTTCTCTTGGTTTAAGATGCAACTCAAGGCCCATATTCTACATGAAACCTTTTTTGATCCTCTTAACTGCTAAAGCCATCCCTTCCAAAATACTTTGCTTTTAAGTACTTTGTATTTATTCCCTTTGTGTGATATAGAGATATAGGATAGATAGATAGACAGATGGATGGACGGACAGACGGACAGGTAGATGGATGGGTGGGTGGGTGGATGGGTGGGTGGATGGATGAATGGATGGATGGGTGGGTGGGTGGGTGGGTGGATAGACAGACAGACAGACAGACAGATAGACAGACAGACAGACAGACAGACAGACAGACAGACAGACAGATAGATAGATAGATAGATAGATAGATAGATAGATAGATGGATGGATGGATAGATAGATAGACAGACAGACGGATGGATGGATAGATGGATGGATGGATGGATGGATAGAGACAGATTTTATATATACACTTGTTTTCTTCCCCATTAGAATGTAAGCTCTTTGTCCATAGGAACTGCTTCATTCTTTATACCTATATCTATGGTATCTAGAGTAGGGCCTGGTACATAGTATGTGTTTTAATAAATGTGTTGATTGATCAGTTGATAGTTTAGGTCCCAAGAACATGCATCTCAGAGGCACATATTGGGAAGATGATAACCCTGAGTGGGCACCATTCTGTCCTTGTGTTCGGTTCTCATGAACTTAGTGGCATAAGCACCACTTACTCATTTCTATAGGATCTTAAAGAGGTTTTTATTTTGCTATTGTTGTCATTTTCAGTCATGTCTGACTCTTTGTGACTCCATTTGAGGTCTTCTTGACAAAGATACTGGAGTCATTTGCCATTTCCTTCCCTAACTCATTTGACTGATGAGGAAACTGAGGCAAACAAGGTTAAGTGAGTTGCGCAGGGTCACACAGCTAGTAAGTGTCTGAGGGGGATTTGAACTCAAGAAGAGTTTCTGACTCCAGGTCCAGGGCTCTATCTGACCTCCTAGGTAACACTATAATACTGTAAGATAAACCATCATGGTAAACTAGAAATTAGAACTTTCAGAAGAACAAACCATATCCCCTTATAAATCTTACTTTTAAACATTTTTCTCTTCTAAAATTATTTTTTACTAAACAAAAAGCTTTCTTTTCTCCCTCCCACCTCCTTCTACCATGCTTACTTTGATGAAATCAGATATATATCAGACCATAAGAACATCTTGTCAGTTTCCCCTGTACATCATGGCCCTATCTGTACTGACTTCCTCCTTCAACCCTCCTGACTCTGCACCTCTCCAACATGCTTATCATTGAATATTTGGCATTTATATTATACGTTTATATTTATATTATTTATATGATACAATAATTTAATTATATATTTATATTATAGTTATGTGGATGTATGTCACTAATTTATGTTTCATATATCCTTCCAAATCTAACACAGAACTCCAACCACAATAGATCCTTAACAAATGTGTATTAAATTAAAGTCTTTGTAAGGGATGTTAGAGTTGGAAAGTATCTTAGATATCATATTATCTGACCCGCCTCATTTTACAGATTTACTCAGGAAAGGAAACCTCAGGGTAAGGGTTAAGGGACTCACCCATGATTACACAGCAAATTAGTGTCAGATCCCGGACTGAAATCAAGATCTCCTGTCTCTTATTTCTGCCCTCCATCCTCTTTATAACATGACCTCTCTTAAGAGTCTTTTTTCAGAATTGTATCATTGGTAATTTTGATTTTTAAAAAATTCTATGCCTTCTTCCAAATGGTTGATATGAATTTTTATTTTGTATTTAAAAAATTAATACAAAAAATTCTTGAATTTCTATTTTGTATTTAAAAATTTAATAGGAAAAATTCTTATGCAGTTCCAATACATTAGAAGCTTCCTTCCAGATTGTCATTCTTTGAATTCAATTCTAAATAAACTAAGTAGTAAAATCATTCAACCCTTATTTTGTTCTTTTTTTTAATTCCTAAGGATATAATTGAACAAAAAATTATTAAATGTTTATTATATACAAAGCACTGGGCTAGGGACTGGAGGAAAGACAAAGTAATTTAAGATATGTTCCTGGTACTCATAGAGTATGCACACATCACAAAATACAAAATACTATACAGAGGAGGGAAATGCTGTTCTTAAAAGGAAGAGCTAGAATTAAGACCAGAATAGCATTTCTCCTCCCTAATTTCTCTACCTTCCCAGAAAAGAAATTGTCTACAAGAGAAATCAATAATTTATCAATTACTTTGATTTTACCAAATTGAGATATCCAGTACATATCCAGATTTTTAAAATCTTCCATCATCACACTGTTTTACCTCTATATTGGTTTTATAATCTATTTTAGGAAATCATCATTCACATATTCCATCTGGGTGGGTGGTTGTAATACATGATTCCAGAATATTTTACTTCTCTTTTTCTCTCCTTTAATCCTCACCCAGTTGTTTTCCACCATCCCCTTTAGGTCCACAATTCTTCCTTATCCTTCCTATTAAATTTGTATCTATTTTAAAGACACATTCTTCTATAATGAGAGATAAAATCGGAAAGGTATGTTGAGATCTGATTCTAGAGGGCCTTGCAATTAAAGGTAAGGAGTTTAGAGTTTATCCTGTGGGCAGTGTGGATCCACTGAAGATTTTTTCAGTAGGGGAAAGACATGACAGAGTCTCTTGAACCTTCCTTCCTGTGATGGTGAACACTATCTCTTTAATCAATATTATGCTCAACATAGCACAAAGAGATAGCACAGAGGATGAAGGGAGGAGCCACAGATATCACTGACCATCACCATTTCTTGGCATCAAGCCTCTGTGTATATGTGTATATAGGTATAGTTATGAGTTGCTATATAAATATTTATAGGTGATTATTATATGTTTATATATATAGAAAATCAGAGTATATGTATGTACATATATATACATATATTCTGTATATTTGCATGTGTGTGTGTAATATGTGTGTGTGTATATGTATATGTGTGTATATATGTATATTGGCATAGCATATATTATTGGGCAGCCATGTGGCATAATGGACAGCACTTTAGGCCAGGATTCAGGAAGTCATCACTGTTGAGTGGTTTTTCTATTAGTAAGTGTCTGAGATGAGATTAGAACTCAGGAAGATGCGTCTTCCTGCCTCCAGACCCAGCACTCTGTGCTCTCTGGCACCACCCAGCTGCCCTAGAGTCAGGAAGACTTGAGTTCAAATTTAGCCTCAGATTTTACTAGCTGTAACCCAGGGTAGGTCACTTAACCTTATTTGCCTCAGTTTCCTTACCTGTAAATGAACTGGAAAAGGTAATTGCAACCCACTCTAGTATCTTTGCCAAGAAAACCCCAAATGGGGTCGTGAAGAATCAGACACAATTGAAATGACAGAACAACATATGGAGAGACATATACATATATACTTATATGTGTATGTATATATGTATGTATGTTTGTTTATATAACATATGGTTATATGAATATTATATCTATACATATATACATACATATACATACGCTGAGCTAGCTTTTAGTCCGGGCAAAATGCTAAGAGACAGATGAACTTCTCTTTCTTGCTTCCAGGAAAATGATTTATTTTTTAATTATTATTATTAAGCTCATGTTGTAAAAGACAACTATAGAGGAGGGAACACAGCCTGGGGTACCCATCACTCTTACCTTACTGCTATAGCCTCTCTTGGCAATCAGCAATTCACTAGTTTCCAGAGAAGTTTCCAGAGAAGCCCAACCTCTACCAGGGCCTAACCTGGCCCAAAAAAGTAAATATTAAATAATACTAAAGAGGTGAATAAATATTTAAATGGAAACATGAAAACAGCCAAAGGACAATTGACCTAAATGAGGCTCATTAGCCCAAGAGAATTTAAACACAGATACACAATTAATTATCTAGGATTAGTCTCCAGTAAGGCCTTGAATGCTGAGAAAGCAGAATAAACTATTAATAATTGCAATGCAGAAAAAGTTTGCCTCTTTTTCACAAATGTAGACTGAAAAGATTCCAAGTCTTTGTAATCAATCAGCCTCCTATTTTCTGTGGAGTTATATTTGTCTGATTCCTCATCTCAGAGACAATAGGGAGCCCTCTCTGGAGGAGGCTTGCTTGAGGGTGGGTGTGCAGGCAGAATGTGAGTGGAGCAGTCCTTCCTGTCTGACATGGGTCAGCATTTGTAGCACATCCAAAGTAGAAGAATTGGCTGCGGATTTACTGAATAGAGAGGGGAAGGGGAAGAGAGGATAAAGAGGAGAAAGAAAAAGACAAAGAAAGAGAAAGCGAGATAGTGAAAAATTAAATACAAAAGCCCAGGCTAGTGAATGGGGCCCAGTGTTAAGCACAGTGAAGATAGCTTTCTAGTGTCTAGAAGAGAAGGGGGCAAACAGGTTAAACCAGGCTCAAACAGCAGGCCCTGTCAAGATTTTTCTAGGGAGATAAGCAATGAGAGAGAGCTTGGAACAGGCAAATGGTGCTGGATTTGGAACCTCAAGACATGCATTTAAATCTTGGCTCTGCTACTTGTACTATCTGTGTGACCTTTGGTATGTCATTTAACTTCATTTAACTGAGCCTCAGTTTCCTCACCTGTAAAATAAGGTAGTTGGACTATCTATGACCTCTGCAGGGATGCTGTGAGGCCTCACATAGAAAATAGGTATATATACGGAAAATGGAGCTGGGAGCCAAGATTGCAGAGGACAGATTGGGACTCAGTTGAACTCTCCCAAAGTTCCCCTCCAAACAACTTTAACATTATACCTCAAATTAAATTTGGAGTAGCAGAGTCAACAAAAGGGAGACATTTTTTCCAGTCTAAGACAACTTAGGAGGTACACAAAAGAGATCAGTAACACACCCCATTTTGGCAAGAGGATCAGACAACTGATCTGAAAGATATTACAGGGGACCCTTTATCATCATTGAATGCAACTGTCACTGCTGATTAGCAACTCTATGACCTGTAAGGAGTTTGGAGTCACAATTCCACATGAAGAGGAGCACGTGATTAGTCGCAAGGGAGCAGGGACCTGTTCTAGTACTAGTACTAGTACTTGAAGCTGCAAGGGAGCAAAGGCCCTTCCTAAGTAAAGGCCAAAGCAGACCAACAGACCATACTAGGACAACACCATTTTTGAACCACTAAAAATTTGTAGACCCCCAAAACTAGCTCTGAAAACAACATGAAAAAAGTCAGAAGTTTGACATTAGTGCCTCCTTACCTCCAGATGAGGAGAGCCCAACTGTAACATAAAGTTCAAAGTAAAGAAAGAAGAAGGGAAAATGAGAAATAAAAGAAAAAGAACTTGACCATAAGAAGTTACTATGGTGTCAGGGAAGAACAAGATATAAACTTAGAAGAAGATAGCAATGTGAAAATAACTACAAACAAAGCTTCAAAGAAAAATACTAATCAGACCCAAGGCCAGCAGAAATTCCAGGAGAGTTCAAGAAAGACATAAGAGAAGTAAAGGAAAAATTGGGGGGGATAAGAATAATGCAAGAAAATCATAAAAGAAAATTGAAAGTTTGGTAAAAGAAGCACCAAAAATACTGAAGAAAATATCCCCTTTAAAAAACAGAATTGGCCTAATGGAAAAGAGGCACAAAAATTCACTGAAGAAAAGAACTCCTCTAAAAGCTTACTGAAGAAAACACTTCCTTAAAAATTAGAATTGGGCAAGTGGAAGCTAATGACTCCATGAGTCGTCAAGAAACAATAAAAGAAAATAAAAATAATGAAAAAATAGTAGAAAATTTGAACTATCTCATAGAAAAAGTAATTAGGAAAATAGATTGAGGAGAGATAATTTAAGAATTATTGGACTCTCTGAAAGCCATGATAAAAATAGAGTCTAGAAACCATTTTAAAGAAATTATTAAGGAAACTTCCCCCAATATCTTAGATCCAAAGAGTAAAATAGAAATTAAAAGAATCCACCAATCACCTCCTGAAAGAAATCGCCAAATGAGAACTCCAAAGAATATTATATTCAAATTCCAGAGCTCCCAGGTCAAGGAGAAAATATTGTAAACAGTAAGAAAGAAACCATTCAGCTATCATGGAGCCGCAGTCATGATCACACAAAATTTAGTAGTTTAAATATTAAAAGATCAGAGAATTTGAAATATGATATTTCAGATGGCAAATGAGTTAGGATTACAACAAAGAATAACCTCCCCAGCAAAATGGAGCATAATCCTTCAAGGGAAAAATGGAAATTTAATGAAATAGAGGACTTTCAAGTATTCCTGATGAAAAGACTAGAGCTAAATAGAAAATTTGACATTCAAACAGAAGATTTAAGTAAGGCATAAAAAGGTAAACATGAAGGAGTAATCATAAAGGATTCAATGAAGTTAAACTGTTTACATTCCTATATGGTAAGATAATACTTATAATTCCCAAGAACCTTATCATTATTAGGGCAATTAGAAGGTGTCTACATAGACAGAGGTCATGAATATAAGTTGATTATGTTGGGATGATCTCCAAAAAAGAATATAGGGGGCGAGAAAGAGGGATGCCCTGGGAGAAGGGGGAAAGGAGAGATAAAATGGGGGTAAATTTACTTGTATAAAGGAGGTATGCAAGGATGAATTTTGATGGTAGAGAGGGAAATGGAAGGTGGCAAGCAATGCTTGAACTGTCATAGGAATTGGTTCAAAGAAGGAAGACTCAGTCAGATATGGAAATCTATCTTATCCAATAGGGAGATAGGAGAGGAAGGGGATAAGAGATAGGAATGGAGAATGATAAGGGAAAGGTAAATTGGGTGAGGCAGTGGTCAGAATCAAGTTAGACCTTTGAGGAGGGACAGAGAGAGGGAAAGAGAGAGAGAAAGAGAAAGAGAGAGAGAGAGAAAGAGAGAGAGAGAAATAGAGAGAGAGAGAGAAGGATAAATAGAAGAAAATGAGATGGAGGGAAATGCACAGTTAGTGATCATAACTGTGAATATGAATAAAATGAGGTAATCCACAGAAGAAAAGCAGATAGCAGAATGAACTAGAAACTAGAATCCAACAATATGTTGTATACAGGAGCTACACATGGGACAGAACAACATAAACAGAATTGAAGTGAAGGACTGGATCAGAGTCACTATGCTTCAGCTGAAGTGGTCAGGGGTGGCAATCGTGATCTCAGACAAAGCAAAAGCAAAAATAGATCTAATTGAAAGAGATAATCAGGGAAGCTACATTTTGCCTAAAAGGTGCCACAGACAATGAATAATAGCAAAAAAAAATTACAGCAAGGTTCTGAGATAAAGGCTTGATTTTTCAGATATATAGGGAACTGAGTCAAATTTGGTAAAATCAGAATCATTCCCCAATTGATAAATGGTCAAAGACTATACACAGGTAGTTTTCAGAAGAAGAAATAAAAGTTATCTATAGTCATAAGAAAAAATACTCTAAATCACTATTGATTAGAAAAGGGCAAAGCAAAACAACTCTGAGGTACCACCTTACTCCTATCAGAAATTACATTGGGTGGCACAGTGAATAAAGCACCAGCCCTGGAGTCAGGAGGACCTGAGTTCAAATCCAAACTCAGACACTTAACACTTACTAGCTGTGTGACCTTGTGCAAGTCATTTAACCCCAATTGCCCTCCAAAAAACAAACAAAAAAGTTTTTTAAAAAAAATTAATGGCAAATACTAAAGGAGATAAGAGAAAAATAGCTACACTAATGAATTGTTGGTGGAATAGTGAACTGGTCCAATCATTTTGAAGAACAATTTGGAACTATGACCAAAGGGTTATAAAACTGTGCATGCCCTTCTAAGCAGCAATAACGCTGCTAGGTCTGTGTCATAAAGAGATGAAAGAAAAAGGAAAAGGACCTATACATCCAAAAACATTTATAGCAGCTCTTTTGTGGCAGCAAAGAATTGGAAAATGAGATGCTCAACAATTAGGGAATTAGTCTGTGGCATATTGATTGTGATGGAGTACTATTGTGGTCTAAAACATGACAAGGTGGGGGATTGATTTCAGAAAAAACATGATAAGACCTATAAGAGTTGATGCAAAGTGAAGTGAGAAGAACCAGGAAATCATCGTGAATGATGATTATCAACTGCAAAGACTTGAATACTCTGATCAATACAATGATCCGTGACAATCCCAAAGGATTCATGACCAAAAAAAATGCTATCTACCTCCAGAGAGACAACCAATGAACATTAATTTTCTTACTTTTTTTTGCTTTTTGTGATCTGGCTTATATGGAAACATGTTTTGCATGATTCTACATATATAATTGATACTATATTGTGTGCCTTTTCAAGAGCAGGGAGTCGGGGGGAGAGATAATCTGGAACTCAAAATTTAAGAAGAAAAGAGTGTTAAAAATAAATAAGATATAAAAATAAATATATAATATATATACATACATGCACATGTGTATACACACACACACACACACACACACACACAAATAAACAAAAACCCCTCCATTTTAAAGACCATACTTGGTACTTTGTCCCAGCACAGGGAAGGTTTGGCAAGAAGAGCCTATTCTGGTCCAAGGGTGGCCATGCTTCTCAGAGGCTCAGCCTAACCAGCAGCCTGATAGCCTCAAGAATGTTGATGAGTGACCCAAGGCTACCAAAGTAGGAGGATTCAAGTTTCTATGTATATTTAGGAAGAAAAGGATGGAGATGTAGCTACTTGGAAGCACAAACAGATCCTGTGACTTTTCTGCCACCTCTAGGAAAACCCAGCCCTGTAACCAAGACTCCAGCCCTGCAGAGACCACAGACAAGGATGACCTGCACCCTCCCTGGAGGGGCTGAGCCAGAGTAGAGGAAGGATAAGAGTGTCCACAAAAGACTGAGATGGAAAAAAAAACCCTGGAGTTTTCCCAGGTCCCAGGCATCCCAGTAAATGCTTCCCATTTCTTCTCCACGTTCCTCTCCCTAACTCTCAGTGTGAGAGTTTAGAGGGATCTATTCTTTGTGTGTCTCCCTCAAGCAAGTAGTGCTGATGCAAATCTATACCAAGGCTCTACTCAAGTGCTGTGTCCTACCTGAGCCTTTCCAACCTCCCTCTGGCTATTAACATACCCCACCCCACCCTCAATTGCATTGCACTATACATATTTTATATTTATTTCTCTGGGTGGGTGTAAAAGAATGGAAACTGCCTGAAGAGCTTCTCATTTTTGTGTCCCAAGTACCTTACACAGAACCTAGCACCTAGTAGGGCTCTCAGTGAGTAAAACTGAATTATTATCTCCCTCCCAATGTACATCAGTATCTATAAATTTTTCATTCATTTTACCTAAATTTATGGAGCACCTACTGTGTGCTTGGTCTTGATTCAGCCACAATATGCATGCAGCACACCTAATTTATACCCCCAACAAGACGTAAGCACATACAACTTTAAAATTGTCATGTGAGAAAGAAAATCCAAAAGAAATAATGGGCGAGACAGATAATAATATTGGCAGAAATACAAATAAAAAATCCTGATGGGAGGGCAGGGACAGGTCAAGGATGGTTCCTGGAGAGAATGAGAATCGAGCAAGGTCTTGGAGGATGAGGAGGCTTTAGGCAGGCAGAGGAGAGACAAAGAGGACATTCTGAAAGGGAAGGGAATAGGAACAAGGGGAAGGGAGAATAACATGAATAAAAGTCAATTTGGAACAGAAGCTAACAGCTTCATAAGCAATCTTGTTTTTGTTATACTTTATATATTAAAATATTCCTAATAAATATTAATATGTATTAATAATTCAATAATATTATCAGTGTATTTTCTTGCAATATAATAATTTAATAATAAATCGCATAATATAATAAATAAATATTTGTAATAAATATTTTAAAATATCTTTTTGAAAGGCCTGGAATATTTAAGGGACAACGAGACAGACATCTCTTCATTCTCTCTGCATACAACAGCACATACACCCCTACACACACACACACACACACACACACACACACACACCTGGATACACACAAATACACATTGTTTGGTGAAAGGGACATGGATTTATATTCAGAAGACTTGGGCTCAAATCCTGTTTCAGGCATTTTATTACTTCAGGCAAATCACTTAACTTTTCTGGGTCTCAGAAGACCTTTCTCGGTTTCCTCATCTGTAAAATGACAGAAGTTGGACTACATGAACTCTATGACTCTTTCCAGCTCTAAAATTTATGATCCTTTAACTCCATTCCCACAACTTCTCCATACACATACACACACACACACACACACACTCACACACACACACACTCCACTCCTATAGCTTCCCCTAATATATTCATACCTTGACTGTGCATTCAAAAGACCTGGGTTCAAATTCTACCTCCAATACTTACTACCCTTGAGACCTTGGACGATTAGTTTAACTTCCCTGGGTCTCAGTTTTTTTAATTTATTAAAGGAAAGTTGCACTATGTGCCCTCAGAAGACCCTTCCCATTCTAAATCTACGATCCTATGTATTCCCATTACACATAAACCCTAACACACCTAGATACACACATATACCACTCCCATAGTTTATCTCCCATGCAGAACGCTCCTCAGCTATATACAGTCAGAATCTTATGTAGACAACTGTAAACATCCATACCACTCTCAGCTTGCACACATACACACACACGCACTCACACACACGCACACACACACACACCCTCCTCCCTTTCATATCTAGGGGATATGTGTAGTTACTAACTACATGTTACCCGATCCACAGTCGGGTTCTGGGGAAGCCCTTGGCCCAGCCGGCCAACCAGTCTTCCTAGGGCTGCTTCACTCTTCTTTTTGCCTCTCTTTAAAGAGATCTGCTCTGGTAGTTCATAAGAGCCAGCCCCGGGGGCAGGAGAGTCCTTCCAATGTAAATTTTTTGGTCAGTGCAATATGAGCCTGTGTCCTAGATGACTCCTTAATGCGTCCAAGTTTTCATATTCCTCCTGTCTTCTTGGCTATTTATCATTTTCTAATAATCCCATGCCCTAGAGATAGTGACAGCCTCCCTCACCCCTCCCTCCCACACCCCAGTAATGTTTCTGTGGTCAGAGCTCTGTCTGTTAGGGATGCTCAGAGAGCCTCCAGGATAAAGAAAATGCAGCCTAGGGCCCAAGCTTCTTCCTTAAAGGTAGACTTCCTAATCTCCCTTCGATTGAATGAACTTGGAAGAAAATAAAGTGAGGGATGAAAAAAAAAACTAGGTAACTGGTGAACCCTGAATCTATGTGGGCATACCCACGATTTCCCAAGATTTGCTGGTTGGTTTCATGGTGAAGAGAGGCACTCACTTAACTTTGGTAGGACAGAAGGACAACCAGGGCAGGCCATGCTAGAGGGATTTACCAGTCCCTTCCAGGGCTTGGACAGGGAGCAAAGTGGTGGCACTTGTGCAAACAGCTGTGACCTTGTGCATTCTTCCATTAGGGATCTTCCTCTCAGAAGTAATCATCCAGGAAGCATTTACTAAATGCATACTGTGTTCCAGCCCCAGTGCTAAGTATAAATAATCCAAAGGCAAAAGTGAAACAGTCCTTACCCTCAAGAGACAAGATGTACATCTTGAGGTACATATAAGGGAATGCATATATAGAAGAAGGAGCAAATATGCAGAAATTCCCAACAGGCATAAGACAAAGAAAGAGAGCCAAGACAGAGAGACCAGAATCAGCATCTCAGGGTCCAGGGCCACATGAGAAGTGAGATATGAATCTAGGACATGTGGCCCTCTAGGTCCTCAAGTGCAGCCCTTTGACTGACTCCACACTTCACAGAACAAATACCCTTAATAAAAGGATTTGTTCTGCAAAACTTGGACTCAGTCAAAAGGACCTAGAAGGTCACATGTGGTCTTAAGGATGTAGGTTCCCTGCCCCAATTTAGAAAGTCACACAATTAGTAAGTACCTGAGGGTAGATTTGAATTCAAGGCTTCCTGATTCTAGTGAATAGAGTGCTGGACCTGAAGTCAAGAAGATCTGAGTTCAAATTTACCCTCAGATACTTACTAGCTGTGTGACCCTGGGCAAGTCTCTTAACTTCTGTCTGCCTCAGTTTCTTTAATTATAAAATAGGGTTGATAACCCCTATCTCCTAAGGTCATTGCATTGATCAAAAGAGATAATATTTGTAAAGTGTGTAGCACAGTGCTGAGCATATATTAGTTCCTAATAAATGCTAGTTCCCTTCCCTTCCATTCACTGCATCACCTAACTGTCTCATAATTGAGCATGAAGCAGCATACACAACTTAATCAGTGATTAGAAAGGAAGATTGATGCATCTTTTGGCAAGAGTGAGGCATAATGGGTGAACAGTCACAGGGCTGTGACCACAAAATATTAAGAGAACAAAAAGAAAATCTGTGGGGGGGGCGGAGCCAAGATAGTAGTGTAGAAGCAGGAAAACTCCATGAGTTACCCCCATAACCACCTCAAATACCTATAAAATATGACTCTAAACAAATTTTAGAGCTGCAGAACCCACAAAGTGACAAATTTTCCACTGAAGGCAGCCTGGCAAGCTGGCAAGAAGGGTCCATCCCAGCATACTGGGAGCCCAGCCCAGCCCCATGTGAGCCCTGGGTTTTAGCTCCAGGGTGGCCCCAATCAGCCATGGCTGGAGGGACTTTGGGACAGTGGATCAACAGCAGCTATAGCCATTTCCAGAATTATCAACTCATAAATGCTAAAGGCAAAGTAAAAGGTTAGTGTTGACTTTGGGAACAGGGAGACCAAGAGTGTGGTCCAGCCTCTGCCCCCAGAAGGGAGAAGCAGCTCAGGCGTGACCATGCAACTGCCTCCATGTGGCTGCTTCAGAGCTCCTGTCCTACAGATTATAGGGAGACCAAGCAATCATTCTGAGAGGTAATCACTCTTGCTTTAACCTGTTTGGATCTGGATCACTGTCTTGGGTGGAGGTCCTGGGGTGTGTGATCAGGTGCCAGAGCCTGTGGAGGCTTCAGAGAGGGCACCCAACTAATATCTCCAGCAGCTGCGAAATCCCCAGTGATTTGGAACAAAGTTCTCCACTCTGGAAGCAGAGTTCTACTGTGTCAAAAATCTCAAAAATCAAGTAATTGAGTGGCAACATAAGCAAGCAAAGGAAGCAAAGCAAGCACAGAAATCTAACTTTAGATTGCTTTGGGGGGAACAAAAAGGATCAAAGCATGGAATGGCAGGAAGACAACAAAGTCAGAACTCCTGCACCAAAAGCTTCCAAGAAAAATATGAACTGGTTACAGGCCATAGAGGAGCTTAAGAAGGATTTTGAAAACCAAATAAGAGAAGTGGAAGAAAAATTGGGAAGAAAAATGAAAATGATGAAGGAAAATAATGAAAAGAGAGTCAACAACCTGACTGAAGAAAGACCTGAAGAAAATAATACCTTAAAAAATAGACTAACTCAAATGGCAAAAGAGGCTCAGAAAGTCAATGAGAAGAATGCCTTAAAAAGCCAGATTTGCTAGATGGAAAAAGAATTTCAAAAGCTCACTGAAGATAATAATTCCTTCAGAATTAGAGTGGAGCAAATGGAAGCTAATGACTTTATGAGAAATCAAAATACTATTAAACAGACCCAAACAAATGAAAAAAATAGAAGGCAATGTGAAATATCTCATTGGAAAAACCACTGACCTGGAAAATAGATCCAGGAGAAATAATTTAAAAATTATTGGACTACCTGGAAGCCATGATCAAAAAAAGAATCTAAAAATCATCCTTCAAGAAATTCTCAAGGAAAATTTCCCTGCTATTTTAGAACCAGAAGGCAAAATAGAGGTTGAAAGAATTCACCAATCACCTCTTGAAAATGGTCCCAAAAAGAAAACTCCAAAGAATATTATAGCCAGGTTCCAGAGTTCCCAGATCAAGGACAAAATATTACAAGCAGCCAAGAAGAAACAATTTGAACATTGTGGAAACACAATCAGGATAACACAGGATCTGGCAGCTTCTACATGGAGGGATGGAAGGGCTCAGAATATGACATTCTGGCGGTCAAAGGATCTGGGATTGAAACCAAGAATCACCTACCCATCAAAACTGAGTATAATGTTTCAGGGGAAAATATGGTCATTCAATGAAGTAGAGGACTTTCAAGCTTTCTTGATGAAAAAACCAAAGTTGAAGAGAAAAGTTGACACTCAAATATAAGAAGCAAGAGAAGCATGAGAAGATAGAGAAAAGAAATCATAAAGAACTTATCAAGTTGAACTATTTACATTCCTACACAAAAAAACAATAATTGTAGCTTATGAAACTTTTCTCAATATGAGGATAGGTGAAGGGAACATATATTTATGTATACATATATGTATACATACATATATATATATATATCTATGTAGGAGAGTATATGGGCATATGAATACATATGTGAGTGTGTGTATATGTGTGTGTGTGTGTGTACATAGACCGAGGGCACAGAATCAATTGAATAGGAAGGAATGATACTTAAAAGGTGAAATTGAGAGATAAGAGAGGAATATAATGAGAGGAGATGGGGAGAGATAGAATGGGGTAAATTATATCATATAGAAGGGGCAAGGGAAACTGTTATAATAGAGGAGAAGAACAAGAAGGCAAAGGGGAATGGGTCAACCTTGCTCTCATTGAATTTGGCTTAGGGAGGGAATGACATACACTCTAAATTGGGTATCTTGATGCACAGTAGAGTAGGGGGAAAAGGGATGAGAGGGGGAATGATGGAGGGGAGGGCAGGTTGGGGGGAGGGTAGTTAGAAGCAAACACTTTTTTTTGCTTTTTGGAGGACAATTGGGGTTAAGTGACTTGCCCAAAATCACGTGGCTAGTACATGTGTCAAATGTCTGAGGTCAGATTTGAACTCGGGTCCTCCTGACTCCAGGGCCAGTGCTCTATTCACTGTGCCACCTAGCTGCCCAAGAAGCACACACTTTTGAAAAGGGACAGGGTCAAAGTAGAAAATAGAACAAGTGGAGAGTGGGCTAGGATGAAGGGAAACATAGTCTTTCACAATATATCCACTATGGAAATGTTTTTGCGTAGCTACACACATACAACCTATATTGAATTGCTTATCTTCCCAGTAAGGGTGGGTGACAAGGGAGGAAGGAAAATAATCTGGAATTCAAAGTTTTAAAATCAAATGTTTAAGATATATACTATTATTTTTTACATGCAACTAGAAAATAAGATATACAGGCACTGGAGTATGGAGATCCATCTTATCCTACCAGAAAGTCAGAGGGGAAATGGGGGAGAATATAGGAGAGAGCAGATTGGGAGAGGGGGTATACAGTGGGATTGCTGTTTTGGTGTGGTGGGTAGAGGAAACATGGGGAGAAATTTTGTAACTCAAAATCTTGTAAAAACAAATGATGTAAACTAAAAATAAACATAAAATTTATTTTTTTAAAAAAAGAAAATCTGGTAGGGGTAGCTCCTTTCTGGAAGGAGCATGGAAAGACATGATAGGAAGTGCAGAAGAGGCCTGGGTAGGCTATGATTGGCACCAATGGAAGAAAGACTCACATCAATGAGATACATCACTGAGATCCTGGATTCATGCACCTACCTAATATCATGACGTGGATAGATAAGGGCTAGAAGATATGATGGCTTCCTAGAGCCAGCTTAGGCTCTGTGAGGGGCTTGCATTGGTTTATTATGAGAAGACTGTGGCTACTGGGGAGCTCTAACAACTGCTGGGAGAATAAAGAAGATACACATTTTCTCTCCATTTCCTAGCTGTTGTTTTACCTTCGTGCATCAGAAAAATAGAAAGATCAAGGGGAATAGCTAAGAACAGCGTCTCTCTGCTAAGTGAGAAGCTAGGTGAAACAGTGGCTAGAGTGTTGGGCCTGAAGTCAGCAAGAGTCATCTTCCTGAGTTCAAATTTAGCCTCAAACACCTATTAGCTGTGTGACCCTGAGCAAGTCATTTAACTCTGTTTGCCTCAGTTTCCTCATTTGTAAAATGAGTTGGAGAAGGAAATGGAAAATTATTCCAGTATCTCTGCCAAGGAAACTCCAAATGGGACCATGATTGATGGACATGATTGAGCAATAATGTTTACCATCCACTTCCTGGCTGCTGTTCTTCCTTCAAGTTGCAGAAAAATAAAAAGACCAAGGGGTGTAGCTAAGAATGGTGTCTCTCTTCTAGGAATTCAAACACTTCCCATAAATGCTTTTCCATAGTTAAGAGGAGATAATTTTTTGCCTAATTCCTAAGGAATAGTGACCCCCTCCCTTCTGGTCTTGAGCTGGACATACTCCATGCACATTAATTTGTATGTAATGCTTAACTAACCTACCCTACACTAAATGGTCCTAAAAGCACTTAGACCTTCTCAAGGGGGTAGGGGGGTTGCAAAACTGAAGGAAACAACATTCCTGATGTCATTGAAGTAGAGGTGAGCATGGATGGGGTGGAGTTTCCTCAAGGAGGATATGAAAGCTGTCTTTAAATGTCTGAAGGACTGTCATGTGGAAGAGAGATCAGCTTTATTCTATTTGGTCCTAGAGAACAGAGCTGAAAGCCTTTGCAAGGAGGTTTATTGACATTTGATGTAAGGGGAAAACTTCCTATTGATTAGAACTGTCAAAAAGTGGAATAAGCTTCTTTTGGGGTCTTTCAGAGGGGCCTGGATGAGCACTTGTTGGGGTTATCACGGACAGCGTTCCTGTCTGGGTTGGACTAGATGCCCTCTGAGATGCTTCCCCATCCTAAGAGTCTCTGCTTTAGTGATTCTGCAATTCACCTTCACTGCAGAATGAGAGACTGCTCTTTCTCAAAGGCCCATGCCGCACCCTCCATGGGGGAGGTGAGAGAGTGATAACAGCTATAGTGACAGCAATAGTAACACCTGGTCTTCTTGTGGCACCTCCGGCTTCTCAGAGCTCTTTCACATTCTAGGTGTGACTGCCTAGATAGAGTGATGGAGCTGATTTCCATAAGTCACATGAATATCAGTCCCCTCACTTCATAGTCACCCAGTATATACAAAACTACAAGAGATCAGAGCAATAAAAGAACATAGAAATTATTGGCAATGTATGACGGAGAAAACTGAGGCTGCAGGGGAAGGACAGTGACTTACCCAAGGACACACAGCATATTATCAACAGAGGAAAAACCCAGATCTTCTGACTTTGTGATCTCAAGTGTTCGATAACCTAATGTCTCCTCTTTGAAATATTGGGATCATTGTGTTGTTGTTCAGTTGCTGTCAGTCATGTATGACTGTGGCCCTGTGTGGGGTTTTCTTGGCAAAGATGCTAGAACAGTTTTCCATTTTCTTCTCCGTATCATTTTACAAATGATGAAACCAGACAAATGGAGTTAAGTGACTTGTCCACAGTCACACGACTAGTAAGCATTTATGGCCAGATTTGAACTCAAGAAGATGAGTCTTCCTGACTTCAAGCCCAGCACTCTTTCCTGAGATCATAGGATCATAAATTCAGAGCTGAAAAGAGACTACAAAGGCCATTTAAGCCAATCCCCTCATTTTTCAAAGGAGAGTGCTGAGGGTCAAAGAGGTGAAGGGATTTGCCCTGGTTCATATTGCAACTAGCATTTGAGGGAAGACTTGAATCCAGGCCTTCCTCACTCCACAAGTGAGTCCTACTCAAGTCTAGCACTCTACACACCATATGGTACTAAGTCTGAGGAGCATCATCAATGAAGAGTAAATGGAGCCTATTCTCTAACCACAACAGACTTAAACCACGAATGGCTATGAGAGAGGTTCGAGGAAGACCCCTCTCAACAAAGATAAAGCCTTGAAATTCCCCTACTATAAAACCATTGTCTTGTTTTGACACAATTGCCTCCAAGAGGTTAATGGTTAACTAACCCATTAACTAAGCCCACTACCATAATAGCTTAAATGTATTTGTGGTCAGGAACTACAGAATCATAAAATTTCAGGGTCACAAGATACCCCAAGATGATTTAGTTCAACTTTTACCCTAAAAAGACTTCTCTAACAATATACCCAACTAATAGACAGTCAGTCTTTGTTGAATATCTCTAGTTAGTTAGAACTCACCACATTTCACTCTATTTTGGCTTAGCTCTGTTAAGAAGATTTTCCTACCTCATTTCTCCCAGATATCTTTCATACTGTCCTCTTCCACACGAGAGCCCTTCAGACATATGAAAATATTGTTCATGCACCTACCCCACCACTTGGGTTTCTTTACTCATGGCCAAACATCCCCAGTTCCTTTAACTAAACTTTATGTGTCATGGTCAAACTTAACTATCTTGGTCATGTTCCCCTTGCCACTGTCTACTTTTTTTATGGATTTCCTAAAATGAGTCCCCCAGAACTGAAGACAAAATTCTAGATGAGGTCTCTCCAGGTCACAGTATATCTGTACTATCCCCTCCCTAGTCCAGAACAGTAGAACTCTCAACACAGCCGAAGACTGTAGATTTTCTGGTTTCCATTTCACACAATTTACCTTTACTGTACTTACCTAATAAAATCTCCTAATACTCTTCAGATAAACTGCTGTCTAGTTATACTTCCCCAGTATTGCGTTTTGGAAATCAACTTTTTAAAAATTAAGTGTAATATTTTATATCTCTTTTTTTTATTTTGCATTTTGGAGGGGGGAAGGCAGGGCAATTGGGGTTAAGTGACTTGTCCAAGGCCACATGGCTAGTCCACGGCTGGTGCTCTATTCACTGTACCATCTAGCCTCCCCAATATTTAGTTCTATAATGTTTTGTTTTATTAGATGTGGCTTATCTTGCTACCTTGACTATAACTTCTTATATTCTCCCTGTCATTCAATGTGTTAACTCTTACTGACTACTTTTATGTTATCTCTATACTTTTACTCAAGTTATTGATTAAAAAAATATTCAATTTCACTGGGCTAAGCATTATCATGTGGAAGGGAGATCAGCAACAAGAGATCTCATTCATAATTTATATTAACCCAATAATGACTACTCTTTATGTCTGGGCATCAAATTAATTCCAAATTTACTCAAATGTATTATTGTCCAAATTATATCACTCCATCTTAGCCAAAAAAGTGGCATAAGAAGTGTTATCAGTGTCTAGTTGTAATCTCCCAAATTTGCCTTGGCTTGAGGTCATGGGGAAATATAAAAAGAAACATATGTAAGTTCATAGGATCTAGAGCTAAAAAGGAATGTAATGCTCAAGTAAGCTCCTCCACAGAATATAAGCTCTTTTAGGGCAGAGACTGTCATTTTGGGTTTTTCCATCTATATCTCTATACCTAGCATAGAGCCTATCATTATAATCACTTAATAAATGCTTCATCCATTAATTGATGTAATTCTGCTTCCCTCATTTAATGGATAGAAAAACTGTGACATAGAGAAGTTAAAAATTTGCCCAAGATCCCAGAATTTTTCATGAAGGAAGGCAGGAAGACAGTGTTGTTAAATGGGCCTGAGTAGGAAGGTAGAGAAAGTACAGGGAGGACTTTTGCACAGCTTGCACACAAAAGGATACTAGAGATCAGAATTGGGGTGTCAGAGAAAGTGATTGAAAAGTAGAAGACCATATGAGAGGGGAAGGAAAGGGGAAGGGATGTAAGAAGATAAACTCTACATCCTTTAAAAATAAGCCAAAAGTGGCTCAGCTTTTCTGTGTTATATTTGTTGTTGTTCGGTCATTTCAGTCATGTCTGACCCTTTGTGACCCCATTTGGGGTTTTCTTGGCAAAGACACTGGAGTGTTTGCCATTTCCTTTTCCAGCTCATTTTACAGATGAGGAAACTTAAGCAAAGAAGGTTAAGTGACCTGCCCAGGGTCACACAGCTGGTAAGTGTCTGAGACCAGATTTGACCTTATTGAAGATGAGTCTTCCTGACTTCAGGTCTGGCACTCTGTCTTCTGTACCACTTAGCTGCCCCTGTGCTGGGAGTAAGCGATATAAACAATCTGTCTAGAATTGTTCTTTTTAACTGCCTACGTAGAGCATGGAGAAACAGCATGGTGTATTGGCTAGAGAATGACTTGGTTTCAAGTCCTACCTCTGAGACATACTGGCCAGGTGACTATGGGTAGGGGACTTAACCTCGCAGAGCCTCCAAGACAAGATCATAAATTCTGTTATTAATGAAATTGAAATTATGTGCATACGTGTATAATTAAATTGAAATTATTAGTTAGGGGTCAATGCTACTGTGCATTGGTAGAGAGCATTTACTCTTTGGTGTGTTCCTTATGTCAATGAAACCAAAGGTCAGAGAAAAACACACAGAGAAAGAAGGGCACTGAGCAGGGTGGGGCTCATTTCTCCAGAATCACAGGAGTTAATGAGAGAAAAGAAATGAGGTATCAGCAGAGCACTGATGGTCTCCCATAACCATAAATATAGATGCTAATGCTTACTCAAACCCTAAGCTTCATCCTTCCCAGAGCTAAACTCTACCCAGGAACATAACTCTCTTTTTAATACTAACCCTGCCCCTAACTAACCCAAATTCTAATCATGACTGTAAACTTCATGAGGGCAGAAAAGGAGTTTATCAAAACTTTGTCTTTGCCCATTTCCTTTCATATTGTTCTGCACAAAATCAGCACCCAACAAGTGATCAATTGAATTTTAAAAATGAATGCATGAAATGCTAATACTAACCCCTTAAATACTAGCCCTGCCTCCATTTCTGAGCCCTAAATCATTCCAAATCAGTCCTTACCACTAATCTAACAATAAAACTAATACACCTGTCATATACTACCCTCCCTAGATGCAAACTCCAAATTTGACCAAGAATCTGCAAACCTAAACCTAATAAGACTGTAAACATAATCAGAAAGGCAATCTTCAATTTAACCTTGTTTTTAACCTCATTAACTACAACAAATCTAACCCTATCCCTAAATAAAATCCTAACCCAATCTTTCAATTTGTAACAGTTAGTCTCTCCCCAGGATCCTCCAATGGGAATAGCCATTTGCGCAGCCAAAGGTCCAAAGGGTGGAACTGTGATTCCCATTCACAGGCCTTCTCTTCTGCAACCAGGGCTTACCCACTGCAACATGAGACAGAGAAGCTAGAGAGGGACTTGGAATCTTCTAAAGTTAAAGATATTTTTATTTCTCTTCCATCTCTTGATGTGGTGAAGGGAGAAGGCAGGATCCAGCTCCATCTGGAGCAGAGGGGGCTCTTTTTCTGCGGTTGTCAGATGAGTATCAAAGGGCAGTCTCAAGAATCTGGACCTGAAAAAGAGCCAGCTCTACCCTCCTCACCTCTCCTTTTACCGTTCCTCTCCTCTGACACCCTCCTCTTTTCAGCCCTGGCCTCTGCTCCCCTAACTCTCTCAAGTCTCTCCTCTCTTATTCTCCTCTACCCACTTCTCTACCGTCCTCCCTTCTTTCTCTCTCTCTCTCTCTGTCTCTCTGTCTCTCTGTCTCTCTGTCTCTCTCTGTCTCTCTGTCTCTCTGTCTCTCTGTCTCTCTCTGTCTCTCTGTCTCTGTCTCTCTCTCTCTCTCTCTCTCTCTCTCTCTCTCTCTCTCTCTCTCTCTCTTCTTTCCTGTCCTTCCCATCTTCACCTCCCCTGCCCACCCTCTCCACATAGTATGGTTCCCACTCTCAGGCCTGCAAAGTCACATGAGGCTGTCCAGAATTTCCCATCAGTCATCTCTGGCTTTAGTAACCATTGCATAGCTATTAGTTTTGACAACTTCAAGCATCATGGGTTACCTGCAGCAAAAATAGAGCCTGTGCCGCAAAAGATGGAGATGCTGGATACTTGGAGGAAGGAACCCTGTTTACAGCTGAGTGAGGCTTCTTCTAGAATAATACAGTAACTTTACTGAACTTGGGGCTCTATTCTCCCAAATACTTAAGGCTCCTGCCACAAAGCATATTTTGATTTTTTTTCAGTCAACTTGCTATTTATGGTAATGTCATGCAGATGGCTACCACGGTGTTTACTCTGGAAATTTCTCAAAATTAAGAATTGGCAACAACAATAACATATTTATACAGTCCTTAAAGGTTGACAAAGCACTTTGCAATCGTTATTTCATTTGGTCTTCACAATAATCCCAGGAGGAAGGGGCTACTAATATGCCCATTTTACATATTTGAAAACAGAGGCTCAGAGAGGATAAATGATTTGCCAAGAGTCACAGAACTTGGATCTGAGACAGATTTGGAGCTCCAGCCCTCCTGGCTATAAAACCAGAAATATATCCATTACTCCATGTTGACAGAATAGTACTGAAGGCCCTTAAAGATCATCTGGTATAATCCTTCCACCTCCACCCCCCCCCACACACACACAGTTTTTACAGATGAGGCAACTGAGGCCTATAAAGAAGAAGCAACTTTCCAAAAGCCTCTCAGTTATTAAGAGGGAGGGCTAGAAGGCATTTCCAGGTCCTCTGAGCTCTTGACTCAAAGTCCAATTCTTTTTCTGTTATTCTAAAAGCCTTGCTCTTCTTGCTAGGGAGCCTCCCTACTTGTGACCTGATAGGAAGAGTGGCAATTATGTCCCAATGGGATGTCAGTGATACAGTTCCTTAGCTGAGGGCCCAGAATGACTCTCTGTGCTTTGTTGGTGAAAGCCGTCACACCTGCAGCTGATGAAAGGAGCGGCCCCATAGGATACCTGACTTACTTAGAGAGCCAAGGCCAGTGGTTGGATCTGATCGAATAATAATATTAGCTCACATTTCTGTGGCAATTGAAAGTTTACAAAATGCTTTCCTCGCAACCACAATGTGAAGGAGGTCTTCCCATTGACTGCAATCCCCATTTTATAAACGAGGAAAAGAAGCCTCATGATATTCTCTTGGTCAGACAGCAATTAAGTGTCAGGCCCAGGATTCAGTTTTGTCTCCTCTTCTTTCACTATACTAACTAGACCAAAGGTGGGGAATCCACTGCCTCAAGGCCGTGTGTGGCCCTCTGGGTTCTCAAGTGCGCCCTTTGACTGAGTTCAAACTCCACAGAACAAATCCAGTTTCCACCAATCCCAGATCCAACCCTAACCCTGAACTAGGCAATCTTGAGTGATAGAATTCTTCTGTTTGAGGACAGGGGTTGCACATCCTTCTCTGAGGCCTAGATTCAATGCACCTGTTGGTCATCTTTGGGGTCAATCTTATTCCAAAGTGGTGAATGTCCTCAAGCCACCATGATTACTAAATGATTACTAATCTCATCTTCCCAGGAAAACTGGCAAAGAAGTGCCCTTCTCTAGACTTCAACCTAGCCATCTCCATTCCAGACAGCTTTGTGGTTATTATTAAATTGTTTTGATCTTGTGCGACTGTTCATGATCCCACTTGGGGTTTTCTTGGCAAAGATAACAATGTGGTTTGCCATTTCCTTCTCTGGCTCATCTTACAGAAGGGAAGACTGAGGCAAAGAGGATGAAGTAACTTGCCCAGGGCCACACAGCTAGTAAGTGTTTAAGGCTGGATTTGAACTCAGATCTTCCTGTCTCTAGACCCAGTGCTCGACCCACTGCACCATCAAACTGCTCTATTTAGGCAAAGGAATGAAGACAAACACCACAGTCAATGATCACCCCACCTTTGCATGTCACTTACTTCTATACATTGTGTACAACAGCTAAATTGGATGAATCCAATCCTTGAATAACCTGAACATTCTCATTTCTGTCCCTTTGCTCATATCATTAACTATGCCTGAGATGCCCTCTCTCCTCCTTTCCTCTTGGTGAATTCCTGTCTATCCTTTAAAGCTCACCTCAAATGTGACCTCCTTCGGGGAGGATGCCATTCCTTGCCTTCAGTGAATAATAATCTTCCCCTTTTAGTCTAATGTAACATTTTGTTTTCTGTCTCTGATAGACTTTCAGGGACAGTTAGGTGTCAGTGGAAAGAGCATAGGGCTTGGAGTCAAAGACTCATCTTCTTGAGCTCAAATCCGGCCTCATGCTATTAGCTGTGTGACCCTGGGCAAGTCTCTTAACCATGTTTACTTCAGTTTTTCTCATTTGAAAAATGAGCTGGAGAAAGAAATGACAAAGCACTCCAATGTCCTTGCCAGGAAAACCCCAAATGGGATCACAAAGAGTCAGACATGACTGAAAAATCAGCCGAACAACAACTGATACACTTTTAATAGTGTTCATTATAGATATTTGCATTTACGTCTCTGCCATTATGATTCAGGATTTAAGGGGATGAAAGTGGGGCCTCACACTCAGTTGATTTACCTACAGCACCTGGGTAGTGCAGTGAATAGAGCTCTGGACCAGTAATCAGAAAGATTTGAATTCAAATATTGCCTGGGTTACTTACTAGCCATGCCACCCTAGACAAGTCACTTAACCTGTCTGCTTCAACTTCCCATCTGAAAAACAGCATCTACCTCCCAGGGTTGTTGTGAGGAGATAATATTTGTAAAGCAGTTTCCAAATCTTAAAGTGTTATATGAACACTAGTTATTATTATCACCCTGGTACAGATAGGAGGCACAGTGGATAAAGCACTGGGCCTACCTAGAATACCTAAGTTCAAATCCAGATTTAGGCACTTACTAGCTGTGTGACCCTGGGCAAGTCACTTAACCTCCTTTGCCTCAATTTCCTCATCTGTAAAATGAGCAGGAGAAGGAAATGGCAAACTACTCCAATATCTTTGCCGAGAAAGCCGCACAAAAGGTCACAGAGTCAGATATAACTGAACAATGACAACAAAAATTATAGATTTTTATATAGCATTTAATATATGCTAAGAACTTTATTATCTCATTTGACCCTCACAACAGCGCTGGGAAGGTAATAATAGGATCTACTATCATTAGCTTCCTTTTATAAATGAGGAAACTGAGTCAAACAGAGGCTAAGCGACTTGCCCAGAGTATGTGTCTGAATTTGTACTCCAGTCTTCCTGACTCTAGGCCTGGTGCTCTATCCACTCTGCCACCTTGCTATCCCCAAAACAGATCTACTAGATGAAAGATATCAAAGATATTGATGCATATGTCCCTATGACCTCACAGCCACCTGGGCCTCAATGTAGGTTTTGATCCTGAAAACTCAAATAAGAAACACAATAGACCCAAACAACTACCCTTGTAGAACTTTCAGGTCTACATCGAGTGGCCTTTGGCAATTAGGGTCTATGAGGGTTTCATTGACATAGACAAGGCCAACAAGGGCCTTTTATGAAGGGGTCAAGTGACCCCAAACGCCTTTGAAGATGTGAGTCATGACTAGGTTCATTAAGGATAAGCACAAGAGTTGATGGAGTTCCTTAGCTGTGAGGAACTGCATTTAGCAGGCTCATCAGTATTTCCAGCTTTTTCTGCTTACATATTCCTCTCTCATCTCTCTGAAGAGAAAAGTCCCAGTCTAATGGGGCTGAATCTCTGTCTATCCCCCTACAAAGACGTGAGCTCCATGTGGACAGAGATTGACCTTATCTAAACCCTGTATCTCCCTCTACCTATCCTACCCACCCCCTCTTTTCAGTTTCCTTTTGTTTGCTGTCTTTCCCCTTTCCCCTAGCTCCCTGAGAGCAAGAACCAGGCATGTACTGGAACCAGCTCAACCCTTCCTCTAGAGAACCAAATGCTGTATTTCTAGTATGGACATTTATGCCTCTGAAACTGGCAAACGCTACCAATCAGGGCTTGATTTTTCGTGTCTCTGCTGTTGTTCTTTATCTAGATTTAAGAAGTGAAGGAGATAATGTTAATAATTCAATTTAAACTTGAAATGTGAATAGATGTACTTTTTCTATTTCTTTTGGAGAGTCAGTTGTTAAACATTTACCAGGATACAGCTCTTAGGGACTACCTTTCTGCTTATATTTGTGTACCCGGAGCTTAGCACAGTGTCAGGCACATGTTGTTCAGTCATGTCCTACTCTTCATGACCCCAGGGACCACACTGTCCATGGAATTTTGGGGGCAAAGGTACTGGAGTGGTTTGATATTTCTTTCTCCAGTAGATTAAGGTAAACAGAAGTTAAGTGACTTGCCCAGGGTGACGCAGCTAATATCTAAGACTGGATTTGAATACAGGCCTTCCTGACTCCAGGCCCAGTGCTCTATCTGCTGAGCCTCTAGCTGTCTCCCAGACAGATGTTACGTGACTTGCCCAAATTCACACAGTTATTAAGTATCTGAGGACAGATTTTAATTCAGGTCTTCCTGACTCCAGGCCCAGTACTATATCCACTGAGCCCTCTAACTGCCCCCATCAGGAACATTCCTTTCTTTCTTCTCTGCTCCTTCCTTCCCTTCTTTCCTTCTAGTTTTTTATATGCAGTAGTTATTTAATAAAACTTTATTCAATGAATAAATTAATGTCTTCTCTACATATAGTTTTTTTTGGAGGAGGAAGGTAGGGCAATTGGGGTTAAGTGACTTGCCCAAGGTCACACAGCTAGTTTTGTGTTACGAGTCTGAGGCCACATTTGAACTCAGATTCTCCTGACTCCAGGGCCGGTGCTCTATTCACTGCATCACTTAGCCACACCTACATACACTTCTCTGAATATGTTAGAACTCACTGAGAGTCCACTAAAGCTTAAAAAAAACTTTTTAAAAATCTGTTCCCAAAGCCAAAAATCCCAAATCCCTTGCCCAAAGAAGAAATAATCTCAAAGAAACATCTCTATATTGGGGGAAGAGAAGGTGGTTAGCTTTCTTTAGATGTCCACTGACATTCTGGACTCTAACAACACATCAAGGGATCAGAGGATCACATCTTCATTATTCAAAGTCATGCAAATAATAAGAGGCAGGGCAGGGAACTCCAAGATCCAACAGAGAACGCATTCATCATTGCCAACATTTCCTCTGCAGCCAGTCCCAGAATCACAGCATTTCAGAGCTGGAAGGGACCTCACCCGCCATCTAGTCCAACCAATACCTAATTAGGAATCCCCATTGTAACATATGTGACAAGTGGTCATCCTGCATCTCCTTGGACATATCCACTGAAAATAAATCTGCCCTCTCCTGAGGAAGCCCGTTCTGTTTACGAATAGCACTAAAATCACGGAATTTAGAGCCGAGAGGGGAGGGGGATCTCAGAAATAATTTAGTCCAATATTTGCATTTTATATATCATCCCAGAAAAACGAGTAATAATAATAACTGACTTATATGTAGTGTCTACTATGTGCCAGGCACAGTGCCAGAAATATTATCTTATCTTTATCTTCACAGCAACTCTGAAACGTAGGTGCTATGGTTGTATCCATTTCACAGTTGAGGAAACTGAGACAGACAGAAGTTAAGTGACTTTCCCAGGGTTGAATAGTTACTAAGTAAGGGCAGATTTTAACTCAGGTCTTCCTGATTCCAGGCTAAGTGGTCTTATTCAATGTAGTTTCTGGTTCTGAAAGCTCAAACAAGAAACACAACCACCTATTTAGAACTTTGACCTCTTAGTTCTTTTAGTGTTCTATAATCCAAGGTCAGGTACCACCTAGCTACCTGTAGGCAATGACTTATTCAAGGTCTCACAGCTAATAAATAGTAGGGCAAAGTTTTCATCCCAGGTCATCTGGTTCCAAAACCAGTGCTCTTTCCACTGCAGCCTATCTCATAATTCTCTTGGGTTTCAAGGTAGCCACTATGGAGCTTTATAGCCCAGTCACAGGTTTCCAGGGAGGCAAATTTCGGAAAAGCCAAGCAGTACTGAGTAACTTGAAGGAATTATGGGAAGATGGCATAAAAAGGCAAGAAAGTACCCAGATCTCCCAAACTCCCTCACAAATAACTTGATAATGCCTCAAGGTAAATGTTAGAGTGGCAAAAATAATTAAAACTCAAATAAACCATGCATGTCTTAGACAATTTGGGACTATGTTAATAAAGATCTGACCTCCCAGAGTTTTAGTCTGACCTGACTAAAGTGCAGTTACCTCCAGGCAGATATGACAAAGTCAACAAACAGCAAGCCCTGAGGGCAACTGGGTAGATGCAGCCTTTGCTTTCACCCCACAGACAGTGTGGGGGGTTGGGTGGCTGATCAGGGGAAGATAGTGGGAACTCTCCACTGGTGCTGGACTTGGGACCCAGATGATGACCAGACAGTGACCCAGGCTTTGGCTGCCGGTGAGTGTGGTCAGAGTCAGGGACCCTGCTGGTTGTGGTCACTCATAGGAAAGCAGAGTCCCTGGTTTCAGTTCTAGGACAAGGGTGAACTTATAATTTTAGCCACCTGAGGGATCACTGGGAGCAAGAGTGTTTGCAGCAGCAATGGTGCTAGGGGCCCTGTTCATAGTTCAGGGTCAGAGAGGAGTTCTGAGGTCACTTATAGACCAAAGTGTGAGCCAAAAGAGCAGTAACCACACCTGGCCTTGGATTATAGAAGAAAGAAAATTACCCTGAACTTCTAGAACTAAAAGATAAAACAGAAATTGAAAACATCCACCAGTCATTGCCTGATTGATCTACCAAAATTAAAACTCACAAGAACATTATAGCTAAGTTTCAAAGCTCCCAGGTCCAGGAGAAAATATTACAAGCAAGTCAGAAAAAAAAGCAATTTAAATACTGTGCAGCAATTCTCAGGATAACACAAGATTTGCCAGCTTCTACATTAAAAGACCGAAGGTTATGGACTATATTATTCTGAAGAGCAAAGGATTTGGGTTGGCAACCAAAAACAACCTCCTCCACAAAGCTGAATGTAATCCTACAAGGGAAAAACATATATTTAATGAAATAAAGGTCTTTCATGTTTTCTTAAGGAAAAGACCAGGACTAAAACAAAAACTTGATTTATATGAATCAGGAGAAACATAAGAAAGTAAGCATGGAAGACTAATTATAAGAGATTCAATAAAGTTAAACTGTCTACTTCTTATATGGAAAACTTATATTTGTAACTGTTAAGACTATTAACATTACTGGGATAATTCAAAAGAGAATACATGAATAAAAGGTTTGGTGTTGAATTGATTATTGTGGGATGATCCTAAAAAGTAAAATTGGGTAGGGAGAGTCAAAATGAAGCAAATTATCTAACATAAAGGATATATAAATATAGGAACTTTTAAAGTAGAGGGGAGGTTGGAGTGTGTGGTGAGCAGTACAGGAACCTTATTCTCATTGGAACTGGGTTAAAGAGAGAATAACAAAGTCTTTTTAACTTGAAGAGAAATACAAGGGCAAGGGGATAGGATAAGGGAGGATATTTAAAAGGGTGTTAGGAGACAGTGGTCAAAAGCAAATAGATTTCTGAGGTGGAATAGGGTAAAAGGAGAAAAAGAAAAGGATAAAAGGATAAAAATTGAAGAAAATAGGCAGGAGGGAAATACACAACTAGTAATTATAACTTTGAATGTGGAGCTTCCAGGGAGCAGAGCCAAGATGGCAGCGTAGAAGCAGCAGTGTCCCACAGCTCCCATGCAGTCACCCTAAACACCCATAAAAATATGATGCTGGACAAATTCTAGGACTCTCAAACTCAAAAAATACAGAAAACACATCTCTTGCGGGAGGCAGCTCAGCAGCAGGGGATCATGGGGCAGGACAGGAGCCTGAGGCCAGCTGAGCTTGAAACTGAAACCTTGGCCAGGGACTGCAGCGGTAGGAAGGAGCCAAGCTGAGGCCACAGCCAGTCTACAAGAGAGAAGAGCTACAGCTTCCAGCAACTCCACATCTACCAAGGTGTGAAAAATAAGGATTATAGAAAGGCAGCTGGCAGGAGGGGCTCATCCCAGGTCCTGAGCTCAGACCAGCTCAGCCTGAAACGATCTAAAACACCTGGAGCAATCTGCATAAGCCAGGATTAAAGGACAATGAAAGTGAGTGAAGCTTTCAAGCTAAATTTGGGGGAGGAAAAGCAGTTTGGCCAATCTACCCCCAGGGAAAGGAAGCAGTTGGGGAAGGGCAGTAACTGCTGTAACCGGCAGATGCCCCCACTGGGCTGCTTCAGAGCCCCTGGCCTGTAGATCCCACAGGGAGGGCTGAGTCGATTGATCAGGGCCAAGTGCTCTTGCGTTGAGCAGCCTGGATCCAGATCGTGGTCTTGGGTGGTGGTCCTGGGGAGTGCTTTCAGCAAGCCAAAGCTAGGGGAGGCCGCAACACCACCCTAATAGCTCCGGCAGCTGGGAAAACCCCAGAGATTTGGAACAGAGCTTTCCTCCCTGGAAGCAGAGTTTCACAAAGCTAAAAAAAAAAACAATTAATTGACTGGCCAACATGAGGAAAAGGAAGCAAAATAAGGAGAGCAATAAAACTCTAGAATTCT
>CM053595.1:62397263-62431213 GCA_028646575.1 Pseudocheirus occidentalis
GTTAGAGAGCAGACCAGGGGAGGGGCTCCACAGTGGGATGGCCATTTTGGGGGTGGGGTAGGGGAAAGACGGGGAGAAAATTTGTAACTCAAAAATCTCATGAAAATGAACGATGTAAGTAAGAAAACAAATAAAATTCATTACATTAAAAAAATAATAAAACATAAAAAAACTTTGAATGTGAATGGGATGAATTCACCCATAGAATAGAAATGAATAACAGAATGGATAAAAACCCAGAACCCAGCAATATATTGTTTACAAGAAACACATTTAAAAATGAGAGACATGGGGGTAGCTAGGTTGTCCAGTGAATAGAGCACCAGTTCTGGAGTCAGGAGGACCTGAATTCAAATCTGGCCTCAGACACTCAACATTTACTAGCTATGTGACCTTGGATAACTCCCTTAAAACCCAATAACCCTGCCTTCCACCCTCCAAAAAAAAAAAGCAAAAAAAAAATTAGAGACACACATAGATTAAAAATAAAAGGTTTGGAGTAGAAATTGTTATGCTTCACCTGACATAAAAAAGCAGGGGTAGTAATAACGATTTCAACAAAGTTAAAGTTAAAATAGAGTTAATTAAATAAGCATGGAAACTACATCATGCTCAAAGGTACCATAAATAATGAAATAATGTCAATACTAAACTTATATGTACTAAATGTTATCACATTCAAATTTTTTTAAGGAAAAGGTAAATGAATTCCTGGTGGAAATACATAGTAAAATTATGATAGTGTAGGGGGGGGAGGGTTCAACCTCCCCTTCTTGGTACTACATAAACCTAACAATAAATAAATAAGAATGAAGTCAAGGAGATTAATAGAATCTTAGATAAACTAGTAATAGACATTTAGAGAGAATTGAATAGGAATAGAAAAGAATATGCCATTTCTCAGATGTACATGGTACCTTTACAAAAATTTACCATATATTAGGCCATAAAAAACTTTATAGTTAAGTGCAGAAAAGCAAAAATATTAATTAACTCTTTCAAATCATAATACAATAATACATAATAAAATAAAAATCACATTTAAATAAGGACAATGCAAACAGATTAAAAATTAATTGGAGACTAAATAATTTAATCTCAAAGATGAGGGAGTTAAAGAACAAGTCATAGAAACAAAAATGGTTTTATTAGAAAATGATAATAATAAGACAACATATCAAAATTTGTAGGATACAGCAAAAGCAGTAATCAGAGGAAAATGTATATCTCTAAATGCTTACATCAATAAAATGAAGAAAGAGTAGATCAATGAATTGGGTATGCAATTTTTTAAAACTACAAAAAAATGTTAAACCCCCAAATTGGAAGTCCTGAAAATTAGAGGTGAGATTAACAAAACTTAATGTAAGGCAATTACTGAACTAATAAATAAAACTAGGAGTTAGTTTCACAAAAAGCTTTAAAAAAATAAATCAAATATTGGTTAATATGATTTTTTTAAAAAGAAGAAAAACCAAATCACTAATATCAAAAATTAAATATATCAATACACCATAATGAAGATGAAATTATAGCAATTATTAGGAGTTATTTTGCACAATTTTATAACAATAAATTTAACAATTTAAGTGAAATGAAAGAATACTCTCAAAAGCATAAACTGTTCAAATTAACATAAGAGGAAATAGAATATCTAAATAAACTTATTTTAGAAAAGTACATTGAATAGGCTATAAATGAGCTTCCTAAGAAAAAATGCATCAGAACCAAATGGATTTAAAACTGAATTCTGTCCAATATTTAAAGATCAACTATTTCTAATATTAAATAAGTTATTTGGAATAATAGGCAAAGAATCAGTTGTACCAAACTCCTTTTATGAAATAAATATGGTACTAATACCTAAACCAGGAAAAATGACAGAGAAAGAAAATTATAGACCAATTTCACCAATGAATATGGCAGCAAAATCCCTAAATAAAATACTAGTTAGGAGACTACAACAATATATCAAAATATTATACATTATGATCAAGTAGAATTTATACCAGTAATGCAGAACTGGTTCAATATAAGGAAAACTATTAATATAATTGATTATATTATTAACAAAAGTAACAAAAAATACATCAATATATGCAGAAAAAGTTTTTGACAAAATACAATACTCATTCCTATTAAAAATACTTGAAAGTATAGGTATAAATTATTTTTCTTTAAAATAATAAGCATCTGCCTAAAAGCATTAGCAGGCATTATCTATAATGGGCATAAGCTAGTAGCCTTCCCCATAAATTTAGGAGTGAAATAAGGATGCCCATTGTCACCAATATTATTCAATATTGTACTAGAAACGCTAGCAATAGCAATAAGAAGACAAATAAATTGTAGGAATCTGAACAGGCAATGAGGTAATAAGACTATTTCTTCTTGCAGACAATATAATGGTATAATTGGAAAATCCTAGAGATTCGACTAAAATACTAGTTGAAACAATTTTAGTAATTTTAGCAAAGTAACAGGTTATGAAATTAGCCCACAAAATCATCAGCATTTCTATATATCACCAACAAAGCCCTGCAAGAAGAGATAATAAAGAGATAGTTCATTTAAAACAAACCATAGATAGTATAAAATACCTGGTAGTATATCTGCCAAGACAAACCCAGGAACTACATGAACATAATTATAAAATATTTTTTATACAAATAAAGTCAGATTTAAATAATTGGGGAAATATTAATTGTTCATGGGTGGACTGAAACAATGTAATAAAGATGACAATTCTACCTCAATTAGCCTAATTATTCAATAATGTCCCAATTAAATTACCAAAAAATTGTTTTATTGTGCTAGAAAAAAATGATAACAAAATTCATTTGGAAGAACAAAAGGTCAAGAATATCAAAGGAATTAATTTAAAATATATAAAAGAAGGAACTCTAGCAGTGCCAAATCTTAACTGTATTATAAGGTGATAATTATCAAAACTCTCTGGTGCTGGCTTAGAAATAGGGTAATAGATCTGTAGAATGACTAGTAGATACACAATACACAATAGTAAATTATTATAGCAACCTTGTGTTTGATAAATGTAAAGATTTTGGCTTTAGGGATAAGACTTCACAATTAAAAAATTATTGGGAAAACAGGAAAGCAGTCTGACAGAAACTCGGAATAGACCAATATCTTACATCATATACCAGGATAATGGATACATGATCTAAACTTAAAGGGAGATATCATAAGTAAATTAAAAGAACATGGATCGTATTACCTATCAGGTTTGTGGATAGAATAATTTATGAATAAATAAGAGATAGAGATAGTTGAAAAAAAGGATATTTTTGGTTATGTCAAATTAAAAAGATTTTGTGCAAATAAAACCAATGTAGTCAAGAATAGAAGGAAAGTAGAAAATTAGAGGGTGGCAGAATTTATAGACAGTTTCTCAGATAAAAGTCTTGTATCTCAAATATTTAGAAAACTGTTGAATTTATAAGAATATTACTCATTCCCCACCTGATAAATGATCAAAGGATATGAACAGGCAGTTTTTGGAGGAAGAAATTGAAGCTATATATAGACACATAAAAAATGCTGTAAAACCACATCATTATTATTCTTTAAATCAGACAAATGTAAATTAAAACTAATTTAAGATACCATCTCATTCCTGTCAGATTAGCTAAAATGAAGAGAAAAAACAATAAATGTTGAAGATGTGGAAAAATTGGGGCACTACTACACTGTTGGTAAAACTGTAAACTGATCCAACCATTTTGGAGAGCAATCTAGAATTGTGCTCAAAGAGTTATAAAAGTCTATATACCCTTTGACACAGCAATACCATTGTTAGATCTTTTTTCCAAGGTGATCAGGGCAAATGGAAAAGAACCTATATGTGCTAAAATATTAATAGCACTTCTCTCTGTAGTGGCAAAGAGCTGGAAATTGAGGGGATGCTCATTAATTGGGGAATGACTGAACCAGTTGTGCTATACAATTGTGATGAAATACTACTGTGCTCTAAGAAATGATGTACAGGTTGATTTTAGGAAAACATGGACTTATATGAAATAATGAAGAGTAGGGGCAGCTAGGTGGCTCAGTGGAGCACCAGTCTTGGAGTCAGAAGCACATGAGTTCAAATACAACTGTGTGAACCTGGGCAAGTCACTTAACCATGATTGCCTCAGGGGGAAAAATACAGAAATAATGGGGAGTGAAATGAGCAGAAGCAAGAGAATATTAGGTATAATAGCATCAATATTGTTCAAAGAGTAAATGTGAATGACTAAGATATTTTGAGTTATATGAATATTCAAACCAACTACAGAAGACCTATGATGGAAGGTGCTATCCATCTCTAGAGAATTAATACATGGAACTATGTATTGTATAGTTTCATATGTGTGTGTGTGAGTGTGTGTGTGTGTGTGTGTGTATAATGTTGGCCTTCTCTAGTGCAGAGCTGGGAGGGAGGGAAACAGCAAGAATTATTATTATTATTTAATATTGAGTAACTTGTGGCTTCCTCTATTTGAGGAGGGGGCAAACAAGGTAAGTATCTGAAGGAAGGAAACATTCTTTGTTCTTTGTTACAAGTCCGAGTATATTTGCTGCTGTATCTGTATGAATGAATGGACATTTTGTAAGCAACTACTGTGTTTCAAGCATGGGACTAAGCACTAGGGATACAAATGCTAAACTGAGGCAGGTCCTGACCTCCAGAAACTTATTCTAGAAACTTAACTCCAGAAACTCATTGGGAAACAACACATAGTGCAGAATCACCAATGGCCAGGGAAGGGAGTTTTTATTTGGGAAGTCACCAGATTGGGGCTAGAGCCATAGAGCCATTGGTTTTCACACTCCTTCCAGATGATAGTAGCACTGAAACTTTGAGGAGACTCCTGGAGGGACTCTAATACGCTACTGCAATAGAATAAGGTTAGTGAGAGGAGAAAGGGTGCCATCTTACTCATTAGGTGCTAAACCCGATTGTTCCTGTCTCCTGGTAGAGTTCAAAGGACACCATAATCCTCTAAATTTCTGTGCCCTGTGTAAAGCAAATTATAGCTTTGAAGAAGGGGAATAAAAGTAGGAGCAGAGATTATGCCCTTGCTTCACTCTCCATGGGCCAGCTACTCAATCTGGACAGCCCAAGGGAAGGGGAATGGAATAAGCATACATAGTGCTTACTATGTTCCAGGCACTGTGCTGAGCACTTAATAAATTTTATCTCATATAATCCTTATGACATCCTTATATAAGGTAGTTACTGCCATGATCCCCATTTTACTGTTGAGGAAACTGAGGCAGACAGAAATTAAATTACTTGCCCAGGGTTACATAGTAAGTGTCTATGGCTGGATTTGAACTCAGATCTTCTAACTCCAAGTCCAGCACTATCTACTGTACCAATAACTATCTCTAGGGGTAGCAAGAAAGGCTTATTGCCTCCAAGTTAGTAATAACAGATACATGAGCAGATCAACACTGATACTTCTTCAAAGGACTCTCACTGCCATACTACAGGGGAGGCAGAGATGGGTTACAGAAGGATGAGGGGCCTCAGTGTATTCATCGGCACTGTAGAATGGGAGTATGGCAGGCTAGATGGTCTATAATTCTCCTTCTAGCTCTAATAGTCTATGAGATTTGTTTTTGCTTACTCTAACCTACCTCCCAGTAGATATAATAGCTTACTTTTAGAAAGCCCTCAGCTCTCTCCCCACAAACTATACTCTGCAGCAGTCAGTGAAACTTAGCCCTATTTTAAAGATGGGGAAACGGATGCACTGAGAAATTACATGACTTGCCCATGATCACTTAAGTAAGTTTCTGAGGCAAGACTTCATCCTAAATTTCCCAGCTCAAAGTCCAGCACACTCTTTCAACTACCCTTTCTGACCCAGCCTAGAAAGGGTCAGGCCTCCATACTTTGCTGGAGTCGTGCTAGTCCTACTGTGTGACTGGAGATAGATTCCCAACCAGGAGGCTCTTCTAAATTTCAAGCCCAAAAGAAGGATTGAGGGTTTAAGCTCTATTTAGGTCAAACAAAATACAGGCTCATAGTTCTAAGAAAATACATTCAAAAAAAGATTCTAAAAGCCTCCGCTGGTATCAAGTATCTTTGTTTAAAATAGCTTCTGGAAAAGTCACATTTGCAAAATGTCCATATTGAATTTCCCTTAGGATGCCCAGCTTCTTCTCCAGGTTGACTCACATTTTCAGTTTTCCTCTGGGAGCAAATGCCCTGCAGATGAAAGCCAATGGGAATAGTTGTCTTTATGTGTACCATGGTATTCTGCTGTGCCCATGTGGAGAGCAGAGACCTAATTCAGGACTTTGGAAAATGCCTTCACTCTTTCATATCCAATCTGGCTTAAGTTATTACTGCAATACCTTGGACACACCACTTCTGAGTACTTGTCATTTTAAAACAATATATTTCATATATAAATATATATATATATAATACACATCTGTGTATATACAACTAAATGTTTATTTTTGTATATGTATGATATCTGTATATATGTATATGTATATACACACATATGGGCATACATGTGTACATAAATACACACGCATGCATGAAGAACTTCCTAACTTATAAGCCTGAGCAATGTGCAAGAGGTGATAATATTACCCCAAATCAGATTCTGGTTGATTGGAAACATTTGTGGTGAACTTCACTGGAGGTTGGGTACAGACTTATGGGAGAAACAAGAAGTGATAAGGTACAAGGCAGGAGTTCCTAGAGCTAGGAAAAGGACAAAAATGTAGAGATAATGGCTATCCTAAAGACTTATCCTTTACCAGGACTATCAGACTTTGAAGCATTCTTGTTCTTAGTTCTCATATTGGTTTTAGACTGTTGGTCATTGATGTGGTAGCGCTCTGGTGGTCTCCTGTGGCTTCCCCCACCCACTTATCCATCTATTCCTGGTAGCAGAGGAATAGAATCTCCTGTGCCAAGGAAAGACATGTTGCAGACTTGGAAGTCCAGAGCCATCATGCTTTACCACTGCACAGGTCATTAACTCTCCTTTCACTGCTCCCTTGGGTTGGGCACTATACTGATTTAGGTACACAGGGTGAGCCAGGCTCTCAGTCTTGTATCCTTAGAGGTTGGGAGAAAGGTTTTTTAGAAATAGGTTGATGAGAACATCTGCTATTTGTCAAATTTTTCTTCTTTTTATCATAATTTTTGGTTTTAGGTAAATGTCATGCAACATTAAAAGACCTATCAAAGGCCTCCTACAAGTTGGATAGATCCTTCATTGAGGATTTATGGTAGGACACAGACTCAGTTTGCATAGTACAAAAAGCTATGGGTCAGTTGAATTCTACACAAGTGGAAAACATGGCCATGAGATCATGGATACATCAAAGTGATGCAATCAGCGTTATTTTAATGACATCCTTGAATCAGTTCAGCTTCTTTTCCAAACTGGATCAGTGTATTTTTCTCTGATATGCTTATATAGTGCCAAGTATCAAAAAGAAAAAAGTCAATGGACTTGGAAAGAACCCTAGTAATGGAGATAATCTGGTTTTAAAGTCAAGATTTTGTCATTTACTACTTTTGCAACCTTAGACAAGTCACTTCACTTTCAGGGAAGAAGTATAATTTATCAGAAAAGATATTGGATTTGGAATTGGAGGACCTAGTTTCAAATCCAGACTCTGTCACATGCTACCCATGTGGCCTTTTGTCTCACTTGACTTCTCTAGTTTTCTTATCTGTAAAATGAGTGAGCAGGACTATATGACCTAGGTTGTTCCTTCCAGCTCTAAATCTCTGAGTCTATAGTTTACAGTACCCAAAAGTTTAAATGACCAACTTCAGTCCCTTCCCAAACACCTCCAGACAATGTTTTTCATAGGAACTGTTACTGTCTAGCTATGCATTCTCCATCTTCTACTTTTGAGGCTGACTTTTTTAGGTTTCAGGGATTAATACAATCAGAATCTGAGTAGACTGTATTTTACCAAACCTTTTCAAAGCAAAGAGACTCAGGAGGGGACTGACCTATTGATTGGACAGTTCCCCAGATTCCCACATCTCAGAATGTTTGATTTTCCTGTGGGTCCCCTCCCAACTGTACATAGAGAGATCTATTCTCTCTGGCTCCCATCTAGCTGACTGCTAACCCTAACCTTCACTTTCTAACAAAGGGCCTTAGGGAAATACATTGAGGGTAAAATTTGGGCTTTTACAGTAGGTCCCCAGAACCATGAAATCACACAATGCTAGAGCTGATGCAAAAATAACAACTCCTAACTCCCTCATTTTAAAGAGGAAGAAATGGGTTCAGAGGAGGGAAAATGTCTTGACCAAGGTCAAACAGCTCATCTCAAATTGTATCAGGATTCAAACCCAAGTCTTCTGACTATATGTCCATAAAGCTGAATCCCAACACCAGAAAAAAAATCTATCATAGGAACAAAGAAATCTATACATATAATACTTCAGGGGGCACCGCCATCCCCCAGCTTTCCCCCTGCTAGCAGTCTTCCCACAAACGAACACTCATAGCTCTCTGCCTGCTACCTCTCTTTCCCTCAGCTCTAACTGCTCTGACCATCTTCCTCTGGGCTCTGCTCTACCCTTCCTGCTCCACCTCTTCACCAAGTTCTTCCCACCACAGACTCATATGACTCAGGCTTCCATGTGACTCAAGCAGGTCACACAGACCCATTAATGGATGGGAAAGTTCTTGCCATTAAGCAAAATGCATTAACAGTACAGTCCAGTATTCTCTTTCTATAGCATACTGTATCCCTACAAGGATGCTGCCCACAACAAAGCATCCACTTTGGGCATTACCTCCTTGTGGAGTTTAGGAGGGACTTCCAAAAGTATAATTGACTGACAGAAGCTTCCTGATAGTACTGAAGGTAAATGTTATTGTCCTTTCTCAGGAAAAAGAGGGGGAAAAAAGAAAAAGTCATGTGGAGAGTAGGTAATATCAAGAGCTCTCTGGAGTAGATTCAAGTCAATCACCTTCACAGAATGTAGCATAGGCTCTATTTGAATTACTGTGTCATCTCAGACTCATCTTTTGGGGAAAGAGATCTGATCCTCTGGAGTATGTACTGATCCTAGTATATGCTATGATTTGGGGGTTAAAGAGATGCACAGTACAGGTCAATGATCCCCTACCTCTCCCCCTCTCCCAGTTTCCTCCCCAGTGGGTCAGCACACACCAGGAGAGCACATAGAAAGGCCCACATAAGGGAACACCCCATAGATCCCCAAGGTACAGCTGCTCTTGACTCTCTTTGTCCTCAAAATCCTTAAAGTCTTTTTTTCTAAGTAGATTTTGGCCAGCATGATGTCCACCAGCAAGAGATCAACCTTTCCTTCTTCTTAAATGCCCCAGTTAAACTCCACCTCCCCAAAGGCACAGAATCACTACTTGTCCCCTGAGAGTCTACTTCACTTCCCTAGTACAAGGTGGCAGTGAGGGATGAGAAAGCTTCAATGAGTAATGAAACCCCCTCCATTAAGAAGGTGCTGAGAGAAAATGAAAGGGCTGCCAATGGCCTGTCCTTTTGCTTGGTAGGACAGCATAACTACCTGTTAGTCCCTTTTCATTGCTAGCAGGCATTCTCTCCCTCTGACCCCAGTGAAAGGTTCCTTTTCAATGACTGCAGCTGCTCTCTGAGTATCTCTCCATCTAATATAAATCTCCATGGTCAGAAACCTTGAAATTCCTGTTCCTGCCAGCATGGATACATTTCCCTGGATGCATTATCCCATTGTTAGTTTTGGCTCCATGGGCACCAAGGACACGGATAAACTTAAATTAATAAACGCTCCAGCAGGTCAGAGTTGTTTTGCCTTTTTAGGTGGTACCCAGTATGGTGCCCCCCCCACCCCAAACTATTTCCAGTCCTTCAACCTGGTCATTTGTGGAAACAGTAAATAGAGGGAGGCTGTCAGCTCCATCTCAGAATACACAGAACAGCTCAGAAAACATCATTCTTTAATCTGACTTTTCTTAGTGGCTCTGGAGACAAGAGATGACAAATATGGAACTGAAAGGAAATTCAGAGGTCACCTCTAACCCCCTCATTTTACATATGTAAAATTGAGATCCAAGGAAGCTGAGTGACTTGCCTCTGGATACACAGGTAGTATCAGGAGCAGGACTTGAACCCAGATCCTTTGTCTCAAGAACCAGTGCTCTTTCCACTATACCATTTTAGACAAGCTTATTCTAACTTCCTAAAAGGGAGGAAGTATGAAAATAGTCTGTTGAACACAAAGAAATCTTTCTGAAAGTTGTACAGAAAGGAAAAAATCATTTTGAAAATGAGAAAGCTTTACTTCCAGTGATCAACAAGTATCCATTATGTATCTATTATTTGCAAGGCCTTTTGGTCAATACTAAGGATTCAAAGATAGAAAATGATGTAATTCTTTCCCTCAAGGAGTTTAATAGTCTAGTGGTTGAAGGAGAGAGAAATTATATTCTGATATAGATTAGATAATGATTGCCCATAGGATTGGTCAAATGAAGTGACATGAGAAATTCATAGAAGGAGGGAGCTTTTTAGTAGCATAGATCAGAAAGTGTTTCATAGAGATAGCCACTGTACACCTGTGAGATGCCAGGCACTATTCACTCTCCTAGATTCCCCTAAGAATTATGGAGAAGATAACACCTGAGCTGGGCCCTGAATGAAGAGAGGGACTTTAACCTTAACATTTATTTATTTTTATTTTTAATTTTGTTTTCAAACTCAGTCTTATTTCACTCCCACTTCCCTCACTCACTACACCCCACAATGACAAAGCAAGAAAAACAAAACACATGTCACAAATATGTCCTGTGAAGCAAAAGAAAAGTTTTTGTTGGTCATGGCCTAGAACACTCTGGAACCAACACCTCTCTGTTAGGAAGTGAGCAGCATGTTATATCCTGAGTCTTCAGATATTATGGTTCCTCATTGTATTCATTCATTTCCAAGATTTCACATATATGTGGGTATATATATACATATATGTATGTATATACATATATGTATGTATATACATATGTGTATACATATATACATATATGTGAAATCTTGAAGAAATATATACATACACACACATATATATGTATATGTATATATGCCCTGACAGCACAAGAAAAACAATCAATTACAAACAAGTTTTTGTTTGTTCAGTAGTTTTTAGTGTCTTACTCTTCATGACACTTTTTGGGGTTTTCCTGGCAAAGATACTAGGGGGTTTGCCATTTCCTTCTCCAGCCCATTTTATAAATGAGGAAACTGAGGCAAACAGGGTTAAGTGACTTGCCCAGGATCACACAGCTAGTAAGTGTCTGGGGCCAGATTTGAACTCAACAAAAAGAGTCTTCTTGACTCCAGTCTTGGCACTCCATTCCCTGCACTACCTAGCTGCCTAAAAAAAAAGAAAAAAAACACAAATATAGTCACTCAAAACAAACTTCCATGTTGACTATGTCCAGAAAAAATTTGTCTCATTCTACATTCTGAGTCATTTCAATCAAGAGGTAGGTGGCATATTTATTAGTTCTCTAGAATTTTGGCTGATTGTGTATACTGATAAAAGTTTGGCACAACAGTATTCCATCACATTTATACACCATAACTTGTTGGCAAGTTCCTTCTTCCTGCCCTTTCAAAAAGAGCTCTCAATATTTTTTACATCCTTATGTTTTGTTTTGCTTATGACGAATCCCTCTTTTAGTATACCTTCCTTTTAATTCTCCTCTTCTTTTTCCTCCGTACTCTGATGAGCAAAATGCATTCCTGTACCCAGCTGTATGTGTGTGTATTCTTTCTTTTGACCAGTTCAGATGATGACTTTTAAATGCCCACCACTCTCCCTACTGTTCCATCCTCCTTGTTTGTATCAGTATCTATTTAAACACCCTGATTATGTGAGATAATTTTCCCTAACTTTCCATTTCCTCCCCTCCCTCCCCCTGTATTCCTCTTTCTCTCTCCATTCTTTTCCTAAGATTATCAAGACATAACAAAGCATTCCCAGCCCTGGTCTAATTGGACTCTCTCTATGAACCCTGATAATAAGGATCAGAAGGTACTTGTGTATTATCTCCCCATAGTAGAATGTAGGCAGTTTATCTTTATTTGGTCCTTTATTATGGTTCATTTGTTTTTATCATTTTATGTTTCTCTTCTGTTGGAACCCCAAAGTTTCTCCGCAGCTCTGGTCTTTTCATCAGGGATGTTTGGAAGTTTTGTATTCCATTAAAGATCTACTCTTTCCCTTATAGCATTATATTCAGTTTTCCTGAGTAACTTAATCTTAGCTATTAGCCCATATTCTTTGCCTTTTGGAATATCATATTCCAAGTTCTCTGTTCCTTTAGAGTGGTGGCTGCTAAATCATGTATGATACCGACTCCAGTCCCTTAGTACTTGAATTGTTTCTTTCTGAGGGCTTAAAGTATATGACTTAATCACAATGGCCCAGCATCAGTCTGGGACCTGCTCTTGTCCTAGTACACAGCCTCTCCCTCGGCATTGGAATGCTCAGAACACTCCTCAACCCAATCTCCCCCCAGCTAAGTAGCAGTGGATAGAGTATTGGTTCTGGAATCAGGAAGGCCTGAGTTCAAATCTGGCCCCAGAAACGTACTAACTGTGTGACCCTGGACAAATCATTTGATTTCTGTTTGATTCAGTTTATTCAGCTATAAAACAGGGTTAATAATAGCACCCAAAGCCTAGGTTTGTTGGTAGGATAAATGAGACAATGTTTGCAAAGCACTTAGTACAGTGACTGACAAATAGTAGGAACTATATAGATACTTATTCACTTCCTTTCCCTGCCCCTCATTGTCTGCAGACCTCCCTATCTGTGTCCCTCTGCTAAACTAGGCTGGACAAATTACTCACTGCACATTTTTCTGGATTTTCCCATCAGGATTCTGTCTGGTACATTTTCTAGACCTATCTGAAAAAGTTCATGGAGAAGAGCTCATCTGCACAACTTCCTTTTGTTCTGCCATTTTGGCCCTTACACACACGTACATACATGCACACACACACACACACACACAATTTAATATTTAAGAAGCAAAGGAATTAATCTTCTCTAAGCAAATGACATTTCCACCTGTGTCTTATGTCTCTTGCACTGTCATGTGCAATTTAAAAACTAAATTGTAACTTCTTGGAGAAGATGTACTGTGCCTCCTTTCAACTTAGTGCTTCCAGTCCCAAGCATAGAACCTTGCATATAGTGGGCTTTTATAAGTGTGATAAATGAATGGATGGATAGATGGTTGGATGCAGTTCCTCTGACTAGGGAAAAGCTTAGAGCCATCAAAATCTGGCCAGACTCAGAAACAGGATAATGGGAGAGCCAAGTGGGGACCAAGAAGTTCTGGGTTGGAGTTCTTTTCTGCATCTGCCTCTGTAATATCTGACTTCCTCCATTCATACCACCATTGACCTATACTTATCTAAAAGAAAATTTATTTTCCGTGCTTGGAGGGCTTGTTGTGAGGATTAAAAGGCCTGTGATTTATTTTGAGGTCTTGAGTTAGGAAATGACATTCATATGCATCACAACAGAAAGACTTATCACCTGTCTACACTGCTGGAGTTCCTTTAAGAATGAGCCTCTTCTTGCATTTTCCTAAGAAGTATTCAGCATGGAAAGCAGAGGGGAAAATGGGATCATAGAGCTAGAAAATCCCTTAGAATATAGAATTAACAGAATGTCAAAGCTGAGCCAAAGTTTAGAACAGGGAACATCAGATACTAGGCAAGACAAGGATCAGGTATTGACTTTAGAACTTGAAATACTGGAGCTAAAAGCTACCTTAGAACAGAGAATGTTAGAACTGAGAAAAACTCCAGAATATAGAACAAAGAACATTAGATTCAGAGATAAACAAAGCATTAGGAATTAACTGCAGAACACCAAATGTCAGAGCTGAAACGGATCTTGAAACAAAGGCTAGAACGTTACTGTAATATGAGAAGGGACCTGAAAGATCGTCCAGTCTGATGCTCTGATTTTACAGATTAAGAAACAGATTGAGAGAAGGGAAGTGCGTAAGGTCACATCTTTAGTGAAGTGACCTGAGGAACCAATATGAGTCATTCACTAACTAGTTAAAAGCCTGAAAAGCAATAATCTGGGAAAATGTGAAAAACTGAGGCAATTCTTGTATTTTGTAAATCATGCATCCATCCAGAGCCAGTGGGTAGGAAAGTCTTCCTTTGGCTCTGCACTGGGCAGCAGGAAGGAATATGAGCTGGGAAAGCATGCCTAGACCCAACAGCCGGGAGCATTCTTTCCACTAACACTGCATTTTTTTTTTTTGCCCTGAACAGCCATAAAGCAGGCTCATCTATAGAAATGGGATATTTCTGAATATAAAAGAAACACAAATTGCATTGAGTAGGTGTCCTCCGATTCTGGTTTAATTTCCTTTGTCTAATGTAAACTCACTGGGCTATGACTAACAGCTAACATATCATTTCTAATTGTATGGCATGATGTGGTGTTAGTACAAACACATCCCCGCAGCCAAGACCCAGAGAGCAGACTAGATTTCTTCGGTCTTGCTGGGAATTAGGGAGGGGAAAACGCCATCAGCATCAAGTACATTGTCAAAGAAGGAGATTAGAAGCCCTGTTTAATGGGGAAATGTCTCCCCATCTTTCACCTTCTTCCTTGTTAGATATTCGATTCACATTATAAACCAAACAGAAAGCTTCTCATATACACATAGCACTGACAGGAGAAGCTGAAGATTACAGATGATTGTCCCCTAAACATCTGTGGATTATGAGGTCTTCCTTAGCCTGGGGGCCCTGAAGAGAAGCGCTCAACCACCTTGCCAATGATTTGCTTTCACCTTTTCCCTGTTTTTATAAAAAGCTCCCTGGATCTGAAGTAAAAGAGTCCTTAGTATTAGCAGTATTACCTCAGACTAGTCCTTTCCCCTCCTTAGACCTCAGTTTACCCAACTGTAAAATGAGGGTGATGGACTAGATGGTCTCTGAGGAAGCTTGTGATTCAGACCTATCAATCAATCAACAACCATTTGTTCTCTCCCTTCCATGATCTTCTCTAAATCCTATGATCCCTGATTTTCTCTCTATTCTAGGGAACGCTCATTGTAGGATTCAGGGGCAGGAGGGAAGCCTGGTGGCAAAAAGATTCTTGGCAACTATAGGAACTAACCCCAAGCTGATCATTTTCTTTCCTTTCCACCAGCCTGGGTGGAAAGGAACACACATTTCCAACCCAGGGATTGTCATAATCAAAGCTGTCATATTCCATTCCACTTGTTTTCGTTGTGGGATCCCTTTCCATGATCCTTGGTCTGAAAATATAAAGGGAGAAATGATTCAATTCCATTCCACAAACATTTGTTAAGCCACTCTTATGATAAAGACACCATGAGAGGTGCTAAGAATAAAAAGAGAAAAAATGAAAACAGGTCATGCTCTCAAGGAGTTTACCTTTTACTTCTACCTTTTACCTGTTATGAACAGATAATAGATAAGCCAAGAGAAGGTAAGTTGATAGCTCAGAGTATTAGAAAAACTTCACTTAGAAGTTTGTACTTAAAGTGAGCCCAAGAGGCAGAGATAAGGAAGGAGGGCATCCCAGGTATAGGGGAATAACATAAAGTTCTTGCATAACCAGCCTAGTACAATTGGATCCTGGTTGTCAATGACATGAGGGGCATAGTGAAAATAATATTGAATTTAGAGTCAGGAGATCTTGTTTCAAAATTCAGCTCTGTGTGACTGTAGAGGATTCATTCTTTCCTCACTCAAAGTCTCAGTTTCTGCAAAGTAAAGATCATCTCAAAGTCCCTTACTGTTCTAAATCTGATGATCCACCTTCATTTTCCTTTTCTTGGCTGCCATTGGGCGAAAAATATTTTCACCTCTACTTAGGGAAGGTCTCAATAAGACCAGGGCAAGGAGATCAGGAAGAATATGTTGAATCTTCCCAATAAAATGTAAGCCCTTTGAGGGCAGAGACTTGTTTTTGTCTTTGTGGGACACAGTACTTACTATGGCATATATTAGGTACTTTTGGGGTTTTTTTTTGGAGGGAGGAAGGCTGGGCAATTGGGGTTAAGTGACTTGCCCAATGTCACACAGCTAGTAAGTGTTAAGTGTCTGAGGCCGGATTTGAACTCAGGTCCTCCTGACTCCAGGGCCAGTGCTCTATTCACTGAACCACCTAGCCGCCCCTCTTTTCTAAATGTTGGACTGAACATGTGCTCCCCCAATAAAAGGAGAGAATTAGAGTTACTGTGACAAATGACTTAGAAAATCAAATATCTATAACTTTCTTATATTCCTTAGTAAATTCAATTAGTCAACAAGGATTGACCAAACAAAGCCAGGTTGAAACATAGATCAAAGAAGGCTTGGACCCAGAGCACCCACAGTGTGGAAACGTCATGACCTCAAGTTCTTCATGGCTATAGATTCCCAAATTAAAAGTTAACAATGTCACAGGGCAGATCACTCAGAGCTGCCAAAGGTCATTCCCAATCAGCATGAGAAGCTGGTGGAGAAAAAAAGACTCCAAGACTGGTTATTTGACCACTGACATCGACTATTTCAGCCAGTGGGGACTTGCAATACACCTTCTACTGGTGAACCCAGATTTGTCCTGGTTTTAACTCTGGGGCTATTGACATGTCTTATTCTGATTTAAATTTCAAAGAGATTGCGATTTTTGAGACTTTCCCACCCCCTTCCCACCTCCTATCCCTAGCCCTGAAAGCAAACCATTATGGATTTTATAGGGCAGGGAGCCCTCAACTCACCCGCTCAATTTGCACAATCTTTGCATAAGCAAAAAGGCAGTCGATAGAAACCGAATTAATTTTAATTGACCATAATATGCTCACAGAAATGTCAAGGAGTTTTTGTTAGCAGATAAACCACAAAATATCTGTTTGGTTATTTACATCTGTATGGGGGGAATAATAGGGTCACAGTTGATTACAGGGCTTTGGGGGACTGAGCCATTCTGGAGTTAGTCCATAAGGAAGAGCCAGACTCTATTCCTCAGACCCTGTTGGGTAGCAGAAAGAGCTGAGGATTTAGAATCAGAAGACCTGGGTTCAAGTCCTAACTCTGCTAGTGAGCAATAGTGTGACTGAGCAATTGATTTTTCTTCCCTGATCCTGTTTTCTCACTTCTACAGCTCTCACCTTCTATGAGTTGCCTCATACTAGGACCCAGCACAACAATATTATGACCAAGTGAAAAAAAACCCGCAGATTTGGGAGTCAGGGCACCTGGATTTAAAGCCCTGCTCTGCATTTACTAGCAGTGTGACCTTAGACAATTTATTTAACCTCTCTATGCCTCCATTTCCTACCCATAAAATGAAGGAGATGGGCTAGGGCAGGGGGGCTTAACTGTTGTGTGTTTATCATGGACACATGGTCCTTTGGCAGGCTGAGGAAATCTATGAACATCTTCTCACAATAATGTTTTTAAATGCATAAAAATAAAATACATAGGCTTACAAAGGAAATCAGTTACACTATAATAGTTATCAGAATACATATTTTAGCTTCCTAGACACCCTCCTTTGAACTCTATTCAAGGATCCCCAAGTTTTAAAAAACCTCTGGACTAAAGAATTTATAGGGCGTGTTGAAGTGCTAACCCTATCATAACCCACTTACTCTGAGGGCCTCCCAGACATAGGAGGGTTAGGGAATGAGTTATTATTGATAGTGTCATTGCTAGTAACTGAGTGACCCTACCTGCCTGCTAGAAGGAAAGGGGACATGAACAAGGGTTCAGGGACAGAAATGGGAGGACCTGTTCAGAAAACTGGTTATAAGGGCACTCAGGTTGGCAGCACTGCCTAGAAACAAGTCATCTCAGTTCACTGGACCTGGAGACAAATTGATTTAATTGACTCAATGCTCCATGTCCCCAGAATCTATATCTGTCTGGCACTTCTGCGGTTCTACATGGTTTGTCAAAAGTTACAAGTATATCTGACTTCCCTTGGCCCCAGCTAGAAGATAAGATGGAATGTGGAGCTGTGACTGTTGAGATAATCCATGCTGGACTGATTGGACAATGTTTGGGATCATAAAAACCTGGCTGTAGGCACCAAATGAAAAACAGGGCCTCATTCCCAGGCTGGAACAAGCTGGCTTTGGAGAAAAGAAGACAATTCTAGTGTTCTTTCCTACTTTTCCCTCTACGTACTCTGTACTTCAGTCAAACTATTCCTCAATCCTCATCTATACCTCTCATTTCTAACTTTCATGCATTTCATCCAGTTTCATGACATCATGCTGTTATGGACTGACTCTCCTACTTCTACCCCACACCATAATCTCTACCCTTCAAAGATCTAATTATTTTCAAAGTTCAGATCTAATGCCATCAGATGCTCTAGTTGTCTTATAAGATCTGAATCACAAGCCGTCGAAGCTGAGGGGACATCAAAAGCTCATTTTACAGGGAGAGGACTAGAGGCCCAGTGCCATTGGGATTTGCCCAAAGACACAAAAGCGGCAAGTAACAGAGCTATAATTTATACCCAGATCTTTCCATCACACAACTCTGTCTCTCTTTGGAGCTTTCCCAGATCTCCGAACCAGAAACGCTTCTGAACTCCCACAGTCCTTTGCTTTCTTCTCTTTTCACTTCAACCAAAAACATTTTAAAGTGTCTTATCCTTGAAGGGGATACAAAGTTTAAATATGCCACAGTCCTTGTCCTCAATAAACTTGAAGTCTAGTGTGTACATTGTTGGTCTTGGAGAGACCACAAACAATCATTCTGCAAAGGAAAAGGTGACTTAGTACAAGGGAAAGGGAACAAGTGACATGAGCTCAGAGACGCAGAGTGGGAAGAAGGGATCTCTTCTAGCTACTAGTCTAACTGGTTATTCCTGTACAAGCCTAATTTCTCACATTAGATTGTGAGGCCTAGGGGCTCCTTTATCTATGTATACCCCACAGTATTTGATGTAGGACCCTGTGCCTTATGGGTCATAGCCTTAGAAGAATTCACGGCGAAGAACTCCATAAGATCATAAACTCAAAGCTGGGAGGAACGTGAAGTCAAATTACCCAGGAATTCTTAACCTGCAGAGATAAGAAATAAAGAGATAAAGATATAGGCTAACCTATATATATATATATATGTGTGTGTGTGTGTATATATATATATATATATATGATTTTAAGATAATATAATTATATTGCATATATTTTCATATAATAGTTATATGGACTATATTTCAATATGATTGGTTTCCTTTGTAACCCTATGTATTTATGTATTTAAAACATTTTAAGTAGGGACCCATAGGCTTTACCAGACTGCCAAAGGCATTCAAGGCACAAAAAAGATATAGGAGCCCTGACCTAAGCCTTTAATTTAAATAAATAAAATAATATTTTATATTATTAAATATAATATCCTATTATGGAATATCATATAACATAATATAATATAATAAAAATCTAAAAAATTTATTATAAAGTTGAGAAAACTGAGGCCAAGAGAGGTTAGATTAATTGTCAAAGGCACACAGGTGGCCTAGATTCAAACCCAAGTGCTCCTTATCGGCAGATCCAGGACTGTTTTCCCTATCCCACACTGCCTCCTACTGTCTACAGAACAAATGAATGCTACATTTACTGCCATAGTTAATCAATTTGGAACTCTTCTATTCTTCTGCTCCTCCCAGGTGGGTAAACTGGAAGGGGTCATGGTCCTTGAGGAAAGTGGGAACTACTGCTTCCTTTTTAGTCCTTATTAAAAGTGATATTTCTGACGCCTGAGAGAAGAAGGGATACAAACCAAATCTTCCTATCAGAAGAGCTGGCTGAGGACTGGAGGATGAGTACCTCAAACAAAAGTCACACTTCTAACCATTAAGTGTATTGACTCTTGCATTGATCATCAGACTGATTAGAAACTAGCCTGCTGCTTTTCTGTTACCTTGTAGGAACAGTACCCACCCATCACTTTGCCTTTCCCCCTCTTGCTCAGAGATTGATAATCAAACCAGTATTGCTGATTGCAACTGTGAAGGCCATGACAACCTTATGAGCCTTTATGGCTTGACACAAAAATCCTTAAGATTCTGTGTCATACACTGTCTAAACAAAAAGTAACTACCACCATCACCTCATTTCCATCTATATCACCCCAATCTGTCTCAGTCCTAACCTACCCTTCCATCGTGCCCTCTGGAACACCTGTTCTATTGTTAACAAATTGTCTTTCATATTAAACCTATGTTCTCCCTCTGGAAAATATTTTATATTTACTTATAGGTATAAATGTTGTTTCCCCAGTATAATGTCAGGTCCTTTAAATCAGACTGTATCAGTTTTGTCACTGTATGTCCAGTTCCCAGTTCAATGACTGTCACATTAGTAGGCTCTTCATAATTGTTTTCTGAATCACATCAAATGTCAACCCTACCCTCATGTTTTTTATGGGCCATAAAAACACAGAAACTCCATTAATTCCCATCACAGACATGACTCACCTTCACCATAGCTGGTATTGACAAGGAGTAGATGATCAATACAGAACAGATTGGAAGCTCATTTCCACAAATTGATAAAAAGTCCTGAACCAGGAAAGGCTAGTGGTTTTATAGAAAAGATTAAATCTTTACAATCTGTTGCTCATTTCTTTGACTTTTTTCCCTTTCTATTACCTAGATCCTGTCACCCACTCCAATGAACCCTTTTTTGAAGACTTTAACAGACTTAATTAAGTAGAATGATGCCCCAAATTGCTATGTTACCTTTTAAGACTAGGCATTACATGGAAACATAAACTTGGGGGAGAAGTTGATGTCAGGATAGCTTTCTGGTCCCCTTTGCCCCAATGTTGTCCTTTTCCATAGATATTAAGACCGCAAAGACGGAAGTCCCCAGTCTTCACAGGATTTCTAAAACGCAATGTTTTTCATAACAACCCCACTCTCTAACATATGTGAATAGATGGCTGTAACAAGAAGAGCACTAGATTTAGAATCAAGAAACCAGGGTTTGAATCCTGATTTTGATACTTATGAGTTACACAAATATGGGAAAATTGCATTCTCTCTCCAAATGCAAGTTTCTTCAACTGAAAAAGTTAGTACATTCATACTTTGCTAACTACCTTTTAGATTTCTGATCTAGGGTTGGACAGTAACCTAGAGGCCATCTAATCCAACCTCCTACAGTACTGATGAAGACACTTGAGCACCAAGAGGTTAGTGACTTACCCAAGGTCATATAGGCAGTAAGTACTAGAGCCTGGATTTGAACTCAAGTATTGTGGTTTCAAATTCAGTGGGGTTTTTTCCCACTATACCAATCCTTTTCACACTGGGTTATTGTGAAGAAAAGTACTTTGTATACCTTAAAACAGTGGTGTCAAACTCAAATAGAAATGCATCCCTGCGGCCAGCATATTGACTTAGAAAACTGCAAATTAATATTATCTATGTTTATTGCATTTTTATTTATTTGGTTAAACAGTTCCCAATTACACTTTAATCTAATACAGTCCCTACTGGCCACTTACAACCAACTAAGTTCGACATCTCTCCCTTAAAGCACTGTTTAAAGTCGAGGATTTGTATGTGGGTGTTTTTTGTCTAGACTTCTGATTTCATTAATATAGGAACCTTCCTGTGAAGAAATTCCCTCTGCTAATGCATATGCAGCAACAATACTGAGACTTATAGTCTTAGAAAGTTGCCTAGAGGTTAAGTGATTTGCCAAGGATCAAACTACAACTATATTACGGGGAGAGGCCTATGTGTAGCAAGACTCCATGTGTGGAAAGGGCCTGTAGCATAGCGGGATAGAGTCAGAATGGACATCTCATTATAATCTCTTCTTCTGTCACTCTTCTCCAAAGGAGATTTTAATTTCTTCCAGGAGGGAAACCAGGAGGTTGGGATTGCAGGCCAGAAGGCTGCTGTGTTCTCCTCAGAGAAAGAGAGTGTACCACGCTATAATTATATCTATCTTCTCCTTTAAATGTTATTATTCTGGGCAATATGATCAATCAATCTTACTTCTGATAACTGTTTCTCATCATTAGGGAGAAGGTGAATCACAAGCTATAGATCCAAGGTTTGACTCCTTTCCCACCAAATACCAGTTCCATGATGAACGAACATTGCAAATGGTAAAGAAACCTATTTATCCAAATCATGGCCATCTCTAAAGTAACAAGACAGGAACAGGGACATGATGGAGACTGCCAGGTTCTCTTGTGTCTCCCCAGAAGACTTAACCACAGGACAGGCACAATTAGTCCATATTCATATACATGTATACATTCAGGGACCATCTCCCCCAGGGCCCAGATCCCATAGAGAAAAGACAACAGTTACAAAACTTTCTAAATGTATGGATGAAGAAGAATACAGGACAAATAAAGTTACTATAAACTTGGGCAAAAGAATTTTAAAATCTCAATAGCTTAGAATTTAAAGTTTTCTTTAGGATTTTATTCTTCCTTTAGATGGTATTTGAAATTTCTTACATGATTTTTTTTAATTAGGAGGCTTAGAAAAACAACACGATAAAAAATTCAGGAATACTGAAAATGTTGCACAAACTCAACACAATGACAGATCCTGCTGTAAAACAGAGGCATCTTTTTTAAACCATGCAAGAGTCTGATTATAGATCAAGGAAGAACTTTCACACAGACAGCATTGCCAAATAACTGTTATTAACTTGTTTCAGTGTTCCCTGGTTCTTATCTAAAATTAAAGCAGTGGTAATAACAATATTTAGCATTTAGTAAAGCCTTTGTATTTTTTTGTTCTTTATGATCATTAATTAATATGCCCAATATCCCTGCATCTCAAGGAATCAGGTTGCTCCCCAACAATGAGGGGCCCGAATTCCCTGTCTCAGACCATTGAGGCTCTATTCACACCCTGATAATCTCTGACAGATTGAAGGGGATGGCTTGCTTCAGCTTCGCCTCATCTAGGTAAGATCTCCCACACCTCCATGACCCAGGATTTACCAAGATCACTAGAGGTCCCACACACTAGAGGTCTTCAGGTAAAGACTGGATATACTTAATAAATGCTTGTTGACTGATCACCTATCTGGCATATTGCAAAGGGAACTCTTGTTTAGAAAAGAATTAGACCAAATGCCTCTGAAGTACCTTCAGGCATTCCATGGTCAGGCAATTGGAGCGACTGTCAAGCCCAGAACTGAAGGCTGGCCTCCTCTGCTTCCTGCATTGATTGGATTTTACCTAATGACCCCAGCCCACAGTGATAACCCATTCCATGGGCCCTTTGCCATTTATTGTGTGCCCCCCCCCCAGGGTTACCGGCCATTGATTGGGTTTTACCTAATGACCCACAGTGATCAACCCATTCCATATGTGTTTATTTTTTTCCCATTTATTGTTCGCCCCCCAGGGATAGTGCCTCACTATGCCATCTATCCACTCTCAGCACTCAGACAGCTTTGAATATTTGTCTCTGAGTTCAGAGAACCTATTGTAGACCCCCAAAGTCTCTCAGGAAATACAGTCCCAATGAGCACAGTGACACATACCTGTAATCCCTACTACTGTGAAGGCCGAGGCTGCCAGATCTCTTGAGCTCAGGAATTTTGAGCTGCAGAGGACTAAGTTGACTGGATGTCTACACTAAGTTCAGCATTAAAATAGTGAGCCTCTTGGAGTGAGGAGGCTATAAGTTTGCCTAAGAGTGATCGACTAGCCTGGAAAACAGAGGTTAAAGCTTGCCTGCCAACCAGTGGAGGACCAGACCCATGGATAACAGCAACAAAAACAACAATAGTACTAATAAAACAGGGCTTGCCTTTGGAGAATGACCCAATGGTCTAACATGGAAGCAACCCTAGGAGATGCTGCCTGGGCAATACTATTGCTAGGTAGTATCTGAAATCACAACTCTCTAGGACTCTCTATTAACAATGAAAACAAAATTCAAACTTCTGATCAGTGGAGCCGTAATGACTCTAGTAAGATCTGGTATGTCCCCTCCTCTGCCCAGGCTTGGTCCTGAAGCAGTCACCAAGTACACTCCTTCCTGGGCTCTTCAGCATCCTTCTAGCAGGCAGCTGGCCACGGAGGACCCAAGGCCAGCACCGTCCTGATGTGTCCTCCTACAGGAATCTGCCATATGTCTTCTGGGTCCTCTGATCATGTGTTTCCAATAAAACGGATAGACTCACTTCTTCACGTACCCCCTTCAATATGACACATGAGAACAATCTTAGACAACTATTTTTTATCTTCAATACCCTCTGCTAATTCATGGCCACACACCCTGGTTTTCTCTGGGCAGTGATGGCAAAAAAAGAGGAAAAGAAATCCCTGCCAAGTGGAGGTGACAAGAGTTTGATGAGCTGAGAGAAGATCCACATCTATAGAAATCTTAAATCCCTGATGGATCAAATGACTGAAATCAGAAAACATCTCATGAAACTGCAGCAACAATAATAAAGCACATTTCTAGAACACTTCACAGCATACAGGAGAGTCAGGGAGGCATAAAGGCCAGAAAGCCAGCCTCAAAGCCAGGAAGACCTGGATTTAAGTCTCACCTCTGATTTGTACTGACCTTATGACCCTAGAGGAGTCATTGAAGTTCTCAGTTCCCAAAGCAGCTCCTTAAGATTCTGAATTACAAGGAAGGTGCCCACCTGCTTTGACAGATACTGTTTCCTCATCTTGGACTTCTCTAATACAGAAGAAATCACAGGTCCAGTCACTATCCTAATCTCTATCTGGCTACTGAACCAGATGGCTTCAGAGGAAAAAGTGAGGCTGGTGACTTAGCACAGCCCTTCCTCACTTAAATCCAATCCACTTGCATATCATGGCATCAATTCCCTGATGTCATGGTCCTCTTTTGGACCAAAGAACAAGCAGCAAGCAGCAACTATACTTAAAGTATATGAAGGTAATTTCCTCAGTCATCCATGTGAGATATAGGTGGTACAAGTATTATTATACCCATTTTTCAGGTGAGGAAACTGAGTATGAAAGAAGTGACTTTCCCAGAGTTCCACAGTAACCAGCCCAAAACACTTTCAACTTCTTTCTTCTGTCTAAACCAGAGCTTTGACAGGAAGCAGGTCACCTGTTATGATGTCGTAGGGCTTGTGCTCTGTTCATCATGGGGCAGGCATGTCAAGGAAAGGGTTAATTTCTTTGTATAAGGGAAAATGTCAAAGGAATTGAGTGTCAGCACCTACACGCCTGCCCCAATCCAGAAAATGGAAAAGAATGAATGGTAAGGGAAAGAGCTTCATTCCTTTCCACGTTCGGTTCCAATCAGATTTATTCATGAGCAAATTGAAATTTCACCCACGTTAACTACACATTCAGTTAATCACAACTCCCAGATAACTGGCCTGGCCCGCTATACCTCTGACAAGGCCTTCCTCTTACCACATGCCTTCCACCCTGCAAAAAACCACAAGCAGGGCTCAAATATGGAAAGAATTTAGAGTATGAAATCTAAAAGAGAGGAAACATGGCTCAAATATTAATAAAAATACCTTGAGAAAGGATACAGGTTTAAAATAGCTTAAGGGAGAAAATGAGGTTAGGCAGCTGTGTTTCCAGGAAAAAATCTCAATGCTTCTCAAATTTGAAATATCCCTATTTGCACCTCTCTACTGGCCAGGTCCCCATGCCCAGAACCTACCTTGGTCACAAATGGCACAGTTAGAGTTGAAGAAGGTTCCATATGCCACCCCTCTAAATCATCCCCACACTGACATGCTTTGGTGCCTCCCTGTGGATTATGGTATTGTACGGTGGGGCGGGGTGGGGGGACGGAATGCTGTATTATGTGGTCTGAATCTTTTATCTTAAATACGTTGAAATCCAGGCCTACAGAAGGGACATTATTTGCACAATATCCCACAGCCCAGGAAAAGAACTTGAGCCTCTTGGCTTTCAATCCAACAAGGCCTCAGTGTGTAGGGGATAGCATCGGGCTCAGAAAGAAAAAATAGTGCAGTGGATAGAGAACCTGGCCTAGAGTTAGAAAGACTTCATCCTAAATTCAAATCTAGTCTCAGACACTTACTAGCCGTGTGACCCTGGGTAAATCACTTAACCTGTTTGTCTCAGTTTCCTCTGTAAAATGAACTGGAGGAGGAAATGGCAAACCACTCCAGCATTTTTGCCAGGAAAACCCTAAATGGGATCATAAAGAGTCAAACTTTACTGAAATGAATGAATAATAGCAGGACCAAGAAACACAATGATAGCAGAATGCTATCATCAAAGTTTTACTTTAGGCCACGGCCCTTCCTTCAACCCAATCCATGAAAGTGTATGTAATCAAAGCAAGTGATATTTTAGAAAACATGACTTCCCTCAAGTCTTCCTGATGCCCCAATGAAACCTGAAGGTGACTTTCTACTCTCAAAAACCAAACCAAGGTACATCTGAGCTCTGATGGGAGTCTTACCAAGCTGGAAAGGTTTCTTGTACTATCCCATGAAGGATTTTAGGTCTGCTGTCCAAAGACTAGCCTAGACAGAGTTTTGGGAAACTCATCATCCAGACTGATTAGGAAGGGATGGAGACTTCTGCCCTAGCAATTCTCAGAGATAGCGTACTGAGCTTCTGAGGGACTGGGATGGGTGGAGTGACAGCCCATACCAACAAAATCACAGCTCTTCAAGTTACTGAAATGTGAGCAGGTAAATCCAATGCCCAGTTCAGAGAAAAGATCTACTTTGGGCTCAATTATCTAGATTGCCTCTGCAAAGAAAATACCTTAGATGTATGGTACAACTGTTCAAACATACAATTTGCCATTTGAGATGCCATTCTTACCACACCCCTATCATTTCAAAAACAAATTCGTCAGTATAGTAGTTGAAGGCTTGCATAAACTGACTTCAGTCCCCTTTCCAGACCAATATCCCATTACTCTCCCTCACACCCTCAGTGTTTTTTGTATACACTCCTCAATTTCCTATTGCCATATATTTGTTTTCTGTATGTTTTCTGTATACACTGCTTAATTTCCTATTTCCAAATCTTCACTCAGACCACATCCTGGCTCTAGAATGGCCTCCTTCCTCACTTTTGGTTCTTAGAAGCCTTAATTGTCCCCCAATTGTTAGTGCTCCCCATTTCTTGAAATTAGTTTGTATTTGTTATATCACTGTCCTATAACTTACTGTATAAACCCTAGGGGGTTACCTGAGAATCCTTGAGGTTAAATGGTGCCAGTGTTCACAGGAGTTTCAGGGGTGGGCTTTGAACCCAGATATTAATCACCCAAAGTCCCTCCCTGAAACCTCCGGACCATAATGCCTTTCTGTCAGATATAAATATATAAAGGAACCACTCTCTGTTACACAGACATACTTGGCTATACTATGTTTACAAGTCTCTATATGCTTGTCCTTATCACCCTCATCAAATGTTTGCTGAAGACCTAATGCATTTGGGGCTTTATGCTTGTTACTGAGGAATATGAAGAAATATAAGCCCAGTTACCTCAAGGCTTTCACAGATTGGTTTCTGAGAAATAAATTCCATATAAAGAATGTTATTGTTGTTTTTAATTTATGGAGTAATTTATTCACAACATTCCTCAGAGCAGTCAGTCAATAAGTATTTAAGTACCTACTATGTGACAGGCATTGTGCTAAGCATTGGGGATACAAAGGAAAAAAAACAGTCCCTGCCTTCAAGGAGCTCACAATCTAATGGGAGAGATAACATGCAAACAAATAGATACAAACAAGCTATATGGAGGATAAATAGGGAATAATTAATGGAGGGAAGGCATTAAAATTCATAAGGATTGGGAAAGGCTTATTTTACACATGAAGAAACTGAGGCTGAAAGAAATGGAGAGACTTGCTAAAGGCCAGATGGTCAGAGTAAGGAGATGCACTCAGACCCAGGCTCCTGACTCCAGGTGCAGAAACCTTCCTCCTAGCCCACACCGCCTCTCCAGAAATCCAGGCTCCACACACGTACAGACAGTTAACAAACCAAGGTAGTCCAGACTCACTGCCAAACAAATGATACAGACAGCAAGTGCCCTGATGAATTAGAACCGCATGAAACATTATCTAAACATCTACAATAATTACCAGAAAGATAGAAACCAGTTTCCACTCAGAGCTGCCAGACAAATAAGCTATTATCTCTGGGCTAACTCTCAAAATGTCCACAGGGTGAAAGGACTGAATCTTGAAATGAAACGCAACCTGGACGGTTTCCGAATGGTCTTATCACACCTGTACTGGAAACCAGACCTCTGAACCCCACCCCCACCAGAGGAGGCACCACGTAGAACCATAACACCATAACACACAAGATGCCTGGAGAAGAGCAAGGATTGATTCCTGTCACCTCCCCTCTGGGGTTCCGACAGTCAGCATACCCAGGGAGGAAAACACACCTTTGACTCACGTTGAAGGAACACAAAAAAATCAACTTGCCTTTTCTGAATCTAGAGGCTCACTTCTGTCTAATCTGCCTTAGGGTGAAAGAGAGTATTAGGAAACCTACTTGTCTGCCAGTGATAGCCACCCTACTTCCAGATCTCCCTCTTGGCATGTTGTCCCTTTGCTTACATCATAGTGGTATCCATGAAGTGCCCCTGCTGACAGCTCCAATGGTTCCCCTACCAGGGTTGGGGAACCTACGGCCTTGAGGTCATGTGTGGCCCTCTAGGTCCTCAAGTGTGGCCTTGTGAATGAATCTAAACTGTTCTGTGGAGTTTGGGTTCAGTCAAAGGGCAGCACTTGAGGACCTAGAGGGCCACACATTGCCTCGAGGACACAGCTTCCCTACCCCTGCAGCCTAGCTATTGTCCAAGCAAAGAATATTCCAAGACAAACATCTTTCTGCAAACATCCCAAGCAAGTAAGCAAGAGGCAGAAGTGAAAAGAAATAATCCTCTAAGAGCATTAACGGATAGGCTTGAGCCAGAAAAAAATGAAAGATTTATAGAACTGAATAACCAATAAGAGAGTTAATAGGAATAGAGATGTGCCTCCTAACCAACACTACATCTCTTAGATGACTCATGCCTAGAGAGCTCCTCATCCTAACCTCCACCTATCAGAATTCCTTGATCCATTAAAGGTTCAACTCAAAGACCACCTCCTTCAAGAGACATTTTCTGATTCACCCCCCGCCATTTATTAACATACCCATCACCCACAAATTATTTTGCTATTTTTTCATACTTTGTGTTGGTTTTTCTGGGTGAATACCATTTCCCCCACATGGAATGTTAATTTCTTGAAAGGAGGAAGGTTTGAGTTTTCATCTTTGTATGTTTAGACCCTCACAGCACTCCTGGCACCTAGAAGGCACTTCATAAATATCTAAATTAAGTTGACATGGCTTGAAAAATGACATCAAGTCTCTCAAGCCTAAAGCTCATCTTTCTACCTCACTGGGCAAGCATTTACCATGTTTCCTCCTTCAACTCACAGTCAGGATTCACAGAAGTCTCATCTCTAAACTAACCTACTCATCTCTTCCCTTCCCTTCTCCTCTTTCTTTCTGATGGCCTCCCCAAAGTAGCCCTTCCCATAGTGACAAATGAAGCAGTAAGAGTGGCTGTAATTTAACTCCTTGCATCTACTTAAAAAACCACCCTAATTACTGGGTAATGGGTCCACTGAGGCAAGAGGCACTGGGTGAAATCTACCTTCAGGGCATTGCTATAGTTCATCCGTCTGCTCCCTAATAGCACTCTAAAGTTCACCCTTATAAACATGTCACCCAGTCTATAATTAAGTGACTGGTCATTAGGTAACATGTGTGGTACCTGTGGGTCACATATCAGTCAGCAGGTGATGGATCTTTAGCCGATATTTGGGCCAGCTCCATAGCTCTCTGTCGCCGAGAGCCTGACATTCCTCACAGAAGCTGCTGAACTGAGGGTGATCAGGCTTTCCGGTCAGGTAGGCTTTCTGAGCTAAAGAAGGCTAGCAAAAGAAGGTAAGGACAGAGGGAGTTGGAGGACAGACACACTATCTCTCGTGTCATGAGTGAGCTTCCTGAGGAGGCCTCCAGGAAGTTTCTTATACTGTTGCCACCAACTAGACCAGCTCCCAGAGGGCCCCAGATGAACCACCAACCAGGCCTTGACAGGCAGTAAACAGGATAAGCAGCATTCACCCTTGTGTGGTGCTCTTGGATTTATAAGTTTTTCTCCCAAGCTCCTCAGAGGCAGGGGCTCCCTAATTATTGTATTAATGTCCTCATAGTCTTGGCTCTGGACCTGTGCTAACAGGCAATGAGAAGTTAAGAGCTGGCCTTAGAATCAGAAAGACCTGGGTTCAAGACTTGCCCCAGATACCTATTAGCTATTTGACCATGAGAAACTAAGATTTAATTACAAATCTGTTGCTCATCTGCATTGAGAGAGGAAGTTTTCACAAATAACTGAGGTCCACATTGATGCGAAATCAAAAGCTTTGCACATAGTAGGTCCCTAATAAATGTTTGTTGAGTTTGAGATAGATGCTGTTATTCCCATTATATTGATAGGGAAACTGAGGCTCACCCAGCATCACACTGTATTGGAACTGGAATTTGAACTCAGTTCCCCTGACTCCAAATTAAGTACTCTGAGCTATACAATACATAGCAATGCCTCCCTCCCTCATTTCTTAAAGGGTTCAGTGCTTGGTCCATGATCTTCCTCCTCCTCCCAACCCTTACCCTAGTTCTTAAAGACCTCAGTATATATGTTGCTGTCCCCTCAAACAACTTGGCCTCCCAGTTCATCAGTCTCCTCAACTCCTGCACCCTGCTACCATCCGAGGGAAATGGAGAGAAGTGGAAGGACATTAAATGCAGATGACATCCTCCAGAAATCTGGGGGATTAAAGGAGGTGAATGAGAGGACAATAGCTAGAAGGGGACATAAGAAATGGGGGGAAGTGTTGAGTTTTTTATTTAAAGAATTAGGGAGATGTGGGTATGTTTGTAGGTAAATGGAAGGAGCTAGTGCCAAGGGCGCCACTGAAGACACATAAGAAAGAAGGAGTGAGTGAAGGATCACTGTGGTGCAGTAAAAAGAGCACTGCCTCTGGAATCAGAGGACTTGGATTCAAATCCTACCTTTGACACTTATAACCAGTGTAATGTTGGACAAGTTACTTAACCTCCTAGATCAATTTCCAGGTGGGTGTTTGGGTAGGTGGTTTCTAAGGTACCTCCCATCTCTAAGAATCAATTAGCATAAGCATCATAATGAACACACTATTGTGTTCATATGGTGGATAGAATGAGTGGGTGATGAGACACAGGGTGATATAGCAAGGAGAGAGCTGAACTCTGAGTCAGGAAGACTAGATTCAAGTCCTGCCTTTGCCACGCAGTGACTGTGTGATCCTGGACAGATCACTTAACTTCTCAGTGCTCTAGGTAACTTTCCAAGTTTCATACTCAGACCTACCTTGGTTCAGAGAGTCCCTCAAGTGTTAAGCCTCCATGATAATGAAATCACAGGGCTAGTCTCTAGTTCTATATGAGTGGGGCAGATTCACCAGCGACCTAGATGAAAGGCCCTTCCTTCTCCTTAGACTTGGTGTTCTTTCATCTCCATCCAGCTCAATCCCCTCCCAAGTTCCTCTCCAGTTTTGCTCTCCCTTCCCTCAAACACCTTAGCTTCCCAGTTCATCAGTCTCCTCAGTTCCCATGATCTACTTCTTCACTTCCCTTCTACCAAATCTCCAAATGGACATCTTACAGCCACCTCAAATTCACCGTGTCCAAAACAGAACTCATTTTTACCCCAAACCCTGCCCATTTTCTGTTGACGGTTCCTTCCAGCCTCCCAGATTTGCAAGTTCGGAGTCTTATCTGACTCTTCCTTCTCTCTTAGACCCCACAGCCAATCCATTGCCAAGCCTTATCATTCTACTTCCATTCCATCAGCGAAAGACTTCCCTTCTTCTCAGACATCATCTTCTCATTCTCCTTCTGTCTGTCTTTGGGCATTCATGGAAACTTGACTTCTCCCAGAAGACTCCCTGATCACCCTCTCATACCACAGATTTGCCTTTACCTCATCTTCCACCAACCCCATCCTTGACAGATAGGGTCAAGAGGAAAAATAAGCGCACTCCATGCTCCTCATCACCATTTTCAGACCCTTCCCCTGAATCCATAATTAGACATTCTCTCTCTCTTTGAACTTTACTCTCTCCAGATATAAAACTCTATCCAGAACCTGGCAGCAGAATTACACATTCAGAACAAGACTTAGAAACCATTGGGTCCCTTGCCCTCATTTTGCAGATAAGGAAACATGCCAAGAGTCATATATATATTCAGTGTCTAAGACAGGATTTTGATCTCTGTCTTCTTGACTCCCAAGTCCAGTGTTCTATATAATACATCTCAATGCCTCCCCTCTTTTATTTCTTAAGGAGTTCATTGCCTGGTCCACAACCTTCCTCTCCCTTCCAATCCTTGTCCTCATTCTTATGTATGTACATGTGTACATACATACATATAAATGCATGTGTACACATATACATATGTGTATATATACACATAAATATTTTACATAGACATTTTATGTGGACATATATAGGCATATACACACATATTTATACATACTCAAACACCTTAGTTTCTCAGTTAATCAATCTCTTCAACTCCCTTGATCTACTCTTTCACTCTACCCTGACCAAATCTCTAAATGGACATCTTATAGCCACCTCAAATTCACCATGTCTAAAACAGAACTCATCATTTTCCCCCCAAACCCTGTCCATTTTCTGTTAAGGGTTCCACTGTCCTTCCAGCCACCCAGGTTTGCAAGCTCAGAGTCATATCTGTCTCTTCCCTCTCCCTTAGCCCCCGTAACCAATCAGTTGCCAAGCCTTATCGTTCTTTTTCCATCATATTTCTCCCAGTGGCCCCCACTCTCCACTCACACAAACATTAGCCTGGCACCAGGTCCTCACCACCTCTTACCTGAACTATTTTAATAGCTTCCGAATAGACCTCCAAGCTTCTGATCTCTCTCCCGACCAGTGCATGCACACAGCTACAAAATGATTATTTATTAAAACACAGATCTGACCATGAAGTTGTCTGCCCAAGAAACTTCAGTAGCATCCTATTACTTTGAGGATAAAATAGGAGCTCCTCTGTTTGGCATTTACAGTCCTTCCCAGTCTGGCTCCAATTCAATCTTTTAGACAAATTTCATATAAGCCTGCATGTTATTGTCCTGATTTCTGCTGCTTATGCACAAGTCACCTCTAGAACTGTGCACAGGCTGTCTTTCATTCCTGGAAAGCACTCACTTCTCTCTGTTGTCAACATTCCTCTCTCAAGCAGCCCTTCTTTCCTTTCCTAACCTGCTGCTTCAAGTCTGTCATGGGCTGAGAAACAAGGTCATCAAGCTTATTGGAATTGTGTGTAAAACAAAAGTAAATGAACTCTGAGTATGAACCTGAAGAGCGCCTCCCCTCCCCACCCCGGCCATGAGGCAAGTATATGAGTCATACTGTATAGATTTTGTGACACTCTTTTGGCTGCTCAGAGCATTTCCCCCTCTCTTCCTCACTCTTTCTTATTTCCTGCATGAGTTAAACCTATGTACCCACAGACCCAGGTTCAAATCCCCTCTCTTTCACTTACAGCTTGTGTGACATTTAATCCCTCTGGGCCTCAGCTTCCTCATCTGGCCTCTTCTAGCTCTAAATCTTTAATTTCAACACTAGTGAAGGCTTCATATAAAAAGGTAGCATCTGAACTGGATGTTATGGGACAATTTGAACTACATTTAAGAAGAAAACATCTAGGAAAGTATTTCAAAAATGATTTTAAAAAATACAAAGGGGACATAATTTCAGAGAAATAAAATCCAAGACATTTCAGACAAGTGTGTATATGTGCTATCACAGAAAAAAAAGTGATGACCTTGAAGTGGAAAGTCCTGGGTTTGAATT
>CM053595.1:62431713-62460517 GCA_028646575.1 Pseudocheirus occidentalis
GTCACAGAAGGGCCAGAATATAATCACAAGGTATTAAAGGAAGTGTTAGATTTACTCTAAAAGACGCTTCTAAGCCCTGATCCCTTTAGAAAATATTAAAACCTCTCCAATTAGGTCAAAGAAGGAAGAAAGCAAGTGCTTATAAGCATCTGTTTTCTCCTGGGCACAACTTTTATAAATATCATCTCATCTGGTCTTCACAACAATCCTGGGAGGGAGATGCTATTATTGTCTCCATTTTACAGATGAGGAAATTGAGACAGAGAGAGGTGACATGATGTGCCCAGGGTCACACAGCCAGTAAGTGTCTGAGACCAGATCTGAACTCAAGTCTTCCTGACTCCAGGCCCAAAATTCTATATACTTTGCTGTCTAGCTGTCTCAAGAAGGGAAAAGTAACATTGGCTGAAGCCTAGAGAAAACAGAGCAGACAGACAGGCAGTCTCTGACTTCAGAGACACATCTGAAGATACACATGGATACAGAGAGACAGACACAGGAGCAATGAAGCAGCTTTAAGAAGTGAGAACTCTGGAAAACAGTATTTAATGGGGATGAGAAGAGCAGAGCCTAGGATCCAGCTGAGCAAAATTCCTATCAGAGACTCTGCACCAAAGAGGAGTCATATGAGGACTTCTGCCTCTAAAAAAGGGAGGAAGAACACTTTCATGCCCTTTAGTTCTATGAGTTTTGAGTTGCCTTGGCCAAATATGAATCCTACATAATGTATCTTACTATCATTGTATTTTGTTGGAGGTTTGAAACCACTATTTCTATGGACCTTGGGTATATTTATGGGAGAATGAGCTCCAGATTTATGGGAGGTATGTTTTGAAACTACTGCTCTCACTATTCCAATGAATAATGACCTTTGCTAAGAGATGATTGTGTCTACTGGGTGATCGTAAATAGGAAGCATACCAGTAGGGGGCTCATGACCTATAGTAGTAGCAGTACAGAGACTGAGTTACTTACCTGTAGAATCTAAAATAGCATTTCCCTTCTGGGGATCAAATCTGGAAGCCTTCCTCCTCCTCTTCCTCCTCCTCCTCCTCCTCCTCCTTCTCTTCCTACTCCTCCTTCTCCTCCTTCTCCTCCTCCTCTTTCTCCTTGTGCTCTCCCTCCTCTTTCTCCTTGTGCTCCCCCTCCTCTTTCTCCTCGTGCTCCCCCTGCTCTTGCTCCTCCTCCTCCCACTACTACTAGTATTACTCCTGCTACTACTAACAACAACAACAATGATGATAATAACTAACATTTATATTGAGCTTACTATGTGCCAAGAAATCTGCTAAGAGTTTTACAATTATTATCTCAGTTCAGACCACAGGTTGGAGAGGTAGCCTACAGGGGGGTGCTATATTATTTGTTTATGTTGTCTTGATCAATAAATTATGAGTAACTTGAAATCAAGTATACATTTATTTTTTGCATCTGTATCCTCAGCATCTGGCACAGGGCCTGGCATGGAGTAGGCATTTAATAGATACTTGTTGATGGATTGAATTACCTTAGCATGATACTGAAAATAAAATTTGCCTCAATAATGAAAAAGAGAATTGGCTTTCTGCTTTAGAAGAAAACATAATGATCCTGAAGGCTTATAGTTAGTTTAATCCATAGATTAATCACAATTTTTAACATTTTGTGGGATTTATATGTCAAAAGTGATGGTAGATTTTTCAAAACTGTCTTCAAATGCCATGTCACAAGTTTTTTCTTCCACCTCCTCATGGCATGATGGTGACCCTGGGCTCTCAAAGACTATGCCAGTGGTCCACAAATTTGGGCAGGGCCCCTCAAATCAGAAGAGCTTTAAGTACAGGCCCAGTGATGAACTGCATGCCTAATGGTAGAAGACCAACCCAGCTGAGCATAGAGAGACTCATCACCAAGTCTGTCATATTATGATGTTCAGTCGCTCCAAATCTCAAAATACCATTCACTTAAACTTGGGGGGTCTGTGTTCCACAGCAGCAGCATATGCACACAGATGAAATCTAAAGCCTTTGTTTTTATATATGTGGATTCACATCTAAATTTAATGCAGAATTCCAATTGTATGGTCAAGCTTCATAGCTGCCAGGAAATAACAGGCAGCTATTGGGAGTAGGAGCTGTGGGGTATTTGCCAAGGTTGCCCAGTCTCAGTCCTGACACTAGCAGACTTTGTGGGGTTCAGAAAGTTGTGGTCCTGGAAGCTGGATTCCTGTTTTAGCACTTTACAGTCTGGGAGCTGTGTAACTTTCTAAACTTAGGTAATTTTAGGTAGCATAGTGGAAAGAACACTGGACCTAGAATCAGGAAGATCTGAATTCAAATCTAGCCTCACATGTTTACTAACTGTGTGACCCTCTTTGCTTCAATTTCCTTAACTCTGAAATGGAGGTAATAATATCACCTGCCTTCCAGGGTAACTGTGACTATCAAATGAGATAATATTTGTAAAGTATTTAGCACATAGTGCCTGGCACATAGTAGGCATTATATAAATGCTTATCCCACCCATTCGTTCCCCATACTTATTTTACAGTTGTGTGTAAATTACTTGGTACTAGCAATAATTTTCATATGGCTTCACTTTGTGATAGCAATAACCATTTGCGTGGGCTTCCACTAACAAGAAGCTGATTCAGAACATCTGTTGATCAGGAATAACCAGATAGAACTGTAGACTCACCTTCATTAGTTCTCTGTCATCTGAGTGCTGGATTTCATGATATACACAGGTGTTCAATGGCTCTTTTATTGTGTTTTTAATTCTGTGGTTTTAAAGTATGGATATTACTCCAGGGAAGGAGCTGTTGCTAAGATAAAGCCTAATTAATCCTCAAAAACAAGCAAAGACTTTCACAGAGACCTGGCAACTAGAGATGCTGTTAGTGATTCCTCCATGATATGATACAGGCTTTTTGAAGTTGTAAGAACAGTAGGAAGACCAGTTTTAAAAAAAAAAGGAAAAGAGTGCTAGCAACTTCTGTGAAAAAAAATTTCTTGTCATGGCTGAGACAATTACAAAGACCAGAAAAATGAAGATTGGGAAAAAGTTACTTTCACTGGTAAAATTCACTTTTTCATTCATTATATCAAAATCATAGTCAGAAGTCCAGAGGAGCATCTGACCATCTTCATCAAACTGTAAAACAGTCACTCAAAAATGTTTAGAATTTGTTTGAAGAGTGGTCTCTATTGAGGAAAGGATGAGCTCTAATAAATATCTTTATAGAATGAAAAGCAGACATGTAATACTACAAGATTCTGCACTGTGCCACACATTATAAAATGGCCAAGGAATGTATCTGAAGGATAGAGATAACCATAATTCAATGGCCTGGTCTGATTTACATCCCCACTGAAAAATCTATGAATTATTATCAAAACTAAACTTGGAAAAATAAACTGTTCACCAAAAGTACATTTAACATCCAATATGACAAATGTGATTTCATGATGAATAATTAAAGAATGTGCGTCATAATCTTGTGAATTCAATGTCAAATTGTGTAAAGCAAGTGATGGCAACAAAAGGGAAATAATGAATACTGGAAGTTTTTTTTAAGATGAAAAAAAATTATTAGGTATAAAATTAGTTGTTTTGCTTTGCCCCAAGTAATTTTATGCCACTGTATATTATTTGCCTTCATGTTCTCAATGTTCTAATTAAACATACTTAACTATTATTTCCCCAATTGTGCTATCTTCCACCACCATGACTTTGTACAATCTGTCTCCCACAAATAACAATATATTCCTCTTCCCCTGAGAACCATTAGATCTCTTCAAGTCTCATTTTAGGTATCATAACTTCTGGGAAGCCTTTCATACTTCATTATGATTGTTCTTTCTCTCTGCCTTTTCAAATTCTCTCACATTTACTTAGCTCTGTACATGTTGTATTCCCCTATAGAATGTAAGCCCCCTGAGGACAATTTTGCATTTTTTCTTCAGGGTCAAGAAGCAGTGACATACAGAGGGCTCTGCTTACAGCACCTGATAGGCATGGTGGCATACACTTGTAACCCCTGCTATTGGGGAGGCTGAGGCTGGTGGATCTCTTCAGCTCAGGACTTCCGGATGATAGTGGGCTAAAGACAACCAGGTTTCCACATTATGAACCAACCATTGTGAGGCCTCTGGAGTGGAAGAGTACAAGTCTACCTAAGAAGGGATGAACTGATCGAGGCTGGAAACAGAACAGGTCCAAGTTCCCATGCCAATTTATAGGGGGATTGATCCATGAGTAGCAGCTATATTTCTAGCCTGGGAAAAGTAGTAAAACCAAGTCTTTTTAATTTTATTTACTTTATTTTTAATCTATGAAATAATATAAGCTTTTCTATAACATAGTAGAATTTTTTTAAAAAGATGATTGTACATGAAACTTCGAATCTATTAAGTACCACTTGCTATTTATTTTAAATATATAATAAAGTTATCATGAAAATTTCTGTTTTTCTTCCCCACCCTCACCCTAAGGATGGCTATTATTAGACACAAATATGTATATATGTGTGTGTGCGTGTGTGTATATATATACATGTATAAAATCATTCTATGCATACTTCTATTTATCAGTTCTTTCTCTGGATGTACATAGTACCTTCCTTCATAAGTCCTTTGTAGTTAATTTGAGTATTTATAATAGCCTTTAAGAAGAAACCCAGATTCACATCGCCCCTTCAACACTTATTAGCTGTATGACATTAGACAAGTCACTTAACCCCTCCAGGCTTCTTGAGAGACCTACCTACTACTTCATAGACAGGTTACAACATGTACAAGTAGAGGAAGTTCCCATAAAGGAGTTCTCTACCTCCAGGTATTTACATCTCTACAGTGCCTTACATATTAGTAAGTGTTGGTTGAATGAAAGAACTTCCTCCTTTAAAAAAAGGAATTTTAAAATGAAAATGCCTAAGAAAGCACAAGTATGCACACCCCTAACTGGATGCTTGCTCTTGCTCACTGCCCAGCTCAGCATTGTATGGAGGTACAATGAAGGTTTTATCTGGGAACTCAGAGGCCCACCAATGCCTCTTCAGACTTTCCCTTCAACAGCATCATTCTGACATTTTAAAGAGCACTTCCGCATTTTGATGCAGTGTGTATCTTTTTTTATATTTTTTCCTCTAGCTCACATCATTGAATAAATCAGAAATCCCCTGTTTCTGCTGAATGTTGCATTTCCTGGCAACCTTTAGGGTCAAGAGAAGGGTAGAGAAAGAAGAGCATCAAAATATAAATAAATAAGTAAACGGATGGATGGATGGATGGATAGATGGATGAATAAATAAATAAATGAAAGAATGAATAAATAAATTAAAAAGTAAACCATCTAATAGGAAGTTCCTAAATTTCCTTTAGGAACTTCCTATTAGATGGTTTACTTTAAAATGTCAGATGCCATGTAATGAGAAGATCTTTCCCAAAACAATGGTGGCTGCTTCCAGGAGCCTCCCTATAGAACTGACTAGTTTCTTGGTGATCACTTAGCATAACCATCTTGTTTCAGAGACACTGGCTGCCTAGGGGACTTATGCAAGCCTATGTTCTCTGTCATTGGCAGGGTTAGGTCTCAAACCCAGGTCATCTGACCCCAAATCCTGTACTCATTCTGCCATGAATCGTAGAGTCTCCATGCCAGGGAAGGAAAAGAAGAGCTCCAGAAGGAACTAAACCAAGGTACCTGGACACAGGTGATAGTTATGGAGTCAGAGCAACATCAGGAAATCTATTTGGAGTCAAGAAAAGAACCTTGACATTATGAGCAAGAAACCTGGGTTCAAATACTGGTCATGACACTTACTAGTTTGACTATAACAAAGTTCCTTAATCTTTCTAAAGTTGTCTTCATCTCTAAAATGGGGATAGTACCTTTCCACTACCCACCTTAGTGGGTGGTTTTGGAGCAGGAACTCTGGAAAAAAAATAGAGTGATAGAGGAATGGGAGTTGACTGGTCACTAGGAAATTCAGTTGTTTTCCAAGAACATCCTCAGAGCTTGACCCCCAAGAAGAACAATGCAATGAGACCTCCCCTACTCCTATGCCAAGAGGGAGATAGTGAAAATCCTCAATTGTGGTAGATATTTTTCAATAAATTGATCACCTTTATTGATTTTTCCACTTCTTCATCTTTTTTTTAATTCTTCACAAAAAATGGTTCTCCGAGAGGAGATATGGGAGAAATTCAGGTGATACAAAAACAAAATGGGACATCTAAGTGGTACAACGGATAAAGTGCCAGGCCTGGAGTCAGGAAGACCTGAGTTCAAATTCAGTCTCAGATATTTACTAGCTGTGTGACCCTGAGCAAGTCATTTAACACTGTTTGTGTATCAGTTTCCTTATCTGTAAAAATGATCTGAAGGCAGAAATAGAAAACCATTCAAGTATCTTTGCCAAGAAAACCCCAAATGGGGTCACAGAGAATCAGATATGACTGAATAACAATTGAGGTCCCTTCCAGCACCAGCTCTATGATGCTACTGACCAGTGAGCTTCCATCTTTGAGACCATTGCACCATAAACTCTGGTCAGACTTTGTTAATGCAGGGAACTGAGAAAGAATAGAGATGAATCAGGGCATTTCATAACCATTGGGAAAAAAAAACTAGAAGCCTGTATCCTGCTGGAGGCAGTACAGAATCCTCATCTTTCTATAGGAGGAAGAGCCCCCTACAGCTATGTAAGGGACTTTATTAGGCCTACCCTGAGGGAAGTAAGTAGCTCCCCCTTCTTCCAGTCTACCAGACCCTCCACCCCTCTGCCATGTCCACGGTGCTGTACAAAACCCCAGAAGCAATAAGTTCCCTAATGGAAATGTCTGTATTAAATAAAACATCTTTATTGGGAAAAAATATTTTGCTAGCGCCAAAGACTTCAAGGAGTCCATAAAAGCTTAAATGCAGGGAATTATACATGCCATGTACGGTTATCCCTCTGGTGGTTTTGTTCTCTAGGCCCCCTGTTCTCAATGTGTAGTCAAGCGATCCACAGCTTTAACATCCTTTCTGGGGGGTCCACAAGGTCAAAACCATTTTCATAATAATACGAAGGCATTTTAATTTCTAGAACAATAAATATCAGTAGACGTAACCCATGTAAACAAAAGCTCTCTCTTTCGAGGGAGGTGGAAAGAGAAGTTTTCAATAGTTTTTAAGAGCATAAAAGGACATGTCAGACCCAAAAGTTTGAGAACTGCTGCTCTAGGCCGTCAAGGGAGCACGGGTTAGATGAGTGACTTGTAGACACAGGACTATCTGTATGTGTACCCATTTAGCGAAGGTGTTGGAGTTCATTCCTTTAGGTTTCAGCTCTGGAGAACCAATATGAAGGCATCCCCTAGGGACCAGGGACAACACAGGAAACTGATTCCTTCTCACCAGTGGTTTTCACAGTATTTTTTTTTCTCCTAGCTACACTACATTGTCCCAAAAGAATTGGCTTCAAAGCCCTACTATTACACTTAATAAGAACAGAAGAGCATTTATCAAGCACTGTGCTAAGAACTTTATTACCTCACAGCAACCCCAAGGCATAGTTGCTATTATTATCCCTATTTTACAGCTGCGGAAACTGAGTCAGAAAAAGGTTAAGTGACTCTCCCATGGTCACACAGCTAGCAAGCGTCTGAGGCCAGATTTAAACTCAAGACTTCTCCATACTCCAGGTATGGAGCTCTCTCTATCAAGACACCTGTTAATATGATAAATCACTTTAACACTCTGAGGCTCGGTTTTCTCATCTATAAAGTCCAGATATGATACTTAGCCCACCTACTTCACAAGGTTATAAAGAAGAAAATGCTTGGTAAATTTTAATAATGTATAAATATTTAATAATGTAAATTATAATAACTATGAACTCTTATGATGCCCATGCAGTCCTTCTAAAGGTCTTGTGGTTAGTGGCACAGAATGCAGACCCAGGAATCAGAAAGATCTAGGTTCCTACTTCTGCCACGCACTGGCTGAGCCACCCTAAAGAGGTTACCTGCCCTCACAGGGCTCCTCAACTCTCTGAGACTCTAGACTTCAGACCAGAGGCCAAGCTGAATTGGTAGAGGGACCATGTTCCCAAGAATTCGCTGTATCAAGGAAATAATTGTTCTAGTCCCAAACGGGGGAATGGGAGGTGGTAGGGGGGGAAAGGAGGTGGAAGTTCAAGGCACTGCGGATATAAAAGTAAGCTCTAACCTCCAAGAGCTTCTATTCTACTGAGTGGCTGAGAGGAGGATCACAGCCCAGAGAAGTGTAGGAAATGCAGCTTTCTGGTGTTGAGTCTTGTTGTTATTCAATCACGTCCAACTCTTCATGACCCCATTTGGGATTTTCTTGGCAAAGATACTGGAGTGTTTGCCATTTCCTTCTCAAGCTCATTTTACAAATGAGGAAACTGAGGCAAACAGGGTTAAGTGATTTGCCCAGGGTCACATAGCTAGTAAGTGTCTGAGGTTGCGTTTGAACTCATGTCTTCCTAACTCCAGGCTAGGCACTCTATCCACTGTGCCACCTAGTGGCCTCCAAAACAAGGTTAAATAAGGGTAAGGCTAGTAAGTGTCTGAGGCTAGATTGGAATTTGGGAAGATGAGTCTTCCTGACTCCAGGTCTGGTACTCTCTCCACCGTGCCACCTAGCTGAGCTTTAAGGTCTAATTCTAAATTCTAAAACTCTGGGTTCTAAGTTTTCTTCCAAATATAAAATCTGATTCCTTCTTTGTTTCCAAATTGTCCCTATCAAGGAGTAACCGGACAGTGTGATGTTCTCCTCAGTCTAGGACAGCCAGCTTTTTCACAATCCCTCAGGCAATTCTAAGGGTCCACTCCCAATCCCATGCCTTTTGAAAATAGGAGACAGCCTGGAAAAGCTACTAGACTTGCAGTCAGGAAAGTACTAGATTCTGTCTCTAGTTCTGAGACTTACAACCCTCTGCAAATGACCCTCATCAGCTCACAGGCCTCAGTCTTTTCATCAACAAAATCAGGATAAGTAATATTTGTGAGAGAATATGGCACAGTAGATAGCCTAGTTCAGAAAGGGGTAGGGGACTCCAAAGAAATGCTCAGAATGGAGTGTGTCACTGGACATTCCTAACTACCCTAATAAGAACATAAGAACTCTTCATTCCTTCTAGGGCACCAACAGAAACAGGAAGCAAGACCCAGTGCTTGGTAACCCCAGACTACTTGCTCTCTGCATCTTCTCTGGGTAGCTGGCTAGAATTTGAGGTATTATTAAATAGGTTTGTTTTTTAAGGGAAAAGAAGTAGGACTGAATCCTAGCTATAAGATAAATTGTTTGATACAAGGGGAAAAGCTCTGTCCTGAAAGTCAGAATATGTGTATTGTGGATCTATTGTATCACAAAGTTCCTGCGTAAACTTGGGTTTCCACCTAGCACCTCTGTCCTCAGTCTCTCTATAAGCAAAATGAGCTCTGACATCCCATGATCTAAGGCCCCATCAGTCTCTAATAGTCTAGGTTCTAAAGTCCCTTCTAGCTCTGACATTACATGGTCTAAGTTCCCTTCTGTCTCTGATATTTTATGTTCTAAGATCCCTTCCAACTCTGACATCCTATGTTCTAAGAGCTCTTAAAGCCCTGACATTTCTTCCTTGTTTTAATGACCCTTTCAGCTGTAAATACTCTGATCACTTTCTTTGTCTCCAAAAGTCTAGAGATGAGGATTGATGGGGCAGCACTGTGGCCTCATGGCAATTGTACTATCCTTTCATTGGCCGTGGACAAATATTTGTTATTTCCATTTCCTTATCTATGAGCCTAAATGGAGGGAGAGACTAAAGAGTAGATTCTTCTCCTTGTGACTTCTTCTGGGCTTCAAGAGTGTGTTAAAGATTCATGATTGTCCTTTACTTTTGTAAGTAGCTGGTTCTCTGTAAAGCACTTCATGGAGAATTTGATTTCCTGAAAGATGCTGTTAAGTGAGAAGTAATTAAATAGAGTTAAGGTTTCAGCAGTTAAGGTCTAATACTGTGAGGGCACCATTAAAAAGGTGAAATTGAAGAACAATCACATCAGGGAAGGAATAAATGCAGGAGAATATCTCCGGCCGAAAGAGGGGTAAAGGAAGCCACCTTCTCAGAGGCCCATCCCCTCCTTCCCCCACTACAAGAAAAGGAAGAGTGTCAGACTAGGGGTCCTGAGGGAAATCATTTAGAAGAGATTTTCTGGAAATGGGATGAAATGGAAAAGGATGACACATATGGAAGGTTTTCAGGTGAGAGTCTAATGAAAAGGTCCCATGGTCTCTAGGGGGCTTGCAGAAAAGCAGATGGTAATGCCTCTTCTGTAATGTCATTTCCACTGATAAAATCATATCCATTTCTGAAGTTGAGTTATTGGACAGTGCCATGGACTTTGAGGACATGAGCTTTCTTTTCTGGGTCTTCAGTAACTGCAGGTCATCCACTACATCCTAAGCCATCACCAGCCACCTTAATGTTTGCCCTACCACTGGACTTCAGTGACTCTGGAGGAGAGAGCAAGGCCAATGACTTTGCACAGCTCTGCCTCACTTAAATCCAATTCGTGCACAAGTCAGGGCATAGTCCTAGTGGTGTCCTTGGTCCTCTTCAAGAAGGAAGAACAAACAACGAGAAGTAACCATGGCTGTAGTCTCTGTAGGAACAATCGTAGGCTTCCAACTAGCTCCATAGGGCTTGCTTCCCACTATGGTAACTAAGGGCCCTGGGCCAGAAGCATTACTATTCCCAAGTCTCTTAGGTTCAATGTCTTGGAAAGTCTACATCAGGATCTGGGGGAGAGAGCTAACAAAGTTTTATTTGCTTGGCAAAGGCTACCTCCTGTCCCTCTTTCATGATGCTTTCCTCAAAGGAGGCAGTAGTATTCTCCACTGGCCAATTCTATCATTAAAACTATGCTTTCTGGGTTCACTGTTCTATAAGTAAAGTATGGTTTATTTTTTCTGAATTGGTTATAGGATCATGGGATTTATTAAAGAAGGAACTTTAGAGATCATCTGTTCTTACTCCCTGATTTTTCAGATGAGAAAACAGAAACCTGGAAAGATTAAACTAATAAGTAGTAGATTCAATACTGAAATGCAAGTCCTCTTATTTCAAATAGAGGAGGCCTTTATACCTCTCCCATTTCCCAAATTGAAATTCGACTGCTGCTTTCAGTTACTTGGAGCTTCCTTGGTGTCATCTGCAGAGAAAAGTATGTTGGACTTGGGATCAAACAACCTGAATTTGAGTCCCTGCTTAATTATTTCCTAACAATATGCGTATGGATATAACATACTCTCTCTGAGCCTCATTCCCTTCACCTGTAAAATGAGGGTGACAGTACTTGAATTAACAACCTAGCAAAGTTGATAAGAAGAAAACACTTTGTAAGATGAGACAGTGAGGTGGCCTGGTGGGTGGAGCACTGGACCTGGCATCAGGAAAACCTCAGTCTTCTTGCTGACACTTCTGTCTAAACCTGGATACATCATTGAAAATCTTTCAGCCAATGTTTAATCATGGGGACGGTATAAAAGCACACTATTTGCAAGTGTTTTGACCTTAAAATATTATATAAATGCTAGTTTGTCGATATTGTTGCTGTTGTTGCTGCAAATCATAAAGCACCGTAGGAATGGAAACCATCATTTTTCTTTGAAAGTATGCCACATAGCTAAGCCAGAGAATGGTTACTGACTCCTAGAAGCTCAGGGTTGGGAAGTCATCCATATTTTAATACATATGTGAAACAGAAATATTCTCTTAACCCAATTCTTTTCCCCAAGACTATTACAATCATAGGATTTAGAACCAGAAGGAAATTAGGAGATCATCTGATCCAACCCAAGGTCCAATGAGTTAAAGGGATTTGCCTTTAGTCACACAAGCAGGAAACAGCACAGCTAGAATTTGAACGCAGGTCCTCTGACTCCATATTAAGTATTCCTTCTATTACGCCACCCTGACAAATAGTAGAGATGCAGTCCTGGCCAGAATATAAGTACCAGTCTCCTACACAGCAAATGAGAATTCTACCACTCAATTCTTCTACTCTACTACTGGCTCGCCAATGCCTGGTACACCTCTTTTGCTTCTTTCCTTCTATTGCTCCTCCATGTGGGAGATGCCTGGGTCTAGCACACCTGACTCAGAAGGCCTCGAAGGTTGAGAAGCTGAAGACTGAATAAGAATGATTCCAGTTGGAGATGACCTTCTGTGCTGATTGACTTTCGTGAGATGTAAATGACGAACAGTAAATCAGGCTGCGTGCGGCCTCCGTGAATCATCCCATTCCCTTCCAGCTCATCAAGAGAAAGACACATAAATCCCCCAGTGCAGGCCACTGCTCCTGCCGTCCTTCAGATTTCCAATTAAAGATGTCCTGTCCTTTGCCCTGATCAGTGGGGAGGCTGCACATTAATATGGTAATTAGTAGCCAAGGTGGTGGCCATGGGAGTCTCGTTCCCCTCCTCCGCCCCATCAGTCAGTCTGTCTGTCCATTTGTCTGTCTGCTTGGACTGTCAGTAGGTCAGAGTAGGTCAAGGAGGGGAGTTTGGGGAGAAAGGAAAAAAGGCAATGAAGTTTAGAATCAAGAACACGAGATTTCCCCTGCTTCGTGCCATGTCCCCTGTTCCAATCAACGTCCATATACCATTCACCTTCCTATTAGATCCCGTAACCACTACAGACCAACAATAGCTCGGACACTGAGGGTTAATCAGTTTCCCTCCAAAACTTGAAATTCTTTGCAGTCGTCTCATTTTGTCCCATCTGCCAAACTGCTAATTATTTTCCCCCCCTGTGGCTGACAGACGAAAATCTTAGCTAATCATTTCCCATCCCCTCCCTAACCTGGATGGATATTTCAAATACCATATTCCTAAGGGAAAAACCATTTTGGCCACAATCCGTAGAAATGCTCTAGACAGTGAATTGCCCTCAACTCTGCCTCATATGGTGAGAGGCAGAATGTTAAAATTCCCCTGGGGCTCTTTGTATAACAATCTTTCATCCTGTCCCCCAGGAAAGGGACCAAGAAGTTCAAGTGAATATCTGGAGGTTGCTTTGACCACAGTTAATTTTTTTTTTCAATCCCTCTGTCCCTTTTAAGCAAGTGGTCCACAAGACCTTTTCCTTTGCAGAGTAAAAGCCAAAACTAAGACAGCATTGTAGTATGCAGAACTGAAAAGGGCCTTAGGAAGCATCTGTCCAGTTAAACTTCATTTTACAAGGCGGGGAAGCAATGTCTGAGGGATGAAATAATTCACCCAAAGACACAAAAGAAGTTGCAAAAGCAAGAATCCTCCTCCGACTCTTTTACTCCAAATCCAATGCTGTATAATGCATACTTCCTACCACACCACACTGTCTCTTGAATTTCATTTCTCTGCTAGACAGTTTGAAGTTCTAATCACCGGGCTTTTATTTATGAACTAGGAGAAATGACCTCCTCCCCCCTTATAGTGGACAGTTTAGAAACTGCTTGAGATCTGAAGGCAAGGACCTGAGTTTAGGTCCTGCCTCTGCTACTAATCACCTCACATCAGTTTCTCCAGGAAGCCTTTTCCAGTCCCTCCTAATTCCTTCTGTGGCTGATCCCTTTTTTATCCAGTCCATAGCTTGCTGGCACATAATCATGTGCTCGTTGTCTCCCCCATTAGCTTGTGAGTTCCTCAAGGGTGGGGACTGTCTCCGGATTCTTTTTGTGTCCCTAGCACAGTGCTTGACACATAGTAGGGGTTTAATGACTATTTATAGACTGACTTTGTGACTTTGAGCAAATTAGCAAGTTCTTTACCCTCTCTGGGGCTAAGTTTTCTCTTCTGTAAAATTAAGGGGCTGGACCAAATAGTTATTAAGGCCCCTTCCAGCTCTATACCTATGGTCTTATGATCCCTGCTGAAATCCAGGTGACTCTCAATGGCCAGCATTTCCCAGGCAGTGAATTTTCTTCTCCTAGATCTGTCTCTGAAAGAATTCTCCAAACACGCACATACATACACACACACACACACACACACACACACACACACACACACACACACAAACACTAGATAGACAGACTATAAATCCCAAAGCTCTTCTCCTTTCACCCAGCCCACAACTCCCCACTCTTCCCTCCCACAGGCCCCTATGTTATTTTTACATCTCATTTCCTCACATTATGGAAATTTACATACTTAAGCAGAGCACATCCGTGTCCAAAACACAAGCAAAGTGCAATAATACATCAGAAAGAGCTTTATTAAAAAAATGATGTGCAGGATATTTTGGAAATCAGTTGCTAAGGCAAGTGGTTCCCTGTGTGGGAAGCAAGAGAATTCTCTGCCACACTCCACAATAAGCAGGCATGATGAGGGCTGAGCAGCCCAATCGTTCCAGTGGGATTGCACATTGAGAGCTGCATTCATCCTCGGGAGCCCATCAGACCCCACATTGTTAACATGAATACTGAGAGAATTGCAGAGAAGAGCCGGTGCTCCATTACCAAGTGCTTCCGATTTCTCTAGCCTTCTCTAGTTCCACCATCTGTGTCCTTGGGAAACTGAGAAGTGGCAAAGGTCCGAATAGGGGGTACAGGGGTGATCCACGAATAAATTGGTAGCCTTTAGTGGGAGCTTGTTGGAGGGACAGGGAGGGGAAAAGGGGAGACCTCCACTGTCTGGAGGAGGACAATGTGTCATAAAAGAGTGTTGGGTTGAATTGAACTGGACTGAACTGAACTGAACTGAACTGAACTGAACTGAACTGAACTGAATGATGAAAGGGCTGATTGACAAAAGAATATGATTTAAGAGACATACTCCTCCAAGAAGAAGAAGGCCATAATCTCTTGGTACTTTGCCCTTGGCAGGCCTTACCTGCAGTATCAGGTTTAACTCCGGACGCTACAATTAAGGAATATTCATATGCTGGAAAGCATCCAAAGGGGGCAATCAGGATGGTGAAGGGCTTTGAGTCCTTATCATAGGAGTCAAGGGAAATAGGGAGGTTAAGCCCGAAGAAGGAAAGAGTCATGGATGCCACGATAGCTATCTTCAAGTATCTGAAGGTCTGTCATCAGTAAAAGGATTAGACTCATTTTTCTTTGTCTCGAAAGGCAGAATTAAGAGCAAATGAGCAAACTGAGAGCACCTGGGTGGCACAGAGGATAGAGTACCAGCCTTGGAGTCAGGAGGACCTGAGTTCAGATCTGCACTCAGACATTTACTAGCAGTGTGACCCTGGGCAAGTCGCTCCTCCCCTTCCCCCCCTCCAAAAAAAAGCAAATAAGTAGAACTTGAAGAGGCATACTTAGACTTGATGTCAGGAAAACTGTAGCAATTAGAGGTGTCCAAAACAGGAATATACTGCCCTGGGGATGTAGTGGGCTCCCCCTCATTCCAGGTCTTCCAGTACAGGTTAGAAGACCACTTGTCAGATATGGTAAGGTACGAATTCATCTTTTTGTGTGGGCTGAACTAGATAGCCACAAAATTCTCAAATTCAATGGCTTTATAAAATGGTGTCCTTGCAGAAATTGGAACTTAGTTTTACAATCAGAGACAGAGTCAAGAGCCCTGGCACACCTATAAATCCCATATCCCCAAGCATACACCCAACAAAGGCTAGCTAGTGACTGTACCAGGAAGAACAGTGAACCAATTTGCATATTTTCCTTCCGTTTATGCTTTCATTCTCAAAGCTAATTGCTGGTTTTTGTTTGGGGTTGCCTTTGGTTTTTTGTTGTTTTTAGTTCATTATTACCTCCACTAAAATTGCCCTCTGTTGCCTCATTGTCAGGTCTGCCCCTGAGCTCTCAAAGGCTTTATCAGTGGAACAGAACGTTGGCAGATTCAACCAAGCTGGAAAGATTACGTCTGTCATCTGAGGTCGAGCCAAGCAAAGTTCTGGGACTCTAGTTGCCCGGCGGTTGGCCAAAACAAAATATTTTTTTCCACCAATTCTGAAAGACCATCTACTAAGTTTGGAGGGACTGAAATCTCCTTTAGTAGAGGAAAGAAGTACCTCTACCAGTAAAAACATGGATCTTGGGGCAGCTAGGTGGCACAGTGAATAGAGCACTGGCTCTGAAGTCAGGAGGACCTGAGTTCAAATCCAGCCTCAGACTCTTAACACTTACTAGCTGTATGACCTTGGGCAAGTCACTTAACTCCAACTGCCTTGCCTTCCCCCCTCCACAAAGCAAAAAATAAATAAATAAATAAAAGCATGGGTCTTTTCAAATTCTGAGATATTTATCCTTAACAAATGAAATGTGTTCACAAATATCTTTGCACTTTATACAATTTGCCATTTTATATGCAAACATTTCTGATGAATACACACACACAAGGCTCTGCTTAAGCAACTAGTTTTAGGAATAAAAGTGTATAACAAGGCTAACCCTTAAATATATCGCTCCTTCCTATTGTAGACTTGATATATGTAAGCCAAAATTTGAATAGATCATCTAGTACCTGTCTCTCTAATGATGGTACACAAAGATTCCCCTCTCCTTCCCTACAGTATTTTGTGTTGTATGTTATCAAGGGCCCAAAGAAATGACATAGACATGAAATCTTAGGATCTCAGAGTCATAAGTAACCTTGGTGGTTAGGCCAACTTGGGTCTATAAAAGCATCCTCCCCTACAGTATACTAAAAAAGTGGTTCCACAGACTTTGCTGGAAGACCTCCAGAGAGGGAAAACCACCACCTCCAAGGCCACCCTTCCATGTACACAGAGCTCTAGAGCAAGGAAGACTTACATTGAGACTAACAAATGTCTCTTGTTGAGGGTCTAGCAGGACAAATCTAATCCCTCCCTCTCCGTAATATCCCTTCAGTACCTGGAGACAATTAGCATTTTCCTCCCATGCTCCAACAAGTCTTCTCTTGGTTAAACATCTCTAATACTTTCAACTGATACTCATGAACTCAAGGCCCTTCACCAGCCCATTTGCCCTGCTCTGAATATTCCCTCAACAGCATTGCTTAATGGAGAGAGCACAAGACTAGGAGTCAGTGTTCAGATAATAGGAAGAATGAGGCTCAAATCTTGCCTCAGATGTTAACTAGCTCTGTGACTCAGACTTCTCTAAGCCTCAGTTTCCTCATCTGTAAAATGAGATAATAACTCAACAAATGTACACAAGGTTTTGCCAGGGACAAATGAGATCATGTATATAAAGTGCTTATCCTGTAAATACCTGGTGCGTGTTCTTATCAGTGTCCTTCCTAAAAACATGGTGTCCTAACTAAACACAATACTCTAGATGTAGGTATGGGATCATAAACTTAGATGGAAGGGACTTTCAAGGCCATACTGTCTGACCTCCTTATTTTACAAATAAGAAAACTGAGACTGTAAGGGAGGTGAGTGAGTTGCCCAAAGTCACACAGGTGACAGAGTCTGGTGGCATAGTGAATAGAGAGCTGAGTCTGGCGTCAAGAACACTTCATCTTCCTAAATTCAAATCTGGCTTCAGACACTTACTAGCTGTGTGACCCTGGGCCAAGACTCTGTTAGCCTCAGTTTTCCCATCCATAAAATGAGATGGAGAAGGAAAGGGAAAACCACTCACGTATCTTTGCCAAGAAAACCCCAAATGGGATCACAAAGGGTCAGACACAACTAAACAGTAACGACCCCTGCCTCAAAAGCTAGACTTTTTCCTGTTATAGAACAAGTGGAGTATAGGAGTATTCTCATTTTTTAGAAATTCGAAGGTAGGAAAAGTAATGTGGTCTGTAAAACACTGGGCAAAACTTTCTAGAAAAGGAGAGACTTTGATTGCATCTGCCTAAGGGAAGTATTTCTATCTGGGAAGAAGAGCGGTAGGTGAGAAACCAAACAACAAAATGATCACTTTGAGAGGGGAATTCTGTGTTCATTTGAAGGAAGCATCTGCTAAAAATGTCATCCCATTTTCTTCACAATTCAGAAATTGATTCCTGGCTGTTCTTTATCATTCTCTAATTTCCTTAGTTGCATTCCTCTTATCATCATGGCCTTTAAACCTCTAAGGCTAAGAATGGGTCTTTTCCTCGCCCCTTGCCCTGAAGATCTTTAGCACAGGACTGAGCACCCTATCAGAGTTCTGCAAAAAATTATTGATAGATGATTTCATCTCCAGTCATGCCTAACCCTGATTGGGTATGACCAACAAGAGAAAATTGTAACTGGAAATATTGGGGAAAAGAATTGATAGATGATTTCATCTCCAGTCATGCCTAACCCTGATTGGGTATGACCAACAAGAGAAAATTGTAACTGGAAATATTGGGGAAAAGAAAGTTTGGGAAAACTATCTTGGTGTTTCTATCATGTGGCTGGTATTGGGGTCTCTTCCCTTACCATTAATTTGAAGGCATGTTTAGTATTACTTACCTTGCTAGCTACAGCCAGCTATACTTCTAATATTGTTTGCCTACTTCCACTTGTCGGTTGTTGAGTTCCATACTGGAAAATGGCACCATGGCTTACCCTGGGCAGCCTTCAGAAAATAATAGTCATTTCTTATATTGTGCCTTAGCTCGTTTGATTCCCACAACAACTTTGGGAGGTGGGTACTAGAATTATCTCCATTTTACAGATAAGGAAAGTGAATCTGAGATACATTGAGTGATTTATCCAGAGTCACACAGTTAGTAATTGTCTAAAGCCGGAGTGAACTCAGTTCTCCTTGACTCCAACGCTAACATTTATCCACTGTACCACCTAGCTGCCCCTAAACACAGTAAAGTCCAAGTCAATAGGAGATGATCTAAGAAGGAATATATGGGGCCACATATGGTCCCAGGATCTTCCCAGTGAGTAGAGGGCACAATTGGGGATAGAATCACATTCTGAGCTTTCTGTCTCAGGAATAAGAGAAGACACCCTCTAGACACAGGAAGCCAAACAATATCCATTGAAAATACAGTCTTCCCTTTCTGGCAAATTATTTTGGGCTAATCAATACGTTTAATAAATAATATTCCAGTTGATTTCATTACTGATGATACACAAATCAATAGAAGGTTATTGCATAACTTCCCATTGATATTGTAATCCTCCTGATTTAATAAATGTTGCTTTTTCAGAGCATTGCTGTTTGTATGAGGAATTGGGGGAATGCGAACAAAAATAATTCCACTGCAAAACCCAGACTAAAACTAAATTTTTTAAAATGTACAAAAACGAGCCAGGGTGTTTCTGGGTATTTTCCAAAGTATGCTTAGGTCAGGCTGCTGGGAAACAGTTCTCTGCTTCCTCCTTGGAACATAAACATTTCAGACCTCCTTCAGGACATTCCCAAACAGAGAGGAAGAAAGAGGCTTGGACACTTGGGCAATACTAAGATAACAAGATGTAAATGACGCTTGTTTGGGTTTTTTTTTTTTTAGGGGTGGGGGTAGTTACTCTTGGGTAAATAAGCAAAAGCAACCCAAAAAAGACACATTTCTGCTCATAGCAAAACTTCCCTTTCAGTCAGGCAGTAGACCTTGACGGTCTAAGACAGGGTCTAGGATGTCTAAGTCTCTGTGCCAGATGTAGAACCTCTCATCAGATCATAGAATCATAGAATGGCAGAGTTTAGATGTGACCTGGAAAATAGAACTTCAGCCTTTGTGTAAAGGGCTTCTTCCTGATAAGAAAAACCCAGTTATACCTTGAGTGGGGGAAGAGGAAGAGGGAATTCTCAACTTCCGTGATGTTCATCTGCCCTAGGAGTATTCAGATCTGCCTCATCTGTTCCCACCCTCCACCATCCCCAAGAGATGGTGCCAGCTACAAGCAAAGCCACTGATTTGTAGAGCTCTTCAGAAAGTCGCAGCTCTTCAGGGTGAAGCAGCCAGGAATAAAATTCCTTGTTATTGTCTGAAGCCTTCAACTCTTTTAGGCAGATCCAGGGTCCAAATATCTCGGGGCCACTTAAGACTTTCTACTCTTCCATGTAGATCCCACAATCCAGTTTTTCCTACAAAGGGTCTTGGTCCCAAAGGAGCTTCCTTTATCACCCTGAGCAACCAAAAGCCTCAGGTTCCCACTCCTCACCAAGTTAAATTGCATTGATAGATTGCTCTCCTCCCTTTCCCAGTGCCCTAGCAGCTTGATGGCTTTTGATTTTCTACTTATTCCTTTTTCAGATTCAAAATGGTGCTCCAGATCCCATTTGCCCTGCCTTTCCACTTCCCACCTTCCTCTTGGGAAAGATCATGCAAATTACTCCGGGGCTTCTTTCTGTCTCCTAAAAGCATTGGAAATAAAGCAGAAGAGGAGTGGAGGAGGCTGATCCCTAAGTAATTGCCTGTCACATACCAGGAGGAAGAGAGAGCTTGGGCAGGAGGGATATCTCTGCCACAAAGTCAAACATCCACGTCCATCAAACAGAACATGAGACACCTCATACGGAAGGACAAAGCACTTTACTTACACCGCCTTATGAAAGTACTACAAGGGTTTTGCTGTTTAGTCATTTTTTATTCATATCTGACTTCTTGTGACGCCATTTGGGGTTTTCTTGGCAAAGATACTGAAGTTGTTTGCCATTTTCTTCTCTGGCTCCTTCTATAGATGAGGAAACTGAGGTAAACTGGATTAAGTGACTTGCCCAGGGTCACACAGCTAGTGTCTGAGGTTTGATTTGAACTCAGGAAAATGAGTCTTCCTGACTTCAGGCTTGGCACTCTATGCACTGAACCACCTAACTAGTCTTCCTGGGCCAAAGTCTTCTCTCTATCTGGTACTCTTTCCCTTGTGTTTCGTGGCCTTGCCCAAATGAATCACATTTAAACTCCCAAATTATTTATGAAAAAACCTCTGCAGCCACCAAATGAGAGGAACACAGACAACAGTATGGGAAAGCAGTAGGATTGTACAATTAGTCATGTGAGTTGGATCCTTGGGGCTAAGCTAGTGTAACCATGAAAAGACTAAGATACCCAAAGCTAAACAAGATCTGTGGAATCATCCACTGAAGGGTTAGTTCTCCCCAAAGAGCTCTGGGTGATAAACTAAGCCTTGAGCAGGTTTCAGTAACACTCTGGGCAAATCACTTCCCATCCCTGAGACTCTGTTTCCTCACTTGTAATGTCCCTTCCAGAGCTAACATCCTATGCTCTCTGTTCTGCCATTCAAAGATGCCATGATCTTTCCAGGAACAAACACCTGTGTGCCGCTCCTGGGCTATGCCACAGCGTGTGAGCACACAGGTTCTTGGCTGTCATGGCAGGAGGAATGGGTAATAGGCCTGATTTATGGTGAGCAGCATGGGACCTGGCTCAGAGCTCAATCACTGTGGCTCCCCACGGTGGGGTTCATGCGCTGTAACGGGTCTTGAAATTGGAGAGGAATTTACCCCCTGCTGCCGAACATTACATAACAATCAAGAGAAAGCAAGCGTTGGCAGGCAGGGGGTCCCCATCGTTAGCCTGCACAGTCGTGTTAATGCAGATGGGACAGAAAGTCATCCGTCTGTGCCTATTAGGACCCTCACCAGCCTGCAGGAGGGAGCAGAGAGAAGCAGATCCCAGGGAGAGAGCTCAGAGAGTGGAGGTGGAGGTGTGATTTCGGCAAGGTGGGTGGTAGAGGCTCAGACTCAGAGGGGATACCTGAGATGCAGTTTATACCCATTTCAGGAGCAGCTATAATACATTTGTAGCATTTGAAATCTAAAGCTGAAAGAGACATCAAAAATCATAAGATCCTGGATCCAGAAATGAAAGGACACAGAAGTCAGTCAATCAATCAAGCAATTATTAATCACCTTCTATATTCCAGGTGCTGTGCCCAGCTCACCACGGAAGAGGAAAGTGAGGTTCAGAGAGTGAAAAGACTTGCCCAAGTGTTCAGTGGCAGAGCTAGGGTTTTAACTCAAATCTTCTACCTCCAAATCCAGACCTCTTGTAACTAAACAATCCTACCAGCTCCTATGCTAGGACTCCCAGGCTCTCTTTCACCTGGACTCTACCCATTTGGAGTTGGGAATAAGTTCCCAGTCACCCCAATGTGGACAACTGAAATTAAGAGCCAAGCTAAGACATACTTTTGTCTATACAAGAAAATGATGAAAATTGTACTATGAAAAGATGGAAGAGGAAGGATTTTCCATCCTTTTCAATTAATAACATTTCACTTTTATTTGCATACAATCACTCAGTTCAGTAAGTATTATTTAACACCTGCTATATGATGTACAAGGGTTCATGACAGATACTGAGAATAAAAAGACATAAGAAATAAACTACCCTCAAGGAGTTGATATTTTGAGATGGCGGTGGTGGTGGTAGTGGTGGTGGTGACGGTGATGGTGGTGACGGTGGTGGTGGTGACAATGGTAGTGGTGACAACGGTGGTGGTGGTGGTGATGACGGTGGTGGTGACGATGGTGGCAGTGATGGCAGTGGTGGTGGTAGGGTGACAGTGGTGTTGACAATGATTGTGATGACAACAGCTGACGTTTAGTGTTTCACAGTTAGGAAATATTTTCCATACATTATTTGGTCTTTGTCAACAATATTCTGGCCTTGAATTCCTAAAATCTTGGCCAGATCACTTTTCTGAGACTCAGATTCCTTGGCTTAAATCAAAGGGTTGTAATAGGCAGTAATAGGCAGTGGTTCTCAACCTTCCTAATGCCATGACCCTTTAATACTCATATGTGGGTGTATCTGTATGTGGGCAGACACACCTGGAGATGGATAGAGGAGCAGCATCTCAATCCCTAAGACCATTGGAAATGTGTGTTTTCCAGTGGTCTTAAGCAACCCCTGTGACCCCTGTGAAAGTGCCAGGGGTCGTGACCCACAGGTTGAGAACCACTGCACTAGAACATGTCTGAATTCTCCTCCAGCTCCAACAATCTAAAGCCATGAGTCTATGATTCTATGGTCCATATGCCACAAACCAAAGAAACTGAAGCTAATAGAGAGCAATGACAGTACCAGTAACACGTTTCTGATGCTACTGATATTGTTCATAGTAATATTTCCTGAAAAGTTTGGGACCCTGATTCTAATAGTTCCTAAAGTAGAGTGAGTGGGAGCAGAGAGTTACATAAGTAGACAAGGGGTATACCTTTAGCCCAGATTATGTGGCCCAGAGAAGTTAAGCAACTTACCCAAATTCACACTGCTAATCAGTGGGAGAGCCAAAACTAGAAACCAAGGCTCCTAGCATCTTGTCCAGAATTTCTCTACTTTCTTTTTTCAATCTTTTCCTTATAAAAACTTGCCCACTTGGTCCCAACACATAGGCTACATATTTCACTTCCAAGCACAATGTAGCTTGAAGTTTCTGTTTCTTGACACATTCAGAACAAGACAATATCTGGGTCAGAAATGAACCAACACTGGAATGAATATGAATGTGCATGCCTGAGTTCCTATACTGCTATTGGAACCGACAAAGATCCCCCAGAACTAAACAGAAAGCAAAGCGAGGTTCTGTTAATCCTTCATTTTAAAAGAGTTTTCTGTGCTTAGCTTACATTTACATGGGCAGAAGGAGAAAGAAACCGAATGGATTAACCACTGGATTTGGGCAGATTTACAGTCCTTATAGATAAGTCAGGCATCCAAGTGGATTTTTTTTCCTTAATAATACTGTTTGGACCCTGGTGCATTAGTTGGCCTGTGCTTCTCTTTCTGGCTCTCACAGTTTTCTAGCTAGGCACACACTCAAGAAATGAATTGAAACCAATGTGAACAGAGTCCAAATCACAGCTTTCAAAATCAAAGAGTTGAAAAGGACCTTGGAGCTAGCTCATTGAGCCCAACCATCTCATTTTACAGATGAGGAATCTGAAGCTCAGAAAGGGAGACATGATTTGCACAAAGCCCCACACACAGTGAATGGGTGACAGAGCCAAGATTGGGAGCCAGACGACTGCACATCCAAAATCATTCTAACCTGAAAGATCCAGAAGGCCTGGGCCAACAAGGAATGTGGGGTATGTCTTATCCAGATAATTAATTGTCTGGATTATTCCTTTTGATTGGCTGATTCAGATCTGGCCTCTGTCATCACCTGACTTGCTTCTTCAACACTACCAGATCTAGGATTTCATTAATATGAGTATTACCTACATTAGCACAGCTCACAATCCATCCACCCCTCCTCATTCCTTGGGAACTGTGTCCATACTCTTCTATGGAACACCCAGACAGAATCAACCCAATAGTTTGGAATTCTTCCTTCATATTATATGATATGTGACTTTCTTGAGACATTCTAACTATTCATCTGGCATCCTTCACTCTTACTACATGATCATCCCAATCCAACTTCTAATCATATTATCACCTCAATGATATTTATGGTACAGTGAAAGGCTCAATGACTCTAGTCCAAAGTCCTGGACTCGTCATTGCTTGTGGTACAATAATATTCCATTACATTCATGTGCCACCTTCTCCAAATGATGATGCTCTACTTTGCTACTATCAAAAGTGATATTATAAATATGATCTTTTGTTCTGCCCTTGACCTCTTTGAGGTACATGTCTAGCAGCAGGGCATCTCTGGGTCAAAGAGTATGGACATTTTGGTCACTTTCTTACTGTAATTCCAAGTTGCTTTCAAGAATGATTGGACCAAAGCACAGATCCTCAGCCCTTCCACTATGGTATTAATGTACCTGTCTTCTTAATTCTGTCTCCCTAAGTACTGTTTTAACTTCCTTGTAAATCAAATCTGGGACTGAAGTATTATGGTCCAAATTTGTTGCTTTCTCTGGTCACTGATGACGAAAAAACAGATTTTTACAGAAAGATTTGTTCCATTTTCCATCTGCAAAAAAAAAGGAAGAGAGGATTTATTTCCCTGACAACCTCTCAAAAAAAAGTATGTAATTACCCAAAACAGGGGGCAGATAATAGAGATATTAGCATGCTTTCACTGTTGTTCAGTCATTTTAAGTCATGTCTAACTTTTCATGACCCCATTTGGGCTTTTCTTGGCAAAGATACTAAAGTGGTTTACCATTTCTTTCTCCAGCTCCTTTTACAGATGAGGAAACCGAGGAAACCCAGCGTTACCTGGTGAGTAAGTGTCTGAGGTCAGAGTTGAACTCCGAAAGATGAGTGTTTCCAACACTCATCCATTGTACCATTTAGCTGCCCCATTAGCACGCTAACTAAAGTACAAAGGTGTGTCTATACTCTGTTATTCATTTATGAATTGTGAAGAAGTTTTTTAATTGGATTCAAATGGGAGCTCCTCAGGAGATACCCACCTCTCCGCCATATGAGTAAAAGAGGTCTGGAGCTGGAGGAGAAGGGGCCATGGGAACAATGTGGAACCACAGTTAAAGGCAGTTACCAAGGCACAAAAATTCCCAGAATGAGTTTTGGGGGCTTATCTAACATAAAATGGTCAGTACAGATGATACATCACTGAAACTACCCCAACTTACCAATGTAGAACTCAAGGCAATAATTGTATATTTCTTTTCTCTCTGGGACACTCATTGGATTCTGAAGGCTTTCCTCTTGGCAAAGAGATGTTATAAGATGTTATAAATGTTTAGGTTGTCTTTTAAAACTGACAGTTGTGGCTCACAAACATTGTTTATCTGGATGTACTTATCTGGATGTGCCTGGGAGGATGCATTTAAGTAGACTATCCCTGCAGAGGCGAGATAGTGGTGTTCTGCCAGGGTTCTGTCTCTGGATGGAAAGTTGGAGCTAAAAAAGAATTTTCTTTAAAAAAAGGGGAGATTTGTAGATTCCTTTTTTTTTATTTCTCAGAGTAAAGAGAGTTTGTTTATGCTGGAAAATCCACTTAGGTAATGAAGGAGTCAATAGCAAGATGGGGATAAATAAGAATGAAAGAATTAGTCGTATCATCACATGACCCCACCATTGCAACCCATTTATTTGTTGCCCTTCTGCCAGATCCATCTTTGAAAGCCTTTGAAATGATGGGTCATTTCAATCTTTAGTCAAATTTTCTGCATATTTGTTTGCATTTCCATTACTTCTGTGAAGCAATACTGCTTGTAATCTGACAGAATGTTCCTTCACTGTGTTTTACAAATGGGTTTATATTCCTAACTGGTCTAAACTGTTAGCCTTTGTGTCTCTTCACTTATCAAAAGAAGAAAATGTTTTCAAGTTAAAGGAGTTTTTAGGTCATTTGACTTCCTCATTGTGACGACTGACTTTCAGCGGTTAAATTTTTATATGAAATGGTAATAACCACCAGTGTCTTTGCCTTTTTCCATTTCTCTTTTTTCCAACTTTGAAGGTTGATTTGAATAGGTCTAGCTAAAAGCTCTTACAATTGTTCTCACTGTCTTCATTCATTTTTAGCCTATTTTCTGAGTTGATGCTGATTCTGACCTTTAATCTGGTTAGCTGATGATCCGACTATGCACAATTTTTTCTGGTTTTGATATGACCCCACACACATAAGTAATTAATCATTTCCCATATGTTCTGATATAATGTTTTGGATTTTTGTGATCTTATATAGCAATCTACATGTACAGCATGTTCGAATTCTCTTCTGAAATAAAGCATTCATAATATGTAGGCTACAAGGTTTCTGAGTAGCTTTTCAGGTCTTTAGTTCTAAAGCATATTTTCCGGCATACATTTCTCTGTTTTCCATTGTCCTAACCAGCAGGTTCTCCAGTAATTCAGTACATCAAAACTAAAACTGGGGGCAACTAGGTGGCACAGTGAATGGAACACCGGCCCTGGAGTCAGGAGGACCTGAGTTCAAATCCAGCCTCAGACACTTAACACTTACTAACCATGTGACCTTGGGCAAGTCACTTAACCCCCATTGTCCTGCCTTTCCCCCTCCAAAAAGCAAAAAAAATAAACTAAACTAAAAATGACACTGTGGTAGAAGCCACTTAAGTAGCATAGTGAGAACAGAAGTTGTGCTCCAGGGATGTATAATGCATGTTTTTACCTGATTTATTGATTGATATCTTTACCAAATGGATAAATTAAGAGGACCTACTATAAATCAAGGTTCTCATGATTAAAGTATTTTGTAAAATTAAAGTAGTATGTAAATGTGTGATAACTATTGTTATTAATATTAGTAATAATAATGATATTCAACAAGCATTCATTAAATGTTTATTGTATGCCAAGCATTGTGCTAATTACTGTAATACCAAAACAAAAATTAAATAATCCTTGCCCACAAAGTCTTTATATTTTATTATGGGGATACATCATGTATACAAGTAAGTAATATAAATAATAAATAATATAAAGTGAAGCAATACCAAGAGATTATTAGATAAAGGAAAGACTCAGAGTTTGAAATACAATAGGAATTTAGCACCAAAAGGAGATAATCTACCTTTTTAAAGGTTCTACAGCCTGACAGAGCAGTAACCCTGGGTGATTAAAGGCTATGCTGGGCACAGACTCAATCAGGTTCTATCTAATCAGAAAGACCAAAGAAATAGACAGTGTCTCCTGCATGAGGACTAGCCTTGGTAAGTACAGAGTAGCTTATCATCAACAGGTTAACCAATGAGTGATGAATTTTTTGGCCATAGTGACCCTAAACAGATTGAAAATACAAAATAGTCCTCGGTCCTATGTATACAAGTTCCCCTACTTTCTCTTCCACAGTAAACAATGAGAAAGTGGTAGAAAAGAGAGCAGAGGGTGCTAAGCATCACAGGGTTTTTAGACCATCTACAAACACTACTTTAACAGTAACAGGAAAGATCTTTGTCTGATGATAGAATTGATAACAGTACAGGAAGAATTCAATCAAAGCCATATTAGCATTCTTGTTACATAGCAATCCATAATAAAAAAAATTGTAGCTAGATGGAAGGGTGACTCATAGGTACTGTCATGTACCCAGGGGCAATAAGAAGTATCATTTCATGAGCATAGGATTATCTTATCTTGCACATTCATTTCAACTATGGTCAAAGTGACCACCATGCAGATAGTTAGATTGTATGTCCTCATCTATCACATAGGATAAAGAAATATTTTTTAATTTAAAATTTTTAAAGAAATATAAAAATATTTTTAAATTTTTTAAGAACTATTTTTAAAATTTAAATTTTTTAAAATAAATATTAAAAATCTGTGAACAATTTGATAAAATCCTCTATGTTAAATCACACATACTTTGATATTCAGTGACTTCAGAAGTAAAGATGTGTCCAGGAAAGGCAAAACAAAAATGTTGGAAAGTTGTTCAGGATTAAGGAGTGAAAGAGCTTGAAAGCTTATATACTATTCTGAAATTTTATACTTCTGTCTTTAAGGAGAGAGTTGAAAAACATTGTCCCAGAGTGGATTTCCAGGCAACATCACAAAAAATGAAATTGGATATATATCAACAGACAAGACTATTTACCAAAGTGGAAGTAATTTCAGGTATCTCTTTGCAGTCATATCAATAATTATTATAGAAAGGATATCAAATTAAGGGGAAGATAAAATGAAGAAGACATTGTCTATAATAGCAACAATTCTAACCTAATTTATTTAAGTCAACTGTTGTCTCTGAAAAATCAGAAATGGATGAAAGAAAAGACATTAGTTTTCATTGCTTAGAGAAGTTTAAGCGAGGTATGAACAATCACCACAATGAGGAGGTCAAAAGAGTCCAGAAACTGTGCTCTCCAGTGAACACTTGGTCTTCTTGCCAAGTGGAGTGAACTAACTTCCAAAAACAACTTCCATTCAGGATAGAATCTCAGATGTGAAACTCTACAGAGAAAGATGAAATATTTACAAGCCTCATCAACTCAAAACATATTGAGAAGCAATGAAAGTGCATGAGCGAGGGGAGTGGAGAGGGAGAGAAAGTTGCAGAAAGCATGACATAACACCAAGGATGTGCTGGAGACAGCTCCTG
>CM053595.1:62461017-62485728 GCA_028646575.1 Pseudocheirus occidentalis
TGAAGTGGATTGGTCAGCCAGGCTGAGCAGATTTAAGAGAGAGCAATGTCATGAAAACCTGGGAGGAGAAAATATTTAGAACAAAGAACTGGTCAATGATATAAGATACTACAGAGAACTAATAAGAGAAGGTGGTTGGATTCACCAATAAATAGATTATTGATCACCAGAGTCTTGTGATCAGTCCAGAGTGATAGTGCTGTTAGGTGATTGGAAAAAGGATTAGGAGAAATAAGATTATGTTAGGAGTTAGGGTTATGTTTTCCCATACTCCTTTCCCTTGTATTCCTTTTAAGGATGACTGGGAGAAATTTATAAGTTCAGAAGGATTCTTAATATAAAATAATATATGTGACTCCATAAAACCTTGGTGTTTTATGGCAATCACTTATGATTTAGATTAGGTAAGGCTTATGGGTTCCACAGATGGGCAGAGTTGCCTTTTGATAAGAGTGGCTGTTAACAATATGAATGTTTCTGGCATAACATAGAATAAGCTTCCAGATGCTTTTCTCTTGACAGTTTGACTGAATTAACAAGACAACAGGGAGTGAATAGCAAGGATTGCCCCATAGCAGACCTCTCAGGTGAGCCATAAAATAAGTTTAATAGAACACAGAGACTTATTTGCTCATGTTCTTTAATTCTTCCTCCCTGGAATGCTATGCCTCTCTTGTCTCTGCTTCTCCATACTACTCTTGATTTTTTTTAAACGTCTAAAAATGTTGAGTTCCAAATTCTCACCCTTCAGCCCTTCCACCACTCATTGAGAAGGTAAGCAATATGATACCCATTATGCATGTGAAGCCGTGCAAAAAATGTTTCCATATTTGTTGTCTCAAAAAAGCAAGAAAAATAACGTGAAAAAATACACTTCAATTTCCACTCTCTCTCTCTGGAGGTGAATAGAATTTTTCATTATGAGTCCTTTGGAATTATCATAGATCATTGTTTATATTAGAGTAGCTTGCAGTTGATCATTGTTATAATATTGCTGTCATTTTGTATAATGCTTTCCTGCTCTGTTCCCTTCTTTTTGCATCAGTTCATAGCAGTCTTCCAAGATTTTTCTGAAATCATCCTTCTCGTAATTTTATATAGCACAATAGTATTCCATCACAAAACATGCTACAACTTGTTCAGCCATTCCCTAATTGAGGGGCATCCCCTCAATTTCCATTTCTTTGCCACCACAAAAATAACTGCTTATAATTTTTTTTTGTACATCTAGGTCCTTTTCCTTTTCCTTTGATCTCTTTGGAATATAGACCTATTAGCAATATTGTCAGTCAAAGGGTGTGCACAGTTTTATGGCCCTTTGGGCATAGTTGCAAATTGTTCTCCAGAATGGTTGGATCAGTTCACAACTCCAATAACATATATTAGTGTCTCTATTTTTCCACATACACTACACCATTTGTCATTTTTCTTTTCTGTTATATTACTCAGTCTGATAGGTGTGAGGCAATACCTCAGAGTTATTTTAGTTTACATTTCTCTGAGTATTGGGGATTTGGAGCATGTTTTCATATAACTATTGATAGCTCTGATTTCTTTTTCTGAAAACTACCCATATCCTTTGACCATCTATCTGTTGGAGACTGGCTCTTTTTAAAAAAATAAATTTTACTCAGTTCCCTATATATTTGAGAAATGAGAACTTTCTTAATGAAAGCTCTAAATTTGTCCCTAACCCCAGTTTCTCAATTTCTTTCTTATTTTGGCTTCATTGATTTTGTTTATGTGAATTATTTTTAATTTAATGTATCAAAACTATCCATTTTACCTCCTATGATTCTCTCTGTCTCTTGTTTGATCACAAACTCTTCCTTTATCCAAAAATCTGAGAGGTAATTTTTTCTATGTTCCCCTAATTTATTTATGATGTTATTCTTAATATCTAAATCACATACCCATTTTGACCTTATCTTGGTATATGGTATGAGATACTGATCTATACCTAGTTTTTGCCAGACTGCCTTCCAGTTTTCCCAGCAATTTTTTGTTAAATAGTGACTTCTTGTCCTGAAATCTTGGATCTTTGGATTTATTGGACATTAGATTACCGTGGTCATTTGCTTCTATTTATTGTTTACCTAATCTATCCCACTGATTGACTACTTTGTTTCTTATTTAGTACCAGATAATTTTTTGGATGATTACTGCTTCATAGTTTAGTTTGAAATCTGGTACTGCTAGGTCTCTATATTTCTCTTGGCCTCCAAGGAGAAGTCCCACTTCTTTTGTGGGAAAGATAGAATGTCACAGTGGATAGACCAGGGGTGGGGAACCTGTAGCCTCAAGGCCACATGTAATCCTCTAAGTCCTCAAGTGTGGCCCATTGTCTGAATCCAAACTTCTGTGAACATCTGCGAAGTCTGAATTCAGTCAAAGGACCACACTTGAAGACCTAGAGGGTCACATGTGGCTTCGGGGCTGCAGGTTCCCCATCTTTGACTGTTGAATGTGGAGTCATTAAGTGCTTGGCTCTGGGAATGCTGATAATAATAACACCTGCCTGGAAGGGTTGCTGGGAGGCACAAATGAAATAATATTTATAAAGCACTTAGCCTAATGCCTGGCACATAAATGCTTAATAAATAGTTATTCTTTTCCCCCTTTCTCATACTCACTCTTGTAGGCTTCCCTGCCTTCAGCTTTCTGATCGCATGTGGAAATGGTAACAAGACGTAAACTCTTTTTGCTTCCTGTCTCATGAGTCCTAAGGGAACTGGGAAAGAGAGCAAGGCATCTGAGAAAAGTGAGTTGTAATCTTCCATGATTCTCACCCCCGTAGGATGGACTATTTACATTTTCTCACTGCACCCTGACTCTCTCTGCTGTTTCAGGAGGGCAGGGACACTGTCCTGCTCTAGCCCTCTTTGTACACAGCTTCGGGAGATGTGTCAGAGACAGAGCATTTCTTTAAAAGTGAAGAGATCTGACTTATAAGCAAGCCTGATATTAAATGTATAAATAATGCATCCTGTGGCATTATTTATAATGCAATAACATCTCGATAATGTAATAAAAGTATGCAGGTTCCTAGTGCTTCCCTTAACCCCTTTGTTCCTGGTGTGCTCAGTGAGGCAGCCTGGCATAATGCAGAAAGAACTACCTTGGAGGCCAGGAGATGTGGTGGACTCAAGTTGCTTCTCTGTAACTAAATTTTGTGTGACTTAGGGCAAGTTACTTACCCTTTGGGGGCCTCAGTTTACCCCTCTATAGAATCAAAGAGTGAGACTGATTTCTCTGCCAGCTCTGATTCTCTGACCCTGATTAGATAATTCTGCGAGGTTACTTCCAGTTTGAACACCCGAGTTTCTAAGTTTGATAGACCTCATCAGTTTTGGGGGGCCTCGGAGTTGGTCTTTGCAGTTTTCCTGGACACTTTTCTCTTGGCTTGCATCTTTTTGGGAGCCCTCCTCTTCCAGGGCCCTGCGGTATGAGGGCACATCCAAAGACCTGGGAGAGCCGAGAAGGAGATCCAGAAAGAGGGTATATAGTGTGCCCTTGCCACGAAAGTTTTGTTTTCTAGGGAAATCGTGCTGAAGCTCCTCTCTATTCTTCCATTTCCTTTCCCTCTTTTATCCCATTATCTCTGTTTCCTTGTTTGTTCTCCGTCTTGTGCCATTAGCCTTCTTGTCTGTTTGGCACAATTGACTGCTGCATTACACTTCCAAGTGTGTAAAGAGACCGGAGCTAGATTTATGAAGTGTGATATCTTAGTGGCCAATCTTTGAGAACTGGTTTTAATAAACAGAGGCCTGCTCCTGCCATACACAGAGCGACTTGGATCAGTTAGCATAGTAGTTCTTTGTATGTATATGGGTAGCTGGTTCATTACTTTTAAAATGCAGAGGTTTAACGAGATGATCTCTAAGGCCCCATCTGACTCTAAATTGTATGATCCTCATGGTTGCTTCTCAAGTGCTCCAAAGTCCTTTAAGCCGGTTTTGTCTTACTATACACTTTCAATATATCCTTAACAATCATTTTTTTCCCAAAAAAATCTCTTTTTTATTGTAAACTTAGTGATCATCAACAAACACAAACATTTCAATAATCAAAAGAAAATAAGAGGCTTATGTAAGAAACTGTTAACTTTTGTTTTTTGTTGCTCAGTCGCTTTTCACTTACATCTGATTCTTTGCAACCCCATTTGAGGTTTTCTTGGCAAAGATACTGGAAAGGTTTGTCATTTCCTTCTCCAGCTCATTTTACTGATGAGGAAACTGAGGCAAACAGGGCTAAGTGACTTGCCCAGGATCACACAGCTAGTAAGTATTTGATTTGAACTCAGAAAGATGATTCTTCTGACACCAGTGCCGGCACTCTATCCACTGCAACACCTAGATGCCCTTCTGTTATGTACCTCAGTTACTGTCCTTTGTTCTCCAAGAGGAACTAAATGACATCACTGTTCCAGAATCAAGTTTCAATGTGTCTGACTATGGCTGATCAGACCAACATGATCTCAGGATGCTCTACCACAGATCGGGCACAAATAGTCCATGCGAACATTTGGGGTGGATTCTCCAAATCTGCACATTCTCCATTTCCTTTGAGCTCTTTCAGTTCTGTTTTGCTCACAGAGCCCAGTACCTTCTCTGATGTGGGCATATGCTGAACGGTCCTGTTCCAGTGTCTCCCATGTCACACAATCAATACCAAAGTTCTTAAGACCTTGAGAGTGTCCTTGTTTTGCTTTCTGACCACCATAAGAATGCTCACCCCGTGTGAATTCTCCATAAAATAGTCTTTTTGACAAGTGTACAATTTGCATTTGAACAATGTGGCTGGCCCTTCGGATTTGTGCTCTCTGAAGCAGAGTTTGAAGCTTGGCGGTTTAGCTGAAGAAAGAAGCTCGGTGTTTGGTACCTTATCCTGGAGGAGGTCTTCAGAATCCTCCTAAGACAATTCAGATGGAAGTGATTCAGTTTCCTTTTGTATATAGTTATATACAATTTGTTTTTTAAGAAGCATGTTTGTACATATGCATGTGTATGTGTATAAACATGTATGAGGAGGTATTGAATTGAAATATATCCTGAGGAGCATGTGTGGAATGGATCTGTAGGGACCATCCCATTAAATATGAATTGAATTGCTCTGGCCACCTGTGTAATGTTGGTGTGGATTTCCACTGTGTGTGTGTGCGTGTGCGTGTATGTATGTGTGTGTGTGTGTCTGTAGGAAGGAAGTACTCATCTTGTAACTGATTTATATTTTATGTTGAGTACCTTTCTACTCTCCCCTTTTGAGGAGACCACAGATGTGACCCCAAATCTAAGCTTTGAGAAATTTGACTTGGGTTTCTTTGAGGATATAATACAGTTTACTCTCCTTCTCCCCATTACATATATATTAAATTTGATGGGGGTAGAAACAAAATTATTCCATTCCCCTACCCTACTCCCCTACCTGTTTTCTTTTGTGTGTTTAAAAGTGTTTTATTGATGCTTTGTTCGGCATATCTATTATTAACTATTAACGCACTATTCCTCTCTCCCTCCCATAGTAGAAATTCTCCCGTATAACAAGTACATATAAACCAGCAAAACAAATCAACAATGCATTTCTCATTTAGCCTGAACTTCTAAATAAAGCTAAATGTGTCTGTCCTTGACCCTGATCCCCCCACAGAAAGTGAAGTGGCCACTCTGGTCTGTCTGTCAGGTCAGAATCTATGTCGACTGTGACCCTGTGTTTGTCCTCTGATGTCATTTGTTTTGTGTTTTCTAACCATGCCATTGCAACACTTTCCCTTCCAGGGTCTTTAGAAGGCATCCCTGGTTTGGTACTACAGAGTGGGCTGAACAGGTTGGGCAGCCATCGTCTGGGGATTCATTACGGCCCAGTCATAAGCAGCTTCCCCCAATCTAAACCTGCCCAGCTGACCTTTCCAATCTAGCTTCCCTGCGGCTGAGAGTCCTGTCTGAGCCTTCCGACCAGGGAGGATACCGCTGTTCACTGGTCAATCCAGCCATGTCCCTGGTAATTAACCTTTTCCCATACACATACTCCAATGAGGGGATATCGTGGGAACTGAACTGAGCAGGATATTTAGGGAAAACTCTCTTCTTTCTGCTCCTTTAGTTCAGATGGGTCTTCCTGGAGATTTTTTTCCTCCTTTTTTTTGACTTCTTTTGATTGGTTCAGGGAGAAAACAAACCCTGGACAGGGAAAGGACAGTGACTCCTAATCTCTTGTGTCTCATAAAAAAAGGCCACAGAAATTGGAAAGGAAAGGAAGATGATAGTCTTGGCTGCCTCGAGCTGTTGTGATGGGTCTCAGGAGGCCCAGCTTGAAGGCTCGTTGAGGGGAGAGGGCAGTGGCAGTCAGAGGGGCTTCCAGTGGTGAGGAAAAGGCTGGCGGAAAGCCTTCCCAGACCTTTTATCCTGTCTCTGTCATTCCCACACAGATTAATGAGCTCCAGGATGCCCTCAGCCTTGTCTAGACTCCATTGGGGCCTCCCAAAATAGCAAAAGGACTCCTTGTGCCCAAGCCTCCTTCCCAGGCATTGTGTTTATTAGCTCTTTGTATTCAGGGATCTTATCCCAAGGTTTCCTCTTCACTGCTTAATCACTGTCCTATGGGCACTGTCCCAGCACCCCTGACAGTGGCCGCTACAGCTTGTCCCGGCTAATGTCTGGGAAACTGATCAGGGACAGACAGGGGTTGAGGCTGGTTCGGGCTGCTTCAAATGAAATGCAGCCAACTAACTGATTGATTAGGGAGGCATTTATTACCTGCTTACTGCATGCCAGACGCTGTGCTAGGTGCCAGAGACAAAAAGACATAAGTGAAACAGCCCCTGCCCTTGGAAAGCTTACATTCTTTATTGGGGCAGAACATACACACCTAATTATATACAAAATAAATGAAAGGTCTTATTTGAGCCTCAGAGGGATCAGAAAAAGCCTCATCTTGGAGGTAGCACGCTTTGAAGGAAGTCAGAGATTCTAGGAGGCTGAAGAGAGGAGGGAAAGGATGTGTTTTGGTCAGACTCCAGGAAGGGCCCCTCCTACTTCTGGCCAAGTTAGAACTGGTGCATTGATGCTTAGGGAGGAACCCTGGATCTGGAGACAGAGGATGTGGATTTGAATCTTGCTTCTGCTACTAACTGCCTGGGCAAATAACTTTACCATTCTGGATAAACCTCAACTTCCTCCCCTGTGAAATTCCAACAATAGAATGTAATCTCCTTGAAGGAGGAACCATTTTACATTTTTAAATTTGTAGCCCCAGAGCCTACCACAGTGCTTTGTACGAAGTAGTAATTTGATAAATGCCTTTGAAATTGAATGTGGAGGTAGCATGGATGATGAGATGACCTCTAAGAGCTTTCTATCTCTAAACTTAAAATTATAATCTCTGCACACAAATCCCCAATTCTCCAAGGGGCAGCCAGTGCTGGTACAGCCAACAGAAGGTAGGACCTCAGAGAAGGACACCTTTATCAGGGACATTCCGCTGTCCAACACAGCCCTGGCTTTCTTCAGTCTCTTCCTGGGAGAGAGGGAAGGAGAACAGAGTTATATATGCAAATTACCCATCCATTCCTCCCCTGCGGATGGCAGCAAGACATGGCATCTGGATTCCCGGATTTGGAGCTGGGGGACTCGAGTTTGAATCTTGACCCTTCTGTGTGCTTCCTGTATGACCTTTGGGCAAGTCGCCCCCTTTTTGGGTTCATTTCCTTATCTGTAAAATAAGAGTATTGGATGAGCTGATTTCTAGGTGTCTTTCTCTCTAAGGTCTATGAGCTTAAATCATAATAGTTCAGTGATATAGGACTTTACCCTTTACAAAGCGTGTTACCCCTGTGAGGCAGGCAGACTGCTGCCCCCTCTATTCCTTATTTAAAAAAAATTGTCTGGTGAAGGGGAAAGGAAGCTAGAATCAGGAAGGTCCATGGCTCCCTGGAATAGGAATGAAGGCCTTTTTCATTGTTTATCTGCTGCTTTGGCTCCAGAAGCCCTGAACTTTTGAGATTTAATCTATGTGAAGTTCCAGGAGAGGGACGGGTCCAAAGGAGGTGTTCTAATGGGCCCCACTGGTTCCCCCCCCCCCAGTCACACTTAGAATTTCTACTGGGGTTAGGGATGTCCAAACGGATATAATTACTTTGCAGGTCAGGAGAAGCTGTCAGCCTAGGGCATGTTAAAACAGCAAGGGGATCCTGTCAGTACAACAAAGGCCATTTATTTGTAATACCAGGAAAAGCCATTTACTCTGGCACTGTGTATGCAGTGGGATGCATCAGAAGCACACATCCATGACAAATGGTCTCCTTTTTGAAAACCTTGTTTTGGTGGTATTCTATTTGCTACACCTTATCCAGCTCTGGGCATCAGCCAGTCCCCCTCAAGCCCCATCTGCAGGAAGCTTCCAGATCCAATAGGCACAGAATGTTAAAACAGCTAGGAATCTTAGAGGTCACGAGTCCAAAAAAGATAAGGAAACAGTGGCTTAGGAAACAGAATATACTTAGATATTTTATGTATGTATATACACACACACTATATATATATGTACACGCATATATGTAATATGTGTCACACACATGCAATAATGCTATATACACATGTGTGTATACATATAAGCATACATATCTATCTATCTATCTATCTATCTATCTATCTATCTATCTATCTATCTATCTATCTATATGGGGAGGGGAGAATATACCTAGAAATAATGAATAGCAGAGCTGGGGCTTAACCAGGATTTCAGTCAAGTCTTCCCAGCATTCCATGTTGCTTTGAGAGTGAGGGCGTTGGTTCCTTAGGCACAGGAATTGAGTTACTGAGTAATCCAGGGTTTGAACATAATAGGACAGACAGACATCTCTCTGTCTTGGTGGCTGTCCTCCCCATGATCTATCTTTAGGACTGGTTTGCCAGTACCAGAGCAAATGATAATATACATTCACATGCTTCTTGATGCAGAAATGTGTGCTTCACATGTATACGTATACACATAAATGTGACATCACAGATTTGGAGTTTGGGTAGATCTTTAAGTTTTTTTAGATGAAAGGTTTTTAACCTTTTTTGTGTCCTGGATTCTTTTGGCAGTCTATTTCTCACAATAATGTTTTTAAATAGCATAAAATGAAATACATAGGATTACAAAAGAAACCAATTATATTAGAATACAGTTATAAAGGTATTTTAAAAACAAACTTGTCCTCAGTTAAGAGCCTCTGATCTATCCAACCTCATAGTTTGACATTTGGAGAAACCAAGGGCCAAAGTGGGTAACTGACTTTCCCAAGGTCACCCAGAGAGTAAGCAAAGGTGCTAAGATTGGAACCAGGTACTTGAACCACAGATAAGTAGTCTTTCCACTGCATAGACTGGAATGCATAACTCAGAATTACAGGCAAGTGGACACATGGACACATACACAAAGGCATACAAATACACTTGCCCGGATATGCACACACACTTATATGTATGTGTATGATATAGGGATGGACACCTGCAGGCAGGTATACACATACACACAAAGCTATTCACATAGACACATTCACACATTCACACTTCACACATGTGAGCACTTGTACACACAAAGACATGCATATAAAATCATGTAGCCATGTAGCAGCTCCACAGAGGTGCGTTGCACACAGGTACAGATGTACACATGAGGACATGCACATACTCCTACACGTGTGTAACCCAGACATGCATGAGCACAAAAGCCCAGACTCAGACCCCGGTGCAGACAACACCCACACAAGTGCCTCCCGCTTTCCTCCCCAAGCTCCCAAACTGCTGCCATCCCCCCCATTCAATCCTGGGGAATTATCCATATCTCTGACAAGAGAATAGGTTACTAATGCACCGACACAGCTGTTTTGACACTTTTGATGAATAACATTCAATACTATTAATTGGAACAATTGCTTTTCATTTAACTAAATCACTGGAATTGCTAAACTAAATTGAAACGGAATGTAATTTTGCCTCGCTCTGCTTTAATATGGGCCTCTAAATGTCTTCTCCCTGAAGGATTAGTAACTTAATCACCCGCCAGTGATAACTGCTTCCTAGCCCTCGGCGGCCAGGCTTTCCTGCTCCTCTCGGCGGCGGAGCACTGGAGCGAGCCCGGGGCCCCAGCCCTGCTCCTTCCTTTGGCCCCTCTTCGCTGCATTATTAATCAAGTTAAAAATGATCGGCGTCTTTTTTATGCCTCAGCCAGACCTCTATAGATCATCGACATTCCCTGCTCCCCTCCCGTCGCCCCGATGTCGCTGGTTGCCTTGGCCCTTTGGGCCCCATGTTTGCCGGGGTTACCTGAGGGCTGTCTGTGACTGCGTCTTGCTTGTTGAGTTTGGAAGGAGTTGATTTCCTTTCTGCTTTATTTTTTTTGTTTCATGGAGCTTTCATATTAGGCGGGAGGGGTGGAGCATAATTATTCCTTCACTCCTGACTTTGTAGAAAGTGAGGTGTTGGGAGGATGAGATAAATGCCCCCACAGGTGCAATGGTACATCGCGGAAAGAGCCCCGAGAAAGAGATCTGGAGAACTGAATTCACATCCCTCTTCTGCAACTTACTACCTAAGTGACCTTGGGCAAGTCATTTCTCCCCACTCGGGTCCAGAGCTCCCTCTGAAGCAAAATAGGGGAAGTTGGACCTCAGGTCGCTTCCCACTCCAGATCTATGAACCTGTACAGGTCTCATTTCTACTGGTACAAAGCTCACAAAGTTACAAAGCTCATAAAAGTGCTGGAGTGCAAGAATGAGTTTATGTAAAGCAATTATTCATCCTTAAAATGCTATGGAGATGTTAGCTGGTAGCAGCAGCTTTCTCCCATTTCCTCTGTTACCCCTCCCCCTCCTTAGATGGAGAAATAGAGATTGCTACTCTCCCCAGTTCTTGCTTCAGGCCCCTTGCCCTAAAAACGATCCAGTTTTGCTTGGATTTGCATTTGGCAACGTAGTTGGGAGGATTCTGGCTCAGAATGATGAAATTCCAACCTTGAACAAAAAGTCTGAAGAGATTACAAAAGATATGGATGCCAAGAAGAAATCCCCCAGCCCTTAATTCTCCTGGATGCTCTGACCATAACCTTACAAGGATACCCTTTCCTATTCAAGCCCAAAGTTCCTATTCTCATGTCCAGGACTGAGTGATTTTCTTCACTCAGATATACTGAACTAGCTGCCTTTGAGGTAAAATGTAGCTGTTAACACCAAAACTACTCCTGGGCTCCTCTAACCCCTCTACCTGCTCAGATCTGAGACTCATGTTTCAAGAATCATGGTGCTCAACTAGGAAATGCTAGTTTTTATTCGTGACTCTTCCCTTGCTTTAATTGTGGGTCTCTAGAAATTATTAAACTATGACAGAAAAAAACCCTCTGCTGCCTTTTTCTGAGAATCCTGGAGGCCAGAGACAGCCTCAGAAACTGAAATTCCACTGAGTGGTAGGGAGAGGACAGGGGAGCAGGGGAGGGAGGAGGAGAAGAGAGGAGGAAGGAGAAGAGAGGAGAGAAGAGAACTGGGAGAGGAGCAGCCGAGACTACTACTTGTGTCATTATCCATCAAGATTTTTACTATTTATTCCTATGAATGCCAAACACTGTGGTAGACACTGGGGATACAGAGAAAAAACAAGAGAATTCCTGCCCTCAAGGAACCTAAGATTTAATGAGACAACAAATGAAGTCTCTCTTTCTCCTTCTTTCCTTTCTTTTCTTTCTTCTCTCTTTTTTCTTTCCCTCTCCTCTTTTTTCTTTACTTTTTCTCTCCCCTCCTCTTTCCCTCTTTTTCTATCCTCCACATTTCTCTTCTCCCTCTCTTTTTTCTGTCCTCTCCTCTCCTCTCCTCTCCTGTCCTAGCTCCTCTCCTCTCCTCTCCTCTCCTCTGCTCTCTTCAGCTCTCCTCTCCTCACCTCTCCTCATTTCTCCTCCCCTCCCCCTCCCCCCTTCTCTCCTTTGGTTCCCTGTTTCCCTGTTGCAACCTCTCCCTACTTCAGCAGATACATTTGCAGGATGTAATAATCACAAATGTGTTCAAGTTTTATATAGTCAAGGGGATAAGACCTTTAGGAAGATTGAGCTGAGGAAAAGATGAAAAAGCCCAGTGGTCCATAGGAGCATAGTGGCAGGGTGGGATGTCAAAACCAACAAGTCCTTAGAGTATGTTGGCAAAACAGATAGTTGTTTGAGAGTCTGCATAGCAGAGTGGTAAGGAAAATGGTAACATCATACTTGGTGATTCCATGATCTTGTAATATGAGGGGCTATCTTTGCCCCATAGTCAAGGAGCTGGACAGGCCCAGGCCCATCACCACTGAGAATGAGGGAGTGTGCCAGAGGTTCAGAGTTCCTGGACTGGGGGTCCTGGATCCTCCACACTGTCATGGGGAGGGAAAATCTCTGCTATCTCTTCAGTAAGAATGAATATCTTTCTCTAATTGAATCAGAAGGCTGTAGTGCCATTGGACAAGCGATGATTGGCTTCCCCTTTCTATTACTCATCCCCAGATGATATGTAAGATGTATGGTTCCAGAATAAGGCAGTTTTGGTGGAACAGGAAATTGGGGAAGAGTCAAGGAAGAACCCATGTGCTTAGGAGTAATTGCTCTGTGTTGGGGGAAGGGGGACAGGGTATTTTTCTTTCCTTCTTGACATCTCTTCCCTTCATTAGCCATGGTATCTAGCATTGAGGAGACATCTTAACCAGCAGCTGAAGAGTCAGTTCAAGAGAACTGAGGCACATAGTCTCCAGACAAACACAGCTGTAGAGAGGCAGCCACTTGAGGGAGGAAGCAGCTTTCAGGAGTGGTACCCTTGGCAGCAGAAAAGAGAGAAAGGCACTAGAAGCTGGAGGGACCAGGAAATGACTCACTTGTGCTTAGGCTTGAAGGAAATCCTATGGCCCAAGCCCAATCCTTGCCATCTACTGCCTCCTTAATGCGCCCTCCCCTTAAAAAAGCTTCATATGTACAATTTAGGTGAGAGAGGCAAAGAGATCTAAGATAAGGCTTATTGGGGTGTCAGGCCCCAAGACCTGGGGCCAATCTCATTCCTTGTCCTAGAAGAGAGGGGGCCCTCTGAGGTATCTGGTGAAGTAGATAGTACCCTTGACTAGCTAGTCCTATCTTCTATGGAAACAAACTTCCCTGTAGAGTGCCAGCTCAGACCCTATAATGTGGGCATCTCATCTGACATAGATGCCAAAAGTGCTTGAGAAGATGAAGATGATTTCCCAGTCCCAGAGGAACTAAGCTGTGAGTCCCTTGAAGGCGGAGGCAGTATCTTATCTTGTATTTTTGGGTCTTCTAGTCCAAACAGTGCTTTGCCCATAGCAGGTGCTTGATAAAGCTTACAGAATCACACAAATCAACCATTGTTGGACAAAACCTCTTTAACAAGTAGAATTTCATGGAGAGGGTAGGTCAACTGAGTTACCCTGGATCTTTGGGAATAAAAGCCTTCAATTCACTCTCACTCAGTCTCCTTTACTCTCCCTCATCTTCCGGAATAATTCATAGGATTTTAAACTGGAAGAAATTATTTAATTTAGCCCTCTCTTTTCTGCAGAGCTGAGGCCCAGAAAGGTGTGTGGTGATGTGTCCAAGGCCGTATAGGTTGTTGGTCCATTCTTCCATGTGTAACAGGGGTCATGGAGCATGGGTAGAACTACGCCATTGCTTTCAGTTATCACTGAGGGACCAAGCTTTGGAGATGATGAAGCAATTCTCTTATTGGCTGCTGGAAGAGCCACTGATGTAAACCCTTGGATTTGGGAGAGCAGATTTTGGGGAGTTCAAAGAAAGCACAGGATATAATGGCCTATTTTTTTTCAGGTCAAGTTGGTCCAACAGGGTTGATTTCAAAAACAAAATCCTTAAGATAAATGTTAAATTTGTTCTGATAGAAAGAAAAATGGGTGGTTTCCTAAAATAAACAATATGTCTGCAGAGAGACTTTCATTGACCAATTCGAAGTTTCAAAAGATATATATGCAGAAGAAGAAAGTATGGGCAAGAAACTGAGGGTGAATACAAAAAAATGATGTAGTCCAGTAAAAATGTCAGAAATGCCAAAGAAAGCCCAGAATGAGATGAGTATGACTATTAATGCTACATATTTTACATTTAAAATTATTTTAAAGGCAATAGCAGTATCAAAGAAGGTAAAGGTTAGGGTAAGGGAGATGGTGATTCATGGATGACAAAGAGAAGGCAGAAGCACTCAAATCCCATTTTGTTTCTGTTTACTCTTCCACTGAAAATGATCTCTAGACTGAGAAGGCTATAACAAAAATGGTTAGCTGGGAGTGGAAACCCAGGAAAAATGAGGGAATGTTAAGGCAATATGCAGAAGACTTCAACGCGTTCAACTAAAACTGACCTTCTCAAACTACATCCCTGGAGAGTCAAAGAACTGTAAGATGTGATTACTGAGCTGCTGCTGGTGATCTTTGAAAGAGCTTAGAGACTGGGAGAGTTGCCACAGGATTAGAGAAGGGAAAATGCCTCAATTTTTTTACAAAGGGAAGAGGGTGAAGACTGAAAACTTTGTCAGTGACCTCTGTTTCTACTTCTGGCAAAATTCTCAAAGACATTATTAAAGGGATGGTTTGTGAGCACTTAGGAAGGGAAAAAATGATTAATGAAAGCTACGTCGCTTCATCAAGAACAGGCTACTGTTATTTTCTCTTTTGACAGAGATAAAATTTGCCAAGCAGACCAGAGGAATAGTGGTAGTAACAGAATAATTAGATTTTTATAAGGCATTTGGCAAAATCTTTTATTCTATCCTCATGGTCAAGATGGAAAGACATAGGTTGGATGATAGTTGGGTTAGGTAGATTCAAGACTGAGTGAATGACTGTACCCAAAGAGCTGTCATTAAAGGCTCGAAATCACTTTGGAATGAGGCCTTCACTGGAATGTATCAGGAAGTCTGTTTGTAACCTTATGTTATTTAACATTTTTCATCATTGACTTACATAAAACCAAATATATCTATCAGATTTTCAGATCACATAAAGCTAGAAGGATATTTAAAACACTGAATGACACAGTTAAAATCTAAAATAATTTAGGCTGGCTATGATGATGGGAAGGTTGGAATTAGATAAAACTTAATAGCAACGAATACAAAGTTCTACAATTGGGTATGCAAAGTTAGCGTCACAAGTATAGGACAAATAGGCGTTACTAGCCCACTGTTGATGTGAAAAATACCTGGGGGGGCTGTTATTGGATTGTTACCTCTTTATAGGTATTAGTGTGATGTGGTAACCAAAAAGCTAATGCTATCTTAGGTCTCATAAGGAGAAACATATCCAGAATGAAGAAGGTAGCACTGTACTTGCCCTGATCAGACCATGTCTTGAGTACTGTTTTCAGTTTGGGGCACACTTAAGAAATAATAATAATAATAATTCCTTACTTACGTAGGACTTTAAAATTTACAAAACATTTTCCTTATAATACCTCTATGAGGTAGGTAGTATAAGTATTATTGTTCCCATTTTAGAGATGTGGATACTGAGACTACTCTTTGAAGTTTTTGGCCATGTTTGAGAATTCTACCAGAACACAGTGGTTACTGGGATTAATTCTCCCCAGCATTTCTATGGCCACTTTGCTAAATACTTTAAATAAGTTCTCTCATTTGATTCTCACTATAGTGGTAAGGAAGGTGGTTCAGGTATTATTACATTCGCCTACCCCCAGTTAGAGACAGAAGTATTGGGGTCCAAGGAATGTACCATGGAGTCAGGAATGCTTACCTTTGACATGTACTGGTTATATGACCCTGGGAAAATCACTTAACATTCCAGTGACCCAGGCTACTCTCTAATATTCTTAAATGACAGATGCATTGTTTTTTTAGAGAGAGTTTTTATTTGGGGAGTTTCCCTGCTCTACTAAATTTGTAGGTCTGGACAGAAGAAAATTAGATTTATAAATGAGGAAACTTAGCTTAGAGAGATTAAGTGATCATTTCAGTGTAACCTGGTTAGCAAGTGGCAGGGCCAGGAGTCAAACTCATGTCTTTCTGACCCCAAGTGAATGTACTTTTATTATACTCCTGACTCCATAAGTTTCCCATTGACTTAATACCACTGACTAAGGCGCTGGGTTTGGCTATGGCAGTCATTCCACAGTTTCCTGTCTGCCTTGGAATCCCAGCACCAATTAATTTATTCAAGTATTTGTTTACAAAGTGGTACCATGTTTACAACATGGTAGAATAGAAAGAATCTGGCATTTGGTATCAGAGGGCCTAAGATTCAAATCCTGGCTCTACTATTTACTAACTATACCCTTGGGAAAATTTCTGGGCTCCAGTTTCTCCCTCTGCCAAATGAAGGGGTTGCTAGATAATCTCTAAGACCCCTTCCAGTTCTAAATCCTGGAACTGATTTTATGCTCAGCACTGTGGTTTGAGATGAAATTGGAAACCCAGTCTTGTGGCCACCCTACCCATTTCACTGGGTCTGGAGCTAGACAGCAGGGATATGTCCTATGCTAACAAGCCCTCTCACGAGCTGGCTCAGGCTCATGAAAAAAGGAAGGTAGGAAGGAGGAGGAGGAAAAGGAGGAGGAAGAGGAGAAGTAGGAGGAGGAGGAGGAGAAGAAGGAGGAGAAAAGAGCAGGGAAACAAGGTAAGAATTAGACTTTGAGAGTGGTTCAGGGTGGGCCTAGGGCCAGTGATAGGACTTGACTTCACTTCACATACTCCTGGGTACTAAGTTAGAGACATTAGGTAAAGTATAGAATGAGGCTGGCTGGGCTATATAGGGTCTCACCAACATACTAGACCCTAGTGGATATTTGGGAAGTACTATATTTGGGAGTACTATAGCCAAAAGGGACTAGAGGGGAAAAAAACCCCAAGGGATGGAGTAAAAGAATCCCATAAATTATATAGGCCTATGGCTAGAAGAAAATCATCTCCTGTTTTTTGCTCCAAAAAGAGGAGAAAACACCCCACAAAACTTGGACATCCTAATGTACTTTTGTACTCGATTTATTTATTTAAATTTTATAAGATTTCGGACAGTCAGCCAATACTGCAGGAAATAAAACAACTGTTTGACAGATTCTTGACTTGCAGGTCCCTTCCCAGCAACTTAACCACTGGTTAAGAGAATCAGACTGTGAACTTTTGCGTTTAAAATCAAAAGAACCCACTAAGTGTGGCTGAGGCATAATAGAAACTAAATCACCAAGCCCCCTAGGTTAAGTCTAGCTCCAGCAATGTTCCCTGTGAACCGCCAAAGCTGTCCTTCTGCCTCTTTTCCTCCATTCTTTCATTAACCTTTAAAAGGTCACCAAACCACCATCCCATGCAGCCTCTTCTCCTCTTCCTCCTGGAAGGTGGCCTTCCCCCCATACAGACCAGCATCTTCCCTGTTCCCAGGTACAATGTGCATTTTCCACCTCTAGGTCTTTGTTCCTTTCTTCTGAAACCCTCTCTAATCTCCTGTGCTAATTGTGCCATCTTTCAGGGGTCAGATTAGAATCAGCAAGTCAGGGGATCTTGGTGTTTGAAGGGACTCCAAAGGGAATCTACCCTGTGTCTTTGTATTTCAGAGAATCTTCTCTCCTCATAAAGGTATCTAAGAGTTAACTGAGGGGGGGGGAAGGGTGTGGAACTTCATTCTTTACTTATCTTTATATAATTTTGTTGTTTTCAGTCATATATGACTTTGTAACCTCATTTGGAGTTTTCTTGGCAAAGTTACGGGAGTGTTTGTCATTTTCTTCTCCAGCTCATTTTACTGATGAGGAAACTGAGGCAAACAGGGTTAAGTGACTTGCCTAGGGTCACACAGCTATTAAGTGTCTGAGGCCAGATTTGAACTCACAAAAATAAGTCTTCCTGACTCTAGGTCCTACACCTTATCCACTGCACAACCTCACTGCTCCTAATGGAGGAAGACAACACACAAGCCCATCATGAAGCCTAAAATTGAAGAGAGGCAGAGAGGAAGGAGGAGAAAGGTACTTAGTAGCTGGATGGGAAATGAAGACTGACCTGGGTACCTTCTCTAAATGGAGGAGCTCTTTGTTCAACCTGCCAGTCAGAGGGGTCGAGGGTCCTGATGAGGTGTAAGTACTAAAGCTGATGCAGTCTTGAGGATGATGAACTTCCTGGGGGCATGATGGAGAAGTCCTAAGAAGTGTAGCCAAAGTGGGAAATAAAGAGACGTCTGTGAACACTCACACCTCTGAAACCAGCAAATGGAAAGTCAAGGCTGGATTTATTGTTCTATTGATTGTCTAGGCATAAGAATATGATGGAGAAAATGTTAAAAATGCAGATTAAAGTGAAAAGAGTGTCAAACTTTTCAGACAATTGGTTGTTAAACATTTACCAGCACACCCCTGTTGCTAGGGTTCAGAGCCCCTGTTGGTAGGACTCTCCGTCCCAAGCTAATGGACCAGTTTCCTTTGAAGCTTAATTTGAGAACCATCTCCAACATGATACACGTAGGAGACATGTATCTCTCCAGCTCACAGTGCCTGCCTCTGCCCCCAAATTATCTTGTGCTTTGGATATATTTATCTATGTATATGTTATTTCCCTTGACAGAATGTAAGCTCCTTGAGGGCAGGGGCTGTTTTACTTTAGTCTTTGTATCCCCTGTACCTATCACTGTGCATGGTGCATAGTAGGTGTTTAATCAATGATTAGGACAATACCTGTTTACCCCCCATCTCCCACTGCCACAGTCCACCTGCTCTCTGGCTTTTCTTCCTTTTCCACATAAGATTCTTTTCAGGGTGGGCTTGAAAATCTCTGCAAGTGCCTACTAAGACAGGGTTAGGTCCATAGTCTACCTCAGGAAATATTTGTTGACTGCCTATCTACCAGAAGTGTAATTTGAGTCAATTGAGCCATTAAGTGCCTACTGTGAGTCAAGCCCTGTGTTCCCTATACTCGATGTTGAGGGATGACAGGAAATATAAAATATAAGTGAAAAGTAACTTTTGCCTTCATAGACCTCACAGTCTAGTTAATTGTAAGAGGAAAATACGTGTAATTATAATATACATTATTTCATGATAAGTGGGGTACTATCTAAGGTCACAGTTTGGGGAGGGGTCACTGAAGGCTTCCTGGAGGAGATTTTCATTTCAGGTGGTCATTAAAGGGTGGGTAGGAATTCTACTATGATTATTAACACCTACCCTGGTGGCACAGTGGTTAGTATGGTTGGACTGAAGTCAGAAAGACTGCTTTTCCTGAGTTCAAATCTAGCCTCAGACACTCACTAGCCCTGTATCTGTGGGGCAAGTCACTTAACCCTGTTTGCCTCAGTTTCCTCATCTGTAAAACAAGCTGGAGAAGCAAATGGCAAGCCACTCCAGTATCTTTGCCAAGAAAACCACGAATGGGGTCACAGAGAGACGAACACTGCAAAAATGACTCATTAACAACAGCCCTTTGGCCTGAGGGAGAGGAAGCCAATCATGTTTCCCGCAGGTCAGGAGTGAGAATAGGTCTGTGACTGTCCTGACCCCCATGGGACAGCTGCCAACTTGATTGCTTTCCATCACCTAGAGAATCAGCTTCCTACTTGCTCTGGCATTTAATGCTTCCCTGATTTGGCCCCATTTTATTGTTAAAGCCCACTGCCACCCTAAAGTCTTCCTTGGTCCTTGTATTGGAAGTGATTCTTTCCTCCTTAGAAAATCCATAGCCTTTGGATGTCTCACATAAGGTGAATGTTTGTTGATTAACTCAATGATGAGGTTATGGGATGTGTGGATGGGAAGCTGAGGTAGCTTATGGGTTGTGGACAGTCAGGATCTCGTTGATGGAAGCATTCATTTTATCGTGTGGAAATTTGGACAGTTTGATGGCCAGAAATGGCTTTCACATTACAGAATTACCGAATTTAATTAATTAATACAGAAATTAACCCAAGAACTTAAGAAATCACACAAAGTTAGAATTGGGAGGGACCTTAGAACATAGAATGTCAGAACTGTAGAGTACCTTCAAACAAAATCTTTTTTTTTTTGCCTTTTTTTTGTAGGGGAGAGGGCAGGGAAATTGGGGTTAAGTGACTTACCCAAGGTCACATGGCTAGTAAATGTTAAGCGTCTGAGGTCAGATTTGAACTCAGGTCCTCCTGACTCCAGGGCCGGTGCTTTATTCATTGTGGCACCTAGGTGCTCCAAGAGAGTGAACAAAATCTTAGAGCTGGGCTAGGTGGAACATTAGACTATAATCTAATTCAATTTTTTTTTCATATAGAGGAGGAAGTTGAGACTCTCCTTCCCCTCTTCTTGTAAAGGTGAAGACACCAATTATGCAAGTAGTAGGTGTCAAAGCTGGGACTTGAACCCGACATTCTGATTCTACATCTAGTCTCTTTTCACCAGACTGTCCTGGTTCTCCTCCTGGTCCCTGTGCCTGAGTGCATGTGTTATTTCTTTCTGAAACATTCGTCAGCCCCGGTGTCCGCCAGCATCACAGGAAATGGAATGTGCTGCGTGACAAGTGTTGCCCTTGTTCTTCAGCAGGCTGGGATGGTCAGGCTCTCCCCCTTGGCTGGGGTCAGGCTCTCAGTGAAGGTCATTGCCCTGGCTCCTGGGCTCCAGTTTGCTATTATTCCCAGTGATGAATGCTGTATTGACTGGCAGCAATGACAGAGCCTGGAATAATGGGGCAAAGTGACTGATCCAACACCTCCTCATGCAGTCTGACCCCTGCTCAGGCAGCCGTCCTGCCTGCCCCACGCCACACTGCACTAATGACTGTGAGCTTCCATTGAACGGGTGCATTTCTTATGGGCCTACCCGCCCATCCGTCATGAATTTTTATTAAACAAAACTGTAAGCAGATTGATTTTGTCCTCCTTTATTGCATTTTTATTTAATTCCTTTCTATGGTGGAGGCTCCATCATGTTACCTCAGAGTAAATCACTCTGGGGCATGAGGCCAAAAAAATAAAAAAGACCTATTGGATCCAACTTCCTCGCAAGTACATTTCCCTCACAGAACCTTTATTAGCAAGGGATTCATTGATTTTTATTTATTTATTTATTTATTCATTTATTCATTCATTCATTCATTCATTTATCTATCTATCTATTCATTCATTCATTCATTTATTTACTTATCTATTTATTTATTTATCTATTTACTTACTTATTTACTTATTTGTTCATTTATTTATTTATTTGTTTGTTTGTTTGTTTGTTTGTTTGTTTGTTTCTGGTTAGAGTCAGGTCACGGACCTCCTGCCATCCTTTAAACAAGAGAGAATCATAGAAAGAAGGAGGGATACTGCGGGGTTATCTAGTTAGGGTCATCTGATCTAGTCCTCTGCCTCCAAGCAAGTTAATATCCGTGTACATAGATCTGATCATGATACAAGAGAGCATTGTTTTCATTTCTGCAGCATCTCTGGAATTCTTCCTTTTCTCTCCCTTCCCAACAGTCACCACCCTAGTCCAGACTCTCATATGCTCTATCCAGACTTTTGCAATAACCTTCTGAGAGGTCTACTTATCTCCACTCTCTTTGTGCTCTCATTTATCCTCATATTCCCGACCGTGAAATCTTTCTGATGCATATGTATGGTCATATTATTCTTCTACTCAAGTCTTCTCCCCACAGCTTATTGAACAAAATCCAGACTACTTGGCCTAACTTTTAAGGCCCTCTACAACTTATTGCCTTGTTAGTTTTAACTCAAATTATTTATGAATTCTGTCTCCCAGCTAAACTCGACTACTTTCTATCACTGCAAATGTACCCCAGAATATAAGCTCCCAGAGGACAGGGATGTTTAATTTTTGCATTTGTATCCCCAGTGCCTAGTGTAATGACTAGCAAAAAGTAGGTGCCTTATAAATGTTTGTTGATTATATGATCAGTCTTTTCTCACCTCTGTTTCTTTGCCCTCACTATTCCCTAAGCCTTCCTTTTCTCTTGAATTCGTGCCCACTGTTTAAAGTTGCCCCTTCTTCTAGGAAGTTTTCCCTGATCCTTCAATGACTTTCCAACTCGGACCTCATGTAGACTTTTCCATGTCTGTGCTGAATTTATGTATCTGCATTTCTTACACCTTACCAGGCTTTATGCCGACATGAAGATTTGGCCTATGCCTTGGTTAATCTATGTATTTGCTCAAATGCTGAGCAAAGTGCTTTGTACACAGTAGCTACTTAGTACATGTTTATTGAAAGAAGGAATGAGTGAAAAAATGCGCTTTGTCCCTAGAATATACCCTGGGGTTTTTTGCTTCTGTATCTTTGCTCATATTGTTCCTTATACTTGAAATGCCCCTTCTGCCTCTATATCTGTTCTTTGAAGTTCAACTCAAATGCCTCTTCCTCTATAGAGCCTTCCCTGATTCCCTCTGGTCACTGCTGGCCTTCTTCCTGGGATCTCATGTAACATTTGGATTTCTATTTCTTACAAAATTTACTTATGTTATTATGTTTAAGGGCAGTGGGATACAGTGGAAAGAATACTTGATTTGCAGCTGGAAGAAGTTCCATATTTCCATCAAGGGCTCCATTTTCCATGCTCCTATTCACCCAGGCTCACAATCTCAGTGTCATCTTTGGCTCCCCAATATCTCTCTCCACATAAATCCAATCTATGGCCAAACCTGGTTGCTTCTACCTTTATAACAAGTGTCTCTTTCTTTCCACTCACGTGGTAGCCACCGTGGTGATGGCCCTCATCACTTTCCTCTGGACCTTGGTAAGGCTCTTCCACTGGATTCCTGCCTCAATTTTCTCCACTACAATCCATGTCCACATGGCAGACAAAATGATTTTCCCAAAGCATAGGTCTAGCCATCTCACACCGCCTCTCCAATAAACTCCAATGGCTGCCCATTATTTTTAGGATCAAATATAAAATCCTCTGTCCTTTAACACTCTTTACACCCTATTTGTCTATGTTTCTTAAGCTTTATTCCCCCCTTCCCACCACCTGACCTGTCCTCTTCCTTTTCTCCCTTCCTCACATACCCCATGTGTTCCAACATCAAGTGATGCTCATACTGGCCTTCTAGCTCTTTCTCTGATAACATACAGCATCTCTCGTTTGTGGAATTCTTCTGCCTGGAATCATATTCCTTCTCACTTCAGGTTCTTAGTTTCCCTAGTTTTCTTCCACACTCTTCAAAAATTAACTTCTGCAGGGGGACAGTCCCAATCCCTGGACCCCTAGTCTCTTGGGCTTTCCCTTCCAAGATTCCCTTCTTCCTACCTGGTATGTCCCTTTTTGTTTATATGCTGTCTATTTTACTGGAATGCAAACTCCTTGGGGGCAGAGACTGTTCTTGCCTTTCTTTGTGTCTGGATTAATAAATAATTTTGATTGATCTTTTATCCTTCAAGTGACTTAACATTTTACAACTTCAACTCCTTCTTGGTCTCCTTTCTTTACCTTTCATAGACTTAGTGTCTTCATCTATAAAATGATCAGATTTGAACTAAATGTTGCCTAAGTTCTCTTTCTCCTTTGACATTCTAATTTTTATGATCCATGATCTTAAACCACTCTTTAAATGATCCAGTTAGTCTATAAATATGTTATTGAATTTGTTTTACACTAACTATATTAAGCAGGAAGAGTATCAACAACCTCTGTTAAAAAAGAAAGCCTGGGGGCAGCTAGGTGGCACAGTGAATAGAGTACCAGCCCTGGAGTCAGGAGGACCTGGGTTCAAATTTGGCTTCAGACACGTAACACTTACTAACTGTGTGACCTTGGACAAGTCACTTAATCACAATTGCCTTGCTCTCCCTTTAGGAAACCCTGAGTTATATTGAAAGAGTGACAAAGTTGTGTTTGAATTATCCTAGTCTCAGGGCCAGAGAACTGAATAGTTGGCAGTGGTGGTAGTAGTGGGATGTGATTCTTTCATGAATGCTCCATAGATCTATCTACTGCCCTGGAGGACCTCTTAGGGGTATTTTACTCTGTAGCACTTGAATTGTGCTTCTGCCATCTTTCATTCTTGTAGCCAGCCCATGTGCTTTTCTGGTCATACATGCCTGGTTGTTTATGCTACTTTTTATGTTCAATTTATGATACATAATGTTGTGATAAATAATAGAGTTTATGATAGATAATAGGCTAGAGCTTCCTTACACTCACCATATATATCTTTACATTGTACTTTGGGTCACCTGTACTTTTGATTCTTCTGTGGTTGTGGTATACTTTGATTTGCAACCATAAAATGTCACCAGGAGAATATTAGTCTGAAAAAGATGGGCTTTAAGATTTAAAAGATTGGGGTCATTGAAAGCACTATGTAATTACCCAGATGTGATCCATCCCCTTTTCTGTCTCCTTTTCAATTTCAGGCATTGCTCATTGTTTCTTTGTGGTTCCTGTCTAAGGAGCATGTGCTGGTGGATGAACCCTGTTGGCTGCCCATCCAACTGCACTCCATGATCTAAATGGTGGATCTTCCTGAGGAGGTCCTGAAGTGTTCTAAGATTTGATGGAGGTTATATTGCCATTCACAAACAGGTGCCTCACCGTCTATAGAGAATTTCTCTTCTGTTTAGAATTTGTACAGGAGGGGCGGCTAGGTGGCACAGTGAATAGAGCACCAGCCCTGGAGTCAGGAGGACCTGAGTTCAAATTGGGACTCAGACACTTATCACAAAAACTAGCCATGTGACCTTGGGCAAATCACTTAACCCCAATTGCCCTCCAAAAAGCAAAAAAAAAAAAAA
>CM053595.1:62486228-62513492 GCA_028646575.1 Pseudocheirus occidentalis
ATTGATTCACAAGTAATCTCCATGGCCCTTGCATATTTTCTTGCTCTTAGAGCTGAGATCACTCATTTGTCACAGGGAGCGAAGCCTGGGGGTGTTGGGCTCTGAGGAAGCTGTTAGAGAAATTTTGCTAGAAATCAAGCCAGGGCAGAAAGCAGCCCCAGGCAGAGCCTGGAGAAAGAGGAATGAAGAGAAAGCCCTCTGACTGACTTCTTCCTTCCTCTAAAGCTTGGGAGTAGTGGATACTATGTTGGACTGGGACTCAGGAAGACTTGAGTTCAAATCACATCTCAGACACTTACTAGCCATGTGACCACGGGCAAGTCACTTAACCTCTCTCTCAGCCTCTGTAACTCATCTGTTAGATGGGAATAATACTAGCACATATCTCCAAAGACTGTATTTGAGGTTAAAATGAAATGATGTTTATAAAGTCCTTAGCAAACCTTGGAGCACTGTATGATGCTATTTTTTTTTATTATTGTTATTGTCATTGCTATTATACTGATTGCCCAGATAGGTAAGAGCTGAGTGCACACTATAGAGCAGCCAACAGATCCTGAAGCTGCTCGAAGTCTCAGCCTTACCCTCCCACTCTCTCAGCCACTCTCCTTCAACTTCTCTCCCTTCCCTGGCCAGCCCCACAGTCTCCTACCTGCTCCGTTGCTCCAAGACTCAAGGGAAGCCTGTCTAAGAACTGCACTTTGGTTGTAAATCAGTGTAAATCCAAGACGTGGGTGCTCCATCCACCAGGTCGGATCTCAGCTGGTCATGCCTTCTTAGCCTGTGGGATTCTTATCCACGCCTTTCCATAAATCTTCCATATAGGATCAATCCAAAGCACTAGAAAAACAGAATGATCAATCAGCAAGTATTTATTAAGCACCACCATGTGTCAAACACAGGGCTAGGTACTTGGGGTTTAAATACAAAAGAGAGAGAATTCCTCCTCTCAAGATAATATTTGTAAGATACTTAATAAACTTTTAAGCACTGTATAAACTGCATTCTAAGAGTGGAATACAAGAGGTTCCTAGATAAGTAAATCCAGGAGTTTGTTGTTGTTTTTTTTAAATACACAGTGATGGGAGTATGGGGCACTAAAAACCAAGGAAATCAGTGACCCCATCTTAAAGGAGGTAGAATTTGAGCTGAGCCTTGAAGGGACAGAGATGTTACAAGAGGTGGAGGTAGGTAAGGCAGGAGAGCACTCCAAGGAGGTACAGGTCAGTGCTGGGCCTCTGGGAGACTATTTCATTGAACTTGATTGGAGGGAGTCTAGAAGCATAGAGAGTAGTTAAGAGGCTCTTATAATAATCTAGATGAGAGGTGATAGGGTAAGAAGCAAGGCAGTAACTTTGTGAGTGGAGAGGAGCAGGTGGAGGCTCTGAAGGAAAGGGTTTGTGGCTGCATCAATGAATGAAGACAAAACATGCACAGTGTATATGAAATATGTGTATTGTTGTTGTTGTTGCCAGCCTTCATTTTTGAAGAGGACCGATGGCATCATGGGACGATGTCTTGACTTTTTTGTGAACTAGATTTAAGTGAGGCAGAGCTGCACAAAGTCATCAGCCTCCCTCTCTCCTCCAGAGATACTGAAGTCCAGAGGCAGGATAAAAATCAAGATGACTGGCCATGGCCCAGGATGCAGGGGGTGAGCTTGATGTCTTCAATGTCTGACCAAGCTCTAAGCAGTCCACAGCACTTGCTTCAGCCACCTTCATGGCCACTGGAACAAAGTGTTCTCATCTCCCCATTCTGCCAGGGGAGGTCTTCACATGCCTGGAATAGACATTCCCCTAACTCACCAATGGGCTTGATGCCTGTAAGTTACCCTCAACCTGGTGAGATGGCTTTACTAGAGTGTGCCTGCTGCCCAAGTTACAGCTTCTTGGAGCTAGAGGCAGATGAGCAGCCCTGAAAAGAGCTCAGCAAACCCACACACCACAGGTGTTGGTCCTCCCCGAACACCACATATACATATATGTGTGTATGTATGTATGTATTGTGATATATACATATAGCATATATACACACATGTACACATACCTTTTGTGTGTGGACACATATATACATATATGTACACCCAGTATGTGTGTGTGTATATATATATGTTCTGAACTCAATCTGTAAAATGTGTATATGTATATTTATGTGTGCATATATGTATAGTATGTGTATGCATTGTGTATGTATATATCAAGAACCACATATAAAAGGCACACCCCCTGACTTCTTGATGCTGACCTTTGATAAGAAGAACAGAGAGAATGAACATGGAAAAAAAGGGAAAGATGAAGGAGGGGAAAGGTGGGAACAAGAAGGAGAGCCTGGGAGTAGAAGATCCCAAAGGTCCCCTTCCCTCTAGGACATCCTCTGTTCTATGTTTCCTTCCTGCTCTGATATTTCTTGTTCTAAGACATCTTCTGGCTGTGACATTTCTGTGTTTTAGGCTCTGAGATCAGTGATACAGTGGAAAGAACATTAACTCTGAAATCAATGGTCTTCATTTCAAATCCCACCTCTGATAATTATCACCTGTGCAACTTTGGGTTACTTCATCCCCTCGGACCTCAGTTTCCTCATCTGTAAAAAGGAGTGGATTTTATTATGAGGTCCTTTCTAGCTCCATATGTATGATCCTGTGAAACTCTTCTGCAGTTCTGACCTTTACCTTTTCCCCTCTTGTTCTGACATTCCATGTCAGAGGTGTCTCTCAATTCTGATATTTTGTGATTTCAGAAGTCCAGTTTTCCAGCATTGAAACTTCATGTGGGATCTGCCTAAAGACAGCTGGAGGATGCAATTTCAACCTGATCCCAAGGGCTGATGAGCCAGCCCATGTATAATGAGGAACAATTTGGGGAGGCAGAGAAGAGTTTGGGTTCGGGGTGATTTTTGTTTTCACCCTCCTGCTATAACTGTAGATCGCTCTCTAATTCCAAGAAATGGTTTCTCCTTCTGATTGAGTTTACATTTGCTGCAATAATGTCTCTCAGCAGCGAGGGGAAGGAGGGAGGGAAGGGAGACAGACATCCGGGTCCCTTTGTGAAACACACGTTGCGTCCTCCTAACCACAGAATGGAAGACAAGGTGAATGCCTAGTGTGGATGGGCCCTGTGAGATCTGGGGAGACATATTTTCAAGGGAAGTTCAAACTTTTCCAGATCTGTCCTTTCCTCCTGAGACATCCTTGGACCTTTTTTTTCTTTTCTTTCCCTTTTCTTTAGAAAAAGGGCACATGGGAAAGATGAAATTGAGGGCTAGGAGTTGCTCCTGCCATCACCGAGGTCCCCATAAATATTCCCCGTGGACCTCATTACACATTTGAGCAAACATTACCTTCACTCACAGCTAAATTTCCTGTTTGCTTGCCTGATCAATTCCTCATCAAATTTTAATGTGGGGTTCAAGCCGTCTGTGGTGTTTTAATTAGGCCTAAGATTGCAGAGTGTCAGAGGCAGAGCTCAGCCTCATCCGCATCCCGGCCTATATATTACCATGAAAGGGGGAGACGGGGCTGGTGTGGGTGGGGAGGGAGGAAGGGAGGAAATGAGCAGGCTGAGGACTAATTAGCTCTTGTCACTAGGTTAAGTGCGCTCTCTAGTGGTGGCACGACAAACAGAAGTCAGGGAGCGAACAGTTTATACCGAGCTGGCCGGGTCAGTCACACACAGCCAGGGAGACTGAGATCCTGTCCCTGGAGCCCACAAAGATCCTCTGCCCACTTGGATGGGGCCCAGGAAAAGAAGACAGACACAATGCAGAGCTCAGAGGATTCCTAAGGTCTGGAACTTTCCTTAGAAATCGTAATCCTACCATCTAGTCCAAGCCCACGTAGATTGGATTTGGAGGTGGACAACCTGTGTTCAAATCCCCACTTCTAACACTTAGTGTGAGCGTGACCTTGGGCAACATCTCTGTTACACGACTGGCTTAGATGACTTTGGAGACAAAATCCAACTTCGGAACTAGGAGTCTATGACTCATCTTTCCTTTTATAGATGAGGAAGCTAACATTCAAAAAGAGAAAAAGACTTGTCTAAAGAAACCAGGTATTAAGGAGCAGAGGCTAGATTCTAATCCAGAGCCTTTGATTCTGCATCTAGAGCTTTTCCCACTTCCTCATGTTCATAGAATTCAGAAAAAAAAAGAGAGAGAGAGAGAGAGGCAGCTCATCTAGTTTAACACCATCATCACCATTCCAGGAATAAGGAAAACTGAAACCAGCTCCGGCGATGTGAACCCAAGGTGTCTGACTCCAGATCCAGTGCTCTTTCCACTACACATTTCCCTAACGCTAGTCTTTCTTCTTTTCTCTTTTTTATGTTTCTTCCTTTAGTGACCTTTTTCACCATAAGGTAGAGAAGCTGACCTCTAAATGCCAGATACCTGTCTACCTCACCCTTGCCCTGTGGTTGGGCTGGAGGAATAGCACACAAGAAAAGTCCTGGAGCCAATATATAGGATGACAAACCACCAAAACCTTATCAGTCAATCAACAAGAATTTATTAAGCCCCTACTATGGGCCAGTAAATGTGCTAGACACTGATGATTCAAAGACAAAAAGGAATCAGCTCCTGCCCGAAAGGAGCTTCCATTCTACCCAGGTTCATTAACCTTTTTGAGTTCTGGGCTTCCAGCACCAGAAAGGACAGCGGCTACTACCTGAGTCCTGGCAGCTTATGGCCAACCCTCCTCATCTGATATTTTTTGACTGAAAATACAGAGGTTTCTGCCTCTGAAAGAAAGAAATCATAGCCTTGTTTCAGCCCTGACTCAGGAATAAATATTAAGATGCCCACCAAGAAACCATTTTACTTGAAAACCTCTTTCCTTTTAAAACATGTAAGTCCTGACTTTGAGACTCTAGTTCAAATGTAGACACCAGGTCCACATTCTCACAGAGGAACCAAATAAATGAAAAGCAGACTTACATTCAGAAAGCTCCCTGATAGCACTGCCCTGAATTTAGAAGCTCCAGATTTCTGCAGAGTATATGAAAGGCTGGGGATTAGAGAGGCTCTAGGTAGTAAGGTAGCAGAGATGAAGAGACAGCCTTCCTTGTGTGGCTTCCAGAGCTATTGTATGGTTCCGAGGGTGTGAAAACATCGTTATCATCATCATCATTATCATTAGAGCTAAGGGAAGCAAACATTTTGAACACAATACACTGTGAGTAAGTGGGAGCTGATCTTTCACCACCTGGATTGTCACCTTTGGAGGCAGTTCTGCCCTGGAAGGCATCAGTGAAAACTGGCCCAGGACTAAAAGCATCGATCTTGCAAATCAGTTCATTTGTCCTATGGTAAAAAGGCTCCAATAGTTTCAGTCTAAGATCAGTTTAGGAATCAATTTATATGTTGAGTGGCAGGGTCTGAGTTCGTGTGACTCTTCTATAACTAGCTGTGTGACCCTGGATAAGTCACTGGACTATTTCCCATCTTTACAAGGGAGATAATAAAAATATTTAACCTATCTCTCTCACCCAGCTATCATATGCACAATGCTTCATAAACCTTAAAACATTACAGAAATGGTAGTTTTTATTAAGTGGGTAACTACATATTCCTGGCCCTCTACAACAGAGTCCCTCTCTCCTGACCTTTCACCCCACTCATGTCACCTACTCAATGACTGGCCCCTATGTTCTAGCCTAACAGCCTCCTGTCCACCCTCTACAGCCCAAGCCCACTCATGCCTCAGCACAACAGGTCAGGACTGTTCCACATGTCTGAAATAACCTTGCCCCAATTCCCCACCTATTCAAATCCCACCTACCTCTTCCAGAAAACCTTCAGTAATCTATGGGGCAGTATAGCATAGAAAAAAAGCAATGAGCTGAGCCCAGAACTAAAAGAATAGGAGGAGCAGAAGATTCAGTTGAATTCAGCAGAGGACCCTAAGCCATTTACTACCAGCGTGATCTTGAGCAAGGCACTTGGTCTTATAAGCCTCATTTTCTCTCCTATAAACTAGGATGAGGGGAGGTGACCTCTAAAGGCCCCTCCAGCTCTAAAGCCTATGAACCTATGACTTTATGTGCAATCTCCAAGCCATGACCCCAACTTCAACACCATTCTGCCCCCAGAAAGGAATGGGATGCCCAAGGATCTGAACTTTGGTTTGTTCATACTCTTATTATAATGCCAATCTGAACTCAACAGGTAAAAAATTAGTATTGTCTCTTCCCTCTCCCTTCCATGCTGGTCCAGAAGTTGTACTGCTCACGCCTCCTAGCAGGCCTGATTTCCCATAGTCCTCCTCCCCTCAAACCCAGTACCAGGACAAACAAAATCAAGTCAGAAATGAAAAGCATCCTGCTCTGATCCAGAAAGTAGGAAGAGTTGGGGCGCAAATCAAAAAGGAACATTTACCTATAAGACTTGAGATATTTCCTATTTCTTTTATCAATAATGGTCTGTGATCAAGGATCACACAGGAATAATTCTGACAATCAATAAAAAAAATTATGTCACAGGGTACCCCAAAAATCTGAGCATAGTTTTAGGTTTTGGTAGCTTAAAACTATTAGCTTTATTTAAGTTTTAATGGCTTAAAACGTAGTAGCCCTGGCAACTTCCAGCTAATACTTTCATGCCCCCATCAAATATTTTCCATTAGAAATAGGGAAAGGGAGAGGTTTCTGCCTCTGGGAGAAAGCCATAGCCTTTAAACTATTAGCCCTAGCTTTAATAGCTTAAAACTGTGCTAAGGCTTTTGGGAAATCCTGTAATAACTTATATTTAAACAGTACTTTGAGGTTTGCAAAGCATTCTGTATACATCATCTCATGTGATCATAACAACAGCCCTGTAAGTTACATTCTACAGGTTTTCTTATGTCCATTTTCCAGATGAAGAAAATGAGATTCAGACATGTTTTGCCCAATATCACACAGTTAGGAAGGATGCTCTGAAGCAGGATTCAAACCCAAGTCTTCCTGACTCCCAAGTCTAATATAATATTCTCACGTTCACGGTTATTGTCTTCAACAGTTCTGACAAAGTTGATCTGAGAGTTCATTTTGATTTCAGTTGGTTAATAAGAGCATAATGAGCCTCTCTCTCCCTTTTCCATCACCACTATATTTCCTTTTCTTCAAATGCAGAGGGAGTCCTTCGGAATGCTGCTCTCAGGGGATGGGACTAACCCCCATTTTATAGTCTAATCAGGTCATGCCAATGCTTTTCCTGTATGCAGCTATGTGTCCGTAATAATAAGCAGCATTAGAACAAAGGGTGACCCCTGACCGCAATCAACTCTCAGTTCAAGTCGGCAAAGATTTATTAAGCACCTGCTGCGTACAAGGCCCTGAGCTAGAGGCTTGGCCTGCCAAGATGAAAGGAGACATAGGGCCTGCCTCAAGGAGTGCACAATCAAATCATCTCAGTTATCCATTAGGATGGCTCTTCCAAGCAGGGAAGCAATGAGCTGAGCTCATAACTAAAAGAAGAGGAGGAGCAGAAGATTTAGCTGAACCACATTTGGGAAACTACACAGTGTTTCCCAATAATCTCAAGCAACTTTCCACAAAAGCCTGCCTTCTGAACACCAATGTCGTCTGCCAGTGAAAGAGGCAATGTACCATAGTGGAGAGAATGCTGGACCTGGAGACCCAAAGACCTGGGTTTAAATCCAGCCTTTGACACTGGGTAGCCATGAATAAGTCACTTAACTTCTAAGAACCTTGGGTAACTAGGTCTTATCTATAAAGTTATATAGCTGGGTTGCCATATTTGTACAGTGGAAAGAGTGCCGAATTTGAGTCAGACGAAAACAGGTTCACATCCCAACTCTTTCACATGCTACCCCTGTGTCTAGCTACTTCATCTCTCTGGGACTCATGTTCATTTGTACAATAGGGTATGAGGAAGAGAAGTGGACTAGATGGCCTCTAAGATTTACTCCATCTATGATTCTCTGAAAAATCACGGATCTTTAACATTGAAATTTTCTTTTCTTTTAATTTTATTTTTAATAGTTTTATTAACTTTCCAATTTTCATTCATTTTTTTCTCCTTCCCACCTCTCCCTTACCTACTACCTCCCCCAAAAAAGGAAAAAAAAATTTCCAATGATCCTATCTAGCCAGGAATCATTGACCCTCAGGATCTCAGAAGAATCAACTATGTCTCAAAGGGGATTAGAAAGGCACATAATGGGAGTAAAAAATTTTCAGCATTTTACCAACAATGACCTACTTTTGAGACATAAGGTAAGAGATATGACCAAGGACATTTGTGACCAGTCATGCAGGAAAAGTGGGAAACAGTAGATGGGCAGCCTGAATGCTACACTGGTGCCTAGAAAACCTTAAAAAGAATGAGAGGAGGGGTGGCTAGGTGGCTCAGTGAGTAGAGCACCAGCCCTAGAGTCAGGGGGACCGGAGTTCAAATTCGGCCTCAGACACTAGACCTACTAACTAGTCGTGTGACTTTGGGCAAGTCACTTAACCCCAACTGCCCTCCAAAAAGCAAAAAAAAAAAAGAGAGAGAGAGAATGAGAGGAAAGCCTCCAGTTTATTAGGCAAATCCTCTAGTGGGGATTTGTAGAAATACATGGGCAAGAATCACTTAAGAGAATGAATGGATAGAAAGTGATCCCTACCAATGAAAGGAATACCCACACCAATTGGAACACAAATCCATTTCTAAAAGTATTGAAATATATAAATTCCAAAGATAATTCAAAAAGCACCCATATCTGGTTTGGGATTATAGGATTTAGAGCTAGACGGGTCCTTATAGATTATGTGCTCAAACCTCCTTACATTACAGATGTAAAAATTGAAGATCAAAGATGAGAGGTGACCTCATAGTATCATCAATTTAAAGCTGGAAGATGGTCTTAGAGGACATTTCATCCAACCTTCTCCCTTTACTTGAGAGGAAACTATGGCCTGGAGATGTTTCATGTGTCCAAGGTAACATAGGAAGTAACAGAGCCAGCATTTAAAACAGAGTCAGGTATTTTGACTCCAAATCCAAATCTCTTTTACACCAGAGTTGGGGGATATTTAAGGGGCAAGAAGGAACATACCTACTGATGTCTTTCTTTGGCTAATGTTAAAATTCTTGGAGCACACATTACACGGCAGGGGACCATAGCAAGTCAGCGGTGAAAAGGAAGCCTCCCTGGGTTCCAAAATTAAGCAAAAATGGTTTAAAAGGAAGGTACTAGGGAGCTTGTAAACTAGCACCTTCTCCCCATGTCCACTCCTAACTTGGGCCAGACCAGCTGCCCTGTGGCATCCCACCCAACCAAAGCTACCTTTTAGACAAAGACTTGGAAACGGGCAGTAAATAGTCTACTCCTTGAAAGAACCAATCTTTCATATTTAATCAGCCACTGACCTCTCCTCCCTTCAACTTGGGTGTCATTTAGACCAAAGGACCCTCTCTGCCCAAGGGGCACCCTTGTGAAGAGACCTCAGCTGGATCAATGTGACCAATCCCACAAGCAACTATGCCAACTTCAAAGGGTTAAGGCAGCAATCACACTTATTGACTGGCGTTTCTTGGTGGGATCAGTGAAGCATGACTGATTCAAGCCCATTTCTAAAGAGCCCAGCTTTGTGGGGCTGAAATAAATAGGGGCCTGTCAATAACTCAGATCCAGGCGTATTGACATAGTTTGCAGCCTCAATAGGCAATTAACACTTTACAGTGGATATTACCCATTGGCCTCCCTGGATTTTACTGCGCGTTCTCTGCCATCGGCTCCAATATTGAAGGTTCTAAATAAAAACATAAAAATGAGCTTGAGCAGGCCCAGGCCTTGCCTGACTGATTCAGAATGCCCATATGAGACAGAGAGCTCATATTTCCTCTTCTGTCTTCTTGTTCTGCCTTCTATTGATATACCTACACATGCATACATGTTCACACACATGTACACACAGATAGACATGCAGACCATCTCTCTATGGCTTTCTCCATACCCTCGGGTAGCGACATGAAGCATCATCTGAAGAGGAAACACTGGAATCCCAGACTACCTTGATTCCAGTTTCTTCAAACAGAATGGTTCCATCAGGCACCAAGGTTGGGTCCTATAAGAGAGACATCATGGAATAAATACTAGCAAGGAGAACTAGCTCCAAGTCCCTGTTCCCACACTCATGATGTGCAAATCACAGCATTTACCCATGCCCCAATTACTGTTATTTGTACTAATACTAGTAATAGTATGTAAGTATGTATAGCCTATTCACTGGTATTGAATAAGTCAGTTCAGCTAAAGGGGAAGACTTATGTAGGTTAATAGGGAGATAAGTTTGAAGAAACAGGAAGGAGTCTAATTGGAGAGGGTCTTGAATGTCAGACTAAAAAATAAGTAACTTTAGCCTAGGTTATAGGGAACATTTGAAGGTTTTGGAGATAGAAGTGAACATGACTAATGCAATGTTTTAGGAAAAATAATAGGGCAGCATATGGAGGATTGGTTAGCAGCACAGAGAAAGGATGAAGAAACTAGGGATATTTATCTTAAAGAAAGACAAAAAAAGACTGGGGGTGGGGAAGAGAGAAATGATAGCCAGTTAAAGATATTTGAAGGACTCCCATATAGAAAAGGGATTAAACTTGTTTTGTTTAGCAGCAGAGGGAAGAATTAACAGCAGTGGATAGAAATTGCAAAGAAGTAAACTGAGACTTGATATTGGGGAAAATTTCCTAACAATTGGAGCTATTGCTGAGTAAAATGGGCTGCTTCAATAGATAATAGGTTCACCATCATCAAATATCTTCACAGAGAAGCTGGATGACACCTTGCTGGATCTGCCTTAGTGGACATGGCTGCTGATGTCCCTCCCTTCTAGCTTTCAAATTTTGTGATTCTTTGAGATCAGTGAAGAGACCATATCCAGACAAGAGATGAGAAGAACCAAGGGTGACTGTGGGAGTGGAAAGGACATGAATAGAAGAAACATTAGGAAGGAACAATTCAAAGATCTGGAGACACAATGGATTGGATGGGGTGGAGACGTTAATGGGGAATTAAAGAAGACTGAGGTTTCAAGACTGAGTGACTGAGGTAGTGTCAATGGCAAAAAATGGGAAATTCTGGAGTAAAAGCTGATGGGTGTTTGGGGATGGAATGGAAGGGCAGGAATAAAGAGTATGTTGGATGTAGCAAAGTGAACTTAGCAGAAATGTGGTTCCTTGAGGAGTCATCAGTGAGATGGTCCCAAAGGAGGACATCATGATGCTTCAGAGGATTGTCTAGGCTTAGTGAATAGACAAGTCATCTGCACCAAGGGATTATTTGCTGCTATGTTAATGGAATAAAAAAAATTTAAAAATCTGACTGTGATGGAAACTCTCAAGAACACTGTCAGCCTGAGTGACAGGAGAAGGTTAACCACTTAGTTTGGAGGAAAACAAAAGGTCTTGTGTCCTCTCTAGGGAGATAAACTGATGGAAACTGATTTCACCTGAGTAAAAATAAATCTCAATCACCTTTGTGAAGAAGGAAGGGAAAGACCAGCAGGCAATATTCTATAAATGAGAACTCCTTTTTCACAACTCCTAAGTGTGATTTCTTGAACAATAACAAATATGATGTCACATTCACGTTACCAAAAGCATCTCAGATTCTGATTAAAGAGCACCACTTCAAAGAACAAGAAAATGTAAAAATATAAGAGGAATTCAAAAAAGGTTTAATGAAATTAATTCCCTCACTGGCCTAGAGTCAGGAAGACTCATCTTCCTAAATTCAAATCTGGCCTCAGACACTCACTAGCTATGTGGCCCTTAATCCTGTTTGCCTCAGTTTCCTCATCTGTAAAATGAGCTGGAGAAGGAAATGACAAACCACTCCAGTATCTTTGTCAAGAAAACCCCAAATAGCATCACCAAATCAGGCACAACTGAAACAACTCAACAGTAGCTGTAACAACAATAACGCCACATCAAAGTAGAATGGGCTGCTTTGAGAAGTAATATTTCCCCCTCTTTAGGAGGTCTTCAAGTAGAGGCTAGATAGCCACCTATTAGATATACTATGAGAAGATACCTTTTGGGGGTGGCTTACACTAGATGGCTATTAAAGTCCCTTTCAGTCCTCAGAATCTTAGTCTATGAACCAGGATCTGATTCTTTGTAATTTCCCCTCATTGAACCTGGTTCTACCTTCCAGAGCCACACAAAGCAAAAGTAACCTTTCTTCCTACCTGAACACACTTCAAATATTCAAAGACAATGTAATCATGACAATGTCTTCCCAAGTCTTCTCTGTTCTAGGCAGACCAACTCCAGTATTGTCTTCCTTTTTTTTAAGGTATTTTTTAATGTTTATTTTTTATTATTTTTAACATTCATTTCTTTTTTTAAATTTTGAGTCCCAGCTTCTCTCTATCCATCTTACTCCTTCCCCACCCCCTGAGAGAGCAAACAATATATATTCATGTGAAATCATGCAAAACATATTTCTATATTAGTTATATTGCAAAACAAATTTTAAAGAGTGAGAAAATTTACTTCATTTTGTACTCAAGAATTCATCAGTTCTCTCTCTGGAAGAAGATAGCATTTTTATCATCATGAGTCCTTTGGAATTGTCTTGGATCATTGTATTGATCAGAATAACCAGGTCTTTCACAGTTGATCACCATTACAATATTGTTGTTACTGTAAACAATGATCTCCCTGTTCTCACTTCACTTTGCATCAGTTTGTACAGGTCTTCCCATGTTTTCTTTTGTTTTGCTTTTCTGAAACCATCCTGCTCCTTATTTCCCATAGCACAAAATTCCATCACAATCATGTGCCACAACAAGTCCAGCTATTCCTTATCAGTAGGCATCCTCTCAATTTCCAGTTCTTTTCCACCACAAAATGAGCTACTATAAATATTTTTGTACATGTAGGTCCTTTTCTTTTTTCTTTGATCTCTTTGAGATACAGACATAGTAAGTGATATTCCTGGATCAAAAGGTATGCACAGTTTTATAGCCCTTTGGGTATAATTCCAAATTGTTCTCTATCATGGTTGGACAGTTCACTACTCCACCAATATTTCATTAATGTACCTACTTTTCCTGTATCTCCTCCAGTATTTGTCATTTCTGATAGGGAGGAGTGAGGTGGTATCTCAGAGTTATTTTAATTTGTCTTTCTCTGATCAATAATAATTTAGAGCATTTTTAATATGACTATAGATAGCTTTGATTTCTTCTATGGAAAAATTTCTGTTCATATCCTTTGACCATTTATCAATTAAGGAATAGCTCTTATTTTTATAAATTTGACACAGTTCCCTATATATTTGAGAAATAAGGCTTTTATCAGAGAAACTCGTCAGAAAAAATTCTTTATGTTACTTCATTGTCTATTTTTACTTTTGCTTTGTCTGAGATTATGATTGCTATTCCTGCCTCTTTTTTTTTAACTTCAGCTGAAGCATAATAGTTTTTCTTCCAGGCATTTATTTTAGGGGTGTGAGTCTTTCTGTTTTAAGTGTGTCACTTATACACAACATATTGTTGGATTCTGGTTTCTAATCCATTCTGCTATCTGCTTCCATTTTGTGGGTGAGCTCATCCCATTCGCATTCATAGTTATGATTACTAAAGTCTATTTCCCCCCTATCCTATTGTTTATCCTTCTCTCTCTCTCTTTTTATCCTCTCCCTCCTCAGTCTGTTTCGTTCCTGACCACTGTTTCCTTTAACCTACTCTCCCTTTTATTGGGCCACCCCCTCATACCTTTTATTCCCTTCCCCTCTTATTTACCTATTGGGGATGATAGATTTTTATGCACAACTGAGTGTAAATCCTCTTTTAAAATTTTCTTGTATCATTTTCTTTTCTTTTCCCAATTTTTCCTCTGTCATTCATCTCTTTCTTTAATTCTTTACAGGAATAATTGCTGGCCTTGCATTTTTCAATTAGCATTTTTCTTTGAGGCTTTGCTTGTGGCCATATTCACATTGTCATCTTCTATGTTTATGTCTTGGGTTCTCCTTATGACTGTATTACCTTTTTATGGTCGGGTTGTTTGTTCATTTTTCTAGCCTGTTTCTTCACTTTGAACTTTATGTTAAAGTTTGGCTCTGCTCACCTTGGGATAAGGAAGCACTGTGCCAAGCTTCTGGCTTTTTTGTGCTGCTGTTTTCAGAGTTAATTCTGGGGGTCAGCAAGTTTTCAATGCTTCCAAGGTAGTGTGATCCTGGAAGAGGTTTAGTCACAGATCTCCTCTTGGTCTGTGCTCTGGCCCTTACCCAGAAAGAGCTCCTTCTCCTCTTCAGCCACAAGCACTAGTGCTTCTTTTGCTCCTGGAACCAAATGCTCTGTTCTCTAGCAGCCACAAGTGGTCCTCTTGGTCTTGGAACTGTGACCAGGCCCCACTCCCTTGTGACCAATCACAAGCATTCCTCTCTTCCTTGTTACTGTGACTGACAACTGCTTATGGGCAATAGAGTTTGCTGACCATCACCTGCTGCCCCTGTGACAGCAAAGAGTCCCCTATAATCTCTTTCTGACCAATGGTCCCACCCCCTTACCATCTCTGGGATGAGAGCTCTTTGTAGCTGCTGCCACTGATCCTGCTGCTACTGCCTTGGCCGCCTCCAATATTGCTGGTGTTCCTGCTGTGCATCAGGCCTATACCCACCCCAGTGTTACAGAGCTCTCCTGCAGACCTCCTAAGTTGACTAGGGCTATAAAAATGTCTCCTTCTAACCTTTTATTGGCTCTGCCACTCCAAAATTTGATTTGAGGAATTACTTTAAACTTTTTTGGAGAGGAATGTTGGGAGAGTCAGCTGAATCTTAGCTTGAACATCCCCAGTATCTTCAACCAATTCTTGAATGGCCTAGTTTCCACTGACCTCATGAGCCCCTCTGATCACCTTTTCTCTGGATGAATTCCAACTTGTCCATGCCCTTTCAAAATGACCTTTCAGAACTTAAATGCTTAACTGAATGCCTTTTCCCCAGATAACTTCCATCTTGCTGATCTGAACCCAGCATTGCAGATCTTTCTGGATCCTAGCCCTAACATCCGACATGTGAGTCATGCCTTCCATGTCTGCATCACCTACAGGCTTGGTCAAGCATATACTTACATCCTGACCAAAATGTCAAACAGAACAGAACCAAGAGCCCTTTAGCTCCCCACCTGAGACAACCCTCCAGGGTGGCAGCGATTCATCAGCCCCTTCTCTCTGGCTATCACCAATCAGTCAACAGGGAATCCACTGAGAACTTTCACTTGGATAATCTACATCTTGGCTGCTCTGCATAGGGATCAGTCCAAAGGCAGAGTTGGACCAACATTTCTGTTTTCCACTGAGTAAACTCACTGCTCTTGCATCTCTTCCTTTTAATGATTCCAGCTAATTATCAAAGCTGCACTTCACAGGACTGATGTTGCAAACAAAAGACAAATTATAAACTTCAACACCAGCAATTACAAATATTTCTGTGCAATTACACAGAACCTCAGTTTGGGTTAAAAACAAATCAAAATGAAGAAAAGGCACACCCTACTTCCTCTTTCTAGCCCCAATTATAACTGCACTTAGGTGAACATCAAGTAGGTTATAAGGTGTTAACAACCAAATCTTAGAGCCCATTAGGATAAGCCTCTTCCTGATAATCACTGATTCTCAGACATTTGTTCTTTTCAGTAAGAAATGGAGTCTAGTGAGGGATTATAGAATCATAGATTTAGTTTTAGAAAGGACCTTAGATGTTAACAAGTCCAAACCCTTCATTTTAAAGATAAGGAAACTGAGGCCCAGAGAAGCTGTGATTTCCTTGCTCAGGATCATAGTAAGTTTCTAAAGTGGGGTGCACACCCAGGTCATCTTTCTTGCAAGCCCAACATTCTATTCACTACACCCTGATACCACTAATGGCTTTCCTAGATGCCTCTTAAGTGGATCCTGGACAAGTAACTGACATGCCTTAGTATCCCCATCAGAAACACAGTGGATGCTTGGGATGCTCACCTACTCTCCTTAACCCCACCTTTCCCCAAGGCACCATATAAAAAATTCAAATTTTTTTTTGAGAATTAAAATAATTTGGATGCTTTCTTAAATTCTGGTATTACTGAGGGCAGACATCAGAATGTCATCTGCTTTCATTTTTCATTCATTGATATGCTCAGTGGAGCAAGGAATAGGGTAGATGATCACTTGCCTGGCATCATTTCATGGGCAGATTCAAATTGATCTATCAGCAAGCTGAGAAAATGGGGCTAAAACTAATGAGATGCAAGGTAACAGGGATAAACCTCAGCTGAAAAAATTAGGCATGCAAGCAAAGGATGGGGGAGACACGCTAGGCATGCTAGAAAATGGTAGTTAGTGGGCTACAAGCTAAATGGAGCTTGATGTGGTGACCAGAAAAAAACAGAGAAACTCCAGAATGTATTAATAGAAGTCTAGTATCTGGAATGAAGGAGGTGATAGTTTCAATTTGGTCTGCTCTTAGCAGAATACATATAGAGTATTGTGTTCAGTTGTGAGTGCCACATTCTATAATATTAATAATAACTCACATTTATAGGGCACTTTACAGTTTAGAAAATACATTCCCCACAAAAGTCCTGTGAGATAGGTAGTAAAGGCATTACCATCTCCATCTTACAGATAAGGAAGCTACAGAGCTATAACCAGGTTGAAACAGCTGGGGCTTGGACTCAAACACACCCAAATTTAGAGGGCATCAAATTTGGCAGGCATGAAAAGTCAATGCCCCACCTCCATTAGTATGAGAAAAAATGACCATAGGCCTATGCCTGGGAAGGTGATAGCAAGAAAGGTAACATCTCCATAACAACCCCCACACATACACACACAGACATATTGCTATGACCCCTCTTCCTCACTCCGCACCAACATTATGCCAATACACCCAACTCTTCCAATTAATGGAGTTTCCCCACTGAGGGGTCAGCTTTGCTATCCCCTTTTCCCTTAGGCCTTCTAAAATTTCAACTTCCTGGGCTCCTCCACCTGAACAGTGAATTCAGGGATGGGGAATGGTATGCAGATCCCAAAATTTTAAAGCCCTGTGCCAGACAGGTGTTAGGTACCTGGGAATGGAGATAAATGGAAAACATAGGATTGACCCAACCACCAAGTAGACTTGGACCTGAGGTCTCAGTTGGCCATCACCCCAACCATCCTAGTTCCAATTAATCTTGGGATCACCATATCTAAAGGGAGGTTCAGACTAGGCAGGGAGAGATGAGGAGTCAAGGTCAAAGGAGTCACTGAACAACATCATCCCGATGCCCCAATTCTGTGCAAAGTGAGATTGGGCATTTAAACAGCATCAAGGGTACTACTGCCATAAACTCTTGCCTACCCAAAATGTTAGGTTCCCTGAGCTCCATATACAGGCACTAAGGATTACTGAGGGTACATGCCTTCTTTACCCAAGACTGCGTATAGTTCAACAACGATGCAATCCTTTCTTATATTCATTTCATATACATTCTAGGGGTGAAACCAAAAAGGCATGAATCTGTTGTCCACATCAATCATACCTTACATTCCCACCTTATTGAAGAGTCTCAGACTTTTGCTGCCTCCTCACCCAAGCTGGGCCTCACCTACCATTAGCTCAAAACAGAGAGGCAGAAACAGAGGGGTAGGTGTCCAGGTCTGTGTGGACAGAAATGGTAACGGAGAGTGGGAGAGGCAGGTAGATATATGAGGGTGTTGGGCCACCCTTCATACCACACTGACCCAGCCCGGACCCTAATTATACCTAATTAATGGCTTTTTGTTGCTGTTCAGTCATTTCAGTCATGTCTGACTTCATAACCCCATTTGGGGTGTTCTTGGCAAAGGTGCTGGAACGGTTTGCCGTTTCCTTCTCCAGCGGATCCAGCGGACCCATTTTGTAAGGTAACAAGAAGTTAAATGACTTGCCCAGAATCACACAACTAGGAAGTGTCTGAGGCTGGATTTGAACTCAGGTCCTCCTGACTCCAGGCCCAGTTCTCCATCCACTGAACCACCAGCTGCCTCTAATTAACACCTACTTATTTAAAATAGGAAGCTACCAGCAGGTACACAATGTTGAACTCCCTTGACCAAACCCTCTCTCCCTCTCACCCCTATCCCATTAAATCCCAGGGACTCTATCTCCACCTTCCTCACCACCATTGGAAGAGGACCCCTTTCCTACCCCTTGCCCCCCAAGTAAAAAAACTCATGACTACATCTCTTCAGTCAACCAATCAATATTTAAGAGCCTACTATATGCCAGGAATTGTGCTAAGTATTGGGGACACAAAAAGAGACAAAAGACAGACCCTGCCCTCAAGGAGTTTACATTCTAATGGAGAGACAACATGCAAACAAATATACTTTAAAAAACAAGTTATATACAAGATAAATAGTAAATAATTAACAGAGGGAAGGTAGTAGAATTAAGAGGCATTGGGAAAGGCTTCCTGTTAAAGATGGATTGTAGTTAGGACTTAGGAAGGCTGGGTTTGTAATCATGAGTCAGAACTTGAACACGTCTCCTTTTGGTCCAAATCCAGGCTCTTTATGCTACACCACAGAGCTTATCTAGAGGAAGGGGGCCAGGAGCATGAAGGGACTTGAAACCAGACAATATGTATATCAGCTAAAGAAACCAGGTATGGTCAGTCTCCTACCATGGCAGAAAGCAGATGGTCTCCATCCTGCCTGGGGTATCTATGTAGGGACCCACCTGCCTAGACCACTGGTCCATCTTCAGGAAGCCTCTACTGAGGCTTTCCCTCTCAATTTTTCCCTCTTAAATTACCTCGTGATGCTTGAGCTGAGCTTTAAAAGGAGGAGAAAGACTAGCTTTTGAAAGATTGGCTCATACTGGTGAAAGGGAAACATCTACATTAGAGTTTATGGGGCACCTACTTTTCCACTACACAGAACCATAGCCACAAGGGATACCTTGGAGCCCAAGCCAATGACAGAGATCCTTCTGGACAGTCCTCAAAGTTGGTCTTTCCACGCACTTCATGTGTGAAACATAGTTAAGTGAGGAAAAATCAAGTTTCCTATGGATCATTGCTTCTATTTTGTGATTACAGATTTAAACTTTTCAAAACAAACAACAGGGGAAAAGTGAAAGAAGGAACCAGAGAGAGTAGCATAATAGCACAGTAGAAGAAGCACTAGGACATGGATTCAAAATCCCAGTGCTACTTTTTAAAGCCTGTAGATCCTGCAGGACGGGGGGTTCTGGGGCCTCAAGGCTACACATGGCCCTCCAGGTCCTCAAATGCAGCCCTTTGACTGAATCCCAAAGGGCCACACTTGAGGATCTACAGGGCCACAAGTGGCCTCAAGACCGAAGGGTCCCCACCCCTGCCAGGACTTGGCCAAGTCATTTAACTTCTTTGAGATTTATCTGGAAAATGATAGAGTTGGGATCAATATCCTCTAAATCTGTGATCCATGTAAACCTGGTAACATCTCCCAGAGAGGCCTCCTTAAGCAGCCACCCACTGCACCTCCAGCCGCACCATGAAGGTCATTCTCATCTCTGTTCTATAAAAAAAAACAAGACCGAGTCTATGAAATTTACATGTTCTTGTAGGTGTGACGGAGAAGAGTTGGTTTTGAACTCAAGCAACCTGAATTCAAATTCTGGATTAAACACTTACGGTGTGACCATAAGCAACTCTCTTAACCTTTCTTTCCAAGTCTCATTTTTCTCGTATGCAAAATGAAGATACTAACACTTACACTATCTGCCTCACAGAGGGCTATTGTGGAGAAAATACTTTGTAAGTCTTAGTCCAGAATTGATATATGAGCTATGACCATGCTATTGCAACCAGGGGCGGGATCACTGACTAATTCCTTCCCCCAGACACAAGGACAAATGTGACAGAGACCCGAGAGCAGTTGATTCCTCTCTGCCTCCCTGATGGGGATTTCCTCAATATTCCACAGATTCCCAAATGTCACTTAGTTGCGCTTAAAGAACACTTAGGTGTCTAGGTGGTACAATGGACCCAGCCCCAGGCCTGGAGTAAGGAAGAACTGAGTACAAATCTGGCCTCAGACACTTACTAGCTGTGTGACCCTGGGCAAGTCACTTAACCCTGTTTGCCTCAGTTTCCTCATATGTAAAATGAGCCAGAGAAGGAAATGGTAAACTATTCTACTATCTTTGCCAGGAAATCCCCAAATGTGGTCATGAAGAGTCAGACCCAACTAAATGACTGAACAGCAACAAAGAACATTTAATGAGCTACCAATTATTTTTTTTTGCTAACACTTTATTTCAAATTTCCCAATGTTATGACTTCATTTAGCATTAGAAGTAATACAGCTGCTCTTAATTAATTCATCTGGTATAGAGAAGGCTCCCCCAGCACCTCTGCAAGTTCTTAGCCCTCGTTCTACAAAGCATTCATGGACTTAGTCTTAGATACCATCTGACTCAGTTTTTGCCAAACAGAACCCAACAACCTCCTTCCTTCTAGAATGTCAGCTGAATCATTTTCAAGAGATGCTCACAGAAGGAAGAAAAGAAACAAGCAATTATTAACTGCCTACTATGTTCCAGCCACTCTGCTCATACATATTATAAATATCTTCTTGTTTGATCCTCATGAGCACCTTGAGAGGCAGGTGCTATTATTATCCCCTCTTTACAATTGAGGAAACTGAGGCAAGCAGAAAGTAACTTGCCCAGAGTCACACTGTGAGTGACTGAGGTCAGATTTGAACTCAGGTCTTCCTGACTCCAGGCCCTGAGATCTATCCCACTGCACCGCCTAGCTGCGTATAAAGTGTCTAATATTGCATTTACAGTCAGACATGACTAATCCATTGACTGGTTATAATGAACTGCTTTTCTTCATTTTTGTCACAAGGGATTGTTCTCTGGGGAGGGAGGGTTATATATGCGGAAATGATGTACCCTTGCAGAGAAAGACTTGAGGGAGTCTGAGTGCAGATTGAAATATAGATACATACATATACATATATATATATACATATATTTCCCTTTTTATTTTTCTTGCTCCCCACCCCCTACATGGCTAATATGGAAATATGTCTTGCAGGACTTAAAATGTATAATGCACATTGTATTTCTTGCTTTCTCAATGGGTGGAGGAAAGGGTGGAGGAAGGGAGGGATTAGGGAAATGAACATAAAAATAAAAAATGTTTTAAGGAGAAATAAACATGATATAAACACAATAAATATCAATAAATATGAGGTTTTAAAGAGACTCATCTTTCTGAGTTCAAATCTGGCCTCAGACATTTACTAGCTGGGTGACCCTGGGCAAGTCACTTAATCTTGTTTGTCTCAGTTTCCTCATCTCTAAAATTATCTGGATAAGGAAATGGCAAAGCAGTTCGGTGTCTTTGCCAAGAAAACCCCTAAGGGGTTGGACATGACTGAAAACAACTGAACAAAATCAGGGCTACCAGGTGGTGAATTAAGATCCTAGCCCTACAGAAGTTGGACAGAGGTATCTGGGTAGGGAGCCTGGATGGCATAAAGGAAGACTGAATCAGTGATGGGGAAAATGGAAGGGCACCAACCACGTAGGTGCCATGCATTTCACCCCACGCTCTCTGACCTCTACGGTCTCTATGCAGACCCTGCCTCTCATCTGCGCTCTGCCCTCCCCCCCAGCGCTGGCCATGCTTGGCCACCTCCGCCTGGCAGCCTCCCAAGCCTCCGACACAGGCTCCGTCAATTCCAAGGGGCACGTTAGACCCACACTTGCCCAGCCGGCTTGGAAGAGACATCAGCAAGAAAGTTCGAAGTCTTCTTGCATTTTTAAAATTGAAAAATAAAAATTTAAAAGGGGAGAAGCTTTTCTTGTCAGTTTGGAGTAATTAGTTGTGGGAGATGATGACGGAGCAGCGAGAGCTGTTACGAGGGGAGGGAGCAGCGTGGCAGCAGCCAAAACCCTGACAGACGAGATGCAGATTGCCGACGAGATAGCGCCTTTCACATTTCAGAAATCACACTGTCAACAATGTTTCCAGACTAGGGAAATTAGCTGAAGTCATCAGGAGCGGCTGGCAGCCAACAGCAGGCGGCCCATGGGGCGCCTTCCATTTGCTCTGTGTTCCTGGTGGAAGTGAAGTGCTGGATCTGGGTGTGACTCACAGAAACGGTGGAGGAAGACTCGCTCCGAGGAGGAGGAGGGAGGGGAGGAGGAGGAGGAGGAGGAGGAGGAGGAGGAGGAGGAGGAGGAGGAGGAGGAGGAGGAGAGCGTTCCTTTCTACAATGCTCCAATCACTTTCCTCATGGGAGCTTTGGGAGGGCAACTGAGGAAACTAAGTCAGGGAGGTGAGGTGGCTGGCCCAAAATTGCATGCCTGATTAAGCTTTCCAGACAGAATTTGAACCCAGAACCTTGGACTCCAAATTCAGAGCCATTTCTAATACACAGGTTTGGAGAAATGATGAGAAGCTGTGGTTTGTTTTTTTTTTTTTAGCAATCTCTTTATGAATTATAGATTCTGTGATCATGGGACCAGAGATTTAGAACTGGAAGTTTCTCAGATGCCTAGCACATAGCAAGAGCATAATTGACTGAGTTCATCTATTGCAGCTCCCTCATTTTATAAATGACATAACTGAGGACTAGAGAGGGTGAGTGATTCATCCTAAGTCATACAGACTTTCAGACCTTCACCCAGGGTCTGGCTTAAGGTTGTTGGTACCTCAGAGACAGAGGGAATATTTCTATCTTGCATTTCTATTAGATATAGAATTTTTGTGTTTTCTAACACAGCCCTAGGCCTATTCAAGATTCAATACATAGAAATTCCTCCTTCGCAGACTACCTTTCCCTGAGTCTCAGTCAATTGGAATTTGCTGCTTCCTTCATCACAACATACACACCTGTGAGTCCTCATAGCCACATAGCCTTATGGCTCAGAGACTACAAGAGAAAATAGGATGTCTTAGCAAGCCAGTAAACAGTGGTCCCTAGGGAGAATCTGGAGGTGCCAGAGGACAGGGCCTGTAAAGATCTTGCTTTCAGGAACCATGCCTAGGAGATTTTTCCCTTCTAAATTCAGTGGCATTGCCTATGACATTTCTTGGGGTTAAGGCAAAAACCCAATATTTTCATGGTGAGCACACACAGCCAATCTGACTCTACACGTCACCACATCTAATCAGTTGCCAAATCTTGTTCATTCTATCTCCACAAGAGGATTTTTAAAATTAAATTAATTATTTTTATTTTATTGTTTGTGCTGAAGCAGCAAGGCACCCTAGGGGAGGATAGGAAGTGGTATATCTCAAGCAAATCTAACTACCAAACATTGTCACCTCCTCTCAGACCCCCATGGAGATAAAGTAGGGCTCCAAACCCAAGAGCCTTAGAAATATCAATGCTCCTCAGGCCTGGCCCCACAGCCATCATTGAGGAGAGAAATCACCGTGGAGAAGCAGCCCAACTTCCTTTACACCCTTAGCACCAATGCCATCAAGGTCATATAAGCCCAAGAGCCCTGAGTATAGCAGCTACCCCAGACCAATGATCTGGCTTCCAATTCAGCCCCCTCACCCATCGTCCTGGAAAGCAACACCCTTGGAGATGCGCCCTAGAAAGTGCTTCTGTGGGTGCTGCAGTCATAGTTTTCTTAAGAATCAGAAGGGTCCCATTACCAAAGTCCTTGGCACAGTCAAGTGGATCAGAAACTGCTATGTTATGAACAGTGGAAATGACATTAAAAGCTGATTATGGTGCCTATAATCCTTGCTACTAACCTTGCTGAGGTTAGTGGATCCCTTGAGTTTGGGAGTTCTGAACTACAGTCAGGCTAAAGCTGATTGGATACCTGCACTAAGTCTAGAACCAATCTGGAGAAACCCTGGGGCGGAGAGGGACAGGAGAGGCACCAGGCTTCCTAAGGTGGGGCAAACTGACCAGACCTGGAAATCAAAGGTCAAGGCTTCCATGTCCATCAGTACAGTGGAATCAGGCCTGTGAGTGGCCATTGTACCTACAGCCTAGACAAAAGAAGGGGAAAGGAGGGGAGAGAGAGGAGAGGAGAAGGGAGGAGAAGAGAGGGAAGGGGAGGGGAGGAGAGGACAGAGGAAGAGGGGAGAGGGGAGTAAAGAGGGGAGGAGGGAGGGGAGGGAAGAAGAAATAACAGTAAAGATAAAGTATTATTATGAGTTATTATCACTTTCTGTACCCCAAGCACCACAAGACCTTTACATCTGACTTGTAGCTAAAACCTTCTCTATTTGTAATCTCCCCTACTAGAATAGGAATTCCTTGAAAGCAAAGAGTGTCTTGTTTTTCTGTTTGTTTTCCTAGTGTTTCAGAGTAAGTGTTTAATAAATGCTTTTTCATTCAGTGAGTCATTGCTCTCTTTCTCTACACCCTGGGATATTTAAAAAAGCAAAAATGAAAAACAACAAAGACTTCCTCTGTTTGGCTTTTAAAAGCCCTTTGCAACCTGATTCTAATGAATTCATCTTTCCAGACTTTCCTACTTGCCTTCCACATCTCAGCCAAAGGGGTCTATGAGCCTAATGTTCCAGGTCCTACCTCCAGGACTTCTCTTAGCATCCTTGGCTACCTTCAAGGTTTGGCTCAAGTACCACTTCCCACAAAAGGATGCAATTATATTTATAAAGTGCTTAGCACAGTGCCTGATGCAGAGTAAATGCTATATATTACAACATTTATATAGTACTTTAAGTATGAAAAGCATTTTACACATATTCTCTCCCCCCAGCAACTCTAGGAGGTAGGTGCTAATATAATCCTCTTTTTTTCACTTGAGGGAACTGAGGCAGGTAGAGGTTAAATGACTTGCTCAAGGTCACATAGCTAGTGTCTGAGGCTAGATTTGAATTCAGGTCTTCCTGGCTCCAGGTCCAGAACTCTATTCACTGCACCACCCTGAGACTTGAATTCAAATCCAACCTGACACATTTACTAGCTGTATAACTCTAGACAAGTCCTTTAATCTCTGCCTCAGTTTCCTCAACTGTGAAATGGGGGTAATAATAGACCTACCTCTCAGGTTATGGTGAGGAGCAAATGAGCTAATATTTGCAAAGCACTTTGCAAACTTTAAATTACTATTTAAATGGTATCTATTAATACTAATATAGGACTTACTGAGCTCTTATTCCTGTACATTTGATACTCATGAAAACCCCTATAATAAAGCAATGTTCTATGGAAATGTAAATTCCTAAGGGCAGAGGCTCTTTTACTTTGTCACTGCACTTTTAGCACAGTGCCTGCCATAGTAGGTGCTGAAGAAATGCTAGCTGATTAAACACTGCAAATACTATTAATTCCGTTTTTGTTCAATTGTTTTCAGTCATGTACGATTGACTCTTAGTGATCCCATCTGGGGTTTTCTTGGCAAAGAGCCTGGAGCAGTTTGCCATTTCCTTCTCCAGCTCATTTTACAGATGAGTAAACTGAGGCAAAACCGTGACTTGCCCAGGGTCACATAGCTAGCAAATGTAGGAGACCAGTTTTGAACTCAGAAAGATGAGTCTTGAGACTTCAGGTCCAGCACTCTATCCCCTGCGCCACTTAGCTGCCCCTTATGCCCATTTTTACTAAAGAGAAAACAGCAAAGCACTATGAGAAATCTGAGAAGGGACCATAAACTGCTATATTTAGTCCTGGATGGAACCTTAGAGGCTCTAATCCAAGCCCTTTCATTTATAGATGAAGAAGGTCAGAAAAGGAAGTGACTTGCCCAGGGTCACACAGGTGAGTGGCAGAGCCAGGATTTCAATCAGGTCCTTTACTCCAAATCTGGCATATTTTTTCCTCTGTACAATAAGGAGGGAAATAAGGGATGGAGCCCAGATTGATCCTTAAACAACACAAGGGGCTTCAGTAGCAGAAGGGAGAGGAATAATCCATTCTAGGAATGGGAAACAGAAAGCACTTCAGGTCTTACTGAGGAAAGCAGTCTGTCACACTCCCCCCACCCCATATCTAACTGTCTCTCAGCTCTCCCCACCGGAGAGACAGCATAATGTAACAAGCCTGGGTCTGGAGCTGCGGGAGCTTAGGTTGGAATCCCAGCTCTGTGGCTTCTTAATCAGCCATGGGATGCTGGTGAAGTCATTTTCCTGTTCTATGACTCAGTTTCCTCTTCTGCAAAATGAAGCATTTGGATGGGTAACATCTGAGGTCCCTTTCAAGCTCTAAAACCCATGATGCTGCACTCCCACCTGCTCCTGTGATGCTGTCTACCCCTCACCCCCAGGGGCTACAGTCAATTTTCCAGCTTAAAGCCTAGTTTCCCTGATTCCCTTACCACAAGCAGGAAACCCTGGGTTCCAATGCATTACCAGGGCCTCTGAAGACGCAGATAACCAAGGCAGCACTTTATCATTTATTTATAAATCTATCCCTAATCTAATTTCTTACACATTATCTAGGGGCAAAAGAATTCAAAATAAAAATAGATTCCTAATAAAGAATTGACACACAGAAGGATTTGATTAACATGCAAAATGTAGATTATAAATAGATTTATAAATAAATAATAATCCCCTGAAATGGCATTATTTGTCTTTCTATTTGCAACTGTTTTGAATGCTGAATTCTGATTAAATCAGAGGCTGTTATTGGTGAACCAGAGGCTCTGGGGATTGGTAATGGGCAATCACAGCAGCAGCAACAATAAAATCCACTTACTTCCTTTCCTCCACCCCAACATCCCCACCAGGCAAATGGGGATCATTGTCAGAACCCAACACACATTCCCCTCCTCCATCAATTAATGTGGAGCTTTGCAATAGTACCACTAGTCATCCTCCTCCTCCTCCTCATTATTGTTATTAGTACTCCTGGAAGGAATCATGCTTTTATCCTGGTGCTGCCTCCATCAACACAGACTTCAGCCCCATGGCAGATGGTTTCATTATCTGCTATGGTAAAAAAAAAAATTCATCATTTGTGGCCAACATGGTGATGATGATGGTGATCATTTGATTCAATACTGCATGCAACGCATTATGCTAGGCATTAGGGATGTGAAAACAAAAGCAAAAGTGTCTCTACACTCAAGGAGTGCAAATTTCATGGAAAGGAGCAGCACATCCATGGAAAATAAAGCACAAAATATGTACACAATTAATTGCCAAGGGGAGAGCAAAGGTCTGATGTGAAAGGCAATTTTTAAGCCATGGCAGAAATGCTCCAGAAGGCACAATGGAAAGGTAGAGGAAGATAAGGGTGAGGCTGATATAGATGGGTATAAAGAAGCAGGGAGGGAAGGGAAGGGAAGGGAAGGGAAGGGAAGGGAAGGGAAGGGAAGGG
>CM053595.1:62513992-62563357 GCA_028646575.1 Pseudocheirus occidentalis
TAGATAGATAGATAGATAGATAGATAGATAGATAGATAGATAGATAGATAGATAGACAGATGGACAGATAGCTAGATAGATAAATAGATGGATAGATATATGATTGATAGAGGAATGGATAGGTGATAGATGGATGGACAGATAGCTAGATAGATAAATAGATGGATAGATAGATGATACATACATACATGAATAGACAGATAGATGATAGATGGATGGATGGATGGATAGATGAGAGACAGAGAGAGAGAAAGAGAGAGAGAGAGAGAGAGAGAGAGAGATTAGATAGATTGCTACATGGCAATTCTAGGACTCTATGCTTAACAATCTTCTTTTCAATATTTCTATCACTGGTGTACAAATTGTACAAATTCATAAAACATTTCATATGGTTCCCCTTACTGTTCTTCCTTCTGTGAGCCTCTAATTCACTTACCATGTAATATCATGTATTATAGCTTCCTGAGGTTGTATTTCATCCCTCTCAGTTCCAGGTGCATTTGAACCTCCTCCCACCAGCACTAGTTAGCATAATATGGGAGGAGTGTTGTTCTACTCTGCTGTACACACTTGTCACTTAATAAATGTTTGTGGAATGAGGAAATGAATGGAAACATAAATGGCCTACTTGTCAAATTTGCAGATGATGTGAAGCTGAGTAGTACAGCATTGGGCATCAGCATTATGAACCTAACCCTGCTTCTCCCCTCAAAGTCCAGGTAGGTCAGAGAATCTCAGAAAGTCAGATTTGGAAGGGACCTTAGAGATCATCTACTTGGTAAGTCTATGTTTACTATCTTTTTGCGTGTTGCCAGTTAATGATAATGATAAATGGTACCTAATGAGCAAAGCCACAACTAATGAAGAGTGAATGGCGCTTTTCCCCAGGGAGCTAACATTGGCGTGAGCATACTTCCTTTCTGCAATCTTCCAGCACCTCACTTTGAAATTTCTGCAGAACTATGCCACCCCACCAGGTCGCTGCCCTCCATGATTCCACCTTCGTTTTGCCCTTCTCTCAGGGTCTACCTTCCCACAGAACTCTTTGTGGGGCAAGGGCCAAACTCTCTAGGAAACGGAATGTCCTCTCCCAGGAAAATTTTATTGAGAGTCAGGTGTGACTTATGCTCCTCTCTCACTGCTCCCCCAAAAAGAATCTTTTCCCCAGATGAGATATTTGCCACTTACATCTCTGCAGATATCAGCTCTAAACTTTGTTGAGATCCCAGGGTAAAGACAGAACCCTAATAGAGCCAGAAAGAAACTATATCTTCCTGTGACCAAATGCTTTCTGCTATAGTTTCTTGGTTCTTAGGGGAAATTTCCAGTTCTAAGCTTGCAGTCATAAATAATGTTTCTCCCATCTACAGCTCATCCTTGTTGTACCTTAATAAAGAGTGATGCACATGAGCCATGGCCAGGCCTTCCCATTGCTGACTGTTATTTACAGACCTGATAGATGACAAGTAATGAAAATAACTCTTGGTCATATTTATGGAACAATCAGACATGATACATCCGATGGTTTAGTCATTGATCAGCTGTCTTCCCATTAGGGGCAAGTTCTTATGGAGGATTCATGATCTTTTTCTTTTCATTTTTCTTTCTTGCTGATTTCTATTGTGTCTTGTTTTATTGTGCCCTGTGTTCTTGAACAAAACCAACTAGAGCCCCAAACCATGATTAAAATAATGAAAGGGTGTCCCCCATAATTACATATTGAGGCCATGTTTCCATGAGAACAAAATATTCAGGTAAGTAGGGGGGGAAACAGCTCAGATGTGCAGACACTCATCATCTGGCTTTCACTTGAAGACCTCTAGTGACAGGGAACTCACCATCTTTCAAGGTATCTTATTCCACTTCCAGACAGATGTTACTGTTAAGATATTTTTCCTTATGTAGAGTAAAAAAATCTATCTCCTATTAGGTAAATAAAAACTCAAATCAAGTGCTAGAGGTTCTTTCTTTTTAGACTGACCATACATAGGGTAAATAGTATGGAGAGCATTGTTCCTGCACCCACTCTGACTCTGCCAGCACTACAGCATAAGACACGAGTAGGAAGAAGAAAGAATGGACAGTAGCGCCTTTCTCTAACCCCAGCAGAACTGATCCTTCCTGAGCACACTCCCTCGGATATGGTTCAGGTTGTGGAGACCTGATTTCCCTGGGCATTATGTGCTCTATTTGCAATGAACCATAGAATTAAAGAATCAGAAAGAGACCTCAGAGAGCATACAATTCAAGCCCCACTTGAAGTATGACTTCCTTCCCTTCTTTTGAATCCACAAGTGGGCATTCAGCTCCTCCCTAAAAACTTCCAATGGTGGAGAGCTCACCTTCTCTAAAAGGTGCCCATTCCATTTGGGGGCAGATCTAATTATTATGTATTTACTTCTATCGAACTAAAATCTGCCTTCCTATAACATATACTCATTGATGGTAGTCTTCTTAGCCAGATTAACAAGCCTTATTTCCTCTTCCCCACGACAACCCAAAGTCACAATCTTGGAATCATCTTCAGCTCTTCTGTCTTGTTGACCCCCAACATCCAAGCAGTTGCCAAATCTTATTCATTCTACTCTACAATATCTCATTCATCCCCTTCTCTCCACTACCACCAGCCATGACCCTAGTTCAGACTCTCATCAGCTTTTCTCTGCAATAGCTTCCATTCCTCAAGTCTCTCCCCTATCTAATCTGTCCCCTTCAACTGCCAAAAGGATATTCCCAAAGCACAGGTCTAACCATGTCACTCCCCTGCTCAAGAAGCTCCTATGGCTCCCAATGACCTCACAGATGCTAATTTTGCTGTTTGGTTTTTAAAGCTCCTCATAATCAGGCTCCAGCTTACCTCTCCAGCATGACTATACATAACTTTCCTTCCACTTACTCTGTATTTCAGCCAAACAAGTGTATTCCCCAGCTGGATTGTTGCTACTACCTGTACAGAAGTACATGTAACATATTCCATTATTGTACATAACTGGAAAAATTTTTTAAAGGTTAACATGTATTGGGGCAGCTAGGTGGCACAGTGAATAGAGAACCTGCCCTGGAGTCAGAAAGACCTGAGTTCAAATCCAACCTCAGACACTTGACACACTTACTAGCCATGTGACTGAGCAAGTCACTTAACCCCAATTGCCCTCCAAAAAGCAAAAAAAAAAAGTTAACTTGTATTGAATACTCAGTCACAAAGGACAATATTTTCATTCATCAAAGTAACATAACTAAACAATATTTTCAAAACTAACATCTAAACTTTATTTTAAAAATGAACATTCTGCAAAAAGCTCCTTTTAATCAAATCCATGCCCATATCACAAAAGGTAACACAACCTTTTGAGCCGTATTTTCTTGACTTAAAAAGCATCTCTCCAACCCGAACCTGCTCCCCAGTCTCTCACTTTGCCATGAAGGACCCACAGTGGAGCTTAAGGACTGGTGACAAAAGGTGCAACCTTTTAAAATGGACATTTGCAGCCCTTTTGTTTTCCTTGCCTGGGCCAGCCAGCACCCCAGAGTCATGGAGCCTGAGTTGAAATATGGAAAACAAAGTGAGAAGAAAAAGAGAAACAAAAGCTGAGTTGATTTTCCTCTGACCCAGCTACAGCCAGCCAGGATCCCTGAACAAGATCAGGGGCTCCTCAGATCTGGAAGGAGAAGAGGAGATAACAAGGTGGCACAGTGAGTAGAAAGCTAGTTGGTTTGTTGTTGGGGGTTTTTTGGAGGGGGGAAAGCAGGACAATTTGGGGTTAAGTGACTTACCCAAGATCATATGGCTAGTAAGTGTTAAGTGTCCGAGGCTGGATTTGAACTCAGGTCTCCTGATTCCAGGGCCGGTGCTCTATTCACTGCACCACCCAGCCACCCCAAATGCTAGTTTTAGAGCCAAGAATCTCTGAGTTCAAATCCTGACTCAGACATTTACTAGCTGTGTGATCCTGGGCAGATTCCATAACCTCTCTGCACTTCAGTTGCCTCTTCTGGAAAATGAGAATGTTGTACTTATAACCTCTTAGGTCCCCTCAAGCTCTAAATCTATGATCTTATAATTTGGATAAAAGCAGAATCACAATGAAACCAACTCCCATTTTATAGATGAGGAAACTGAGGTGCAGACAGGTGAAATAATCTGGCAAAGTAGGGATTTGAACCCAGACCATCCTCTGACTCTAAGTCCATTGCTCTTTCCACTAGAGCGTGCTACCTCATCTAGCCTGAGACTCCTATCATGTCTTAATCCCTCATTATGTTTTTCTCCTGTCTTTATGTCGTCCTCCACTATGCCTCCCTCCATGCTGAAGTATCCCCGGATACTGCGCCGCCTCAGATGTGGAAGCAGAGGGGACCTCAGAGGACGTACAGTCCAGGTCTCCCATTTTATAAATGAGAAAACCAAGACCTAAGGAAATGAAGTCACCTTCTTAAGATCACCCAGATGAAGCAGACTGTATTTGAACTCAGGCCCCAATGCTAAAACCAACACATTTTCCATGGCACTTGCTGCCTCCATCTGCTGGCTTGATTTGGAAGGCTTTACTTATGTCTCTGTAGAATTTCTCTGTCTCCTCAACATGGGCAGCCGATGTTGGCATATAATTATAATAGCTGGCACTTACAGATTGGTAGGTGGCGAGGTGGGCGGTGCAGCGGACAGAGCACCGGGCCTGGAGTCAGGAAAATCTGGGTTCAGATGCAGCCTCAGATGCTGAATGACCCTGGGCACATCATTTAACTCTGTGTGCCTCAGTTTCCTCATCTGTAAAATGAGCTGGAGAAGGAAACGACAGATCCACTCCAGTGTCTTTGCCAAGGAAACCCTAAATGGGGTCACGAAGACTCAGACACAATGGAAACATGACTGAACAACAACAGAAAGTTTGCACGTCTCTCATCTCATCCTCACAACAGTCCTGGGAGGTAGGTGCCATTAATTATCCTCATTTTACAGAGGAGGGAACCGAGGCAAAGGCCAAATGACTTGCCCAGGATCACACAGCTATAAGTTTCTGAGTTTAGATTTGAACTCAGGTCTTTCCAGCTCCAGCCCTAGTGCCCTATCTGCTGCATCACCTGAATGCCTAGGTTTTAGCACACAAGCTAAAACTTATCTTCACTGGTCCCTTGACCTATGTCAGCAGTTCTCAACCTGTGGGTCGTGAACCCTTTGGAGGTCCAATGACCCTTTCACAAAGGTCACAGGGGTCACCTAAGACCATCAGAAAACACATATTTCCAATAGTCTTAGTAGCAGAAACACCGCTCTTCTATCCGACTCCAGGCAGGTCCACCCACATGCAGATATGCCCACATATGAGTATTCAAGGGGTTGTGGCATTAGGAAGGTTGAGAACCACTGGCCTGTGTCCATCATGAGCCCTGCAGGGTGAATGAGATAACCAAGCATCCCACAAAGGGTGCTTCTTGTTGTCCTTAGATGTGGCATAAAGCCCAGCTGCCCCAGCTCCCCTGACATCTCTCCAAGGAGAGCCCATGAGCTTGCCTTCCATTGCTTGTGACTTCCTCATCTCATCTCGATTCTGGCGTAGCAGGAATGTCAACAGGAATGCAATTTACTTCTTCTAATAGAGTGTCAACCTCAAGCATGGATTAAGGACGTCAACTTAAGAATGCTAACAGTCACAGTAATTTTTAGATAGTCTAAAATCTATGTAATTCTTAGCACTCTCTCCACCTTTCAGACTTCTTCCCTACCTTCACTCTGGCAGCAGAAGGAAGCCACTCAGGACTGAGGGTCATACCGTGCTTTTCTCTGGTTTGTGAGTCACCATGGCCAAAGCATCTATTGGTCAGCCTAGTGGTGTTCAGACTCGGGGCTGCTTCTCAAACTGTATATGGAATGCAGAAGATCTCTGGAATCCTCGCCAACTTGGGGAAATGTGCCAGATTTAGCACCTGGGCACAGGCTTCCAGATCCCAACCATCTTTATGTTTCAATGAACCACTGGGCTAGGACTTTTATATGGTATAGTGGAAAGAACCCCGACTCTGCAATCAGAGGACCTGGGTTCAAGCCCTGCCTCTGATACTACCTGTATGACCCTGGAAAAGTCACTTACCCTCTCTGGGCTTCAGATTCCTCATGGATAAAACAAGGGGGGTATCTGTCCCCTTCAACCCTATATCTGTGATCCTGTGTTGTGACTAGAACTATAGGCAAGAATGACTAATCCAGGGTTAGGGAACCTGCTGCCTCAGAGCCCCATGTGGACTTCTAGGTCCTTGGGTGCAGCTTTCTGACTGAGTCCAAATTTTACAGAACAAATCCTTTTATTAAGAGGATTTGTTCTGTGAAATTTGGATTCAGTCTAAGGGCCACACTCGAGAGCCTAGAGGGCCACTTGCGGCTTTAAGGCCACAGGTTCCACACCCCTAGTCTAATCTGAAGATGTATGTAAGATGGATCAAGAAAGGGCAGGAGAAGAAGAAAAATCAGTTAAAGGATGACATGCCTACTCCAAATCACTGCTTATCAGATTCTTACTGAGAGGCAAAAGGTGTTTTTCAGGGCAACTACGTGGTGCAGTGAATATAGCACTAGGCCTGCGTTCAAATCTGACCTTGGAGACTTCCCAGCTGTATGACCCTAGGCAAGTCTCTTAACCCTGTTTGCCTTGGTCTCCGCATCTGTCAAATGAGCTGGAAAAGGAAATGCCAAACCATTGTATCTTTGCCAAGAAAATCCAAAAAGGGATATTAAGAGATGAACATAACTGAAAAATGACTGAATAAAGCTAGATTTCAGTGGATAGAGTGCTGGGCCAGTAGCCAGGAACATCTGAATTCAAATCCAGCTTTAGATACTTAGTAGCTATGTGACCCTGAGCAACCCTGACTGTTTGTCTCAGTTTCCCCAACTGCAAATTTGAAATAATAATAGCTCTTTCCTTCCAGAGTTGTTGTGAGGGTAAATGAGATAATGGTAAAGTGCTTAATGCAGTGTCTGATTTACATAAATGGGCTCTTAATAATTGCTTGTTTCCTTCCTTCCTCAGTAGAAAAGTTAAAAGATAGTCCTCAAAATGTTCACAGAATACAGGAGTACTGAATATTCCTTTTGAGAGAAGCAGAAATGTTGCTGAGTTAGCCAAACACACCAAGAAACTCTCCAGCCTTCGGTCTTTATGACAGTTCCTTCCATGGACACCATGACATCTTCCAGAGTGTTCCTTCTCTCCACAAGCTACCAGGCAAAGAAGTTCCTTGGGTGGCAAATTTGTAGGAAGGATCTTGACTTCCCAACTGAGAGACAGGAAAAAAATTCAACCCAAAGCAAAACAGAACATACATCTAAGATAATGGGTAGAATAGAATAAAGGCTTTCTACATCACTTATCCCTAGACTACTACAGGCCACCAGCTCTCAACACTTCCTTGTTAACTGAAGCAGAAATCTCCTCTGTAGATTAAGGAGGAATCATATTTTTATTATTTTTATTTTTAATTAATTATCTTTATTTTCAATAAGTATTGTTATTAATCTGTCCCTTCTACCATTCCTCTATTTAGTGATTTTTAATTGAAAAACAGAAAAAAAAAACTTCCCACATTAGCTATTTTTGAAAATGTATGTCTCTTTCTATATTTTAAATTCTTCAGCTCTGTTAGCAGGTGAGTGGCATGTTTCATCTTCATTCTTTTAGCCTTGGAGTTTATCATTGCATTAGCCAGAGTTCTAAAATCTTTCAAAGTTATTATTCTCTACAATGTTGCTACCATCATATGAATCATCCTGGTTCTGCTCACTTCACTCTGCATCAGTTCATAAAGGTCCTCCCAGTTTTCTCTGAAATCATCCACTTTATTATTTCTTATGGAACAATAATGTTTCCTTACATTCACATACCATGATTTGTTTAGCTATTCCTCAATAGGAGGACAGCTCCTTTATTTCCAATTTCTGGATACCATTAAAAGAGTTAGAAGGAATCATGGAATCACAGAATGTCAAAGCTGCAAAGAACAATGAATATGGAATGTCAGACCTGGAAGGGACCGTTAGGCACAGAATACAGTGTCATCACTTTTTTGTTCAGTCATTTTGAGTCATGCCTGACTCTTTGTGACTCCATTTGGGGTTTTCTTGGCAGGGATACTGGAGTGGTCTGCCATTTCCTTCTCTAGCCCTTTTCAGCTGAGGAAAATAAGGCAAATGTGGTGAAGTGATTCACCCAGGGTAATACAGCTAGTAAGTGTCTGAGGCCAGAGTTGAATTCATGAAGATGAGTCTTCCTGACTTTAGCCCCAGCTCTCTATCTACTGTACCACCTAGGTACTTTGCCATCACTGGAAAGACCTTAAAATGTAGAATAGAACATAAGAAATGGAGGACCTGAGAATGTATCACAGAATATAAGAGTTGGAACGGACTTGGAAACAGAGTATCAGAGCCAGAAGGAACCCTAGAAATCACCTAATGCAGTCCCTCATTTTACAGATGGGAAAACTTACACCCAGAGAAAAGTGCTTTACAGGAGGTCACAAAGAAAATAGGGCCTGGGCTTGTTTTCACTGCACAACACTGCATCTTGCATGAACTACTTTACCCTACATTTTAAATGCTCTTTGGCAGCAATTCTTAACCTTTTTGTGTCATAGACCCCCTTTGTCAGGCTGGTTAAGCTTCTGGATCCCTTCTCAGAATAATGTTTTCCTGTCTACATTCATAATTGAAGGAAATGCTAAATTTCAGATAGATGCTAATGAAAATAAAGGTGTCATTTTTTTCCATCCAAGTTCACGGACCCACTGAAATCTATGTACAGCCGCTTTATGGGAGGGTGGGGGGGTAGGACAGAACAGGTTGAGAATCTCTGCTCTAGAGAAAGTTTTTCATGGGAATTTTCTCAGGGAGGAGTAGGTTGAGGAAGGGTCATGGAGAAGATGAGGGGGAGAATCCACAAAGGCCGGTGGCTCCCCCCACCCCCCTTTTATGGAGGCTTCCTCCTTCCCTCTAGTCTAGAACATGGACCCAGCAACAGCAGAGAGCTCCTCAGACCTTTGCTCTGAGACTACTCAACTTCTGTCTCCCTCCCCCTTCCCAGCTGCTCCCCAAACACAAGTCCTGTCAGGAGGAAATTCTGCTAAAACAGGGAATGAAGATGGATGATTAATACAGAAAGAGGGTGAGAGGGTAAATATGAATCATAAAGAGAAAAGGTTTGACGCTAGCACTGATGGACTAGCAGTCCCTCGGAAAGTGGTTAAGAGTCCATTCCAGTGCCCCGGGGCCGTAGATTTAGATTTAGCAGCTGATTTATGAGGCCAGGGAGGTGGCTCCCCTCTGGGGATGGCCTCTTTGCTCTGGCCTCCCCTTTGCAATGGTCAGGCTCAGTGGGAAAAATCTGACCCCTCCCATTCTCAAGCTCCCAACCCCTCCTTTACGCAGAGCCGTCTCTGTGCCTGCCCCACCTCACCCCCTCGCCCCTTACCCTCTGGGTTCTGGCTCCTTAGGTTACCCAGACATACCCAGAGCAGGGTTTCCCTCACTGTCTCACATATACCAAGGGCGCCTTGCAACATGAATAGAGCTTCTGTGTGAAAATGCCCACATGAGTGATATTGTTCACTCTGAAAGATTAAATAGAAAACTATGAGCAGGCATCAAAAATACTCATTACATGCAGGGATTCTGTTCCATTATAAAAACGGGCTTAATTCATTCAAACTCATCCCAAAATGTCCTCAACGACCCCATTATCTCAGTAATATTTCATTACCCCCACACATGCACCGTCACTGCAACCAGCATTGGTTCCATCCCACTGTACTGGGGATGTATAATGAGAAAAGCGTGGGGACCAAGGCTAAATTTGAGATGCTTCTATTTGGTAGCTGTGTGACTTTGGGCAAGTCACTTTACTTCTCTAGGCCTCTTTCTTCATTTGCCAAATGAAAAGGGTTGGTAGATGATCTCAAAGGTCCCTTTCAGTTCTGACATTTCTCTTACTCCATAATGTTGCTGCTATCCCACTCCCACTGTCCTCCTGCCCTATTAACCTGATTCTATTAGTAGTAAGATAAATATGTCCCCAAAATTGTGTTTGTCCCTAGACAAAGAGAAGTCTCCTGAAGTGTTTTCATAGCTACACCTAAGAAAGGCCATGGAACACATAACACAACTACCTGAGGAGTAAAACATTCCATTAACTAGCTGTTTGCTTTGTTCTGGTTTACACACAGCCAAACAACTGGTCTCACCGACCTTTCTCCTGAACTAACAGAAATGATGTCAGCTGGACGGAGTCTGGCCACCATTGCTGGAGGTCATCTCTGCCTGCCCCAGACAGATCTTGATTTTGCTAGATATGAGTATAGCATGGTGTCACAGAAAGAGCACTCAATTGAGAAATCGAGATCCCTGAGTCTTAACTGGGACAGTTTTTAATTCAGTCATTTTTAATCATGTCTCTTTGTGACCCCATTTGTGGTTTGCTTGACAAAGATACTGGAGTGGTCTATCATTTCCTCCTCCATCTCATTTTATGAATGAGGAAACTGAGGAAAACATGGTTAAGTGACTTGCCCAAGGTCACACAACTGGAACTATCTGAGACCAGATTTGAACTCATGAAGATGAGTCTTCTTGACTCCAGGCCAGGTACTCTATCCACCGCATCACCTAGCTGCCCAACAGGGACAGTAACTACTTGTCTGACTAGGCATATCAATTTCTTTCTCTGGGTCTCAGTTTCCACATCAATAAAAGGAGTGAGTTGGATCTAATTCAATAAGTATTTTTTAATTCTTTAGAAACTCTGACCTTAAACGTACACAAAAAAAGAGTATGTCCACATGCACAGCAGAATACAAAGAGAAGATTTTGCATTGAAACCATGAATCTCCATCTCAAACAATGCTACTTTTTGAGATATAGTAAATTCTACATGTTATTTTCATAAGTATCCTGCTTATCTGTGCTACCTTCTCAGCTTCCTTCTGTGCATTTTAAAATGTGTCACAGTGCCCTTTTGGGGGCATCGCTACTGCTCAGTCTCCTTCCCCACCCTGGTCTCTCTTGCTCTCACCTCCATTAACTGCAAGAAAAAGGGGGGCAACCTGGTAAGAAATAATGATCATCAAGCAGAATGAATCTACACTGTAGCCATGTCCAAAAATATATCTCTATCCTTGTGTCCATCACCCCTCTGCCAGGAGGGTAGCTAACATATTTCACCATAGTTTCTCTGGAGACATGATTAGTCACTGTTTTGATCAGAGTTCTTAAGTCTTTTAAAGTTGTTTTTCTTTACAATGTTGTCCTTGTATAAATTGTCCTCATGGTTCTACTAAACTTTACTGTGTCAGTTTATACTACCCAGAGATTCTTTGAAATCATCTCTTTCATCATTTAAAAGTCATAAATAATTCTATTACATTCATTTACTACAATTTGCTCAGCCATTCCCTGATTGTCTAAGAGACCATCTAAGGCACCCCCTTAGATCCCAGTTCTTTTCATTTCCCCTTTTTATTCCACCTCCAGGATCAAGAAGTTTACTTTGCTTTTGACTATTTCTTCTCCACTATTATTCTTCCTCTTCCTTCCACTTCTACTTTCTCTGTTGAATTCGAATATTTCTATATCAAACTCAGATAAGAGTAAGGTTCATCTGATACCCATTTCCCCCTTTCTCCAATGTTTGTATATTCTCACACACCTTATATGAGAAATAGTGAATTCTATCTCCTTCTTCTTCTTTGCTACACTTGCATGTTCCTCCTTTTGCTCTCAGCTCTCTTTCCTATCTTTAGATTCTCAGAGTAGAATCAGTCCATTCCAAAGACTTCTGTTTTTCTTATTTAATTTCCTCAATGCCTTTTGACTACATTATGGTTCTGAAGGAACACTTTTTTCTTTCCCCCTCTCAAAATGTTAGCGCTGCATCATATGACCCCATTAAAATGAATTTACACAAAGCTCAAATAAATTTATCATCTTAGGTTTCTATGGATTTGTATTTTTTTTAAGTTCTTACTCAACTCTAGTCTTTCCGGTCAATAGTCAATAAACATTTACTAAGCACCTACTATATACTAAGCACTGTGCTAGGCACTAGGGACACAAAAAGAAGCAAAAAGATAGTCTCTGATCTCCAAGACCTCACAATCTACTTTTCAACAGAAATTACAAAAACCCTTCATTTCATTAAAAAAAACTTGTTTTCTCCTTGTACGATAATAATTTTGTAAGGTAAATTATTCTCAATTGTAAGTCTATGTGGTTTTGTCTTTTGCAATATAATATTCCAAGATTTCCTTTGATTTTTAGTTGAAGCTTCCATGTCTTGTATAGTTCTAACTAGTTCCTTGTTACTTTACCTTCTTGCTGGATGCTTGCAATAATTTTTTCTTTTAGGCAGGAGTTCTGGTTTTAAACTATGACATTCCTAGGAATTTCCCTTTTGAACTTCCTTTCAGGAAGTAATAGATGCATTCTTTCTATCTTCACTTTACCCACTGTTTCTAACAGATTTAAGTGGCTTTCATTTATTATTTCCTGAAAGATGATGTCCAGGTTTCTTTTTATATCATGATTTTCAGAGGTTCATGGTTCTTAAATTATCAAATGAGTGAAATATGCAAAACATTTTGAAAGTTTCAAATTGCTACATAAATATTATTGTTATCACGATTATTATTATCACTCAATTTGCTTTCAGATCATTTGTTGTTTATCATACCTTACATATTCTCCTACTTTTTTGTCTTTTTACTTTTTTCTAATATTAATTGCTGTCTTGAAGAATCATTGATTTCTTTTTGGTCTATCTGAGTTTTCAGAAAAATCCATTTGTTTTGAGAAGATTGACCACTTTCTCTCCTAAACTACTTATCCTCTTTCCAATTCTTTCCTCAAGGGTTTTTATTTCATTTTTATCTCTTGCTTCCATGTCCTTGTGGGAAATCCATGTGGGAATTCTATTTGTCATGGAGTCAGATTTCCAATCTTTTTTTATACATTACTTTGATTTTTCTCCTCTTTCCAGATTTAGTTCCTGAATTGGAGCTTTGTGACAGAGCTGGTCCCTGATGCACTTTTGGGTGGGATAGCTGATCCTGCTTGGGTCACTTGGACCCCTACCTCCTAGATTTTGACCTTCTCCTGGATCTTGGAGGTTCCAAGAGCTTGCTCTTCAGGGTCTTTTCTCTTATCTCAGAGCAGAGTATTAGACATCTCAGAACCCTTTGACCTGGGCTGTTCTGGTATGAGCACTGCAGTCCCACACAGGTCAGCACTTCACTGGTCACTGGCTCCTGCTACTCCCCAAGATTTCCAAGGTCCCTACCCTGGGACTTTCTGTCTAACCTGGGGTTTTCTCAAGGAAGCCTTCTACTCTTGGGCCCAAAGCCTTGCAGTCAGCATGAGACCCTGGCCATCTCTGGTCAAGTGGGTGCCCCTTTTGTTTGTGGGGCTCCTTTCCTGTTGCCCTTAAGTTTGTGGCTAACTTTATGTATGATTCTGGTATGGAATAAGTCATTTAGTGTAGTTTCTCAGTGGATTCTTCAGTCATCTGGTCTGATATAAACTTCAGAGTTTTACTGGATTAGGTATATGGGAGCTGGGCAGTCTGCCTCCAGAACAGGCAATCATGTTGACAAAGTGCAAATCAAAAAAGTCTCTGGTTCCATAATCTTGGTCGGGGAACCTTGAGTAATACAAGTCTTTTTTTTTTCCTACTGTCTGTTAGTATTTCTGAAACAGAGAGCCTTGCATTCCAGTCACAAGTCCCATTTTTCCTGCTTCTGGAAAACAACAAGGGTGTTTTATGGAATAGGATTCTGAGCCTCCCAAACCCCAGGATGCCAGGTATTATTGAATATCAGTCCAGTCCTGACAAACCCCGACTCAGTAAGTCTAACCCTGGTTCTAGGCAGAAAGGAAGCAGAATCCAGGTATTGCCAAATCCAGAAGGAAGTAAGAGCAAAGCTGCTGCAAAGATCCTCCAGCTGCTTTTGGCTGTTCAGAGGCAAATTCCCACATGGGAGCACACACAGTGAGAAGGGGGAAAGAGCCCTGAAAGCAGGGCAGCAGTGGGAACAGATTATTCTTCTGTAACCCATCTTTGTACACAAAGCCTGGGTTATCTTTTAAATACTGAAATGTCACTGCCCTGGACAGAAACCTTCCCTGGTTTTTCATGTCATTTTTTCCTCCTCTTTTTCTCTCTCATATTCTTCCTTCATTTCTCTCTTCCTCTCTGTTTCTCTTCCTTTCTTTTTCTTCCTTCTTCCTATTTCTCTCTTCTTCCTTTCTTTTCATCTTCTTTTTCCTTCTTTCCAGATCTGCAGTTTCTCTGTCCTAGTGCACTCTCCACTGATGCAAATCTTCACCTCACCTGTAATTTATTATAGTCTTAGAGAGTTGCCTTAGGGGATTGAGAGGCCAAGTAGCTTATCCATGTTCAGAGAGGTAGTAGCGTCAGAGGAAGGTCTTTCTGGGCTTGTTTTTGGTTTGGTTTGGTTTTTTTTTGGGGGGGGGGGTTTGTTTGTTTTTGGAGGGGCAAGGCAATTGCTCAAGGTCCACAGTTGTAAGTGTGTCAAGTATCTGAGTTCAGATTTGAACTCAGGTCCTCTTGACTCCAGGGCTGGTGCTCTATTCACTGTGCCACCTAGCCACCCAGGAAGGTCTTTCTGAAACCAAGGCCAGTCCTTAATCCAGTATGCATGCCACTGTCTCTCATTTCCTACTGAGTAATTTTAAGTAGAGCAGGGATTCTCAAATTGCAGTCTATGAACTTGGTTTTTTAAAACATTTTGATAACTATATTTCATTCTAATTGGTTTCCTTTATAAACCTATTATTTTATGCACTTAAAAACATGATTCCTAGAAGAGATCTGTGGACTTCCCCAGACTGCCAACATACAATAAAAGTTATGAACCTCTGGAATAAAAGACATTTCAGGTCAGGTATGGGCTGAACTAACCAGCCTCCAAGGCTCCCTTCCAGTTCTGAGATTCGGAAATGCTGAGATTCTGTGACCTCTGGCCTCTCTGCCAGCTCTCCCATTGTTTTCCTTCCGAGGAATGGTAAAATCATTAATAATCCCCCTCCCTCTCCCCTTGGCTCCACCTACCAGGGGATCCTACCAGTTGGGATCAATTAGTCCTTCACAGAACACATCAGCCAGGGGAAATTGTCCTTCAGCTGTGGGTTCCTGAACAAGCTTCGGTTGAGCAGTGGCAGCCTTAAATGAAGTTTCCTGAGATGAGGCAGGATTAACTGTTATGATGCCATCATCCAGACTGCTCAGAAAAACTAAAAGACAGGAAATTTTCTTGTAGAAAACGGGAGGTGAAAAGTGGCAGAAAATCTGACAAATGTCACCATCTTACAAAGACATCACCAGACAATTCTATCTCCCAAGGATTTCTAAAAATAAAATTTAAATTCCCCTAAATTCCTACAGGATAGAGAAGGCATTACTAGAATCTTTCCCTCAACAAAAGCTTGGATGTAGCAAAACATCTTCAGTACTTGGCACATAGTAGATACAAATGTTTGCTGAACTGAAATAAGCCGAATGGAATTGGACCAGATTTTCATAAAGAAGGAGACTCGGGCTCTTTCCCCCAGATTGTTGCTTCCATCCCCCGCCCCTCGTTTCCTTCCCTGGCCTGTTTCAAAACTTAACTGAAATCCCAACTTTGGCAAGAACCTTTTCCCAGTCCCCCTTAATATTGTATAGTTTTCCCCTCTGAGGTTACCTTTAATTTTCTTGTATTTAACTTGTTTGTTTATAGTTCTTTGTACATTGTCTCTCCCATTAGATTACAAACTCCAGGAGGGCAGCGATTTTTTTTTTTACTTATCCTGAGTGTTTAACACAGTGTCTGGCACATAGTAGGAGCTAAATCATTGCCTATTGACTTGATTTGACTTGATTGTCTAAGATGACTTCATCCTCTCCAAGTAAATATGTAGAGAGGTTCATTCTAGGCATGGAGTATGGAGTGAGCAAATTCAGGAAATGTGAGAGGGCAGAACAAAAATGGAAGGTGGGAGAAATTGGTTAAAGGGATAAAGAATAGTCTGTCCAGCAGTACTCAACCTGTGGGTTATGTTCAATTTGTAACAATGAAAATACATCCTGCATATCAGATATTTACATTATGATTCATAACAGTAGCAATATTACAGTTATGAAGTAGCAACAAAAACAATTTTATGGTTGGGAGTCACTACAATATGAGGAACTATATTAAAGGGTCACGGCATTAGGAAGGTTGAGAAGCACTGGATTAGGCTGAAATGTAGAAGAGAGGAAAAGAAATGGTTCCATAAAGGTTGGAAAGGCAGATTTTAACCAGATTATAGAGGGCCTTGAATGCTACAATAAATCTATACTTTCTTTGATAGGCAATGGGGAGCTACTGAAGGTTTTTGAGTAGAGGAGTGATGCTCATGATGGTAGGTTAAGATTTCTTAAATGACATATTAAATATATACTGTAGCAAAGAAACTTAGAACCATGAAGTCCAACTCAAAGGTTATGACCATAACCCAGGTGAGGAAAGATGAGGGCCAGCTACTATCGCTATCCGCCTCGGTAACTGCCTCTTTATGAGACTGTTCACAATGCCCACTTAGCCTCACTTCTCCCTAAGCTGACAACATGTCAAAGTCAGAGTTTAGTGACATAAGAAGCATCAAATGCCTCCTTAGAACCATAGCATGTTAGAACTGGAAGGAACTTCAGCCATCATTACTTAGTCTAATAACCCCATTTTTCAGATGAAAAAACTGAGGCCCAGAAAGAGAAGGTGACTAGGTTCAGGACATGCACAGCACAGCTGCAGAACTAAAGGTATTTCATGAACCTGAAAGCCCTGCCTAGCTGTGAGTTATCATTATTAGATCTACTGACTCCTGCTCCGTGTTATTCCCACTACACCAGCCCGCCCATAGGACACAGATGCCCACACAATGCTGAAGAGAATCATGGGATTGTAAGATCACAGATATCAGAGGTCATCTATACAGCTCCATTTCACATGTGAAGAAATAAAGACCCACAGAATTTAAATGACTTGCTCTCAGCCAGCTGGCTAATAAGTGACAGGCTTCTTAACTCTCCCAATACAGTATTTTTCTGTACACTTGCTCCCATCTGTTTCTCCTCCCATTCATGATGCTTCTCATGAGCCTCTGTCTTCTCATTCGCAAAAAGGGAATAATACCTTTCCTAAATGCTTCCCAAAAGTGTATGAAGTTAGAGATACTGAAGCAGAACTACTTTGAAGAATATCAAATATGCCACATAAATTATTAATTATCAGGACAGGGGCACAGAACGTAGAGCTGGAAGAGACCTTAGCGCATAGAACACATGAGGTTAAACTTGAAATAGACCCTGGGGTTTTCCACTCCAGATCCCAAGCTGCCATCAAAGGAGGAGCTGTGCTCTCTGAGCAAAGCAGAACTGCAGTAATTCAAAAGAAAAGTGAGACATGCGCATTTAGAGACCCCTCCACTCTAAATGTTCATATGGACTACTTGTGCCAGACCTGCGGTAGAGCCTTCCAAGCTTGTATTGATCCGATCAGCCACAGTCAGACACACTGTGCCTCAATCCTGACATAGTGATGTCTCTTTGGTCCTCTTTGAGAACCCCCACACTGTGGTCTAGAGCAGTGTGTCGCCTCTTTTTCTCTTACCCCTTTTACCCCATTTCTATGGTGTATACTTCCCTCCCACAGATCCCAACCCAATGGCCCACCAGTATCTGCCACCACACCATCCCTGCAGATGGTGCCAAATGAACAGTTACCTGCCTAGCATTTTCCAGGACGACCCTGGTCTCTGAACTGCAATGAAGCATCAAGCTCCCATGGGCCTGCCTGTACAGCTACAGTTGAGCACATCTTATTAAAAGGCAGTAGACATATCCTGAACATATTACTTTTTTTCCCTTGCAACCCCCTGCTTACACACACACACACACACACACACACACACACACACCTACAGCTCTCTGCTTGTTTCTACCTTTCACTTAAACTGTAGGTTCTATCAGCAGTGAACTCAATCACTGTCCTCGCCAAGGCTTCTATTAAAGCTTGGCTCTAACCATCCAAGAAATTAGTCTCCAGTGCTCGACCCTTGTCCCCCCTCGGGTGCACCACAGCAGCTGTGCCCAACCTTTGGTCCTCAGCTGCTCTATTTCATCCATAAACCTGAGTGGCTGCTTCCTCCCACCTCCTTCCCCCTCCCTTTGCCTAGTAATAGCTAAAAGCAGAGCCTTGGGTCTCACTGCTTCTCACACACATACTCTCACACTCTGTTGTCAGACCACAATAAGAATGAGGCTGGTCCCATTTTTGATTGTGGATTCCTTTGGTCAGGGTTAAAACATACAAGTGTTTATGGTGTAATATTACCCTCTGTGTCAAGGTTCCATGAACTCTGATCATAAAGGTCCTAGGACCTCTGACAAAGACATTGCGTGAGATAATTGGGAAGAACTCAGAAAATATTGTAAAGGATGCAACTGGTGTTGACCTCAGGACACAGTTATCATGCTCCTGCCCTTTGGCATATATTGTGTATTTTGGTCATTTCTGTGTCTGACTTTTCATGACCCCATTTGGGCTTTTCTTTGCAAAGATATTGGAGTAGTTTGCCATTTCCTTCTCCAGTTGGTATACATACTTTAGCCAGAGGTGGGGAACCTGCAGCCTCAAGGCCGCACGTAGCCCTCTAGGTCCTCAAGGGCAACACTTGGAATGAATCCAAAAATTCACGGAATAAATAAATAAAAGGCCAAGTGTGGCCTCGAGGCCGCAGGTTCCTCATCCCTGTGTCTAGACCAAACAATTCAGTCAATTCATGGTACAGACCGAAAGAGAAGATATTCCAAAGGTCACACAAAACACTGAGAAGGGATTGTCTAATCTAAATTTCCTATCTCCTCCCCCTACAGGGAAAGCCAGTCAGGTAACCAGACTCTCCAAAGTCACACTGCTCTGTCACAAGGTCTCTGGCTTTCTGGCTCTCTTTCTTTCCAAAATATTCAACTCTACTGTAAGTGTAACTCAAACAATTGTTTTTTGTTTTTTAAAATTTAATTTTACTTTTTTTAATTTAAATTTTAAGAAGATATTCATTGTAAAATACCAGGGGAAATTTATAATAAAAATAGAATACAGAGAAAAAAAAATTTTAAGAAGATTTTTTTAAATTAAGTTCTACTGTGAATAAGGCACTGACTACTAGCCAGTCTGACACTAGAGGGGAAGGTTCTCCCTGCTTTTATTTACTACCTGCAGGAATCCTGAGAGGGGAAGAGGGGCTGGTGCCTCCTTAGGACCATTTTCAAAAACTGCTACCTTCCTCTTCTCACCATTCAAAGATCTCGTCTCCCCGACTTTAAGAACACTTTGAAGGCCTGAGTTGTCATTCAGGATGACTCCCAACAGAGCAGTGCACCCACTGGAGTTTCTCAGGAGTACAGCATAAAAGCAGTTCGTGCTTTCTGTAGCATGTTCAAGTTTACAGAAGACCTTCCTTACAACTACCCTGCAAAGTAGACAGTGGAAGTGTTATTATCTCCATTATGCAGAGGAGTAAACTGAGGCTCAGAGAATTTAAGAGGTCTTTTCAGAGTCACTTAGTCATCTACCCTCCAAGTTTACCACTCTTTTTCCTTCTTCCAAAGTACACAATAAGAGAGATCACTCCACCGGGAAAGGAAGGGGAAAAGGGAGAGAATTTGCAAGCCCTATGCAGAGCCACTGAGGTGTCTGGACATTCTGCATGCGAACCCTGAGTCTGGGGGATAGTTGGGGTGGAAGAATAGTGCAGAAAAAAGGGGCAGTTCAGTAATTCTAAAGCTTTTCACTGGTACAAGACAGGTATACATGTGTATCTAGTATAAAGGAAATTGATGCAGGATTTCCAGCTTTGTCAGGGATGTGTGGGCTGTGTTAGGGCTGAGACAGGGAGAGCTTGACCAACTTAAATGCTGAGTATTACCCAAGGAACCTAGTTTTTGCCCACTTGAAATCACGTACACAATCCTGATATTTTAGTTATTTCGTATGCCACAAATGTGTGCTTCTTCATACATTTCTTTGGAAACAGACCACTATAATGTCATATAATGTCAATAAAGAAAGGGTTCTGAGCAAAATGATAATGTTGACATTAACACTTAGGAGGCACAGTGGACCGAGTGACAGGGCTGGAGTCAGGAAGACTCATCTTCCTGAGTTCAAATCCAGTGTCAGACACTTACTAGCTGTGGGACCCTGGACAAGTCACTTAACCCTGTTTGCCTCAGTTTCCTCATCTATAAAATGGACTGGAGAAGCAAATGGCAAACCACTTCAGTATCTTTGCCAAGAAAACCCGAAATGGGATTGTGAAGACTCAGACATGATTGAAATGACTGAACAGCAAAACATTACAGTGGGATGTGTTTAATCTGTTTTACAGAATAATTGTTTCTGATCAATTCAGCACATTATATTGTTTTGACTCTAGAAATCCACTAAATATAGATTGTATGCCTAAAATGAGATACTTTGAAAGAAAGAAAACACCCGTCCCTGCTCAGGGCATTCCTGTCTCCTTGTCTTTTTGCAAATTGTCCCTCCTGCCTGGAATGTTCCCCCTTTCCCATCCCAGCCTCATGGAACCCCTATCTCTCTTCAAGGCTCCTACAGGAAGTCCTTTCTCATCCTCCCCAGTGGTTAGAACTCTCCCCATTCCTTATGGGAATTACTGAGTATTGTTATATATGTGCTTACATGTTTTTCACAATAATAACTAACATCTATATGATAATTCATATTCATATAGCGCCTTAAGGTTTGTGAAGTACTTTACAAATATTTTCTCATTTTATCCTAACAACAACCCTGAGTTTTGAGACCAATAGAAATTCAGTGAGTTGCTCAGGGTCACACCTCTGCGGCAAGATTCAAACTCGGGTTTCCTGACTCCAAGTCCAGTTCTCCATCCACTAGAATGTAAACTTCTTGAGAACAGCGACTTATTCTTTTTATTATTATTATTATATTTCCAGTACATAGCATAGCATGTGCTTGTTACTGTAAATAAATGACACTCAACACATGCTTATTAAATTAAATAAGTATACAGTGAAAATAATACCAATTATAGGAAGCCAGATTTGGTAGACTGGCTGGCCTAGACCCAGAATTCTTTGGAAAAATGACAAATGAATCCTATCCATTCATTAAAGTAGACTCACTAGACTATTTAAAAGTGAAAATTATTTTTTAAAAATTGTTACCGAGAAACTCCAGGGCTGTGACTCATATCTTTATCTTCTAGCCTGCTCAGCACAGAAAGATAAAAATAATGTGGTTGCAGCTCATTGACCAGGTCCCATCCCCCCGACTGAGCTGTGTCTGAGAGGCATCTGCCTGGTGCCCACCAGTTCCATTTCGTCCTTGTCTCCACGGAGGAAAGGCTAAGCCCTGTCCTTCCTATCCTTCCTCTGTTCTGCTTGCTGAGTTCCCCACAGCAGTCTCATTGCTCCGGTGGGCCATGGCTAGGTAGTCTAAAGTCTACAGATGTCTCTCAGATGCCTTACTAGCTTGAAATCCTATGATCCTATGATTCTGGCCTGGAAAGGGAAGTATAGTCCCATTATAGTTCCCACGAAAATGTTTGAGTTCATGCTGGTAGAAAAGGTACAATCTGGGTTTATATCACTGGGATAGAATTTTATTTCCAAAATTCATTGGACCCCTGTCCTCAATATCAACACATTTTCCATACCTCAAAGAAGACTTCCTTACAACTAACTAAATGGCCTATACTTCCATTCCTGGCCAGCCTCTGATTCTTCTTGGATCTCTAGTATTTTCAAAGGAAAGGCAGAAATAAAAATATTTCAACTTTAAAAAAAGCTTTTAAGGGCACCTAGGTGGTGCAGTGAATAGAGTACCAAGCTTGGTGTTAAGATGACTCATTTTCCTGAATTCAAATCTAGCCTTGGACACCTACTAGCTGGGTCACTCACTTAACCCTGTTTGACACAGTTTCCTCATCTGTAAAATGAGCTGGATAAGGAAATAGAAGAAACACTCCAGTATCTTTGCAAAAAGAAATGGGGTCATAAAAAAATCGGACAATACTGGAAAAAAAATTCACTCCCCCAAAATAGTCACAAGATTCATTGAAGTCCCTCGTCTCCATATGGAACATGTTCCTCTCCTACTGACTGGCTTTCCTTCATCAAAGTATCCTTCTACACATTTCTCTCTGGGGGATAAAAAGCATTATTGACCCCAAGGATGATCCACCTCTTCATGGTGCATTGGGAAGGGCCTGCCAGCATGAAGAGTGCAAGTCATATTTCTGCAGGGAGGCAGGACACGGGTGCCAAAGTGCCTCTTGGCCTGTTCTGCTTTTTGTAGGTAATTAAATTGAGTCCACTCCTTGGCTTGGTTTTCTCCCTGAACAATTCAACCATTTGAGTAATCCATTCTCAGGGTACTCATCCATCACCTGGGTGCACCCTGCCTCTGATGTATGACTACAATCCATCAGCAGAGTGCACCCCCACACCTGGGATGGATGGGTGCCGTACATCATCGCAAGAGGCCTGAGGGGCCATGCGTTACTCAAGAGGTGGCACCACTCAGAAAGGACCAGATGAGGGCCAAGAGGAAAGGGGGCTGGCACAATTAGAAACCCCTGTTTTTATTCTTCTTTACTGAGCAAGCCAGAAGGTATGGATTTCTCTGATGACTGGACTTTTTTTCACTTTTTTAAAAAACCATAACAAAGCATTACCAAGTAGGGATCCTACTGGGTTTTCTTTAATAACTATATAAGATTCATTTTCAGTAATATTGTCGTAGATAGAGTGACAAGGGAGCTTAGAAGTCATCAAGTCCAACCTCTTCATTTTACAGAATAGAAAACTGAGTCACAGAGAGTTTAAATGACTTGAGCTGGGTCACACAGCAACTAAGTATCTGAGGAACTTACTAGCTCAAAATCCAGTGCTCTAGGCACCTTCCCATGTTGTCTCTTGTCCATTTGCATACAAAGATTTATGGCAGCATAAACTCTTCATTGCTTCTATCACTCAATCCAGTGCTCCATGCACTGTGGGCATTTAATAGCTTTGAGGACACTGAGTCACTGAGGCCTTTGTCCAAGTAGTACCTGAATAGTCAATCAATTATCTAGTTTGAATGCTGGCTCTAGGACTCTCTCACCCTGCAACTTCAGCCAGGTTACACTTTCTTTCTCATTCTATTGCCCCACTCAAAGTGAGAACCTGGAAAGACCTTAGCTTAAAAAGGCCCAGGTCTCCTGCTCCATCCTGGACCACTTCCAGTGATCCTGATGGATATCTGCCCACCAGATCCAGAAGGCTCTGGAGGAGAAAGTGAGGCTTGTGACCTTGCACCGCCCTCCTTCACTCAAATCCAAGTCAACTGCAAGTCATGTCATCATCTCCCTGATGTCACGGTCCTCTTCAAGAATGAAGGACAAACCTTAACACAATAACAACACAACCTGTTTCTTCATGTGCAAAATAAGGGCACTACAGCAGGTCATCTATAAGACTTCTTCCAGCTCTAAACCTTAAAAAACTTTTATCCTACATTTCTAAAGATTAAAAAAAAACAGATATTCAAAAATAGAAAAAGAAGAGACAGCATGGTGTAGTAGACACTACATAATCACAGTGTATATACTACACTGTAGGAACTGGCTTTGAAGCTAGGAAGACCGACCTGCATTCAAACCCTGCCACTGACATATGCTAGCTGTGTAATACTGAGAAAATTATAGGAATTCCCCATGCCCCAGGCAATTCTAAAGCTATAACTTGCAGAAAAAGTACAGACCTACATTGGCGGCTCACTTGGATACTCCCAATATCAGTGACGTTCCAGATTTAGACCCCATCCATTAGAAATAAACTAAAATCTTCCTGTTATATAGACAACCTAAAGAGAAGCCAGTGGTCCCTGCCCCCTTTCTCCATGATTATTTTGAGGACTTGTTATGAAGTGGGACATCAGAGATATATCATCCCTTCCCAGATCCTGCAGGATACTGGGGACACAATTAGCAGCCTTGTGTTCTCTGCATGTGGCTTAAGTCAGGAAGTTCCCATTAATACTGATGGTATTTGCAAGCTAAAGCTCTGTTCACATCAAGACAAAACACCAGACCCCAGGAAACACTGAAAAAAGGGGCTGCCAACTCCAAATTCAGGGAAAACCAGAGTAAGCCTTGAGAATGTTGGACAAGTTCAGGGTGGGGAAAAGTCACTGGTGACTGGCTTCTCACTACTGTTTTATGTTGCTTCAGAACAAAGAAATTTTAACTATAAAGTCAGTGGGAAAAGTGGAGGACCTGGAGTACAAAGACCCAATTTCAAATCCTGCCACTGACACTCCGTGACCTCTGGCCAGTCAGAATTTTCAATTTAGGAGACTTGGAGGTCATCTTCTCTATCCATGTTATTTTACAGATATGAAAACTGGGGCCCGGAGGGGTAGGATACACAGGATTTGAGGTTAAGTCTTCTGAATCTAAGTCATGTCGTTTTTCTGGGCCTTAATATCTTTATCTATAAAATGGAAGAAATAATACTTGTACTATTCACTTCCCAGGGCTGTTGTAGGAAAAGTAAACCTAAAAGCAGCAGAGAAATGAGAGCTGGCATTATTATAAGAATACACAGGAAGCCATCTGTTAACATGTGCCTGGACCAAACCAGGGGTCTCCTCTGAGCTCTGACATAAGCTACATCAGTACCTTGACTTTCTATGACATTATTTACCAAAGTGCTTCTGCCTCCAGAAAACCTTTGCTGATGTCCCAGTTGGTAAATCCATCCATCAATAAACATTTATTAAACACCTACTATATGTCAGGTACTCTTTTATGTCACATCTCCCTTTGTTTTGAATGTCTCTAATGCACTGATCTTGTAATATTTTATTATGGTTATCTGTGCTGCCATTTTCTGCCCATACTGGACCATAAGATAGAGTGGGGAAGGAACTATTTATCTAAACTTCACACCTCTCCCAGCACCTACCATGGTGCTCTGCACATATTAGATGCTTAGCAAATCTTTATATTATTCTATTCTTACAACATTTCTATAGGGAAAGAATGATTATCCCCATTTTATAGATAAGAAAACTAAGGTCCAGGTACATTAAGTGATTTTCCCAAGAAATACAATTAGTAAGTGACAAAACCTAGCTCCCAGCACAAGGCTCTTTTCTCAGCACCATATTTTCTCTTCACACACACTCATTTAGGACAGCTTTGTCCTGTGTGTCCAGAGTCACCTGACCTGCCCAGTTTGTATTCACCCTAGGGGCTCAAGAAGAACATTTGTCAAATGGGAAAGGACAGGAGTTGTTTTTTTTTAAGGGAAAGACAAAAACATCCCCAGGAATGTAAATCTTGTGTTACAACATGTCAAAGATAGTTATTTTATCAATGTCATCCCAGTCTCTAGAGAGAAAGTGTAGTATGATGGTTAGACCCCCTGCACTCTGTTGCCAGGTCTGCCACAGCCTCCCTGTACTGCCTCTTTTCCCTAGGGAACTTGCCTTTCCTTCCTAAACCAGGAATGAGGCTGTAAAAGTGTTTGCAGAGTCCCTGGAGAAATAAACTCACTGCATACAGATCTTCTTTGCCTGGATCAGGGCTCAAGGCCCTCGATTTGTAAATACTGCCATCTCCCAAGGTGCTATCAAGGTCTTACTTGGGGGAGAAGTATCACAAAATTCTCCCCAAATTCTCAAAATAGAATTTTCATTTATTTCAATCTAGAAAAATTAGAGCATATTATGCTGCAGTTTCAGGGGCCTAGGAAACTATTCAGAGTGACAGCTCAAGGTTTAACCATGTCTAGACCTCCTAGGATCATAGATTTGGATCAAGAAGGGGTCTTAAAGACCATCTACTCCCATCCCTTCAATTTTTCAGAGGAGAAAACAGAGACCCAGAGAGGAGAAAGGACTTGCTTAAGGATATACTACTAATAAGCTAGGACTCAAGCTCAGATTCTCTCATTATATAGCCAGCATTTTAACACCATGATGCCACATGCACATCATGCTGCTTTTCCCAATAAAATAACTACTCACATAAGAAGGAGAAGGAGCTCCCTCAGGAATAACAGTAGCATCTGGGTTGCAGTGATCAGGGCAGTAATAGCAACAGTAGGAGAAGAAGAAGAAGAAGAAGAAGAAGAAGAAGAAGAAGAAGAAGAAGAAGAAGAAGAAGAAATACTAGCAGCAGTAACAGCAATAGGAGCAGCAGCAGTAGTAGTAGTGGAAGGTGCAACAAAAGTAGCAGCAGCAGCAGCAGTAGCAATAGTAGTAATACTAGAAGGAGAAGAAGTAACAGTAGCAGCAACAACAGTAGAAACAACAGTAGTAATAGTGGAAGGAGGAACAGCAGTAGTAGCAACAGGAGTAGTATTAGAAGGAGTAGCAGAAGTAGTAGCAGTAGTAGAAGCAGGAATCAGAAGAGCAATAGCCAATAGTACTGTAGAAGTAATGGTGGCTGCAATACCAATTGAAAGAGTGATACCGGGGTAAAATTATTCACTGGTGACAATAGTAGAAATATTGGTAGTGGCAGTACTAGCAGCAGTAGTGGGGATAGTGATCGTGGTAGTAAAAGTAGTAGCAATCATGTTGATATTCATAGCAAAAGTAGTGGTGGTAGGAGTAGTACCAGAATGATCAATCAATAATAGTTAATATAGTTAGCATTTACATAATGCCCTAAGATTTTCAAAGCATTTTACTTATGTTTTCTCATTTGATCCTCACAACAACTCAAGAGGTAGGTGGTATTATTATCCCCATTTAACAGATGAAAAAACTGAGGCAGTCATGATAGAAGACTGCTTTTCCCATTAAAGTAGGAGATAAAGTCCTCTGATGAAATAAGCAAAAAAAGAAGTATCCTGGGGTGATTAAGGGAAGAAAGTTTTGAAGCAGCCCATGTGGTCATTGTGATCATATGTCCATTAAGGAAGAGTAAAAAGATTATCACAAAGCAGGAAGGGCTCAGTTGTGATTTGATCATATCAATTTATAGTGGACCCATGTTGTAGCTCCTCGTGTAACAGAGGAGTGAACCCACTCCTCTATGGGGAAAGTGGTAAGTACCTCATTGGTGACTTCCTCCATGAATATTCAACCCTAAGGGTTTAAGAGAAGAAAGGGAGGGTAGTGGCTTTAATCCCAGGTGAGGATTTTGTAAAATATGAGTGGTGACAGGATAAGAGGAAAAGTAAGGCAGGAGAACATTTCAGGTATGAGAAACAGTCTGTGTGAAGGCAAAGAGACAAGAGACAAGGTACCAGTTTCAAGGAAAAGCACATTTGACTGAAACATAAAGTATATGAAGTGATAAAAGAGTGACAGAAAATAAGTCTGGAAAAGTAAGATGGCATCAGCTAGTAAAGGCCTTTAAAGCTCAGGCTAAGGCATTGGTATTGCTTGTGACAGACAATTAGAAGTAGTTCAAGATTTTTGAGCAGAAGATGATCTGGTCAGACCTGTGTGTTAGGATGATTCTTTTGGCCTCTGGGTGGAGGATGTACTGAAGAGAGGGCAAGAGTGCAGGCAGAGGGGCCAATTAGTAAGATTCTATTACAGTAGTTAGGCTAGTGACAGTGAGGATCTGAACTAGGGTAATGGCTCCATGAGAGGGAAAAAGTGAACAAGTTTGAGAGAGATTGATGGAGACAGAATCCAGATGTTCAAGGGTAAAGGATAAAAGCGAAGGGAAGGAAGGGACAGGTTCAAGTTGGTTATAAATTAATCTGTACAGCTTTTCTTTTTAAGACCAGCAGATTTCCTCCTCCATTTCCCGTAGGTTGCTATCCTGACTTGTTGCTTGGTCCGATTGCTTAGACCAGACCCCACAGAGCCCAGCTCAATTGTCTCAATTCACTTATGACAGCTCTGAAACATAGAATCAACAAGATTTTGCATCTTAGTAGACAGGGAAGGTGAGGGAGAGGAAGAAAGTAAAGACGACTCTTGGGTTATCAACCTGGGCACCTGAAAAGATTGAATGGAAATGGGAAAGTTTAGAGGTGATGTGGGTGAAGGGTGAAAGATAACTCCAATAAAAGAGACTGAAAAGGAACAGTAAGACAGGAGAACCATGAGATAAGAATGTCACTGAAGTTAAGAGAGGAGAGAGCGTCCTGGTGGAAGTACTGTCATCAATGTCAAAAGCTACAAAAGGGCGATGATTGAGACGAGGTCATTGGATTTAGCAGTTAAGAAATCATTGTTAACCTTACTGAGAACAGCTTCAGTCCAGTGGGGATAGAAGTGAGACTGAGAAGGGATAAGAAGCAAGTGAAAAGTGAAGAAGTAGAGACAAGTATAGATGGGGTTTCCTAGAAGTTTGGCAGTAAAAGGGAGGAGAAGTAGATGATTGCTTGTGGAAATGGCAGGATCAAGTGAGAGTTTGTGTTTGGTGGTTGGTTGTTTTGGGGTTTTGGTTTTAGTTTTGGAGTTTTTTTTAAGAATTGAGAAACCTAAATTTGTAGGCAGTAGAAAAGAAGGCAGAAGATAATCAGAGACTAAAAATGGGAGAGGATTGAGAATAATAAAATGGGAGAATTATAAGAGGTAGATCATACTATAAAAAATTTTAAAAAGAAGATCCTAGACTTTTCACAGCTATGGGTAAGAGATCTATTCTTAACCAAACAAAGGATAGAGGCAATTACAAAAGATAACACTGATAGTTTTGAGTATACAAAAATTAAAATCTTCTGGAAAAAAATTAAATGCATGTTGGAAAAGAAGGAAAGCAGTTGAAGGGGAGGGGTGGAATCTTTGATTCAAATGTCTTTGATAAAGGTTTGGTAAGCAAGATATATAAATAATTAACAGAGATAGGTAGGTAGGTAGGTAGATAGATAGATAGATAGATAGATAGATAGATAGATAGATAGATAGATAGCCAAAAGCCATTTCCCAATACATAAATGATGAAAGGATTTGAAAAAAGAGTTCTCAAATGAAGAATTGAAAATTCTTAACAATCATATGAAAGAATACTACAAATCAGTATAACAGAAATGCCAACTAACTCCCAACATCTCACCTCTATACCCTGCAAAATGCTAATGATGACAAGAGGTGGAAATAGTCAAAGTTGGAAGGGTTATGGAAAGATGGACACACAAGTGATCTTTGTTAAAGTTATGCATCAGTACAACTATTTTGGAAATCAATTTGGAATTAGGCAAATAAAGTGACAAATATTCATACTCTTTGACCTAGTTTCCATTAGGAGGCTTATATCCCAAGGAGATCACTGATAAGAAGGAAGTTCTCACAAACCCCAAAATATTTCTAATATCACTTTTTGTAATAGTAAAGAATTGGAATCAAAGTAAATGCCCTTCAGTTGGGAAATGGCTAATGACAAATGTAATGAAGAGAAACATGGAACTATCTACACACACTGATGCAGAGTAAAGTCAAAGTGAAGTAAGCATAGCAAAAAACAAAACAATCTACACAATGACTACAGCTATGTAAACAGAAACGACAACCACCAAAAAAATTTTAAAGTGAATATTGAAAAATTATACAGAACAAGCATGTTTTGAAAGATGAGAGGTGAGAATATACTCCCATGCCCACCCTTTACAGAGATGGGAGGTCCATGGGTGTTATACACTGCACACATTCTCAGACTTTTTCAATGTACTGATAAGTTATACTGATTTTCTTCCTCTTTTTCTTTTTCCGTTTCTTTTTTATCTTTAAAAATATTATATTTTTATATAGGATGGATCTCTGGGAGGAGTACTGGGGAAAACTAGGGCAATAAAATTTACTTTGAAAAGAAAAATGTCAATAAGAAGAATTTATTTAAAGGATAGAAAGAAAGTGGGGCAGCTAGGTGGTGCAGTGAATAGAGTACTGGCCCTGGAGTCAGGCGGACCCGAGTTCAAATCCAACTAGCCATGTGACCTTGGGCAAGTCACTTAACCCCAATTACCTTCCAAAAAGAAAAAAAAAGGATAGAAGGAAAGAGAAGAAAGGGGCAGGTTCAAGTTGGTTATTAATGAAGCTGTCTGGCGTTTTTAGGACCAGCAGATTTTGTTTTATTCTAGAGACAAAGGAGAGCCACTAGAATTATGGAGCTGGCAAATGACATGGTCCGATCTGAAGGCAGGTCACTTTGGCAGCCTGGGTTGGAATAAAGGAATCTAGAAGCAGGGAAACTCCACAGGGGGCTGTTGTAACAGTCTAGGTAAGAGGTGGTGAAAGCCCTGAACTAGGGTGATGGTTATATGAGCAGAGGGAAGGAAGAGCATGCAAAAGATGCTTTGGAGGTATAAAAGGCAAGATTTGGCAACTGATTGACTATCTGGAACAAGAAAAGGTGAGAAGTCATGGATAGTATCAAGACTGCAAACCTGGGAGGTGGCAAAGATGGCTATGCTCTTGATAGGAACAGTTTGATACAGGTGGGTATGGGGGGAAAGGTAATGCATTCTGGTTTGGACGTGTTAATTGTTAATTAATAATTTATTACATGTTAATAATTAATGTTAATTAATTTGGACATAAAATGTCTTCAGGACATCTAGTTGAAAATGTCCAATAGGCAGTTGGGAATGAAGAACTGAGGCTGAGTGAAGAGATGGAGGCAGGATAAATAGATGTGTGAGACATCTGCTTAGAGATGATAATTAAACCTTAGGAAACTGTTGAGGTCACCCATAGAGAGTGTGTAGAGAGAGGGTAGAAAAGGGCACTGGGAAAGAGTTCCAGGTCAAAACTTAATTCCATGCTTTTCACTGGCCATCACACTCGTCTGGCATGGACTGGTCCCCATCCCTTCTGTTTCTTCAAGCATAGCTTAAATGATACCTTCTACCTGAAACCTTTCTTGATGGCCCCCAACTACTAGTGCTCTGCCTTCCTAAACTGCCTTCTGTTCAACTATATCAACATGGCCTGCTTTATATAAAATAAATACTTATAGTCTATTGTACCTGTAGCAACAGGAGTCTATTGTGTTGTGTTTTATTTTGTTTTGTTTTTTACATATTAGTGATTGGACTTGAATGTCTGTAATAAGCCCTCATAGCTAGCTCAGAAAAAAACAGCAAGTAGGGCTCAAGATCATTCGTGCCATGGAAAATCAAAGCAAAAGCATGAGAAATCGGAGCAAAAGTCTAGGATAGGGTCTAGCAAACCCTGACACATAGCAACTGAAATATCTGCTTGTACCCCAAGCATCAATCTACTTACATATGTTTAATAAAATATCTATTTATTGGTCAATTTATTGATTGGTTGGTTGCTTGGTTGGTTTGTCTGATCGTCAGAGTATCTGTAGAGATTTTCACCAAGATTAACCAGGGGGGAGTGTAGTTGATGGATAGACAGTTTCTTGGAAGTGGTACCTCTTAAGTTTGTATTCTGTTGTATGCTTGCTGAAACTGTTCCATTTAAAACAAGACAATCTCATAAGTGAAAAACCTGGCCCCCCCTGCTCCAACCTATGGGCCTGGTTCACACACACACACACACACACACACACACACACACACACACACACACACACACACTTGGCTCTATCCTATTATGCTTTGTTGGGTTTTTTTTATTTGTATTGATAGCTTTTGTTTAAAACAAACAAACCTTGAATTCTAAACATAATCTCTCCTCCATCCCCTAACTAGAAAGCCATTCCTTGTAACAAAGAATAAAAAAGAGAGATTTTTAAGAATCAATTCAGTAAAACTAACTATTATAGTATGTATAATATTCCACACCCACAGTCCCCCACTCCTGAAAAGAAAGAAGGGAAGAAAGGAAATCATCTCCTCATTTTCATTTCTTAAGGACCAAGACTGATCATTATACTTATAAAGCATTCACTTCCTTTCATTTTGTTTTGTGGGAGATTTTTTTGTTCCTTGTTTTTTTCATTCTTGAGCTTTATCAAGTTAAACATTCCTCTAAGAAACCAGCCTTCTGTTCAGACTAGGGGTGAGGAACCTGTGAGCCCCAGACCACAGGTAACCTTCTAGGAGTGAGACCTCCTGAGTTTCACATGACAAATCCTTTTATTAAGGGGGTTTGTTCTGTGAAGTTTGGATTCAGTCAAAGGGCTGCATTTCAGGACCTAGAGAGCCATATGTGGCCTCAAGACCACAGATTTCCCACCCCCCGGTCCAGACTCAGAAACTGCAGAGGCCAAAAGAATGGAGAGACATCATTCCCTTGATACCCTTCCAGTTCTCCTTTCAGAATCACTCCTTACTTAGGATTCCAGAGGTTTTAGGAGACTACAAGCTCAATATGAATCAATTGTGTGATTTGATGGCCCAAAAAAAGTTAATACTCCCTTAGCTACATTAATAATGATATGGCAGCTATCATCACCTCCAGCCTGCATTTTTACAAACACCTCCTAACTGGTCTCCTTACCTCGAGTCTCTCCCTTCTGCAATCCGTCCTTCACATAGCTGCCAAAGTGGTATAACTAAAGCATAGATTCGATTATGCCACTCTCCTAATCAATAAACTCCAATGGTTCCCTAGTACCCTCTAGAACTGCATACAAACCCATCTGTTTGACATTCAAAGCCATTCACAACTTGGCTCCAACCTCAACGTTGCTCTCCTTTACACACTCCTTGCTCTCCCATTCCCAGGATGTTTCCTACACCCAGAATGCTCTCCTTCCTCAAATCTGCATCTTAGTATCCCTAGCTTCTTTCAAAGCTCTACTTGTGTCACCTCCTAAATGAGGTCCATCCTAATCCCAGTTGTTAGCATCCTCCCAAAAAATTACCATGTTTAATGGCAATTTTAAATATGTATTATATATTAAATATCATATTATGCATTGTACACTTGTTTACCTGAGAAAATATAAGCACTTTAAGGGGATAGATTGTTTCATTCTTGTCTCTGTACGCCCAGTACTTACCATAGTATCTAATGCATAGAAGATGCTTAATAAATGCTTATGAATTGATAATATCCTTCTGGACATCCAGATATCAAGGGAGTCACATTGTCCTAGTTAGATTATATCTAGGGCATCATGTTCAGTTCTGAGCATTGCACTTTAGATGGATGCTGACAACATTAAGTACATCAGCATATTGGCAAACCAAGGATGGTGATTAAGATGGCGGGAGGGGTAGAAGTTATACCATGCAACAATCATTTGGAAGAAGGTAGATGCTTATCCTAGATAAAGAAGACTGGAGCGGGGAGGCCTGGAGGGAAATGACAGCCTCAAAGCATCTAAAGAGCTGTCCCATGGAAGTGGGATTGGGTTTTTTGGTTTGTTTGTTTTTTTACCCCAGAGGAGAAATGTATGACCAAGAAAGAAGGTCACAAGGAGGTAAATTTTAGCTTAATATAAAGAAGATATTCTCCACAACTAGAGCTGCCCAACAGCGGCATGAATTGCCTCTGGAAGTAGTGAACTCCTTGTCACTGAACATGTTAAACAGAAGCTGGAAAATCACTTGTCAGGGATGTCATCGAAAGAATTCCCGCATGGGTTAGGTCATTGAACTAAATGGCCTCTGATATCCCTTTGAACACAACGATTTTGTAATTCCATGTGATTCCTTGAAATTCAGACTTCTCTTAGATGATCTCCAAGGTACCTTCAAGTTCTCACTCTTACTATTGGCTATGTTTTTTTAAGTATTTTTTTCTTGTTGACCATAATTTAAACCCATTTCCTCAGTGGAGATAGAGAACACTGGATCCCTTGATGGAAGTTTTCAAGTAGAGGCCTAATCCTATCCAATCCAATCCAACAAGCATTTATTATGTGAAAGGCACAAGGGCTACAAAGGCAAAAACTTAATCCCTCAAGGAGTGTGCATTCTACTGAGAAGACTATACATAAATGTTCATTTTCAGAAAGAGAAAGCACTAACGACTATGGGGATTGGAATGACCACTCATCAGACATGCTGTAAAGAGGATTCCAAGCTCCACAGAGGTCGGATGAGGTGGGCCTTGAGATCCCTTGCAGCTCTGGAAGGCTGTGATTCTATCATCTTTCTTCAAACCATAGTAGGGCATGGCTCCTTCACAAACAATTCCCTATGTGGATCACATCATTCCAAATACAGCTTTGCACGCTGGTCACAGATATTCAATTCATTACCTTGGATCTCAGCTCAAGAAAGAGTCTAAACCTTGGTAACTTTCCCCCAGAAATTGTTTCTTCAAGTTTTCCCTTCCCAGCCTTCCCTAGACAGGAAGGAAGCCCAGGGCCCTTGCCACCACTGCCGCCATGCGGGGGGTTGGCATGGGGCTGGGGCTTTTTGTTATTTCACTTTTGTGCGGGGTTAAAGAAAATGTTGAATTTTGCAGTTTAGCGGGAGGCCTCACAATGCGGCGGCTGTCGGAGAGGTGCTGATTACCCAACTCCATTTATCAAAGTGTCACTTTTCTGACAGCCGCTAATAAATATCCTGCCAGAGCCCCGGCCCCTGGCAGCCATGGCACTCTGCAACACGCCGCTAACCTAATTTGCTAATTGCTGCTTTCCCCATTAATTTTAGTCCTGTCTTGTTTGGTGTTGACATGGAGGAAAAAGAAATAGGGTGGAAAAAGCCAGCAAGAAAGAAAATATCTCGGGGTCCCCCACCCCCAGTCCCGCCCCACAACCCCTTCATCACATACTGTGCACTTTGACTCACACCTAAATAGCAACTTTTCTTCTTTTCTCTGACTATGGTTAGGATATATTAAAGAGAATAGCTTAAACAATGTATTATTTAAAGGGCTCCTTTCCACTCTGTCTTTTCTCCTCCTAATCCACCCATTGGAAAAGGTGAGATGAATTAGAGCATCCTGGACAACAAGGAGTTAACAGCATCACCCAGACCTCTGGTTCGCCATCCCAAAAGCATTTATGTTTGAGAAGCAACAGCTATCCCAAACCTAGAATGCTCTTCATTTCTGCAAGTTCCCTGTAGTTCAGACCTGTAAAGTTCCTATTAAGTGTCTCTGGACCCAAGCAAAGGTTTGCTCTGAAACATCTTGCTAGCATGCTCAAGTTGACCGGTTCCAGAATAACACACACACACACACACACACACACACACACACACACACTCAGAAAGTTCCAATTCCTAAATACAACTCCTATACCCTTTTCTACCTTGCCACTTATGGGGGAAAGAATGACAGAGCCCTTAGCTCTGGCACTTACTAAAGCAAGGGCATTTTTGTCTAGGCCTCAGTTTCCCATCTATACAAGAGGAACTTGAACTGATTCCTAAAATCTGTTTCAACTCTATAAGTCTATAAGTCAACTATTGTAAGTAGGCTACCTTTGGTCCCCCCAACCTCTTAGGAATCTCCTGACTCCATGCCTTTGCCCAGGATTTCTGCCCACCCTTTAAAGCCTGTCTGGATTTCTACCTCCTCCATGATGTCTTTCCTTTTTAAAAAGTATTATTAATATCCGTTGTTTTTATTTTGCCTTCATTTCCAAAGATATTTCCATTCATACCTAGCAATTATATACAATGCTTTCATGCCCATAATCTACCATCTCTGTAAAGAAGGGAGTATTTTGTCATCTCTTTTTTGGGGCCAAGCTAGCTTGGTCATCATAATTACACCACACTCAGTTTCAGCATTTTGTTCTTTCTATTGACAGTGTTGAAATTGCAATATTGTCTTGCTGATTTTATTTTGCATCAGTTCATGTAAGTCTTCCCATACTCACAAATGTTTCTCGTTTTCTTTGTCAGCAATTGCCTTCGTTATTCCCTCTCTCTAAGATATTGCATAATTGTTTTGCAGATGTCTAATGCACTTATCCCATAATATTGTATAGTATGTTTGTCTATATTTGTGTCTTGTCCTCCTATTGCATGGTCAGCTTCACGACAAGTTGACCATATATTATCTAAACTGTATCTCCTCTAGTCCCTGGCACATGGCAGCCAATGGCAACACCAATCTAGAATATAAACTCATTTGTAAAAATTTACAGAGGAGGATGGGGGAAGTTTATGGGCTGTGTTGCTTCTTAAAACAGCAGGAAGCAATAGAAGGACAAACAAGTTTATAGAAAGATTGGTCAAAGCTTGCACATAGTAGGCACTTAATAAATATTGATCGAGTTGAATTTGAAAAGACACAGCTGCCTGTCAGGGAACTTAACCAAGGAATAAGGCCGTGGCTGAGGCCAGACAAGGCCAGAGAAGGAGCCGCTGTGAATAACAGAGAAGCACATATTTTCACTAACCACAAGGTGACTGTCAGTGGGAGCAGCACCAGAAGGATGAGGAAGAAGGGAAGGGAATAAGTCCTTATATAGCATGTACTATGTACCAAGCACCTTACAAATATTATCTCATTTGAAAGGAGCAATGACACTTGGCTAGCCTGGGACCTAAAATCGGAACAAGCTAGGCTGAATTTAATAGCTTCCCTGAGCTTCCCTGTATCCTTTCTCAAGGAGGCCCAAGTCCTGGTCCTATTTTTATACACAGGCCCATGCCCCAGGAGAAGCAGGGTGGGAGAGTGGGAAGGGTACAGGATTGGAAGAACAAAGAATTGGATTCAAATTTCAACTCTGATATTTATTAGTTATATCACTTTGGGAAAATTACTGTGCCTCCCCTAGCTTCATCTATTAAAGGGGCATAATATTTGCAATAGTCACCTCACAGATTTGTCGTGAGGAAAGAAAGTACTTGGGAAACCTGAGAGCATCATCTATGAATGGGAAAGGTCCTTTTTGAGACTTAAATCTTGTAGTCCTATGGTCCTTATAAGAAATGGCCATTTTTTTAGCTTCTAGACTGAACTAGAACCCTGCTCTTCCCTTGCCTTTGATTCCCTCCTTGCCACTCCCTCACCCGTTCCCACACTCACCAAGTAGCTTTCTGAAACACCTTGCTATTTCCAGAGTGACCTTCTTCCAGAGTCATTGACAGGTTCTCAGGTTTGTCATCTACTTTTTCCCACTCTGAGCTAATGTCTTGCTGACCAGGGTCCTGAGTCTGGTTCAAAGGGATAGGGGCCTCGTCTAGGTGAGCCACAGACTCAAGCCACCATGGTGACAACAGCATCCTAACTAGTGCACTAGCCCTAAGTGTAGCCCTAAGTTCTTCCCATGAGATCAGAGATGTGGCTTCAACAAGAAGGCATATGTTCTGGCCAGAGTGGTGTAATATTGGACATGTAGGACAGTAGAGGCAGATGGATAGGGAGCAAAAACTGAAGGATCTCAGGGGCAGAGGGACAGTATGTTGGGAAATTGTGGGGTGGGGAGGAGGCACAGAGGACTCTGAAGAGGAAGATGAGGGAGGGAGCAAAGGCATGGAGTAGAAGAGGCCCGGAAGAAGACAGTCAAGACCAGAAGATGCTGCAGAATAAGGCCCTGGAGGCATGGACAATGTGGGAATTTGTTTTGCTTGACTTGGCATATTTGCTACCAGGGTTTTGTTTTTGTTTTCCTGCAGGATGAAAATGAGGGGAGGGGAGAAAGAGGAAATAGCTTTTTGATAAATGGGGGAAAAATAACTTAAATAAATAAATAGAACAAAAAAGGAAAGACTCTGGTGAGGAGGCCCTTAAGAAAGGGAGAAATGGCAAGTCATGAGGTGTAAGAGGCAGCCCCCCAACCTCACCCATACCCAGCAACCAAACCTATTCTTTTTTCATGAGGTGACTGACTACACCTCCTTCTCTTAGATCAAGCCTCGCGCATCCAAGGGCTATACTATTAGCAGTCAGATCCCCCAAACCCCATGGAGGCCTGCATTCAAGGCCTATACCCTCCAAGTCTGGTGAAAAGGGAGGAGCAAAGCAAGGGGAGCTGATAGCCTCCAGTCCTCCCCATCTTCTCTCTGGTGGCCCAATTTCCAGCAAGGATGTGATTATGGGGGCATGCCCCAGACCCAGGAGAAACCAGGGAAGCAGATGATCAAGGCAAAGGAGGCTGGGCAGGAAGGCCCTACAGAGGCTGTTTCTAGGGGCTCCTACTTTTTTCTGCTTCCATTATTACAGCCCCAATCCCCCCTACACACACACACACACACACACACACACACACACACACACACACACACATACACCATGTTACTCTTCAATAGCTACAGGAGAACAAAATACCGCCCTGCTCCTAGTGAAGCAAAAGAACGCTGTGAAGAGTAATGGCATGTGAGCTCGTAGCCAAAAGCCGTGCTTCATGGCCCTTTAAAGTGAAATTTACTGCCTGCATTTAACGGTGTCCCTGTTAACATCCCTGCTGGCCCAGATCAGTGGGATATGTGTGCACAGCTCAGCACTGGAACAGCAAACAGGGCCATATTTCATCCTCTGCAGCTATCTCTGCACTTAGCTGACTTCCTTTCAGACCCTGCCAAAGTCCATTTTGTTTCCACCTTGTCCTTCCTCATCCTGACGGGGACTCAGACTCCTCAAGTGCCCTGAAGCTGGGTGATGATCTTTCCAGTCCCTTTCATTCTCCCTCCCTTCCTTAGCTTTACTTCGACTGGGGTCTCAGTCTGGTCCCTTGGGAAAGTGGTTTAGGGATAGAGATGATGGTTTTCAATACTCTCTTGCCTTCTTTCCCCCAAAGCACTAGTCTTGGGGTATTGCTCCCCTGCTTTCTCACCATAAACACACACACTCTCTCTCAGAAGAGAATGCTCTCAGATCTTATACCTGGATCTGTGGCTCCTGCCTTCTTGTTCAGAGGGTAGAGATGGAGACTGACAGACGTCAGAACTCTATGTAAAGAGCTGGACAGAAGGAGAGTGAGTCTCTTGGATACTATTGTTCTCCATTGCTTGGTGATTTTGTGATAGGGCAAGGCTCTCTCTTCCCTCTTAGGTATCTCTATGTCTACTGCCATGCTTTCCATTTCCCACAAGAGCCTGCAAGAGGAAAAAGAGAGAAAGTAAAAGAAAGGTAAAGGAAAAGAGGGGTATGGACTTAATATTTTTTTAACCAACAACAAAGTGGCATCCAAGGTTTCTCCTTGTCCAGCAATCCTACAGTAAATAATAAGAACTCATTGGGGGAACCACCTAACCTAGAACCTCAATGGGGGAAGGATATAGTATAAATTTGAACACCAGAGAGAGATCCTTCAACTGTCATCATACCTGTTCATGGCTAAAACCTCTGACTTACATTGGCACCAACTGCAGAAGAATGTTAGCTTCTTGAGAATTGGATTGTTTTTCATGTTTGTCTTTTATATCCCCAAGATATAAGGCACAGAGCCTTGCCCATTGGGATAGAGAACAGCCCTGTGTTTTCATTGATAAAGGGAACTCTTGAATAAGGAAACTTCCTCTACTAGAGTAGATTGGTACCACCTCTGCTATTTAGCCTTAGAGGATTGCCTAGATCACTGACAGGTTGGTGATTTGGCCAGGATCACACAGCCAATATGTGGCAAAGGCAAGATTTGAACCCAGGTCTTTTTGGCTTGAAAGCCAACTCTCTATCCACTATGCCTCATTGCTTCTTGCCTTAAACATTTGTAACCCCAGTCCCAAAGCCGTTGATATGGGACTCCCTCCTCATTGGCGGAGACCAGTGTTCAGTCCCTGTGTAAAAGGTCAGAGCAAGGCTGTCAAAACCAGGAGAAAGGAGAAATCCTACACTCTCTGACTACCCCTTACACAGGCACAGAGCATTGGCCTCCACCAGTGAGGAGACAGTTCCATATCAACAGCTTTGGGACTGGACTTACAGACGGTAAATGATTAATAAATGTTTACTGACTTTGTTGAATCCTTCCTGATATTCCAAGCAGCCTCTTAATTCATCCTCCCAGCACTTCTCCCTCTCTCATACATTTTCCCACTAAGCTTGATGTGAACAATCCTTTTATGTGTGAAGATGTCTTTTGTCCCTGTCCCCCCCCCCACTAGACTGTAAACTTTATAACCCTCCAGCACCTGGCACAGAATGAGGAACAAAGAAGGTGTTCGATAAATGAACATTGAACTAAATTGAGGACAGAGCAGGAAAAGTGGGATGGGGGGGGGGGTGATGAAGAGAATGCAGCAGGTTTAAAGCCATTGTAAGCTGTCGTTCACCCTTCCTTTTCAAAGAGTAACAGAGACATCACAAGGTGATGCTGTGACTTGTCCATGAATTGGATTTCAGTGAGGCAGAGTCGCTCAAAGTCTTCAGCCCACTCTCTCTCCCAGAGTCATGGAAGATACAGGTTTCAAAGACCCTGAGGAGAATACTTTAGAGAGTCATTAAAAAATGGATAGGACTGTCTAGAAGTAACATTCATATGGGACTGCTGGAGTAGAAGGAAGGGGAATCAAATCTTGTCAAACATTAGAGCTAGAAGGAATCACAGAGAGCCAGTCATAGGTGACCACAAACAGCGTTAGAGGGGACCAAAGAGGTCATCAAGTCCAAATCCTGAATTGTATGAATGAGGAAACTGAGGCACTGAGAGATTCAGTTGCATGGTGTCATCAGTTACCAAGCATCAGATGTAGAATTTGAATGCAGGCCTTACTAACTCTAGAAACTAGGTGAATAAAGCATAGGGCCTGGAGTCAGGAGGACTCGAGAGCAAATTCAGCCTCAGACACTTACTGACTATGTGACCCTGGGAAAGTCATTTAACTCTGTTTGCCTCCGTTCCTCATCATAAAATCAGCTGGAGAAGGAAATGGCAAACCACTCTAGTATCTTTGCCAAAAACAGCAACAAAAATGGGGTCACAAAGAGTTGGACATGACTGAGAATGACTGAACAACAACAATGTAGTAATTCCAAACTAGTGCCCTGCTCACACACCTGCCCTTCTGGCTTATCTTCCAATAAGACATCTCCATCTCCTGACTCCAGGTATTTTCACTGGCTGCCCGCAGTGCCTAGAATGCTCTCCTTCCTCCCTTCCTCTGCCCTGGCTTTGGTCAAGTCCCAGTTAAAACCCCACCTTAAACAGGAAGCCTTCTCTGATTCCCCTTAATGCTAGTGTCTTCCTTCTTATGATTATCTCCACTTTATCCTCAGGAAAGACAGACGATGGCGAAGGCAGTGATGCTCCAAAAATACTCATCAATATTTAGAGATCAGTCTGGAGACTCCACAATTGAAGACAACTGTCCTCAGAGCAGCACTCTCTATACCTGACCTTGAGGATGCTGGGTCATAGGCAACCCCTCTTCCTGGCCAAAACTCACCCCTAGACTCTAACCCAGCTGCAGATCCCATACTACCAACAACACCACACACACACACACACACACACACACACACACACACCTGTCACCCATCCACCCCTGCTCCCCCCAAAGCAGATTCTGCTCTGAACGCCAAAGCTGATGAACCAGTCCAGGATTTAGTGAAGCACATGGGTGAAGCCCAGGGGAAAGTTTGGCCATGCCACAGACATCCAAAGTACTGAAATGAAGCCTGTGACCTTGGCCGAATCACATTACAATTCTTCATCCTCGTTTATGAAGGGAGGAGGGTAGACTACCTGATCTGAGATTCCCTTCCAGCCCTAGATCTGGGATGCTGTCCTGCTATGATACAATTCCCTCTCCAGGACCACTGCAGCTTACCTAACCTGTTGTCCACATCAATTCTTAGCAAATCTAGGTAGCAACCCAGGTTCAATCCAAAAAGAAATCTCTGAGTTTGTGGGATTCCTCACCCAGACCTAGGGAAGCCAGTCATTGCACTTTCAAATTAACCAACCTTTGCTTTGAATAATTGGACTCTACGTTGTCCATCCTTATTTGTGGATCCCAGGATGGTGGGAAGGAGAAGGAGTAGTCAGAGAAGAAATTTTAGGAAACCAAGGATGGATCTGCAGGACTACCTAGCTCACACCCCACACGTGCATGGCTGCTAGCTCAGAGACCTTCTAAGGCTACCCAAGTCGAGTCAGCTCAAATCTGCCTAGGAGCAAAGCAGGCTTGAGCAGACGGGGGTTCTGCCAGCTGCTCTTCCTCCAAGCCCCCCTATTCCCTGCCAGGAGCCAGGAGCTGTGCTTTGCCAGCCTGGGCTCCCTAAGGCCATCGGGTCCTCCAAATGAAAACAGGATGGGAGAGTTCAGGGCCTTTTGGCATCCTTGTGGTAAGCACCTTTTGTTCCAGGCTCAGAGCTGTTAATTAAAGATTGGTGATTAATGATGAAGCTCTCCTGGTTCCTATCTCAGGCTGAGAGGTCCTGGGGCTGCTGACTTTGCTGAAGGAGTCAGGAGGGAAGTTCCAACTGGAGCTATTTATAGCACAGGCTGGTGGAGGAAGAAGCTCCAGGCTGCTGCTCCCTTCCTCTTCTCCCCTATCTCCTTTTTTTCTCCTCTTCTTCTCCCCTATCCTGCCCCTCCTCCTTTCTTCTTTTTTTCTCTTCTCCTTTCCCCTCTTTTCTTCCCCTCCTCCTCTCGTTCTTCTACCTTTTCTCACCTACTGGTGGGAGCCTATAGTCTCCAAAGCCTAAGTGTAGAGGTAGAGCCACAAACTTCTCCCCTCAAACCTCTGGGCCTCAGGACTCAGCTGTGTTAACAATAGCAAGGCTTCAGTTTCTATCCTTCAAGGGGCTGTGATTTCCCTGATGCAGTTACTCATCTAGCAGCCCCTCCAAACTTCATGAGACAGCATTCCTGAGCCATAATAACAACAACAAAAATCCACTGCTTCTTGGTCAACCAAGTGATGAACCTCTCCAAACTTAGGTAAGTGTAACAGCAATGCTACTAGCAGCTGCTGTGGGAGTGCAGGACCCAATAACACCAACATACAGGAGGGCTGCTAGCACAAGTTCATCGATCTGCTTTTCTGAAGGAAAGCAACTCAAAAGGGATCAACAATCTTACTTTAATCAAATATGTATGTATACATAGATAGATAGATAGACAGACAGACAGACAGACAGACAGACAGACAGACAGACAGACAGATAGATAGATAGATAGATAGATAGATAGATAGATAATTTAGTTCAGGAAAAAAGGTCAGCACCCTAAACTTCAGAGAAAATACAAACAGAAATTACAAGCAGAAATAACAGCATAAAGACCAACAGACAGAGCTTCTAACCATCTGACAAAATAATATATACATCACAGATCAACAGACAGATCTAACTGTCTGACTATTACATACATACATAGTCACCAGAGAAGCACCAACATCTGGATTTTCAAAGCAGTCCCCCACCCCTCACTCCTTAATGGCTACCCAGAGTCTCATCTGCCCAAATTACACAAACACTCTTCCAGTGAATGAGCCCCAAAGCAAAATGCAAACTTCAGAGTACATGTATATGTATGTATGTATGTGTGTGTGTATATATGTATATACACACACACACACACACACACACACACATATATATATACTTCTTCAGGGTCACAGGGCATTGCAACCCTAGTGACTCCCTGCCTAATTACAAAGTAACAAAAGGTATGGGTATTCCTGAAAAACAAACCTCCCCCAAGCAAGCTTCTCTTCTGGTCTCCATGTGAGGCCTATTAATGGAAGGGGAAGATCTTCAACTCCCTTTAACATTACACCAGGCTAGTCCTTAGGAGATAAAATGGAATCCATTACTTGGCCTGTAGTGGAAAGCTTCTCAGCTCAGTAGCACCTGAGAGAGTTTCTGCTCTCCTACCAAGGCTTCTACCTCCACATCAGGAGCAGGCAACAGTGGAGAACCAATAAAATCATAGGTTTCTAGATCTAGAACTGGAAAAGAGAGGGAGAGAAGAGAAGAAGAGAGGGGGAGGAGGCGAGGAAAAAAGGAAGGGTTCCAATCCTTCAGCCTAGAGCTCCTCACTCTGGCAGCCTGGGCTACAAATAACCACAGGTAGAACTTCTAGGCCAGCCTTTCTCATTTTCTAGATGAAAAAACTTAGGGGTAAAGAGACTAAGTAACTTGCCCCAGGTCACCCAGGTAATAAGTATCAGAGGTAGCATCTAAAGCCAGGTCCTCAGCCTCCAGAAACAAGGGCTCTTTCCACTTGGCTGCAATAATACCTTGATTAAAAAACAAAGCTGACACATTCCTTTTCCTGACACCGATCAAAAGCTTTTTAATTAATTCAAATAGTGAATGAATGAAAAAGCCTTTATTAAGTGCCATGTGCCAAGCACTGAGTATACAAAGACAAAAACCAAGATGTTTCTAGTCTCAAGGAGTTTACATTCTAATGGGAGACAACATATATAACTATAGCAATAATAGTATTTATATAACAGTTTAAGGTTCACAAAGGGTTTTACAGATACTATGTCATTTGATCTTCATAACAGCCCTGTAAGGTAAATGCTATTATTATTAACCTCATTTATAAATGAAGAAAATCTGTTTGGAAGGTTGTGTGATTTGCCTAGGACCACATAGCTAATAAGTGTCAGAGACAGGATTTGAATTCAGGTCTTCCTGACTCCGAAGCTTAGCATGCTATTCACTGTACTACCTACCTGATTCATATATGGGAAAAGTGGTCAGAGTAAGCACTACCTGTGGAGTCACAGGGATGGTGAGCTGATCCATGCAGCAGCCAATTGATGTGTCTTTTCCAGAACAATGGTTTCTGATGTACTGTTTTCTGATCTACTGTACCCAAAGCAAGAGGTAAAAAGATTGAGAAGCAGGGGAGGCTAGATGGAAGATGGCTGGATGGGAAGTGAGGCTCTGATGGTCTGCTCTGGGAACCAAGGCTGGCTACATATAGAAGGATCTCTGATATTTGGCTTAGTCTTGCACCAATCCAAACAGGAACATCCCCAGGGCTGAAGTTCTAACGCTTAGTGGATTGACTCCCCTAGGGATTGGACTGAGGGTGGGAGCAAGGTTTCTGGGAGGCGGTCAGGAGGTGCTGCTCCAGGTGGTAAGAAGCTGGTCAGTCTCAGGGCAGATGGTAAGATGATAAATTCCTCCTTAGGAGGCCTGACATCAGGAAAATGCTTATCTATGACCCTGGTCATCAGGTGGAGGAGGCACATGGAGGTTAGGGAGAGCATGAGGGATATAACCAAAAAGGTCCTTTAAGAAATCAGAAACTTATAGCTAAAAGTGACCTTACAGATCAACTCATCCAACTTCCTCACTTTACCGACAAGGAAACTAAGACCTAGAGACGAAAAGGGAGTAGCCCAAAGTCACAGGGTAAGTCAGCTGCATAACTAGAACCAAAAGCCAGGTGTCCTGGCTCCTAACAGTGCGATTTCTACTCTACCATGGTCCCTCCTACTGTTTTCCTCTTCCTGCTTCTCTTTGCCATTTCTTCACCCTCAATGGTCGCAAAATTTAAAACTTCTTATAAATGTCATTAAGGACACACCAGGTCAGATTTGAGAAATCATATTTCCCTGAGAGCAAGGAACCTCTGTTCTAAACAGTTAATTTGAAGATCCTGATGCTACTGAAAGCATGATATCAGAAACTGAAATCTGGAGAAGACCATAATGATCATCCCATCCAAACCATTCATTTTATATATGAAAAACTGAAGCCCAGAAAGGAGAAATTACTTTTTCAGGGTCACAGACAGAAGACAGCATAGTCAGGATTTGAATTCTGTCTTCTGACTCTAAATTCAGTCCTCTTTCCATTGCCCTAGGCAGGGAGCCCTGGTCCTTTTTTCTGGTCTCTGCTTTTTTTTGGCATTGCAGTAAGAAGCTAGCCTGGCCTTCTGAACCTTTACAAGGTCTAGTTCTCTGTCACTATGGCACTGAAGGGCTGTCAGGCTGCTATCTCCGGTTTGGGAATCAGATCCTTTCTCTGGGGCAGTTGCCCCTTTCTCATTTTCTACTTCATTACTTGAGTTTCAGGGCAGAAACCAGCCTGAGGCTATGTGGGAGAAAGCCAGAGGTTGTGTGTATGTCTGCTTCTAGTCTCCTTCCACAGTCACCTTCCTCCCTACCAAAATTCTACTAGTCAGTGCTATATCCCTCTCCTTCCCACTCCAATCCAACCTGTTTCCCACACCCCTCCCCCAGGGCCTCATCCTGGTCTACCTGTCCCAAACAAGGAACTGTGTTTCTTCCCCTTCTGTTTCATGGTGAAATAAATCATGGCAAGACCACAGGATTTGGACTAAGAAGATCTGGGTTTGATTCTAAGATAACCTACTAACCAACTTTCACCTCTCTGAATCTATTTCTTATGCACAAACTATGAGTGTTGAAATCAATGATCTTAGGAATATAAAATCTCACAATCTTTTCTTCTGAAGAGGTGAGGGGTTATGGGTGCAGAACATCACATATACTGTCAGACTTGCTGGATACATTGGCTAGTTTTGCTGAGTTGATTTCTTTCTTTTTTATTCTTTCCTGCGGAGGATGAGCCTTGGAGTAAGTAAGGGGAAAGAAGAAAAGCAACAAGCATTTATTAAGCACCTTCTACATGCCAGGCCCTGTGTTAAGTGCTTTGCAAATATTTGATCCTCAGAACAATCACAGGATGTAGATGCTGCTATTATCTATATTTTAGATATGAGAAAACTGAGGCAGACAGAGTTTAAGGGACTAGGATTATAAAGCTAGTAAGTTATCTGAGGCTGGATTTGAACTCAGATTTTCCTCACTCCAAATAGAGCACTCAATCTACTGTGCCACCTCAGGGTGGGAAAAATGTAAATTAAGGTGATATAAAAACAAAACCAAATTTTTTAACACTAAAGAAAAAAAATCTTATAACTATAACAATAGCTTGGTATGGTAGAAAAACCAAAGGTCTTTAAAGTCTGTAAAGATCTATTTAGATTGAAGGAAAAAACACAATGCTCTCATTCACAAGAAACTAAATAGAACCTATTGGAATTAAAACCAGTGAACACACATGTCCATCCAAGACATAGCCGTTCCACTTTTGCCCTGATTCAGCACATACTACAACACTCAAACCCGAGTAGGAGCTGTCCAGCTTGGAGAAGACTGAAGGCTGACAAATGGCTCCAGGACACTGGCTTACACTGTTTTATACTCAGTAGGACAAAAAGAGATGATGGTCTTTAAAAACTGACCAGTGTGGGACCAGCAGATTCCAGCCACCCTTAACTACACTAATCATGGGTAAAGTGAGAGGGTTAAGAAAACTTCCTTGGTGCTTAATGGCTACCCGGGTGGATCAATCAATCAATAATTGTTTCTTTGTCCTGTCCTCTCTCTTCTGTTTGGAAAAAGATGTTTAGTCTGACTATATTGCCTCAGAAACTGAAAACCTGAACTCAAGTCCTAATTCACACATACTCCCTATGCAAATTTGGAGTCTCAATTTTCCCATCTGTAAAATAGGGATAATGCTCTTCACCTCATGGGATTAATGTGAAATCAATCCTTTAAAGAGTTATAGAAATGTAAATTGATATTGGTTATAGTCCATTCTTATCTGATTCCCTAATGATCCTTCTGGGTGTCTGAAGCTAGTCTGAAAAATCTAATTTACAATGCGATACTAATAATTAACCTACTGGATATCCCAGTAGGTTGAATTATAGGATGAATTTTAGGATGACTGGCATATCTTAATCCCAAAAAGTAACTAATGATGAGAATTTTAGTACTATGGCAAGCCAGAAACCAGCATTTGTGAGTCCCATAGTCAGGCCTAATCTGAAACATGGCTAGCCTATTGTGGGAGACACTAGCAAGATGGAACAAATTGGCCAATGGCAACATGGTATAAAGGATAGAACATTGGACTTAAAGTCAAGAAAATGTGGCTTCACATTCTACTTCAGATACTAGCCCTGTGATTCCAGGCAAATCACTTAATCACTCTGTGTCTCAATGTCTTCATCATAAAATGACAGACTTTCCAGCTCTAATTTACCTTCCAGCTCTATGATCCTATGTCTATTATAAGCCTCATTTTATAGATGAGGCTAAAGGATTTGCCCAGAGTCACAAAGATGAGAAATGTCTGAGGTGTGCTTACCTCAGGTCTTCCTGACTTCAAGGCCAGTACTGCTGCTTCTCTGGGTCTAGGTTTTCTCATTTTTTTAATGAAGGGATTAAATACTATTCATTTGAATTCGAGGTTCCCAAACTTATTTGACTTACCACCCCCTTTTCAAAAAAATATTACTCAGTGCCTCCCTAGAAATCTACTTTCTTTAACACCTTAACAGTTTTTTTAATATACATCATTTCAAAAAAACCATAATTTATTAAATGATACATTTTAAATTTAATAATTTAGTGTAAATTTGTAGAATTTTCCTGCATTGAAATCTTGATGATGGAATATTGCATCATATAACCATATAGCAGCGGTTCTCAACCTGTGGGTTATGTTCAATTTGTAACAATGAAAATACATCCTGCATATCAGATATTTACATTATGATTCATAACAGTAGCAAAATTATAGTTACGAAGTAATAACGAAAATGATTTTATGGCTGGGGGCCACCACAACATGAAGAACTGTATTAAAGAGTCCCAGCATTAGGAAGGTTGAGAAGCACTGTGCATATAGTATCATATTGTAAACAAGTCATTACACAGACATATGCCTGCCAATGCATTCTGGACTTCCCAACAATGCATGACACCCTTGCATGCCAACACTTGCTGTTTAAGACCCATTGATGGACTTGACCATTGATCAGTTACTACTTGCATTTTGTGTATTTAGAAAATAATATAATCACTATAATTTTAACTCTGTTACACAATGGATGAAACATGTATGGATGGTTTTTCAAATTTTTCTTCTCTTCTTTCTTTATGCTTCCACCACTCCCTTATTTTTATTCAATACCCCCCAATTACACCTGAGGCTACCACTGCCCCCCCATCGATCCAGCACTCCCCAGGGGTTAGTATCACCTACTTTGAGAACCTACGAGTCCATGCCTATTTTTCTACAGATAGTGAAACTGAGACCCAGAGAGGAATGCCCAGGGGATATTCCTAGTCCCCAAATTCAATCATTCAACAAGAATTTAATAACTGCCTACATATGCCAAGCACATGGATGTCCAATTTTTTTTAATGAAAGATTCTTGGCCTTCATAAAGCTTAGATTCTATGGGGGATTCAGACTTCAATGCTCTGGTTACTACACCCAATGATGAGCCTTAATAATAATAGCTGACACTACTAAGGTGCTCTAAGGACTGCAAAGCACTCATCTGTTCTTTCCATTGGAAACTCAGATTACCATAACTGGAAGAATCCTTAGAACATGGCCATAGGGGCTGGAAGGGTCCTGAAACATCACCTTACCCAGGAGCTCCCACATTATCTACAACTCCATGCTCCCCAAACTCTACAAAGCTGGATCTCCAAATTGTAAAGCAATGTTCCAGATGGGATTGCCAATGGGTGAATTGCAGCCTGATACAAA
>CM053595.1:62563857-62610100 GCA_028646575.1 Pseudocheirus occidentalis
TGTGCTAAGTCAAGTGTTAGAGTAAAGGTTCAAAACCTCAAGTGGACAATTAGACATAGAGTCATCATTTTCAGGGACCAGGGTCATCATTTTCAATCCTTGCCAAGGGTACTGATCTGACTTGGCCCCAGCTCTGCCCAATAACCTTTTGACCATGAACTTCAATCCCTTTCTAAATAGGAGAGAAGGGAGCTTAGCCCCATTCCTGCCAGCAGAACCCACATGCCATAGACATTAGATTGACTTCAATTATCTACAAAAACAAATATTGAAGAAGTGCCTTCCCTTCTCTCAACCCCAGTTTCCCACTCTGTTAAATGAATGATTGGATTCACTGTCTCCGAGGTTCCCTCTTACTTTGAAGGGTCTAAGCATTTTCCGACTACTTCCATTTCACCCAATGGAAGCAGGGTGTGAGTTTTAGCCAGAAGCTTCCCCCTTCATCCCATCTGCCCAGGTCACCTGGAGCCAGCAAGCTAGGAGGAGAGGATAGGCAGAGGGGAGAGGTGGGGAGATGAGAGAGCACTTTACATCTGGCGTCATAGAATTATTCTTTCCTTAAACTATCATTCTATAGCTGTCCTCCCTTTGCCAACCAAATTCCTAGAAGAAACTGTTTACAGTTACACCTACTGTATTACCTCTTACCCAACCCTTTGCAATCTAGCTTCTGACTTCTTCACTCAGCTGAAACTACTCTTTCCAAAAAATACCAGCGATCTTTTAATCACCAAATTGGATGGTCTCTTTTCAGTGCTCTTCCTTCTTGACTTCTCTGCTTCATTTGACATTTCTCCACCCCCCTCATGGATTCTCTGGGTTTTCAAGATCTTGCTCTTGGCTCTCTTTAGACTTGTCTGATGGCTTCTCCTCAGGCTCCTTTGCTAGATCACCTTTCAATATCATGCCTCCCAACTGTGGATGCATCCCAACCCCCAACTCCCAAGCTCAGTCCTCAGCCATCTTTTCTCAGTGACATCACTGGCTCCCATGGGTTTAATTATTATCTTTATCCAGATAACTCTGATCTATATATCCAGTCCTATATCACCAACTGTTTTTTGGACATTTCAAAAACTGAAAGTGCCAGAGATATCTCAAACGCACAGTGAATAGAGTACCAGTCCTGGAGTCAGGAGGACCTGAGTTCAAATCCAGCCTCAGACACTTGACACTCAACTAGCTGTGTGACCTTGGGCAAGTCACTTAACCCCAATTGCCTCGCCTTTCCCTTCCAAAACAAATGTAACAAGTCCAAAAGTGAACTTGTGCTTTTTCTCTCCAAACCTTGCCTTCTGTCAAACTCTCTAGTTCTTTCTGGTGTATTGTCATTCTTCAGTCTCTCAGGTTCATAACTTTGATGTTATCCTGGACTCCTCACTCACTCTAAATCTATATATCCAATCAGTTGCAAATCTTGCTATTTCTATACACAATATCTGAATTATTCTCTCTATTCACAGAACTGCCATCTTAGTCCAGAACTTCATCATTTCTTGTCTGGACTATTTCAACGATTTCTTAATTGTCCCTCCCTGCCTCACATCACTCTCCCCACCCCCAACCCCCACCAACCTATTCTTTACACAACTGCCAAAATGATTTTCCCTAAGTACAGATCCAACCATATCGGTCCCCAACTCAACTCCATTGGTTCCCTATTACCTCTAGGATCAAATATAAATCCATCTATTTGGTTTTTAAAGCGCTTTACAATCTGGTTCCAACATATCTTTCTACCTTATTGTGTAGCATCCTCATTGGGAGTTGCCTTGCTGTCTCTGTGCCTGAAATATTCTAGTCCTTGTGAACTCAGAACTTGGAAGTTCCAGGTCAAAAGTCATATTTATCGTAAGAACTGCCATATAAGATGATCAAATGATATTGTCTTTGAATACATGACATATCCTTTTAATCCACAGTAGGAGATTTGGACACAAGTCAGATTTTAAGATTTCCCATAGTAATTCTGGGAGGAGACAATAGAAATCAAAAGGCTTGTGAACTTTTTAGGTTTCATGTGCAGTCTTAGCAGCAAAATGTGTCTGCTTTTTGAGAACCCAAACCAATTAAATACGAAGAGGCTCATCACCAGTAGACTAGACTTTTAATGATGAATTCTTTGACTATGGCAATCCATGAAACAAAGACAATTACAAAACAGCCCTTAGTTCCAACAAGCCCTTTTTAGTTCCAAACAAACCTACTTAACCAAGTTACTGATGCCAGAAAATGGGTAACAGATAAAGGAAAGGATATTGAAACAAATTATTACAATTTCCCAGAGAAGCCTAACAAGTAAACCAATTATCATTGATAATTGAGATCAAAATTACCTTCATTAGCAAATAATTGGCTTACTTGACAAAGGGAGAGATAAGGTAACCAAGGGCCATGGCAGTTAGTAATAAACTCATTCCTATATCAAAAAAGATGATAAAGACTATGAACAACACTGTCTCATAGTGGGAGCAGAAATAGGAAAAGCCTTTATTTTCCCAAGAGTAAGGAGAGGCTCGATTAAGCAAAACCATTCAAAGATCATTTAAGGATAAAAGCCAGGAAGATGATAAATAGATGAAACGCAGAAAAGCTCTGAAAATATTTTTTATCACCAGGTCTTTTCACCATTAAGAACAGTGGAGACACTTACATTTAGACTCTAGAATCACAGACTTGGATATATTTATTGGGGAAATGGAAAATGCAAAATACCCCTTCAAAGGCTTTGCTCCAACAAGGCATTTCCCATGTATCCATCAAAATTGTACCAAATATAACAGTGATGATACTATTGAATGACCCTTTTATCATTAATATCAAGCAAGGTTTAAAATGGGAAAAATATGTTCGTCACAGATACTGTCACTTTTGTGAGAGAGATCTAAAATAGGGTACAAAGCCTGGGGGAGGGATCCCTATAGATGGCAGGGTCCTCTAGGTTCTTCTGTTTTCAGATGACATTCTGTAGCTTGTACCCAGGCGCAGAACATTGCAGAACCTCCTAAATGACATCCACCGTCACTCCAAAGAGTTGGGCCTAACTATCTGTGCAGGAAAAGCCAAATGGACAAAGAAAGTCTAGGTCATAATATGTAATTGAATGGATGGTCTCTCTGTATACTTATCTTGGATACACACCACAGGTAGACAATGAATTGGGCCAGGAACTGAACAGAATGAGGAGAGCAAGCCTCATTGCCTTTGGAAATTACAAATGTCTTAATTATAAATTCTAATGACCCTAAGCTTCTCCATAAAACAAAAGATCTTCTTTTTCAGTGCTAATATTTTCCTATTGAAGATATAAGGGTGGAACACCACAGACTCCAAAGAATTCATATTGAGAATCATCCAAAGGGCAACAGAAAGGCACATGGTGAGCATGAAAAGTCTGCGACACAATACAAACAAGGAATTTCAAAAGAGAATCAAGCTAAAGGATTTCATCCAAGAAGTACAGGACTGAAAAAAAGATAGACTGGTCTTGTGGTAACTGTGAGGGATAATCAATGGCCATCCCACGTGCTCCACTGGCATCCTTGAGATGTCAAGGGAAAACAAGGGAGGTTCTACAGCATTGGGTGGATCCCTTTGACAAGCATAGGAGAGGAGAAACTTAGTTAAGACCGTGCCCAAATCCAAAGCAGTTTTCTAAGATGAACAGCCTCTGGAACAATGTAGGTAAGAGAAGGCAGCAGCTATGTCCAAAACTTTGGGAAAGGATAGACTCCAAGAGTTAGGTATTGATTGATAAATGTGGGCATCAGCTCAGTATTATATTTTGTGCTTGCTTTTCTTTACCACGAGAAAGAGTTTAATACGGATATTGCTAGTGGTTTCCCACTGAGATTATCCCCAATTCATCCTGTATATATATATATATGTGTGTGTATGTATATGTATGTGTATATGTATATATGTATATATGTATATATGTGTGTGTGTACCTTGTTTGTACATAATTGTTTGCATATTTTCTCCCCCACTGAACTGTGAGCTCTTGGAGACAGGGTCTGTTTTTACCTTTCTTGTATTTCTAGCACTTAGAGAAGCTCCTTGCACTTCATAAATGACCCTTGACTTGACCTGGAGACAGTGGATAGGAAAAATACAGTAACATAAAGACAAAAGGCATCAATGCAACTTATTTTTAAAGGTACCAATAAAACATTTTTAATGAAAAGGTAAAAAAGAAAACAGGTGAGTGGGCTACTGATCTTGGTCGTGGGAGAGAGTAACCACACATATGAGATGATGGATCCCTCTGGATACTTGCAGGCCACAGTGCTCATTAGGCACTGGGAATACAAAGATAAAAATGTCTCCGCCCTCAAGGAGCTTTCAGTTCTGTAATCAAAAAGGAGGAAATAAATATACTGCATTTTCATAAATGGCTATGAAGGCTATGAATAAGTATCTTGAATTTATATAACATTTTAAACTTCCTTAAAATATGTGTGCTTCGTAAATGTGAGGGTCCTCACAGCAAGGCAGGGAGAATAGATCTTAGCATCCTAGATGAGAAAATTCCCACCACATTATGAAGCTCCTCTAAGAAAAGAGTTTCTGTTCATAGTCACTTTTTCACCCAAGAGTATCACACATGAGAGTGAAAGTATGATGCAGGGCAAGGGTGGGGAACCTGCAGCTTCAAGGCTACCCGTGACCCTCTAGGTCCTCAAGTGCAGCCCTTTGACTGAATCCAAACTTCACAGAACTTTGTGAACAACAAAACAAAAGAGTTGTTCTTTGAGGTTTGGATTCAGTCAAAGGGTTCCACTTGAGGACCTAGAGGGTCATGGGTGGCCTTGAAGCTGCAGGTTCCCCACCCCTGGTGTAGGGGAAAGACCAACAGGAGACTGGGATGCAAATCCCAGCTGTGTGACCATAGCCAAGTCACTTTACCTCTCTTTAATGATTGATAGCAGATTTTAATTGAATTTTATTTGAATTGAAGCCAGATTGTAGAACGAATTATATTGGAGCTACCTTAGAGGGATATGATGTGGAAAGTACTTTTTAAGATTTAAGCCACTATAGAAATGTTATTATTCATAGATCATAGATTTAAAACAGGAAAGGACTTCAGAAACCATCAACTCTACACACACACCCCACCTCCAATTTTATAGATGAAGAAATAGAGACTGAAGTAAAGTGACTTGCCCAGCATCACACAGCTACTAACTGTCTGAGGAAGGAGTTGAACCACAGTCTTACTGCCTCTAATAAACTCAACGCTAATCTCCACTCCACATTGCCACTCTTTTGAATGAATACTGCTAAATAGTGATCATGCTATCATCTCCTCTGTTTCCATAGGAAATAGTCAAGTAAGTAAGGATCGCTTTTTCCAAATACAAAGAGTCTAGGAATGATTCGGAGGAACTCCTCAGGAGAAAAACTCAAGCTTAGGAGTTATGCTCCTAATGCTCTTGGCCCATTCTCACTGGGGAAAATTAGTCTCTTTTTGGTCAAGCTGGGCAACTTCCCATCTCTATCCCCTCTTCATTTTACTTTGCCACACAGAAAGTCTTTCCCCTAAGAGATTTGTAGAAGATACGCTGAAGGTGGCAGGCACTGAAGTCCTGAAGAAAAAAAAAGCTACAGAAATTCTGCGATCCTAAGAAATTCTCAGCCCAACTCAAAGGGACATCCAGGAGAAAATACAGCTCACACCAAAGGAAGATAAAAACAGCAGATTGTTGTATTTTGTCCTTAATCTTTGACTCAAGTCTCTCTCCCAACTTCCGCCTTTCCTCCATTAAGGTATCAAAGGGTTCTCCCTAAAATGTAGGACTGAATATGTCACTCACTCAGTAAACTCCAGTAGCTCCTGTATTACCTCCAGAATTGATCATCAATATCACCAGCTGTTTCTGCCCCTCTGTTTCGACAACTAGAGGGTAGAACAAAAAAACTCCTCCCATAGTGACCATTTATAGAGTGTTCAAAATCTCAGATGAAAACAGAGGAAAAGATAGAAAACGTAAAAGTAGACAGCCTAAGCCTGAGAAGGGCTATGAGCCAATAAGACAATAGGTACAGGGAGGTAAGGGGTGGGTATTTGGGAGGAGGAGGTGGGAGTGAGAAAACAGTGTCTTCAGAAGCCAAAGGTTGCACAGAAAAAAAATAATAAAAAAGTAAAATCTCGTGGGTCTAATTATAAATGAATCTGAAATTGATCTGATGGTTTTGTACAAATTTTCACCATTGCCCTAAAATGACTGAAGTCTTCACCATTCACCCGGATGTTTATTATTGGAACTAGCATTCTGGATGCCTGTATAGTAACTAGCTGTAAATGTTGCCTAGGAGAGTTCCTTCCTTAGGGTGACCGGTTTTAATGAATAGATAAGAACGGTTTGTAATTAGCATATCAATTGTGTGTCTGTAGATGGAACTTTTAACTCTATTTCAGGGTTCTTGAAAAGCCATTGGTTCATTCAAGTCATTTAAATATTCTCCAGAAGCCCCTTTTACACTGTTAATTTACTCACTGAGTCCTTTCTGTATAGACTGTACAAAAGGTGAGGACAGGCCAGCCACTGTCAGAATTATCCCAGATTGGAAGAATCCATAGAGTCACTGGAATTAATGAGATGTTACTAGGTTGTGGATGATGTTGCCAGAATGAGAAGAATGGGCTTTGTTTAACAGGGTGGGTGTCATGTAACTACTTGGAAAGGCTGATCTCAGAGGCTGAACTATGGAAGTATGGAAGGAAAGATTTCAACAGACTAAGATTGGGAGAATCCAGAGAGTCCATTCCTAAATTGAGGCAACAGTGTGTTCAGATGGGAGAAGGCAGGGCCAATTTGGGGAATAGAGAATATTTCTGTCTCTGTGTGTGTGTGTGTGTGTGTGTGTGTGTGTTAATTAGCTGACCTACTGCATTGTGTTTTGACAAAGCCGAGTGCAACAAACCCATAGACCAACCACTCACAAATCACAACACCTAGAACAGTTAAGCAAAACCACACAAAAAAGAACAAATGCCATCAATAGTATACAACTTCACAAATACATTGCTTTCCCTCGTTAAAGGAAAGGGAAGGTGCTTGCTTTCAATGAACTAGGTCAGTACCAGCTTTGATCAGCATATTGACAGCCATTTAACGACTTCCTTTACTGGGTTATGAACAATGCCATCTCGATCTCCTGGTTCTGCTTATTTTATTCTGTGTCCATTCATACAAGTCATCCCTACATTTCTCTCAGTTCTTTTCTGAATATTTGTGGTTCCTTCCTCCAGGAATATAGGGTGCCTATAATAATAATAATAGTAATAGTAACTGACATTAACATAATAACTTAGAGTTCACAAAGCATTTTACTCATAATAGCCCTATGAGGTAAACAGTACACATGTTACTGACTCTGTCTTACAGATGAGGAGGCTGTGGCACAGTGAGGTCCAGTGATTTGCCCAGGATCATATGGCTCATAAGTATCAGAAATGGGATTCTAACACAGTTCTTCAGCACCAGAGTCACTATTCTTTGTACTATGCTGTGCTGCCTTTGATATGGGTGGACTAGTAGGAAAAGGGGAATTGCCAGTAGAGAGAGATTAGAGCCAAACTGTAGAAGGTTTTGAATGCCAGGTTTAGGAGTTTGCTTTTTATCCCACAGGCAATGAGGAGACAACTAAACTATGGTTAATTTTGTTTTGAATTTTACAAAGGGAAGAGAACCTCATTTGCCTTCCTATATTCACCCATTCTTTCCACCCTGCCCATCTTCTTACCCTAATTTAAATGTGGGCACAAAACACTAGAGCTGCAAAAGATGTTAAATATCATCTCTTTCCCATCCCCTCATCTTATAAATGAAGTCAAGGCTAGGAGAGGTTCCAACAGCCCTCCCTCATGCTGTGCTGCTGAGAATTTAGAAATGTACATGGTTTCATGCAACAGAAAAAGATGGAAAGCACAAACCTCAGAAGACCTTTGGAAAATGCTGCAGAAGTAGGAAATCCACAGGCAGCCATGGAAATTACTAGGGGCTCTGACACTGAACGCCCAACTTGGCACCAGATCCTGGAGGATCAGTATGGGCATACGTTAATCAGTGTGTGAAGGGCAGGGAAGGGAAGTGAGGTGAGTGAAGTAATGTGAAGTGAAGTGTCCCAGATCCTCAGTAAACACAGATGGGGTACCCAGCCTACCAGGGAGAGAAAAGCACAGTTTTAAGGAAAGAACTCCAAAGACTCCCAAAGTTTTGAGTTGAGGTAGGAGTCTTTTTTGTTTCTAATTAGCCCCCAGGGTCATCAGCAAGACCCTTATTTCTCCCACTTGTCTAGGCTGAAACAGCAAGTTTCCAATAAACAGTGGAAAGAACCGTCTCTGCTCAGCCTGCCCCTTCCATGATCTCATCCCCTCCTCGAGGAGCAGATTCCACTGTGTGATGGTGCTTCTAAGAAGGGAGAAGCTGAAGGTTACCCATCCACAGTATAGATGAGTAAAAAAAATATATTTTGTTGTTGTTGTTGTCTTTGTCATTCCAAATTATGCTGACCTTTGACCCAGAAAGCAGTTCAAAGCATATAAATAGAGCAATAAGCACCAGCATAAATGTTTTGATAAAATGAAAGGGGGAAAAATACATATTATAAACACCACCTCGGGGGAAGTGCAATCAGAAAAGTTATTAAACATTCTGTCAAAGGCTTGGCAGTTCCAACTGTCCACCCCACCCGGCATTTCGTTCCTAATAAAGGCAGCGACGTGATATTTGTCGCTCTCAAATGCATAATTTACCAGTCAAAAAAGGCAGAGAGAATACATTGCATTTTCATAAAGGGCTATGGAGTTGTCCAATCTTCCCAAGCTGCAGGAGGACAGGAAGCGAGCGGGTGCCATGGCAGGGGCCTCCTCATGCATTATGAATCATGGAAAGGCTTTGCAATGCAGAGTGAGGGCTCTCCACCCCCCAGTAGACTGCAGGCTGTTAGACTTGGAACGGACCTTAGATGCCATGCAATCTAACCTCCTCATTTACCTGGGGAAGAAACTGAGGCTCGGAGACCAGAAGTCACTTACCTAACAAGATCACAGAGAGAGTGAATGGCAGAATTAGGGTGCCAATCCAGCCTAGTATGGACTGCTTATGGTTTCCCGTATATGACACCCCATCTCCTTCCTCTGCCCTTGCACTATATTGAAGAATCTAGCTGTAACTAATTCTGAGGCCTGGAATGCTCTTCCTCCTCATCTTGGTCTCTCAGAATCCCTACCTCCATTCAAGGTTCACCTCCTACAAGAAGTCTTTCCTGATTTCACCACTTACTAGAGTTGCTGCTGCCTTTCTGAATTATCATGCATAGATTTTGTATCTGCTTCAAATGTATTGATCTGTATCCAAATTGTCCCTCTCCTAGAATAACTTGGGTTCTTAGGGGGGAGGCACTGTTTTCATGTTTGTCTTTGTATTCCCAGCACCTGGCATCTAGTAGGTACTGAATAAATGCTTGTTGAATTAAATCAAGTTGAAATTAATTGAATCAAAGTGAATGGAATTGAACTATGACTTCTGCTCCAGTATTCTTTCAATCAAATCACACTCATCACCTGACCCACTGAGATACACATGTATGTGTGTATACAAATATGTATGCATATATCTACATGTGTATTGTGTCAAATGTATGTATGTGCAGACACAAGTGTATTGTGCACAAATATATATGTGTACTGTGCATGTACAGGTATGTATATGTGCATTGATGTGTGCAAATATTGTGTACATATATGTTGTACAAATATGTACACATGGACACGTGTGTACAAGCATGTATTGTGTACAAATGTGGATTTATACATAGGTATGTGTGATGTTGTTCAGTAATTTTTCCATCCTTTCTGACTCTTCATGGCCCCATTTGGGGTTTTCTTGGCAGAGAAATGGAGTAGTTTGTCATTTCCTTCTCCAGTTCATTTTACAGATGAGGAAACTGAGGCAAACAGGGTTAAGGGATTTGCCCAGGGTCACACAGCTTGTAAGTGGCTGGGGCCAGATTTGAACTCAGGCTTCCTGACACCAAGCCTGATCTCTATCCACCGTGCCACCTACCTGCCCAATATGCATACAAACAAATATATGTACATGTGTGTATACAATGTGTGTATACATATGTGTGTACAAATACATGTGTACACATGTGGGTGCATTGTGTATGTATGCATGTGTGTGTATATGTCTATATCCCTGGATCTGGAATTGAACGGTGTGTGCTCTATAAAGACAGAACCCATTCAGTCTCCAAGGGTCATAAAGTCACTTCCTCTAGTCAGAGTACCCAAAGCTATTCCTAGAAGCAACCCTAGTTCATGCTGAGCCTTGGAGAGCCACACTGAGGGTGAGAAGGGTATTTATGAGGCTGGGGTCAGGGGAATGCACTTGACTCTGAAAGAAATAGGTTTGGCTACCTGCCCTAGCATTTGTGTGTGTGTGTGTGTGTGTGTGTGTGTGTGTGTGTGCGCGTGTGGGTGTGTATATCTGTATATCTGTTGTTTTTCCTCAGAATGTAAGCATCTTGAGCATTGGGACTGTTTCATTTTTGTCTTTGTATCCCCAGGTTCTAGCAAAGAGTAGGTGCTTTTAAAATGCTTGGTTGCTGATTAGTTTATTCCTAGCTGGGCAACTGAGAGCCCACAGAAGGCTTCTCCTCTCTGGGCCTTGATTATCTTCATATGCAGAAGGTGGCTAATAATATTTATACCACCTATCTCCATGAGGCTCTTATGGGTAAAGTACTTTGTAAACAAGCACTGTGGAAAGTTGGGCTACCACCTGTTGATATAAACTCAGCTTGCCTGTGTTTAGCACTCTGGCCCCACTGCCTTCCTTTTGCAGGCCCAGAAAAGTCATATTGATTACTGGTCCTCTCTTGAGTCCAGTCCTAAGATTTAGGCCTGGAAAACACCCTGTGTTCACAAGAAAGTCCATTTTCCTTATTTTGCAGATGAAGAAATTAAAGGTCATAGAAAGGAAACAACTTTGCCAAAGTCATATAGGAAGTCAATAATGCTCCCCGGGAGTTGGGACCAGGTCTTCTAGGCTCCCCATTAAGAGGTCTTTCTATGCTCTATACCAGAAGCCATGCCACAGTCCCAATCAACAATTATTTATTACATCCTTATGGTGGAAGACAATGTATAAAAGGTGGGAAAGATGGGAAGAGGGATGGTGAGGAAAAGGCTTCAAAGTGGTATGGAGGCCTAATTCTGGTCAAGATAAAGCTCATCAGAGCTGGGGAACCCAAGCCTGGGAGTAGGGGGCTGGGTGGAGGATGAGGATGATGGTCAGAGTGTTGGCAACATAATGGGAAGATCATTCCACAAGCACACATTACATCTACCATTGTGCTGGGCCCTGGCAATACAAAGATGAAAATTACGAAGCACTTTTCCACAAGGAGCTTATTAAAATGATCCTCTTGACAGTGCTTAGAATCTGCATGGGCAAAGGGATTCAGAAGCCACTCTGACCGATTGTCATTCACATGAATTTTAAGGTCTGGTCTCTGGCTTCTAACTGCAATTATGCACAAAGCTGTGCTTCTGAATCCTCCATAGAGTCCCTCTTCTCCCCCCTCCCCAACAGCTGCCCAAGGAGGCCTGCGGTTGTCTCACACTGTCAATATGCAAACATAGGTAATTAGTGTTTAATCAATAGTTGTATTATTTTAATAAAGATTCCCTTGTATCATGGGTTGGCATGGCCAAAGAAGTCATCACTTACTCGGACTGAGCAGCTGCTCCCTGTTTAGTTAAGTGAGTCCTCAGACACCACACTCTGATTATTATTGAGGCCATAGCTAAAGTCTTTCTGATACAGTTGACACTACCATCACCTGTACTCCATTTGGGGTAGCCTTCACAAATCCAGGAGCACCTGCATGCCAATAGACAGCTGTTTTTATAGATTTTATAGAGAAGCAAAATCCTCCAGGCACCACATCATGTGGCCTACTGGAAGGGGTATGAGCTATTTAATGACCCTTAACACTTAGTGACAATGCTAGGGAGAAACTAGAGACCTAGCCTTGGAATCATGAAGAGCTGAGTTCAAGGTTCACCTCTGACTCTTCCTGACTATATGCTCCAGGAAAGTCATTTAACCTCCTCACTCCCACCATCAGATTTTTAAGTCTATAAATTCCAAAGGAGGTAAAGATCTAAACTGATAGTATATAGGACTATCTAAATTGGTGGTATAATAGGGCTATCTCACCACAAGCTCCCTACACAGATGAAATCACAGGCCTGGCCAAAAAGTGTTCTAGCTGCCCCGAATTCAAATTTTGATCTTCTACTTGTGACCTTGAACAAGTAAAGCCTTTGAGAGCCTCAGTTTACTCATCTGTGAAATGAGATGGCTGGAATAGATGAACCCTAAGATTCCTTCATATGATCCTACTGATTCCATAAAAGCAGGCAGCTGGGTAGTACAGAGGATATTTATGGGCCTAAGTCTTGAGAACACTTATCTTCCTGAGTTCACGTCTGGTCTCAGTCCTTTGCTAGCTGGGTGACTGAGCAAATCACTTAACCCTATTTGCTTCAATTTCTTCATCTGTAAAAAATGAGCTGGAGAAGGAAATGGCAAACTACTTTAGTAAGAAAACCCCAAATGGGATGACACAGAGTCAGATACAACTGAACAACAGCAAAATAATGTGGTAGGAATAGATGAACCCCAAGATTCCTTCCAATTCTAAATCCTATGATCCTATTGGTTCTATAAAAGCAGGCACTGATGTCCACTTAGTGAAAACACCAAATTACATAGGACTAACTCATCAGTCTCTAGGAGTCTTTATGGCCTGCAGATCTAGTCCTACTAAAATTAAAGCAACTGGGCAGCTAGGTGGCACAGTGAGTAGAGCATCGGCCTTGGAGTCAGGAGGACCTGAGTTCAAATTTGACCTCAGACACTTAACATTTACTAGCTGTGTAACCTTGGGTAAGTCACTTAACTCCAGTTGCCCTGCCTTCCCCTCTCAAAAAAAAAGCAAAAAAAATTAAAGCAATTATTACACAGGCCTTGAATAAACAATCATAATAGGTCATATCTGCATAGCACTTTAAAGTTTGCTAACCATTTTGCTTTCTAAGATCTCAGAACATTGAACAGTTGAGGCCCATGTTTGGCAAAGTACTATTACTGTCCTCAGGCCATGTTGAGGACTGTTGTTTCCTCTTGCCAATGAGGCAACAATTTAATGGATGAAGACCATAACACTCAGAGTGTCACAGAAAGATTTCCAAATTTGGAATCAAAGGACTTGGGTCTAATCCTGCCTCCTTACTGCCTGGGGGACCTTGGGCAAATCATGTAAATTCTCTGGGCCTCAGTTTCCCCAGCTACAAAATTAGAAGGTTAGACTATATGTCCTCTGAGATCCCTGCCAAATCTACTTCTCTTTGGCTCTCCATTTTGTTATCTATACATGGACAGGGTAGGACCAGATGACCTCCAACATCACTTCCAGCTCTAAATCTACAATCCTATGAGCCAAAGTGTCTCACCTAGCATCACATGTTTCAGACCCAAGTCTTCCTGACTCTGAGTACAGTACTCTGCCAGAAGGCCATGCAGAAGGCGATTTGACCTGTACTACGTGGGAAAATGGAGAAGCATCAAGTTGTCTTCTGTGATTTTCATTAAAAATTCTGAACGTTTGTTTACATGAACCAATGCAGAGTAAAGTAAGCAGAACCAAGAAAACACTACAGATAATTATCACAACAGCAGAAATCCAAAGAACCACCACCACAAAAGTCAGAAGGGAATGCTTGAAGAGCTTCGAAGAAAGACTATAGCCCCAAAGAAGAGATCTGAGAAGACATCTCAGTACCCTCCTTGTGGAAACTGCAGGTCCACAGGTGTGGAACATTGTATGTATTGTCAGATTTTTTTTTCAATGGCCTGGTCAGTTTTGCCAACTTTTTCTCCTTTCTTCCTTTTTTTCTCTGGCATCTAGATAGCACAGTGGATAGAGTGCCAGGACTGTAGGAAGACTCATCTTCCTGAATTCAAATCTGGCCTCAGACACTTACTACCTGTGTGACCCTGGGGAAGTCACTTAACCCTGTTTACCTCAATTTCTTCATCTGTAAAATGAGCTGAAGAAGGAGATGGCAAACTGCTCCAGTATCTTTGCCAAGGAAATGCTAAATGGGGTCACAAAAAATGGACATGACTGAACAACAATAATATTTTTCTTTTCAAAAAAAGTTTTTGTTCTATAGGATGGCTTTCTGGGAGGTGGAGGAAGATAGATACAAGAGGCAATTTAGGTGATATAAAATAAAAGATAACAATAGCAATATATTTTATTATAAACTTAATTTCACACAAAAAGAACATAAGAAATGATTATTTCAACTTTCATTCCTCCAAATTCTCTCTTGGTTTTTTCTACTATACATAAATGCATTTTATATGCCTGTAATCTATAGAAATCAATATTATTTGAGGCTCTGCTCTTGTACATATCCATAGAGTATATAGACTCAAAATAATTATTTTTATGCCATTTTTATTTTTATATTATTTTTAAACCATTTCCAAAGTGCAAGCTCCATTTGCTACCAAACAAGGAGGGCAGCTTTGAAACTGAGCAGTCCCAGACCTTGAGTTACAGCATCAGTGATGAAGCTCTCAGAGAGGAAGGCACCATCTTGAGGAACAAGCAGATGTTTCCAGGCACACCAACACTAGAATATCACAGAATCCTAGATTTAGAGCTGGAATCAAGTGTGACACCACCCTGCCTCCTCGTTTACAAAAAGGAAAATAAAAACCCAGAGAAGTCAATGAATTTGTCCAAGTTCACACATATAAGAAGTCAGAATCTGAACCCAGATCTTCTGATTCCAAAGCCAAGGATCCTTCTACCACACATGCCGCCCTAGTTGCTCAGGGCTGCATTTGCAGCCTACATGCAGATGAACATGAAAATATGATTGTGACCCAACTTCCCTATCCTAAGGAGGTAAAAATTACAAGAGAATAGGGCTAGTCCAAGAAAGACTAGGACTGGGAATTCTCCATACAGATGAAATCACAAGGTACACACACACACACACACACACACACACACACACACACACACACACCACTTACCATAAAACACATATCACAGCTATCTGTGTAGTTATCTAATTCCCCCCTACTAGATTTAATGTTCTGGAGTAGGGGTCAGCAAGCTACCATCCTCAGGCCATGATGAGGACTGTTGTTTGGTCTTGCCAATCGATCAATAAACATTTAGTAAGTGTTTACTATGCACCAGGAACTGTGCTCTCTATGAAATAGAAAGATCTAAACTTTATATTTCTCCATTGCTTGGCACACACAGTATGTGCTTAATAAATGTTTCATGGATGAATGAATTCTTGAACCTTCCATGGTTTTCAAGATTCTTAAGAAATGAGACATTACAGAGTTCTGAGAGGCTAGAGAGAAAGGCAATGTGGGGACACGAGATATTCGTCTTCAAATTTATCAGGCTGGATGCCTGGATTCAAATGTCCTGGCTGTTTACTGATTCCAGAGAGTGCAAGTTGATGCTGAGCAGGGCTGGACTTCAGTCCTTCCCTGCGAGAAGGGGAAGTGTCAGCTAGTGCCTTACCCCACAATCTCATGCAGTGTGCTGTCACCTACCATGATGGAACTCAGGAAACATGCCCTCAGACATTTTCTCTCTATACAAAATTTTGATACCAGGGGCAGCTAGGTGGCGCAGTCTATAGAGCATCGGCCTTGGAGTCAGAAGGACCTGAGTTCAAATCTGCCTCAGACACTCTACCCAAAAACTAGCCATGTGACCTTGGGTAAGTCACTTAACCCCAATTGCCCTCCAAAAAAATTAAAAAACAAAAAAAAAACTAAAATTTTGATACCATCTCTTGCATGCCAAGCTAGGGTCTCTCAGGTTCATTCAGTTCATCTTGGTTCTTTGTATAATAAAGAAATATATTCTAGATTTTATAGAGAAGCTACAAAATTAGAAGGTTAGACTATATGTCCTCTGAGATCCCTGCCAAATCTACTTCTCTTTGGCTCTCCATTTTGTTATCTATACATGGACAGGGTAGGACCAGATGACCTCCAACATCACTTCCAGCTCTAAATCTACAATCTTATGAGCCAAAGCGACTCACCTAGCATCACATGTTTCAGACCCAAGTCTTCCTGTTCATTTGTAGGCTAGGCCCACATTTTGAAAAGTCCCTAGGCCTGGTATCACAAAGAGAACAGTGTGATGGCACATCAGTACTCTTGGGGCTTCTCCTGAGGTATCTCATTTGATGGGAATTTTTAGCAACACCCACTTATGTACCATAAATATGTATAAAATTTAATGGTTGCTTGTGTGTATTCCTGTATCCCTGTCTCTACCGATGTGTGTATGCATGCACACACATACACACATACACACACACACACACACACACACACAAATACATATGCACTGACAGCCAGACTTGGTTCATCAGAATTCATTTACAAACTTCATTTCTTTAGGATGAAGAAAAGAACCATATTAACATATCAACAGCACATGCATGCTGAGAATATGATTACCCCAGACGTCTCAGGATCTCCCCACACACAGGCACCCAGGGATGGATTAACACTATATTTTAAATATGCTCAGTCTCTGCATCTCACTCTCTCGTTCCCCTCCCCCACCTCTCTCTCTTTTTTTTTTAATTCCTCTAAGCTTGTTTCTCTTGAAATTTCCACCTTGTGGTTTGTACTGCTGACTTCACATTTGCTGTGGTGTGAACTTCACATCTGTGAATGGATGACAGGGAAGATTAATAACCCTGCTCCCTTCGCCTTGACTGTAGGCCTATCTAATGAATAAATAAATAAATAAATAAACAGAGCTCGAATCCCCTAAATAGAGACCCAGAGCCGGAGAGAAACCAGCATTTTGCTGAATCCATTCTTTAAGGGAAAAAACCCAACCTCTAATGATCTCTACTTTACATAGTCGGCAGTTTTTTGGGGTGGTGGTTTTTTTTGTTTGTTTCTTTCTTTTCTTTTTCTTTCTTTTTTTTTTTTGCTAAACATTTTATGGAAAACAAAAGTTTTCGGGGAGGGATCACCCCCTCGGTCTCCACCAGCCGAAGGCAAGGTGAAGGAAAAGCCAGTACCGGGTGTGGACACTGATTGGCTGCCAGTGTGGACTCTGATGTGGGGAAAGTAAATGGGGATGTTGTTTCCTCTGGGATGGACTCCCACCTCTCACCACACAGGAAGGTTCTGAGAAGTCCTCCAGGGGGTCCCTCCCATATGTGCAGTGCCCCAACTTCTCCTTCCAGACCCTTCTTACTTAGCACAACCAGCTGGAGGGCAGGGGGCTATAAACCTTGTGAGAGAAAAGGAGGTTCTGAGGGTTTGTGCAAAGGGAGAGGAATTCCCTCCCTCCCTTAGCCTAGGGGCTCTGCCATAGATTCCTCGGATGCAAAGGAGCCAGAAGTACCCAGGGCTTCCTGGGCAAAAGCCGACAGCTTCAGGGCTACCACTAAGCAGAGCTTAATTGTGACTAGAAGGACATTTTCACGTCTGCAAGCCCTAAGACACTTCAGTCTAATTACACAGAAGTTCACAGGCCGAATATCTGCAAACACATCTAGACCCAGACTCTAAATTCAGCTTTTAAAAAAATCACTGAAACTGATTCCAAGGTTCCTAGTTTGCCGGGACCAGGGGAATGTCTGGCTCAGTTTTCAAATTCACCTCTCCCCTCCCCTGTCTCTTAGTCACTGAATCTTTAACAAGACCTATTGTTTCTGCTTGAAGAAGCAGTAGCCTGTGAACATCCGGAGGGGAGGGGAGGGGAGGGAGAAAGAGAAAAGTTCCGCAGAAGAGAAATCAACAGCCACCAAGAGCCTGAACCTGAGACTCAAGGTCAAGTCCAGTGGAGGTCAGCAGGGCAATGAGTCTGGCAGTCTCAGCCAAGCCAGGAATTCACGTGAGAAAAACACAGTCTAAGCAGAAGCCATCCATCACCATCTGATCCTGGCTATGAGTGGTTGTGAATGAGCTCTAGATTCAGTTCATCAAACACCAGCCCAGTCCCTCAGCTCTCCTTGCCTTCCAGGATGGAGAAAAGAGGGCATTTAAATGAAACAGTGACGGCCACCAGTCCTACAAAAAAGAGATTCTGCCTTTTTGGCGTAGCACAAAGCTGGATGTAAAGTGGGAACCTTGGGGGTCGAGTTAACAGATTGTGGTATGTTACTCAAATGGAATATTATTGCACCAGAGGAAACTAACAAATACAAGGAGTTCAGAGAAACATGGAAAGATCAGCATGAATTGTTTCAGGGCTAAGCAAGCAGAACCAAAGACAAACAAACAAACAAACACCAATATTCAGGATGGCTGCAATCATGCAAACACAATGAGATGCAAACAAAATAATGGAAAACTAAACGGAAGCTAGACACTGAGTAATAGCAAAGACCCGTTTTGCCCAGAGAAGAACTAAGGAAGCCCCTTGTTCATTTTGGTAAAAAGGTGGTGAATTAAGGGTATAATCTGCCCAATGTAAATACGTGTTGGTTGGATGAACTTAACTATTTTTCTTTGTTACAAAGGAGGGTTTGTTTTGAGGGAGAAGGGGGGGGAGAGATATCTGGGAATAATTTCAAAGTAAAAAAAAAAGTGTCAATAAAATTTATTTTTAAATGTTTTAAAGAAGGTTCAAAATAACACCCAGACCAGTTTCTTTCCCCCTTTCTGCTTGTTTTAATGGTGGTAAATCTTGCATCTAAACAATACCCTAATAAAACTCAGAGGTCCCAAATCTAGAAAGCTGAGGTAACCAATCTTTTAAGAGTATTTTAACACTACAAGGATCTGTGACTTCTTCAAAAGGGGTGCTCCCTCCACCGAGGTAGACAGCAACCCCTTCCACTCCTTAGCAGAGTTTCATGAGCTGCCCTGAACAAGATCATTCATTATCTATTGGCTAAACTTCTTAAGGCTCAGCTTCTCCCTCCTCCAGCTGATTCTCAGATGACAGTGGGCTCTCACTAAGGCCAGACACAAAATGGTATCAGCTTGTTAAGAGTAGCATCAGGGCCCAGGGGAAAGAGCAATGAGTTCTGAATTAATCCCAGCTCTACTCCTCCCTACCTTGTGACCTTAGGCAAGTCACTTGACCTCTAGTGGTTTCAATCCCTTTTCTGTAAAACTGACAGTTGGACTAGGTCCCTTCCTGCCCTATAACTATGCTTTTATATAGGACCCACCACAGTAAAAATGCTGGGGGCTTTGCCTTGAGAACCCAAGGTCATGTCAGTGCTACAGTGAAGCCTGGGAGGGAGACTTAGATGGGGAGCTCTTCTAAAGGAATAACATGAACAGTCCAAACGCCTCAGTACCCTGCCTTCTTCTGCTGTCTCTCTGCCTTAGTGCGTACCACTACTGGCTGCCATGGCCCCACTGCAACCCCAACCCAGACCTGATCTCCCCTTCCAGACCAGACGTAGCTAGGTGGTATCATGAATAGGCAGAACACTGGGCTTAGCATCAGGAAGATTTAAATCCTGCCTCAACATCTACTAGCTGTGACCCCAGGAAAGTCATTTAATCTCTTTAAAGGTGCCTCCATTTTCTCATCTGTAAAAGAGAGGAGGTCACATTTGATGGTCTCTAAGGTTCTTAAATCTTTGACCCTCTGATCCTTTCCCCGAGATAAAGGTTAAACCTTGTCCCTTTCCTCCAGTCAGAATCCAGGAGTTAAACTCCTCTTTCTCCGTCTGATGCTCCCTTCAACCTTCTCAACTTCTGAGTAATGTGGGGGTACAATTAAGGGGAGAGCTGAGGGAAGGATTTTGTTGTTGTTGGGTTATTTTTCAGTTGTATCTGACTCTCTGTGACCCCATTTGAGGTTTTCTTGGCAAAGACACTGGAGTGATTTTGCCATTTCCTTCTCCAGCTCATTTTACAGACGAGGAAACTAAGGCAGACAGGGCTAAGTGACTTGGCCAGGATCACACAGCTAGTAAGCTTCTGAGGCAAGATTTGAACTCATGAAGGTGAGTCTTCCTGCCTCCAGACCCTCTGCACCACCTAGCTGCCCTGGTGGAACTATAAAATAATAATAATAATAATGATTACTATTCTGGTTAGCATCTATATAGCACTTTTAGGTTCGCAAACAACTCTGCATGGTGTCTCATTTGAGCTTTATTTAGAACAACCTGGTGAGAACAGTACTGTAGTTAACTCCATTATGCAGATGAAAACTGAGGCTGACAGAGATTAAGTCATTTGCCCAAGGCTCCCCAGCTAGCAAGTGCCTGAGGCAGGATTCGACTCAGATCTTCTGGATGCCAAGTCCTGAAGCCCTCTATCCACTCCCTTTACACGCCTTGGGACCTTGTCACTGCCCTGACAAGGAATGCTAATGAACTGGAGGAAATGGACACACTAATCCCTAATCCGTGCCCTTCTAGCTGAGGGAACACCATGCTTTAACCATGAAGGCACGACTTTAAGGGGGATGCCAGATCTTACAGAAGGCCAAGATTAGATACATTTAATAGGGAATTAAGTCCCCACTCGCACCCCACCACAACTCTTCCCTCCGGTTAAAGCTATGGGAACTAAGATTTCTGGTTTCCCTTGGGATGAGACACCCCATGACATTAGGAGAAGCCTTGAACCAGCTGCCCATCCTGCTCAGGAAAGAAGGGAAGAGAGGGTTTCCTCTCGACAAAAACCCAAAGACCTCAGCTCACCTTGAAAGAACCCAGCTCACACATGCATACGTGTGCATACGTGCTCCAATTTGGTTTGTGTACACGTCTATCCCCTCCTGTTCCTTCCCTTGCCCTCCACTCCAATGATTCCTTGCCATCCTCTGGACACACCCTGGACTCTCCCGTCTTGGTTCCTTGCTTCCCACAGTTCCCTATGCCTTGATGCCTCATTTCCACCTGTCCTTCCTGACCCAGATCAAATGACAGCTCCTCCGAGAAGCCTTCCATGACCACCCCAGGCAGAAGTTATCTTTTATCCCCCAGGCTTCTCAGAATCCTTCCAAGGTCATAGAATGTAGAGCTGGATGAGGCCTTAGGGATCATTCTAGCCCAATGCCTTCATGTTACAGGTGAGAACACTGAAGCCCCCAGAGGGGAAAGGACTTTCCCAAGGTCCAACATTAAGGATCCTCTGATTCCGAATCCAGGGCACTTCCATACTGCCTGTCTTCTACACTGTTAGTTCTCAGCATCCACATCTCATCTTCCCAAAGAGACTGGAAACTCCTAGAAAAGAATGGCTTATTAGAATTGGAGCTGAAGAGCCCTTGGAGGCCATCTAGTTTAAATCCCAGGATTTAAAACAGGTGGAGCCATAGGAGCTGGGCCTAGAATCAAGAAGACTCATCTTCCTGACTTCAAATCCAGCCTCAGACATGTAGTAACTGTGTAACCCTGGGCAAGTCACTTAACCCTATTTGCCTCAGTTTCCTCACCTGTAAAATGAGCTGGAAAAGAAAATGGAAAGGCACTCCAGTATCTTTGCCACGAAAACCCCAAGTCGGGTCACAAGGAGTCAGACAAGACTGAAAAACAACTGAACAACACAATAACTCAAACCCCTCTTTTTACACATAAGGAAACTTTGGATCAAGGAGGCAGAAGTAACTTGTCCAAGGTCATCATTACTCATTTTTATAAATCCCCCTGCTCTAAGCACAGAGGTTGAGGTATGTTAAGAATTCAATAACTTCACTGAATAAACGTACATATCTATGTATTTCTGTGGTTTTATGTGTATATACAAATATACATGTGTGATAAGCACTTTCTATATGTACATATGGTATGTACATGTGGTACATACAAGTTCGCCTATGGGTGTGTTGTATTTCCATGAACAAGTATGCATCTGTACACATATGGGTTGTAATGACCGGAGATCATTACTTCAAAGAGTACAACATGGAAAGGCAGGCTTTGTTTCACAAGTAGACATATTATTCCAACCTTTTTCTGCACTTAGCCAGCCCCTAAAGACACCTCCTAGAAGACTTTGAACTTGCCCTGTGTTAATTCTCAGCAATGTTATCAGATCTGTTTACCACTGCCTCCAAGTCAGGCTTAGGATTTCTCAAAAAGCCTCACCTTGGGTGGGCCATCTCCCTTCCTGGCAGATTGGCCTCTTTTCCTCTTTAGCCTGGCATACCTTCAGTGTACTCACATCCTCCAGCCTTCACCATCACAAAAACCCATACTCCACCAGTCACCTCCCAGCAGGACAGAAGGCTGGAATGAGCAGCAGATGGAGAAGAGCCAGCATAGCTCCTGGCTCCTGTCTATAGGCCAATATGGGGCCAAAGACAAGCCTTCTTCCCAGGTGACACCACTCCCTACAAAATCCTGTCATTTCCTGTAGTACCTAAGAGACTTCTCCTGCATCCTACCCTTGCCCCTCTCAGGATAGGAGCCCAGAGGAACGAACAACTTGCCTCACATCCATTCATACCAATAAGTCTATGTACCTTCAAACAGCTCTTGTCTTGATGCTGAGTGGTTCGGGATGTCATTTGTTTCTTGTTTCATTCATTTCTGTATGCCACCACCAGTGATTTTCACTTCTGGTAGATGTAGCTTTGGAACAAAACCCCTCCTTTAAGAAAAACTTAAAGATATCTTCTCCCATCCCACTACACACACTCCTACCTATTTCAGGCTTTTATTCCAGAAGCAATTGTCTCTCCTTCCCTCTTGCAGTACTGCTGCCCTCCTGGCACCTGGTACCTGGCACCTCCTCTGGTCTGAATGTTTGCCCAGTGTCTGCTGTATCTTACCACCACACGTCCCATCTGCCAGGCCCTCCCTAACGTGGAGGAATGCTGTTGTGAGAGCTGGCAGTGCTGACCAACAAAGAAGCCTACTCCTCAATACCACCCTACACCTATGGATGGGCTCTGTCAGTGCACGGTCTGACACACCCTTGAGCCATCACAAGAAGAAATTCAGTTGACTTATCTCTGGCTCCACAGAAGGCTCAGAGCAAATGCCACCACCTGGACAAGGCCTTTGCTGATTCATGGTATCATTAGGTCATCAAACAAGAGCTGGAGGGAACTTCAAAGGACACCAAGTCCAACTCTTTCATTTTACAATTGAGGAAACTGAGGCCCAGGAGGCTGTGGCTTTCCCCCAAAATCATATAAGGAGTCATTGTGAGAGGCAGGATTTGAACCCGCATCTTCCACTTCCAGAGGCAGTGAGTGCTCATTCTACTCCACTAAATGGTGATCCCCAATTATTAAAGCTCCTTCTCCCCTTCCCAAATGAATATGTATTTATTTTGCATATATTTTGAAGTTACTTATCTGTGCGTGTGTTATTTCCCTTCAATAGAACATAATCTCCTCTATTACAGGAACTTCTTCATTTTTTTTAATAGAGTTCTGAACTTAGAGTAAGGAAGATCTGAATTCAGATCTAACTCTAGAAACATAAAAGTTTTGTTATCCTGGCTGGGTAAATCATTCAACCTCACTGTGCCTAATTTTCTTTATCTGTGAAATGATGGAGGGGGGTTAGACTTGAAGAGCTTGAAGATTCCTTCTGGCTCTAAATCTATGATCAGATGATTATTGACTTGAATCAAGGTTTTCACTTATAAGGGGGCTTTTTCCCTATGAAGAAAGCTGCCCTCTCAATCACTTAGATGCCTCCCCTTTGGGCTGTGCCCACTGTGCATCGATGCAGATAACAACTGTAAACATCAATCAATTATCTGTTTCCAAACACCCAGATACTTGGGCCTTGTGGATGCAGCTGTGGCTGGACCTGCTTGCTTGGGGTCCTGTGAACAAAGGCAAATCTTCTCAAAAAAGCAAACTTCTCCACAGAAAATAATGAATACCCCTTCCTCCAGGGGGCCAATTTAATGCTGTAAAGGAAAATAATTTCCATCTTTGAAGTTTCTCTTCCATACTGAGAGATTTTTTTTTTTAGTTTGAAGTAAAGAAAGCAAATATTGTTTTGCAGCAAGCATGACCAGTCCCCGGGTCTTTAAGTTACAGGGCCTACTTTTGGAGGTGGACAAAAGAACATTCTTACCCCAGGGCCTTAGAGTGATCAGGTTCAAGGGTTCTGACCTACAGCTTCAATATGGACAGGCTTAATGTCAGGCTGATGCTCTACCCAAACCAAGCTAAGTGCAGGTTGTTGTTGATGTTATTATAGATGATGATTGATGATTTAACAGCAGTAATACTTACTTGGATACATCAATGGAGTCTTGGGCACACCAGGGCAAACAAGCCCTCAACCAGGACATCCAGTAGCATCCTCTGCCATTCTTGTCCATGCCTTTCTGAAAATGCTCCCCAAGAGGATCTATTCAACATGCTATTGTCCTTCCTCAGTTTGTGACATGATGGCTATCAGAGTAATGCTACATGACTGCCTCATCTACTTACTGGCTATAAATACCCTGGAAAATATCTTTCACCCAACTTCTCACTTGTAAAACACCCTCAATAAGATGGTGTGCCCTTCTTATGCCCACTATTCATCTTCTCGTCTTCATTTTTGTCTTATAGGTAATAAGTGCTTAATAAATGCTTGTTATTTGATTGGTGTATACCCATTGATAGCCTATGGGTCTGCCACCAAGCACCAGTCTAGCTAAGTCTGGAGGTGCTCACTTTCACAGGGTGAATTTGCTCAGCCAGAGCTTTTCAGGAAACTACCTACTAAGGCAAGGAGAGGCTTTGAGTTAAATCAGAGAAGCAAGAATACAAACTCTGAATCAGAGATTTAGTGCTTGAAAGGACCTCATAAATCTGCTTCAGTAGAGAAGGACATGAAGGCCAAGAAAGAGGAAGTGACTTGTCCAAGATCACAGAATAGTAACTGTCTTGAATCAGGATTTGAACCCGTGCCCTCTGATACCAAATCCAAGGCTCTTTATATCCTAACACAAACCTTGGAACCCTGCAAAATAGATAAAGAGCCCAGCAAGCAGTTGCTCCAGTTGGTTTCTAGGGTCTACCCTAACAAGAGGAAAAACTTCGTGCACAACCCCAGTCAAGATCAACATGTCCTAAAACATTTTTGTCCATGCTAAATTGGAATGACTGGTAATTTTAAAAAAGTGTGAATTTGTGAAACTTGACTAGCATCTAAAATCTTGAATCCACTGTAAGCCAGATCCCTTATGGGATGGAGTCCTATGGCCTCTTCTACCTCTGGTATCCAAATAAAAGACTCAGAAATGTGTTGGCCCCTAGTCATGTCAAATAAGGAACTCACTATACCCATTCTTCATGCTAGGTCAGAAGATGAGACATGACACATTGAGTGCTCTCTCTCTAATCCATCATAATTAATATTCCAAACCAATCAATCAATAAGCAATAAATATTTATGAAGAGCCCACTGTGTGCTAGACACTCTGCTGGGGTCACAGAGACAAAAACTGAACAATCCTTGCCCTCAGGAAGCTTACATTCTATCACAATCACAAATCACATCATTTCTCTCCTTCATAAACTTTATCAGGTGCTCATTTCCTACTGAAGAAAGCAAAAGAGTTCATTTAAGTTCCTCTAAAACAGTGGTTCTCAACCTTCCTAATGCCACAACCCTTTAATACTCATATGTGGGTGTATCTGCATGTGGGCAGACCTGCCTGGAGACTTATAGAGGAGCAGTGTCTCGGTTCCTAAGACCATTGGAAATGTGTTTTCCCATGGTCTTAGGCGACCCCTGTGACCCTTGTGAAAGGGTTATTCGACCCCCAAAGGGGTTGTGCCCCACAGGTTGAGAACTACTGCTCTAAAACATGTCTCCTTTTCATGTACCTCAGGTAAACTGAATGATTCTCAATCCCCTGTTCTCATCCTGTCATTTCCTGCTTCCATGACTCTGCTAGCATTGGAATGCCTGGAATGGACTCCCCCATGTCCCATTTCAGACTGTTGAAGTACCTCACTTTCTTCACATCTTTCCCCTTATTAGATGGTAAGGTTTTTTGAAAGCTAGGCTTCTATTGTGTCTACCTGCATATCCCTAGCACTTAGCATAGGCCTTATACATAGTAGGTGCTTAGTTTACGAATGCATTAAATGTAATGAATTATAGGGCATTTCATCTCTTGCCACCATGCTTCTGTACAGGCTGTGCTTCATATTCTTTATGCTTACCTAGCTATTTACATCATGTAAATGTAGCTAAGTAATCATGTAGATAGGTAACAGTAGTGCATCATGCCTATAATGCACTACTTTCTGCCCCCCACCACCCCACCCTCTTAGAATCCCTAGCTTCCTTCACAGCACAATCCATATAGCACTTCCTTGTAGTATTCTCTACCTCTTGAAACTACTGTTACTTGGTGTATTCTTTATGCTTACCTAGCTATTTACATCATGTAATCCCTCAGATAGATGATAAGCTCCTTGAGGGCAAGGACTGTTTCATTTTTGGTTTTGTACCTTCAGCACCTCAGATAGAGCCCAGCATGTAATAAATGCTTAAATCTTTGTTGTTGAACATTGTGAAGACACAATCAAAAATTTCTAAGATAATAGGGACACTTCATCTTACAAAGGGGGAACCCCCCCCCACTTTTCTTTTTCACCTGCCACTTTCTCCCCTCCTGGGGTCACTTTTTCTATGACTTTGGACATGGTGGGAGCTCTATCAGGAAGCGGGAAACATGGTGTAGTAGGTGGAGTATGGGCCTGGTAGCCTGCCTCTCCACCTCCCCCCCCCTCCTTTGTGTCTCTGTTTTCTCTCCATCTCTGTCTCTCTTCTCTTTTTTCTCTCTTCTCTTTCTCATTCTCTTCTCTCTCTCTCAATTTTTCCCCCTCCTCTCAGTCAATCTCTCCCTCCCTCCCCACCTCTCTCCTTTTCTGTCTCTATCCCTCAGTCTCTGTCTCTGCTTCTCCCATCAGTCTTTCTGTCTAGCTCCTCTCAGTCCCTCTCTCCATCTCTCCCTCTCTCTTTCTCTCTCTTTCTCTCTCTCTCTGTACCTCTCTCCCCCCACTTCTCCCTAAGCCTCTGTCTTTCTGTCTTGTCTCCCTTTCTCTCCTCAGTTTCTCTCTCCCTCCCTCCCTCCCTCTTTCTCTCTCCCCTCAGTCTCTTTCTTTCTCTTCCCACAGTCCCTCTCTCTTCTGTCTCTATTTGCCCCAGTCTCTGTTTCTATCTCAGTTTCTCTTCTATTTCTCTTTCTCTGTATCTCTTTCAGTCTCTCCTTTGTATCTGTCTCTCTACTCAGTCTGTCTGTCAGTTTCTCTGTCTCTGTCTCTATCTCTCTCTCTGTCTCTCTCTCTTTTTTTCACTCCCCCTGCCACGTTTGTCTATGTTCTTATTACTATTTAGCCATCCCTAGCCAACCTACAGAATGCTGAGACAGAGAGAGAGAGTAGCATGTTCTTTTCCCATCTGCTGTGTCCGGGGCCAACAGTATTCTCTGGGCCTGGCTTGTCCCAGTCATCTGAGCTAGATTTCAGTCTAAGACAGCAGCTTTTTTTCTCCTAATTAAAAGGAAAGAAAAGAGGAAGGACAAAAAGAAAAGATGAGCTGTTTTTAATGATTTCATGAAAGGATCTTTTTTAAAAGATAACTTTGCTTTCAAATATTAAGAAAACTGTAATTAAAAGATGTTGCATAAATATTCCTGAATTTAGCATTAGGGAAAATGCATTCTTTTCATTATATTAGCCCTGGTTTTGATGTGAAAAAATCAGGGTTTGGTTTGTGAGTATTTTGTTAGAACCTATATCACAGGGTAGTAGTAAGGATCAGACGAGATAGTTTGTAAAGCACACAGTAGGTATTCAATAAATTATTAAATTTTTAGGCAGAACTGGAGGATATAGAGAGGTGAGATCTCGAAATCAGGAGACCTGGTGATTCTGGACAAATCACTCAACCTCTCTGAACCTCCACCTCCTCACCTATAAAGCAGAGCTAATAGTCTTTACTACCTGGTTCACAGTGTTCTAACAAAAGGGCTTTGTAACCTTCAAGTGTTAAATGAGATCAGTTGTTATTATTACAATAATTATCATTATTCATCTTCTCATCTTTTTTCTATGAAGTTCAAATAGTAGCAGTCCTGGGACAAGTCATTGTCCTTTAGTATCATTTCTTCTTCTTCTTCTTCATCATCATCACTGTTTTCCCCATTGTCAGCAACGGCAGTAACAGCATTATTATTAGAGAAAACTCTGTATCACTGTCAGTGGCCATCTGTGGACTCTGGTATTTGTAAAAAGAATCCACTGAACAATTAAAGAATCCCAGGCAAAGAAAACTACCCTCTATAAAGAACTGATGGGGGGGTCAGGGTTCAGAGGAACAGGAGGTTAGGACTTTAACATATTGACTATCAAGGCTCAGAAAGAATGGGGGAGGGGGGAACTATATATCCACCCTAGAAATATCAAAAAAAATATTCCTACTCCCCCTTCCCCCATCTCATCAGTAGCCAACATCTCATATAAAAAGACAGGCCAATTTAAAAATATTAAAATCAAAAGAGATTATAGCTTTGAAACAGGAACTAAAATGATCTGACACGACCTAAAAGCTAATTCAAATCAAGAGGCCCTAATAGATATTTAATTGATGTAATAATATTCTTTCATGATTGTTAATAAATAAAAATGTATAAATAAAAACATCTCTGTTTAATGACTATTTAATAGCTATCTGTGGCATAGTTGTTAATCCCTAATAAATATGTGTTTAATAATCAATTGGAATGCATTTATGTGATGATTGTCATTAAATCAGAATTAAATGCCACTTGCAGACAGTCTACTTATGTCAGAATGAAACTGACAGCAAAAAAAACCCTAATTGTGTGCAGCCCTTTGCAACGTAAGACACATCTTTACAAGATCCATCAAGGAGACTCCGGACCTTGGCAAAGAACAATGAAGCTAGATAGATTCTAAAAGTCCATTAAAAAAAAAAAGTTAAGCTTCTCTACTATTGTGCTTCCCCTCATGGCTTCTGTTCCCTTTCTTTTTTCTTTGTTTAACTGACACACACTCGGTCTTCCTTGGAGAAAACTGCTTACCCCTATAGCAGCTAGTACCACCAAATCTTTGCTCCTTTCATAGGAATCACTGACTCTTAAGAGTTGGGAAGGACCTCAGACACCAAACAAAACAACCCATCCTTGAGAACGGATCCTCTCTATGATCTCCTGAGACAGGGATAGGGAACCTGTGGCCTTAAGTCCATATGTGGACCCCTAGGTTCTCAAGTGTGGCTCTAACTGGATTCCATCAAAGAAGCACACTTTAGGATCTAGAGGGTCAATATGGCCTCAAGGTCACAGGTTCTCCACCCCTGTCCTGAGATGTGGTTATCCAGCCTCTACTCAAAGATGTCCAAGGCAGGAACTCACTGCTTGTCAAAATAGCCCACTGCTCTTTAGGATAGCACTGATTATTAGGAAGGTTGTCCTTATGTGGAGCCCAAATCTCTGCTACTTCTACCCATTTCTCCTGGTTCTGTCTCCTGGAGTCAAGCACAGTATGGCTAACCCTTCTTCCATACAGCACCTTGCAAATACTTGGAATAGCTCTCATGTCCCAAGAGGGTCTTTTCCAGGCTGAACATCCATAGTTCCTTCAGCAGACTCCCACATGGCATTGTTTCTAGTCCCCTCATACTCTAGTGTCTCTGCTCTGGTTACCTTCCTCCAGACAGGCTCCAGCTTTTCCATGTTTTCTTCTGAGTATGGCTCCCAGAACCCCACAGCTTTGGAAAGTCACTAATCTGGCTGCAGTCCCTGACCAGCACCATTATGCAGGATATAGGAAGCAATGCCAAAGTATGAATGGGGTCTCTTGATCCACATGTGAATTGAAGGCAGTCAAGGGTCCCTCTGTACATTCACTACACCAGCCAAACAGAACAACTCACCCACACCATGCTCTGCTTCCTTCCTCTCCCCTCAACATCAAGGTTTTCCACCTCCATCCCTTTGCACACTGTATCAAGAATGACCTTCCTTCCCTAACTATCCTTTAAAAACCCAATTCAAATGCCACCCCTTGCAGGGAGCTTTTCCTGATCTGCCTTAGTCAATAATGACCATTCATCCTTCTAACTTTATATGGTATTCTGCTTTCACCTTTCTAATTCACATTACATTTATTTGAATATCCTATACTGCTAGTAGACTGTAAGCTCATAAAGTAGAGATAAGACTCTGTCTTATCTGAATTACATATCGACCCTGACTCCAGCATGCAAGAGATACTTTAAAATATTCTTGAAATGAATTTTGCAATGTCTACTTCTGGCTTGGGGGCACATTTATAGGATCTTCATAGAGTATAGAAGTAGACCCCCTCTTCCAAATGTGGCTACTGAAGCTGAGGGAGGTGAATTTTAAGGTCACATTGGTAAAAAGCAGCACAGCTGGGATTGAAATCCAAGCCTTCAAACTCTAAATCCACAGCTCTTCCCACAAAACTTTGTGGTTTCAATCTTGTGCTTCTCCCCACCCCCAAATCGCTTCTCTTCTACCCCCCCCCAAAATGGAACTACATTTCTATGGTCCTACTTCTTTCCAAAAGATATCTGAGTTCCCAGGGCTCTGGTGCTTGTCAAGACAGTATCTTGTGGCTACTTCTCTGGTGTTTCAGAGACCTTAGATCTCTGGAATGAAGCAGGTTTTGCTAATCGTGAGACTCAAGAAAATTCAAGCATAAGGAATTCCTGGAGTTGTCTGCAGAACCCACTGCCTACATCTCTATGTCCAGGTCAGATTAAAACCTTTTGCTGGCTTTAAGAGTCCAAAGTGTTACTGTTTCCCTCCTTCACAGTCAATTCCCATTCTGTCCTCAATATTCTCTCTTGCTCTCTCCCACTAGCTCAGAGTTGCTTATAAACCTAAGGGTAATTTCTTCAGCCACCCTTTCAGTTCAGAGAAAACAAATACGATAAATCACCCTGAAAATGTCCTCTTCTAATATCTCTATATGCCATGGAACCCATGATCACATGGGTTCTAGAAATCTGTGACAAGTATGAGCATGAACTCAGGCAGATCTTATTGACCTGGAAAAATGTTAGTGTCCAAAGGATTTAATCGATTCCCCGGCATTCAGCTTCTTTCTTCCCTCTAACTCACTCTCCACCCAACTATCAAATTAATATTACTAAATCATAGATCTGTGCCATTCCCCCACTCAAGAAGACTCAATAACTCCCAGTTCTTTTAGGGTAAATATAAATTCCTCCATTTGGCATTTAAAGCCCTCTACAATCTGTCTCCAATCTATATTTCTAGGTCTGTTAGATATTATGGCCCTCATCTATACCCCATGTTTTATCCAACCTGGCCTACTGGCTGTTTCCAGTAAATGCTGCTCAGTTTTGTCACAGACAGAATTAGGAGCAATATGACACGGTGGAAAGTTTGTCGGCTTTAAAGTCCAAAGACCTGAGAACCAATCTCATCTTTCTTGCTACCTGTGTGAACTTAGGCAAATCATTTAACCTTCTGGGCCTCAAATTCCTCACTGGTAAAATTACCTCTATGGTCCTTTCAAGTTCTAAATCTGTGATCCGATGATCTTCCACTTTTGTGCCTTGCATCAACTGTTGTCTCTCATTGTTTTGTCTTTTTATCCCTAATGATAGTAAGTGTCTGATAGATGATAGGTACTTAACAAATGCTTGCCTTTTTTGAATTGGAGTTCCCATCTCAGTGATTTACTGTACCATACCTACTATCCCAGTAATGACCTAGGTAAGTACAGAGAGACCCATGACCACCAGGTTGGCCACTAGGTGATGAGTTCTTCAGCCACAGTAACTCCTGAAATGGATTTAAAAGGACACTTATAACTGACATTTAGTATTTTCAGGTTTATACATCCTTTTTACATGCATCATCTCATTTGATACAGAGTTGCTGATGCAAAGCATAATTCAGAACTGGTCTTATCTGGCAGCTCCCGTGTATCTCTGTGTACTGTGCCACTTAAACAAAGCCCAGTATCAAGGCAACTACTTTTTAAGGCCAAACTCTTGGGAACTGAGAACCCTGCCATTACATATGGTCTAGCACTTAAGACAATGGTGGGACATTGTAGACTCTTAATAAAAGCTTATTAATTGACTGTTTATATGTATTCAGTCTCTCTGTCTGTCCCTACTGAGTAAAAATGTTTAAGGGGCAGGTTGCTTATGGGTGGAATCTGTTCTCCATGGCTTCCAAGAATTTCCAAGAATCTATAGCAAAAAGAAAGATACAATTAAATGTTCAAGTCTCCATGTCAACCCCAGGGTCTCAACAGGGCTCCAGCTGGCTGTCTTTGAGAAGGGAGCCGCTGGCAAAGTCTGCTCTATGGATCGTGGACCAATCACCCAGCTGACCAAACACTCAGAACTCCTTAGCTTTAGTTTTATCCACTCTGCTCTTCCTTCACAAATACAGTCTCTATTTTCTCATGAAAAGCACTACATACAGATTTGGAGACAGAAGAAACCTGGGTTGGAATCCTGCATGTGATTTGTCATCAAAGCTACTATTCACACTGAAAAAAGAAAAGACAGTCAAGGGAGCAATTAGAAAAAGAAATGGTAGGAGAAAGGGGTAGTGGGGAAAGTCTGCCCTGGTTGGGAGGCAGCAACTTGGTCAAGATCAAAACCAAGAGGACCAGTTCAACAACTGCCTCTGACACAGACTACCTAAGGACCTGGGGCAAGTCACTGCCTTTCTCTGTACCTCAGCTCCCTTAGCTTTAAAATGAAGGGTTGCTCAAGATGAGCTAAATTCCAGGACCCTCACCCAGGAAAACACTCCTTGTGTCACCTCTTGGCCCCTGGACTCAGCTCCCAGCACAGAGGGGGCAGCCACAGAGACAGAACATTAGTATCCATTGAAATTCAGGCCTCAGAAATGGAAAGCTGCATTTCGAAGAAGAAAAAATAACCAAAACCTTATGTCAAGGTCTCTACAAGAATCCAAGGGCCCTCTTAAGCACTTTGTTTTAACCGGCTTCTTACTGTTGTCCAAAGTCCCAGGGCGCCATCTTGTGACCATCTCACAAAATTAAGAAAATTCTCTCCCATTTTTGAATAATGAAATAGAAGTTACCATGGTCAAGCACAGAGTAAGTAGGATATGGAGCTGCAGACCCCTGCTGAGCTAATCAGAGGACATCCTCAATCCATTGTACGGTGACCTGTCTATGACTGAAAATCCCATTTCTTCTGGTACCTAACTGAGACGCCCATAGAAACTAAGAGGAAACACCTCCAAACTGACCCCCACAGCCCACTTCTCTTATAGAAACTTGGCCTTGTGAATGAATTTATAGCAGAGAAATTTCCCAGACCCTTGTGGATAATAGGAGTCCCTGTTCCAATAAAGATACTATACAGAAGAACGGAGGGAGTCCAAGAAACAAGGCTGCAATACAGACTCATCTCCATGACCTGGCCAAGTCATACATAGACTTCAAACTGAAAGAGACCTTGGAGACCATTTCTTCCAGCCCCTCTATTTTACAGATGAGAAAACTGAGACCTAGGGAGGCTAAGTGATTTACCCAAGTAAAAGAGAGAGAGGCACCTCAGTGTCCTCTTTAAAATGAGGGAAATGGACTAAATGACCACTAAGAAAGCCCTTTAAATTCTAAACACTTTGATGTAGCAAAGAGGTCGCGACCCACAGGTTGAAAACCGCTGCACTATACCATCTTTACATTTCTTGATTCCTGAATACATTTTTATGGTTGGGGGTCCCTTAGAGCTCTACATCAGATATATATGTATATCTATGTAAAGAAGGTATTCTGATCAAGTGGTCATCTCTTATTTCTCTACGTGATTGAAATGAGAGAAGACAAGCCTATCTCCATATAGCCATCTGCTACCAGGGCCAAGAGGGCTGTGGATTTTGGTGTCACACAATGACAAACAACTGCACCAGGTGGAATGAAGGAACAAATAAATGAAATCTATTTTTTTTTTATTTTTGGAGGGCAGTTGGGGTTAAGTGACTTGCCCAAGGTCACACGGCTAGTTTTTTTGTGTTAAGTGTCTGAGGCCGGATTTGAACTCAGGTACTCCTGACTCCAGGGCCGGTGCTCTATTCACTGTGCCACCTAGCCGCCCCCAATGAAATCTATTTTTAAGAGCATTTAATATTGCCAAACACTGTGCTACGTGCTGGGGACATGAACAGAGAAGCAAGACAGTCCCTGATCTCAAGGTGTTCACATTCCAATAATGAGAAACTCACTAAACACATAGGAGGGTTCAGCAGCAGGGCGGACAGCAAGGCTTGATAGGTCCAAGGCAGGGGTTCGACACAAATAGGTAGGAAGAGGGCCTGCAGATACACTCTACCAGATTAATTTTCAGGGAGTCAAAGGTCTAAAAGCCTTACCGTTGCTGGCTGTTCCACTAAATACGATAGAAACAAATGCTCAGATTCCAAAAGGCAAAGAATGAGGGCAAGAAAGGGAGGCCATTTTCAGGTGTGCTCCCATTCTCAAATCAGTTTGAGGGCAGTCCTTCTTTCCGTAGTGACCATCAGGTGAGAGAATCTAGTTCAACTGCAGATGGCATCTTCTTAAAAATAACCTTTCTTTCCAGTTACTGGCAGACCGCTCAGCCAGAATATAGCAGGCCATTCTTACTGGTCATCTAGCCAGCCATTCCAACTAAATGCTAAAATTTTCATAAGCTCCCTGAAATGCTCAATCTTCCCTCAATACTGCAAACAGCACCTCTTCTGTCTTTTAGTTACTTTTAGTCTTCCTGCATAACAATTTCCCAAAGCTCACCTTCTATCTTCAGACCTTCAGATTGGTCCTCACCATTCATGGTTTTAACTCCTCCCTTAGTCTACATCTCCAGTTACAACCTCCACTCTCTCTAATCTCCAGTTACCTAGAGACATTTCTACTTGGATGTCCCAATGACACCAGAAGTTTAACACATCCAAACTGAAGTTCACGCCTTTCTCCCTCAAACTGACTCCTTTGGTATAGTGAGATGGAATTTGGGCATCATAAGATCCGAGTTCAAATTCTAGCTTTGTTACTACCATGTGCCAGGTGAAGACAAAAACAAAGGTCTCAAACACACTGAGATAGTTACAGCAGCTACTCTTTGTAGTAGCAAAGAACTGGAAATAACATGAGTGCGCTTTGAGTGGGAAATGGCTGGGGAAAAAAAAAATGATGGCACATCAGTACAAAGAAATATCATTCAGCAAGAAATAAGGAATATGTGAAATTGAAAGAAACATGAGCTTTCTAGGAATTTATGTTGAGAAAATAAGCAGAACCAAGAGAACATTATCCGCAATGATTATTGCAATGTAAATCAAAAGGTCACTAAAAGGAATATGAACTCTGAGTAACTGAAAAACAAGTGATGGTCCCAGCGAACAGATAATGAAATATACTCCTTCACACAGCTCACATCAAAGAGGCAATATGCTAGTTAGGCTGAATGTTACATATACATTGTCAGATGCAGTCTCTACATCAAGTGCTTTTGCACTGAGTCTTCATTTTCTCTCTATATAAGGGAGAGTCCATTCTGGAATAGAAGGAAGATTTGTTGTTTTTAAGAAATGACATGTTAAAGCAAAAGGGATCAAAATACGTTATTAAAAATACTGTGAGCTCCTAGAAGCCGGCGGCCTTTCTCTCTGTTGCTTTTTCCCTCCTTTCCCCCTCATTGTGATTTAGTCTGAAGCCAAGCACACAGTTGACTCCACTAATGCTTAGTAACGAAATAACTGGTTTTCTCCCACCAGCGAAAGGAGTGGACCAACCCCCAGGCACCAATGAAATAAACTTGCATAGGTTGCAAGAGATATGTTAAATCAATGAACTAGAGGATATTTGAGCTGCAAGGGCCCTTGGAGACCATCTAGGCTGGCCCCTTCATTTATAAATGGAAAATTGAGGCCAAGAGAGGGGAAGGGGCTTGCCCAATGTGACACACAGATTTAAGGTAGAGCCAGGACAAAAGCTTACGGTTCAGGACCCACTCATCCGTTCACACTGAGCAGATAAAGTATTTTTAGACCAGGTATAAACTAAATGAACTTACTTGATTGTTGTGAATTTCCTGCACTGGCTGAGGAAATCACGTGGGTGAGCAAACTAGTTAGCATTTTATATTTATTTTGATGGCCAAGCTATTGTAAGTTGCCCAGATAATCCAAAAGATTTTTTTTGAAATGGTTTATCCTATTCTATTTTTAAAAGATTTGTGTTATTTCTAGAAAACTATTTTCTAGCTTCAGTGATTTATAAAATGCTGGAAAGGACTTTGTAACTGAAAAGGACCTTAGAAATAAAAACTCAGAGCTGAAAAGGACCTTAGAACCCTGAATGTCAGAGCTAGAAGAGACCTGAGAACATAAAATATTAGACCTGATTCAGACCCTAGAACACAGAATATTAGATCTAGAAGAGATCTTAGTCTATGCTAACTTAGATAACAGAACTAGAACCAAATAATTTTCAAGGTGTCTTAAATCAATAACCCTTCCAACTTGGACAAGGACCTTAGAACATAGAATGTCAGAGCCAGGAATGCCTTCAATATACAGGGTCACTTAAAGCTGGAAGAGACCCTTAAAATTATCAAGTTCACCCTCCTCTTTTTACAGATGAGGAAAATGAATCCTACAGAGGCCCAAAATTCCAAATCCAGCACTTCTCACAGTATCACACATAAACATAAAATGTCAGAGCAAAAGAATACTTTGGAGATCATCGAATGCAACCCCAGCTGAGACCTAGAAAAGGGAAGTAACTTGCCTCAGAATCCTATAGCACCTACGATGGGTGCATGCACCCTCCATTGGTAACTTATCTGTGCTTTTCCATGTATTGTTAGTTCAGTGCTAGTCTCTAGGTCAGTGGTTCTCAACCTTCCTAATGCCGTGACCCTTTAATACCATTCCTCATGTTGTGGTGGCCCCCAACCATAAAATTATTTTCGTTGCTACATCATAACTGTAATTTTGCTACTGTTATGAATCTATCTGATATACAGGATGTATTTTCATTGTTACAAATTGAACATAACCCACAGGTTGAGAACTGCTGCTCTAGGTAATGCTCCAGGCTGGCAAGAATAAAACAAGTATGGTCAACAATTGTTGATTAAGCTAGCACTTAGTGTGCGTCAGGTACCATCATTTCAGAAGAATCCAAGTTGGAGGTGACTCCGAGCAATGGGCACATAAGGGTGAGCCATTGGCCACAGTGTATCACCAATCACAGCTCATATGTTGGCAGTCATGTTAAAAAGTATCGTGAAGGACGATGTTCAACATTCATTTTTTAAATTTTGAGTTCAAATCCTCTCCCTCCAAACCTACCCCCTCACTGAGAAGGCAAGAAATTTGATACAGGTTATACACAGGTAGTCAAGCAAAACATATCATATCATCAAGAATACAGATGATGGTAAAAGTCATGAGAATGAGAAAAAACCAATGACCTCTCTGCCTACTGCAGTGGTATCCATATCCAAAAAAACAAAAGAAAGACTCCAGTACATTAGGTAATTATCCTCCATGGAGGATTTATGAGAAAACACTGACAAGAACTGTACAGAATGAAGGGGTTGTCAAGTTGCTATCTGCACTGGGAAGAGTTCCTACCTCATGCCTCTGGGAATCCCCAAATTCCTTTAATGTTCAGCTCAAAAACCACTTCCCACAGGAGGAGATACCTCCAGCTATTAGTGCTCTCTCCTTTTCCCCTACCAAAATTACTTTCTATTTACTCAGTATGTCATTGTTATTTGCAGAGCAGCTAGGTGGCACAGCAGATAAGAATACTGTCCTAGAGTCAGGAGGACCTGAGTTCAAATTCAGCCTCAGATAAAGGAAAATAACACTAGCTGTGTGACCTTAGGCAAGTCACTTAACCCTAATTGCCTTGCCTTGCCCCCTCCAAAAAATAAATAAATAACTTATTTGCTTTCCTGGGAAAAGGTTGTTTACCTCAGTAAAAAAAAAAAAAAAAAAGCCCTGGAGGGTAGAAATTATTTCACTTTAGTGTTTTTATTCTATTTCAGTAATTGGCACACAGTAGGTATTTAATAAATGCTTGATCAGTTGAAATTAACTCAACCGAACTTCTGAAACTGTGGATCCGCTGAAGCACCAAAAGTCAGCTCCTAACTTCTTCAGTAGGCTGATTCCATGAGGACGGGCTCTGGCTTGTGGAGGACTCTACTATCCACAGCACTGAGCACAAGGCTAAACTGTGACAAGTGGGCCATGATTCTATGTTGACTGGTTGGTTTGAAGGCGTGGATTCTCAGCATATATACATGCATATTGTTTCCCCTGGTAATAAGTTACTTAAAGGCAGATGTTTTATTTTTGTATTCCCAGGTGCTGGCACATAACAGATATTAATCAGCCTGTTGATTAATTGATCAAGAAAATCTCCAAGGAGCCATGAGCAGAGTCAGTCCTGGTGAATCTAAGGAGGATTTTAAGTACACAATGAATCCAGATATAATAGCGGCATGGTGAATCCGGACTATAATAATGACTGCCTTCTATACTCATCCTAACAGTTATTTCTCCTCCACCTACGTTCTTTGAAAGAGAGAATGAAAGAGAGGAGCGGTTGGGCAGGACTCGGCGAGGTACAGATCCGTCTGTCAGTGCCCTCTAAGCTGGCCATATGGCCATCTCCTGGGTTTTTTCCATTTTCCTCATAACGAATTTTCTTTCTTCATCCATTTCAGAAGCAAAGAGCCAAGTACAGGAACTTGACTGGCGCGTGATTTCTCTCTGTGTCGGCACTTTTTTTTCCCCCGAGCTGGGGCATAAACTCGTTCTCCGAGAGTTAACGCACCTGCCATTCCTGTGCTGACACACAGCTTTTCAGAGAAACGAGTGAAAGGGAAGGAAAAAAAAAAAAAAAGACCTCCAAAGATTGTGCTCTGGAGACTTCTTGATTTCTGCCAATAACGAGTAGGTACCAACATGTGCGTGTTCATGACCGCCCTATGATTGATGGTGCCTATTTACAGTTCCTGCTCTCTCTCTCTCTCTCTCTCTCTCTCTCTCTCTCTCTCTTTCTCTCTCTGTCTCTGTCTCTCTCTCTTTCTCTCTCTGTCTCTGTCTCTCTCTCTCTCCTTCTCTCTCTGTGTCTCTCTGTCTCTCTGTCTTTCTCCTTTTGCCTCAATCTCCTTGCACTTTGAATAAGATAAAGACATCTCATCTCTTAGATTGTGGCACATAATTTAATGGGATGGCATTCATAGAATCATATGTTCAGAGTTGGAAGGGGTCTTAGAGGCCATTGAATCCATCTCCATCATTTTACACAAAAGGAAACTGAGGAAAAGAGAAAATAAGTGACTTCAGAGTCAAACAGTTAATAAGTTCCAGAGGCAATCCCCCATTCTAGCCACTACACCAAGGTGCTTTTTTTAATCTTCATGTTCAGATTGTGCAGGTGAAGGAAAGAGAGCCTCACACTTACTCATGCCACATGGACCTTTTAGCTAAAAACTTAAGAGACATCTTGTAAACTCTCAGAGAAGGTTGGAGCTGGAGAGGACATTCAAGGCCCTGGAGGCCAAACTCCTCCATTTTTGAGATGAAGAAACTGAGGTCCAGAGAAGAAATGACTTGCCTAAGGTGGAAGAGATAGTAGGTTTATAGAAAACTACAGGGGTCATTAGTGCTGAGGCAGACAGTGTCCTAATTCTGTAAGAAACTGAGCTCTACAATTCAATGACTTGCCTAAAGTCACATGTTTTGGAATGACTGTAATTCAAACCCTGGTCTGCTGATTCCCAATCCAATGTTCTCTCTGAGTTCTTTCTTTCCAGTTTTTGCAAATGAACTTAAAAAAAAAAACCAGAAATTACATGGTGTTGACATTGTACTTAGGTTGTCCCCTAAACCAAAAAAAAAAAAATTGCTTGAGGCATTGTTTTAATCAACAGCTCCTTTTTGGCTGATTTATTTGTATTTTGTTTCAAGTATGTTTCTTTAAAGAATAACTCCCTCCCCACACTGTCATTACTATGCCATCCCCAAACATCGCCAGTTGAGGGCTCAGAACTCTACCATTTAAAAAGTTAGAACTGTCGTAATCACCTTTTAGTCCTTTTCAAAAGAAATGCTAGCCATTATTGAGATGGCCTTTCATCATATCTTAAAGAGTAGCCTCCTACACAGCATTCTCAGCCCATGTCCTAAGCCAAAATAAGACTGACCAATCCTTGGGCTCTGTCACATCCAAACTAACACTTGGCCTTGTTCTCTGCCATGGGGTGGCACTGCCAGGGAATTAGATACACCCACCATCAGCCCCATACCCAGCTGTCACTAAGGCCTTTTCTAAAGAGACCATGCCAGGACGCTGCCTCACAAGCAAGGTGGGACATTTCACCCAACCAAAGACATCTAGACAAGACAGCCTCCTTTAAGCAGGCTCTCCGCCAGTCAGCCAGGCTCCATTCCTGCTTAGACCTGGAGAAATGTGAAAAGGGAAAAGAGCTCTCTGGCCTGGGGCACTGATAAGAAAACATCCTGTCTTTCTTTCCTTACAGAATTGGGTAAAATGGATATGGAAAGAGGGGTGCACTGTCAGATGCAGTAGCTACACTGACTGAATCTGCTTAATTTCCCGTTGTTTAGTTTCAAAGGGTGAGGGGAGTAAATATAAGGGGGAATTTGTACAAAAAAAAAAAGGCAACAACAAAACTACTAAAAAAGTAAAAATAAAAGTCATCACTTGGTAGAAATAACACTGAATTTGGAATCGGAAAATCTAGCATCAAATCCCAGCTCTGCTACTTACTATCCGTGTGACCTTGGGTAAATGAATCCTCCGGGTCTTGTGGGCTCATCTGTAAAATGAAGGGGTTAGATTACGTCCTCTAAGGTCCCTTCCAGCTCTGACTCTGTGATTCTTGATGCTGGGGGTTGTGGGAAAAAAAGCACCAGATTTGGCACTAAGAGACCTAAGTTTCTATCTTAGGTTCGAACACCTCTCTGTGTCCTTGGGCAAGTGTATTCCCTCTTCTAGATGTGTTTCCTCATTTGGGGGGAGGAGGAGAGAAGGACTTGAATTAGATGGTCCCTAAAATCTTTCCAGCTCTAACATTCTGCAGTCTGGTAGAGGGTAGATCAGGAAAGAAGAAAATGAGCATTTATTAGCCACTTACTGCAGACCAGGCACCCTGCTAAGGGCTTTACAAATATTATTTCATTTAATTGTCACAACAACCCTGAGAGGTAGGTACTATCATGATGCCTTTTTTATGGCTGAGAAAACTGAGGCATTAGGGCAGCTGGCTAGGTGGAGCAGTGAATAGAGCCCTGGCCCTGGAGTCAGGAGGACCTGAGTTCAAATCCAGCCTCAGACACTTAACACAAAAATTAGCCGTGTGGCCTTGGGCAAGTCACTTAACCCCAATTGCCCTGCCTTCTCCCCTCCAAAAAAAAAGCAAAAAGAGAAAACTGAGGCATTATCCAGCTTTCTCTAATCACATAGAGGATCTGAAGATAAAAAGGCAAATGAAAAAAACAAGCAAATAGCTGAACCCCCTCATCTTATCTCCTAATACTCTTTTTATACTTGTTTCATATTCTAATTTCTGTTTCAGTCATCATCTGTGTTTGTGTTTCATCTCTCCCTGTTAGATGTACAGTCATTTCAGGGGTGTCATGTAGATCCCCAGAACCTAGTACAGGGCTCCCCACACACTGGGCATTTCATCAATGTTTGTTGAATGACAATGTAGAAAATGGAAAATACTTTTCAAATATTAAAGCACTGTATCAGTATAAGTTGATCATCAAGTTTTTGGGGCAGCTATGGTGACGCAGTGAATAGAGCACCAGTCAGGAGGACCTGAGTTCAAATCCAGTCTCAGACACTTGACACTAGCTATATGACCTTGGGCAAGTCACTTAGTTCTAACTGCTTTGCCTTCCCCCTCCAAAAAAAAAAAAATTTAAAAAAGTCGTCAAGTTTTCGTCAGCTTTAAAACTGGGTTACAAAACCTTCAGTAGGAAAAGTTCAGAAGGTTTTTGTTTGTGGACAAGTGCCTTACCATCTAAGAGCTTTGATTTCTTCAGCTGACAAATGGGGATGATAATATCCATATTACTTACTTCACAGGGTTGCTTTTGAGACTCAAGTGAGAGATTTAGGCAAAGATGCTTTGCAAATTTTGAAGGACTAGCTAAATATATATTGTTATTATTAATATGATGCCTTTAAGAAGCCCTCAGCCACCACTAGCCTGCCATGTGATACTTTATTGATCTTTCTTGACCTTTAAAGCAAAGTCATCCCACATGAGCCTCCTCAAGGTTTCCTGTGCTCCATCTCCAACTTTCTCTGTATTTTCACTTCATCTCCTCTTCCTTTCCTCCTGTATTAGAAGAGTAAGTATCCCCTTCTCTCCAGACTCCTGTCATTCTGATGGCCTCTCAAGCTGTTAACCCACCTCTTGCTTCCCTTCTACTACAAATTTTTTTAATCTTATTTTTATCAATGCCTTTTGTTTTTCCAATGCGTTCATGTCTGTGTGTAGCTCTCCTCTACCTAGTGAACCAATCCTTGGAGAAGGGGAGGGGGAGAGAGAGAGAGAGACAGAGAGACAGAGAGAGAGAGAGAGAGACAGAGACAGAGAGAGAGACAGAGAGAGACAGAGACAGAGACAGAGGGAGAGATAGAGACAGAGAGACAGAGAGAGGGAGAGGAAGAGGGAGAGGAGAGGAGAGGAGAGGAGAGGACAGGAGAGGACAGGAGAGGACAGGAGAGGACAGGAGAGGAGAGGACAGGAGAGGAGAGGAGAAGAGAAGAGAGAAGAATTCAACAAGAGTAACCTCCGATTTCTTTTGAATATGACAGTCTATGCAACATTGCACATCCTCAGTCACCCTACTTATGCAATGAAGGGACAGAGGCTACTGCCAAATTTCTTGGGAGTGGTCTACATTTGCTGCTTCTCTCTCCCCACTACCATCTTTGCATTCTGGACTCCAACACCCCACTTTCCACCTCCCTTCATCATACCCCTGAAACGACTGTCTCAAAGGGCATCTGTGACATTTCAGAAGTAAAATTGCCAGATCTGGCAGCCTTTTCTCAGTCTTTGCATCCTAAATTTCTGTGTATCCAAGACTCTTCTCCATCTCTGCTTCTTCTCTGCACTTCTGTACCCTGTCTTTCCTGTTAGAATCTTCAGTTGGGGCCACACTCCCCAGACAACACTCTGCTCCCAAATTCTGCAAAGTCCTCTCCTTCTATGCATAGCTCTGAGGGCAGAGGCTTGGAGGTCAGCCCTGGCTACAATGCAGAAGTGGCTGGAGCCTTGAGGCTGTCCTCCCTGGGGCAGGGGGAGCATAGGATGAGATGACAAACTTTGGAGCTGAGTCTGAGTGCCAGGGTGGTAACACTGTTGGCAGGGAGAGCTGTCATTCCCTAACAGGAACCCTCCCTGATTTGGAAGGGACACCAGTGGCTTCCATAATTGAAGGGAAAAGGGAGTAGTACTGGAACTCTTCCTAGTCCCAAGCCCAGCCATTGATCTCATACCACACTGCCTTCCCTATTGCTCTTACTAATAACACCCTCCTGGTATCCTTTTAATATTTCCCAACACTTTCAGGGGCATTATCTCCTTTCATCATACAGGATTTGGGGTTTGTTGATTTTTAAACAAAGGGTATTCAAGCACATATTTATAATTCTTTCCCTATAATCCATACTTTTCCATGAGAATTAATTTTATTTCCTATCAGTGTCTCATAAACACACCAGGCTCACATTTTTAACAGCTCCCCTTTCCTCTAATGCAGATTTGGAGTAAGAGGACATTGGTTCCAAATCCCAGTGTCTCATTTGCTACCTATGAGACTTTGAAGAAGTTATCTCATTTCTTTGGGGCTCCATCTCCTCACCTATAATACAAGAGGGGATTGAGATCAGTGACCTCTAGCTCTAAACTAAATAGTGGCTCTAACTGTTCCTGGGCCTCAGCTTCTGCACCTGTAAAATGAAGGAGACAGCTTCTGAACTCCCTTCCAGTTCTCCATCTCTGTGTCTGAGCCTTAGCCAGCCTTCAGATTTCTAAATCTGTAAGTCTTCGCTTTGCAAACTTTATAGCACTATATACTGGTGAATTGTTAGGACAGGGAGCGGGGTAGCCTGGCAGTCAGGATGCAAATCCTTACTCAGAAACTTTATCGTCTGGGTGACCATTAGCAACTCACTAACCTTCCTGGCCCTTGGTCCCTTCATCTCTAAAATGAGAATAAATAATATCAGCAATGCCTCTTGACAGGACTGTGAGGGAAATGCCATATAAATTGAGCTGCTACTCTGATAATTATAATGTGCTTTCCCCTTCTGGCCAGTTCTCCTGCCTCCTTTTTATACATTTACAAGCCTCAGCATTTCTGCTACAGCAAAGTCTTTATCCTAAATTGTTTTTGTTCTTCCTCCCACCCTTTTCTTTAAATAGGAACCTCATAAACCCCTTCAGTGGGTGCCTGGTTTGCCCACTCTTTTCTTCCCCGTAATCCTGGACACCTGCAAAAGTGTCTCCCTGCAGCACATTCAGGGGCCAGGTGCTACTGTTTCTTTCTCCCCCTCACACCCTTCTCTGGGGCAGGTGCTATTCCTCCTGACCTGGAACCTTATCTTGGCTCTAACCAGAATTCAGTTATATAAGACACCCCACATGACATCCCTGCTTTGTCCTAGTTCTTCTGTTTCCTGCAGCTTCTTAAAGGTCTTCTTAACGTCCTCATCCTCCAATCCCGCACTTTCTGTGGGGCAGCCGCAGACCTCCTTAGAAATGTCTTTGCATAAATCTTTTGTCTGATTTCCTTTCTTAGGTTTCTGGCCCTTCCTTTTTTGCAGGCTATCCATTTAGGGATGAGATGAGACATCACAGATTTAAAGCTAGAAATTACTTTAGTGTCCAGCCCCTTCCATTTTACAAGTGAGAAAACTGAGGAAGTTTAGGGATGTTAAGTGATTTGGCTAAGGTCCCACAGGGTTTATAAAGCAACAGAGAAGGATTTGAACCCAAGTCCTCTGACTTTGAAGTCAGAATTTTTTCCATTACACTAAAATGCTTCTCCCAAACAGTTTATCTCTAAGGTCAGGCACTCCCTTCCCAGTTTTTCAAAACCTGTTTAAAACTTTTTTATTATTAATATGTTTAAAAATCTATTGAGCCTAATAAGAACCCTGGAAGGTTAGGTGTTCTAAGTATTGTTAACCCCCTTTTCTAGATGAGGAAACTGAATTGAATGATAGACACAAAGTCAAATGGCTGGTCAGTATCAGAGCAGCATTTGAATCTAGATATTATGAGGCTCTAAGTGCTGCCACGTTCTATTCCCGGTGCCAAGCTGCCTCTCCCTTTCTAGTGTTTCACAGTGGCCAGGCAGGATTCAAAACTTGTCCCTCAATTGTAGTTACCTTCTGCCTTCATACCACTGAAACATAAACACACTAAGGAATTCTGCTCTAGCCAAGCCTTGCTCTCTTAATGCCAATAGCAAATGACCACAACCACACTCCTATAAGGTAAATAGAACAGGAATTATTATCCCTGTTTTATAGATGGAGAAGCTGAGACCCAACAAGGGTGGCACAATTAGCCGCCTGAGGTCACCCCAAAAAAGGAGCAGAAAGGAGCCTCTGTCGTTGACACTGTACTGCCCTGCCTTTGATGCAGCCAGCCCTTCCCCAGCCTCTGTGCTAGCCTGCAAGGGAGTCTGTCCTCCAAGTAGCCCAAACAAGCTTCCTGCTGGCCCAGCACAGAGAGCAGCATGAGACCCATGTGTCCAGACACTGCCCAGGTGAACTGGTACTAGTGAGCTGAACTTGTCTGTCTCTTACATACCTCACAGGTTCACCCTGGAAATCATGCCTGGGATGATTACACAGAAGAGTTGTATGTCCTGACAGGTATGTAATTATGTACTGAGTACCTTATTGGGCAGAATCCGTTTATTTTCTCTAGGCAAGCTATGCATCAAAACTAAGTAGAAGAGAAAAGGAGAAAGAGGGAGGGTAGGAAAGAAAGAAAGAGGGAATGAGGGATCAAAAAAGAATCCAAAAAGAAATTAAGAAAGGAGGGAGGAAGAGAAGGGTAGAAAGAGAAATGAAAGTGACAGCGCAAATGAAATAAAAATTAAGAAAGAAGAAA
>CM053595.1:62610600-62628461 GCA_028646575.1 Pseudocheirus occidentalis
ATAAATATAAATAGCTATTACTATTTAGGGGGTGACCTTCCCCTAAAGCAGCGGTTCTCAACCTGTGGGTCATGTTCAATTTGTAATAATGAAAATACATCCTGCATATCAGATATTTACATTGCAATTCATAACAATAGCAAAATTACAGTTATGAAGTAGCCACAAAAATGATTTTATGGTTGGGGGTCACCACAGCATGAGGAACTGTATTAAAGGGTCGTAGCATTAGGAAGGTTGAGATTTAACTGATTTAACCCTATTTGCCTCAATTTCCTCATCTGTAAAATGAACTAGAGAAGGAAACAGCAAACCCCTCCAGCGTCTCTGCCAAGAAAACCTCAGATAGGGTCATGAAGAGCCTAACAACTCCAACATCTAACATCAGGCTTTTATTTCAGAAATGGTCTATTAAAGGTTATGGGACAGTAACATAGATCTCTTCTGGCTAGTGAGCATATGGAGCATGAACTCCTCCAGGGTCTGCTGAGTGCCTTCAGGTGAGAGGAATGTTTCCCTGGGACCTTTAAAGTTCCTGGTTCTTGGCCCACTGCCAACATGTCAATACAAGTGTGTGAGGGTCGGGATGACTCCTTAGCAACAATGCAATTTGGGGCTAGATTACACTTTCCTGTACAGAGAAAAAGTTCCCCTTCTGGTGCCACTTCTAATCAGTGGTCTTTCTTTAAATCAGCCTTGAAGGTTTGGAAGTACTAATTGGCCAGGGCATGTGTGGCTGAGCTTGTGGACAGTTTCTTAAACTCACGATCGATTTTTTTGGGCAACTCTGCCTGGGCACACATTCAAGGCCCTCAGTGGTCTGAGATATAGGTGGCTATTAGCTGGTTGAAAGGCCTGTTATAGACAGTTTCTCAAAATTAGCCTAAAGTTGACATATATTCAATTACCTTGGTAGGTGTCTGTTCCTTCTTTCATTCCCATTCAGACTTTCTCACCTTCCTTGCACAAGGACAGAAGGTGCCAGTCTGCATTAGTTAGTAAACGGAATTTCCTCATCAGGGCCAATCTACATTTAAATCACAGGTCGGGTTCCATCTCATCTCCCTCCCCACCTTAACACTAGTGGCTTATCCCTAGGGCAAAACTGTAAATATTGTGGTTGGTGGGTAGGATGTCTGTCTCGTTTTCTTTCTCTCTAGAATATGAAATTTCTCTGGAAAATGACCATTTATTTTATTCCACTGGTCTCCTAGAATGTTTAGAATTTTGCCCAATATGGTGACCTATTTTTTTTAACCATTTCAAGCTGTATAAAGTTTTGGGGGAGGGTCTCTAAATTATATAGGAAAAGTCTGAGTGAAACACAATTTTTGTCAGAGTTGTTTGTGTGCCTACGTATGCACACACATCTACTTTATTCTCTCTTTCTGTCTCTCTGTCCCTATCTCTTTCTTTGTCTCTCTCTCCTTCCCTTTCTCTTTCTCTGTTCCCAGAAACAGGAAAGTACTGTATCCCCTGTCACAGCCAAAGCAAAAAAGAGAAAAATCAGAATTCTAGCCCTGTCTGTAAAGTAAAAGGGACAAATTAGTTTCTTGTCAGGGTACTGCAATAAATACATTGTCATTTTTATCCCCCAGTGAATCATAGTCTCCATTTCCCCCGTAACTATTATACAGTCTGCTGGCACTATATCATTTTTTGGTAATTTTATTTTCACCAATTGTTTTATGAAATTTTTGAGTTTTATGGACACTAAAACAAATCTCGGCTGCGAGTGTTATAGCCCTTTAAATCATCAGCAGGGAATCTCAAGGTTCCTCCAGACTGTGGGAGAAGGAGGCTTTAGGAAAGAAAGATTGCCCCTCGCTTATAAACTGAGCAAAAACCCAGAGATAAGTTTGTAAAAGGGACATAGATCATGGTGGGTGAAAACTGGGGTGTAAAACATTCCTCTGCTCAGCTCCTGGAAGAATAAAAATGGACTTTTATTTAGCCAAAGCACTAAAGTAGTTGGGAAAAGGAACACACAAGTGTTTCTCTGCTTTCTTAACCATAACAATCCCTATTTCCTGTGAACCAAACATCACTTGGGCTGAGCTGGGCTGGGGTGGGGGCGGGCAGGAGAGAAGCTTGGCCACAAAGACCGCAGGAACACTCTAATGCTATTTCTTTAATAGGAAGGAAACAGAGCTAGAGGAATTCTGGGGAACATCAGTCTTTGGGGATTCATGTCTCCTATGTTTCTTCTTGACTGCTGAGATAGGTGAGGTCAAATATCTGGGGGGTGGACAATGAAAGACCATAGCTAAGAATCTAGAAGTTTGATCTGTGTGACGCTAGACCCCTGGGTCCTTGGGATCATCAGGTCACTGACAGAATTGTGCACTCTTGTCCAGGGGGCATATGTAGTTGGGAAGAAAGGTAGTTGGAGAGAGAATGAGAAAGAGCAATGACATAAATGTGTTTTAACTGGTACGTTAGTCCCCTGAATGAATGTTAGATTCATCCTTCATTGAGGATTTGTGGGAAACTAGGGACAAAATCAGAAAAATGCCAAACAAGAAAATATAAAGGGAAGACCTACACTAGGGGTACCCCCTACTTTGCTATCTCCTTTCTCCCATGGGGCAGTCAGGCAGGAAGGAGAACATGACTGGCTGGTTACATGGATGAAATAAAAGTCACCAACTTTAACCCTTCTCTTGGAGGACCGTCAGATCTTATGTGCCTTGCTACTGTGCCCTAAGGTCCTCTGGGCTTTACAACATGCTCTGCCTGTATGCCCTCTAGACCCCAAGGTCTAATCTTACTGATATTCCCTTAAGGACCCCTGGCTTTGATCTCCCCCGCCCCCTATTGCCACATGCTTAGGACTTCTGAGATGTTCCATCTACCGTGCAGTAGAACTCTCATTTATATGTTCTCATGTTATCAGCTTTACCATTGTGCCCTAATGATTCCCCAGCAAGAACTGATGGTCACTCCTCAGGCATCCATAGACAATATTAACCGTCCATCCTTGAAAGGGTTTCCTGTAACTTTTGCAGCATTAAACTTTCTTAGTTTGCTCCTACCTCCTTGATGCTTGGTATGCTACATACCTTTTAAAATGTCCAGTTTTGCAAAACAAGACCTCCAGAGAATGAATGAGTTTCATCTAAGTGCTCTGCTACAACTCTGGGACTAGGCCACCAGGTACCAGGTCATAGTCATTTACGGTTTTAAAAAAAGCTATGGGTTTGTAAAAATACTTTAAAAAAGTATTTAGGCTTTCTCCTGAGCTGCCAATAACTTAGAGAAATGGATACAGTATTCAGTCTGCCTTGGGCTGATTGGAATAGCCAAAATTTCTGGCAATGAAGTGAAGGAAATGGGGTGGTGGGGGAATGGGATATATACTAACATGTGGGAAATAGAGTCAGGGATAGCCTTTGGACAAAACAAGGCAGAATGGCCCCTGGGTTCCAATCCCAGCTGTACCACTAGCTACTCATGTGACCTTAGGCAAGCTGTGCAATCATTCTGGGTCTTATTTTTTCTCTTCTGCAAAATGAAAGGATGGGATTAGATGATCTCTAAGGTCTCTTTTAGTTCTGAATCTAAGATTCTACGACTGGAGAGATCAGATACTGGAGCAAGAAGAACTCTAGGGAAGTTTTTGCTCCAAGGGAGGTTACAGGTTTTCTGAGGTTGTTTCTCTTTGGATAATCTAGGACAGGTTGGAGTTCACAGGGATATTTCAGGAAGGTCTGTGAAATCAGATGGGAAAAAACGCATCTTCATTTTCACAAACCTTTAGCTGAAATTTATTATTTACTTCGCTTATGAACACAGACAACAAACCACTAAAATAATAATAACAGCACTTACATAATGATTCATGGTTTGCTCAGTGCTTCACATGTTAACTCGTTTGATCCACACAACCACCTTGTGAGGTAAAAGGTATTATTATCTCCATTTTATGGATAAGGAAACAGAGGCAGATGGAGGTTAAGTGACTTCCCCAAGGTCACAAAGCTAGTAAGTATCTGTGGTTGGATTTGAATTTAGGTCTCCAAGTCACTTTGCTACCTAATAGCCTAGGAAAAGCGATCCATAGATTTCACCAGACTGCCAAAAGGGTTCATAAAACAAATAAACAAAAAGGTTAAGAACCCCTGACCTAGGACTAAGCTCCACTGCTCCAATACCTGAGACAGAACTCTCTGGGACTTCAAAGGGATCTTGGCTATGTGGTAACTGCTGATTCACTTGAGTTACAGAACCACTTTCCCCAGTCCACATTCCTCCCGTAACTGTTTTGTTCATTTAAGTATTTTTATAATTGTAAACTTAATGACATTTTCAACAAATAAAAGCAAATGAACAAATAGAATATTGATGACAATCCTAAATAAAATCATGTAATTGGAACTATTTTCATATTTTATGAAGAGAAAATATTTAGTAAAGTTTAACAATCACAATAATTAAAAGAGCACTGGATTTGGAATGAGAGGACCCAGGTTCAAGCTTGGCTCTGGCACTGACCACTTTTATGACCTTGGGAAAGTTATGTAATTTCTTTGGGCCTCACCTTCCTCATCTCCCAAAAGAGGCTTGGATTAGGTGGTCTTTATGGCTTCTCTGGGCTTTTATGGTTCCTTCTTATATACCTTCTGTCTGTCTACTTATAAAGTTTTGTTGCTATTACTTTTTTTAAACAGCCAATGTTCTAATTCTGCCTTTTTTACTTTGCATAAGTGTTTTAAAAAAATACTTGTTTCTAAAGAAAGGATCACATTCTTTTTTCCCCCCTTTTTCTATTTTTGGAGGTGGGAAGGCAGGACAATTGGGGTTAAGTGACCTACCCAAGGTCACACGGCTAGTTTTGTGTTAAGTGTCTGAGTCTGGGTTTGAACTCAGGTCCTCCTGACTCCATGGCTGGTGCTCTATTCACTGCACCACCTAGTTGCTCCAGGACCACATTCTTAAGAATATCACAGACTTAAGAAATGGAAAGAACTTTAGTAATCATTTAGTTCATCTTTATTTCATGGAAGGAAATAAGGAAACTATTTATTAAGCATCCCTCATGTACTATACACCGATGCTAAAAGACTTGGAAATATTATTGCATTTGATCCTCACAACAACAATGGGAGGTAAGTGCTACTACTGTTCCCATTTTACAGTTGAAAAAACTGATGCAGAAAGAGGTTAAGTGATTTGCTGAGGGTGGCAAAGCTGGATTTGAGGCTGGATTTGAAAAGCCTTCTTGACTCTATCCACTGCACCACCCATCTGCCTCTGGATAAATGAATAGCTTAAATGGATAAAGAGATTAAGAACCTGAGAGGTGAGATAACTTACCCATCATCATATATGCTACTAGGTTACAGAAGCAGCATTTGAATGCAGGCCCTTTAAACTTCCAAATCCACTGCTCTTTTTTCATAGCACTTTGCCTTTCTAATGGTATATCCGGGAAGGGAAATCAGTCATTCGCTTGTTGGCATTAGTGGGGAGTGTGGAGAGGGGATATGGAAGAAGATAAAGAGTTTAGTTTCAGAACTATTAAGTTTTAAGGTGATATTAAGACATCAAAGTAGCCATTTGTCAGTAAGGAGATGAATTTCAGGGGAGAGGTGGAGATAGAGAAATAGGAGTCACTTTCTGAGAATCACAGAATTTTGGAGTTGGAAGGAACCTCGGCCATCATCTAGTGCAAGTAGAACTTACCAAAGAATGAGGTTTTCTCCAAGTGGTCCTTCAGTCTTGGCCAGAAGAGCGTAGTGAGAGCTGGAGACACAAGAATGGATAAGTGACCTCCCTTTGGGAGTGTTAGAAGGGAAGATCCGAGAACCAGGGAAAGAGCTTTAAATAATGCCTGGGCTTCTTAAGGGGTGAGACCACCTCTCTTTCTTTTCCCTGCCCTTTACCTACCACAATGAGAGCTCTAAGGTAGGATCAATACCTTCCAAGAGTCCTAAAAACATCATCTTTCCATGGGGGAAGGTGGGTTGCAGCCACCATCTTGGGCCTGAATTCCTCCTTTGTTGGAGTATTCTCTCCTTGGGGTATAAACAAGGTGACTGATATTCCCTGGGAAAAGGTCCTGACAAAACTTGTTCATTTAATTTTCTACAAAAAATAAGAGTTCTTTATTGATTTATTTATATGAATGCTTATTCCAGGGCATTAATACTGGGCAGGCTAATCTGCTTCCTGGTTGGATTAAGCAGGTTGCTTGGCTGCTGCATTGGCTCCTTAGAGGGTATGGTCTTTGCTGGTTGGATCAATCTGCTGGACTTCCTTCTCTCACTCTTCAGTGTGCAGTTATAGTCCTCATTGCCTTCAGCCTCAGGTTTGGCTGGGTACAATTGTACTTTTTCAGCTGAGCTGTTACAGTGCTCTTTTCCTGGAGAGTGATACTATATTCTCTCAAGAAGGGCAGAGATTCTTAGACTAGTAATGAAAGAAGCCAATTCAGTTATGCTTCCTCAGAGTTTGGTTTTGAGATTTCTCACCTCCAAAATAAAGGGGTGAGAAAAGCAAAATTTCTATTTGATGATTCTTCTTGTTTCAGAGCGAGGTTTCCTCAGTGAGGGATCCCTTCCTCACTTATGGTGACTGTCCAGATATACAGTTCCCAGATTCCTCTTTGATTTTATGCAAAAGAATGGCTGGAACAAGATGGTGTGGACTCAACAGATTAGTTGTCTCAGTTGCCCTTTTCATGTTCCATTAGGTTTCTCAAAGGCTCAGGATCCCTTCAGAGATGGAGAATGCTTCATTTACACCTGAAAGAGCCTTACCTTGCTTTATCTTTGTCTCTGTCTTTACCTTTTGTGACCTTTAACTTTGCTGAAGTCTAAGAGATAGAAGTACCGGCTTAAAAAGTCATCTGGGGGCTCAGGGCTGCTCCTTGAACAGAGCTGCTTAGGTGTTTTTAGAGGGGGTGTTTTAGTTGGTTTCTCACCCCTGAGTTCATGAGCAAGGATCCTTCAGTCATCTAGGAAAATTGAAGTTTCTGATCAGCAGTGGTTTAAGTATAGAAGTTTTCAGATAGGGGGGTTCTGCAGAGGAGGAGCAAGGCCTAAGGAGGCACTTAGTAGAAGGAGGGTGCATGACTAGGGAATAGCCTGCTTGAGAAATACTAGACTAGAAAAAAAGAGGTCTTTACTGACTAACAGCTTAGGTACAAAAAATGTACTAAAAGATAAAAACAGGCTCATGAATGACTGGAGGTGGGCAATGGTGTGGGGTAAGAAATGGACAGCCCGTGCATTGCAAGGATCTCTGCTCAATATTTAAAGAAATTGAGGAAATTGAGCACATCAAGTAGAACCTCTATGGAGAATTTACAGAAAGAATAAATTAGAGTCTCCCACAGTGAAAAGGCATAGATGGGCTAGGATCTGGATTGCTGAGGCAGTACTTACACCAGTGAGATTATGGATTCAGCAAAAGACGGAAAAAGTTCAGTATCTATTCATACAAAAACACACATAGATACATACAACCTGTACCACTCCTTGAGACAGATCCACAGTTCTAAGAGACCACTCCCAAGATTCTAGGAACTGTTTCCCATCCCCTTTAGGGATCAATAGACCTTCCCCAGATATTCATGACTCCTATTGCTTCTTTTGGGTGGCTTCTCTCTTTATGTAGTGCTGCAGAAACACAAGGTTCTCGTGCATTCCATAACTCCCTCTTTTAAATGATTTGAGTTGCTCCTTCTAATTACAGCATGAGATATCTTTTGTTAAACACCTAGTTTAATCAAAGAAAGCTTGCCTACAAATTGTGCAATACACTATTTTTAAAAGATTCTCTCTCTCTTTCCTCCTGCCCCCACCTTGTTACAGATTCAGGGTGTGCATCTGTCTAGAGTCACTTGGTGCTTAATAAACACTGGCTTGTTCACTGATTGACAAGGAGCAAGTCACTTAACCTGTCTTGGACTTGGTTTCCTCATTTGCAAAATGGAGATGATATTTGTACCATTTTGTGAGAAAAGCACTTTGTGAACCCAGTCCCATAGGAACACGAGATAACATTGTTATTGTTATTGAAGCGACAAAGTACAATTCTTGAGTCATCCCAGCTTTGCTATTTGCTAAATGTATGATGTTGGATAAGTTGCTTCGCTGCTATGGTCCTCAGTTTCCTTTTCTGTAAGTTGAGGGGATTGGACTTGATCAGGGTTGGGGATCCTGCAGTCTCTAGGGCCTCACTTGAGGAATCACAGGGCCATGTGTGACCTGGAGGCTGCAGGTTCCTTACCCCTAGGTGAATTCTAAGGTATTGCCTAACTTTCAGTCCTATGATCCTATATTTCTTGATTTGGGGTTGGGAAAATATGATTATTTTTCCTCTCTCTTTTAAAAAATAGAGTTTAACATATCTGTTAAAAAAAACCACTAGGTTTCAGGTTTTTCAAAATCTGAAGCCTCTTTCCTATATTCCTGCCCATTTTCAGATTGTATTCCTTTATTTTCTTTATTTTTTATTTAATGCTTTATTTTCAGCTAAATATTAAATTAAACAAATATTTTAAATAAAACTTATTTACATTTAAATTAATTTAAGTACATACGATATCTCAACTTTTTTGTCACTGCTTCTCAGTCTCCATCGGGCTTTTTTGTCTATCCATTTATGCTCATTTACTTTTCCTATGATGTTGATACTGCTTATTCTGTTTTTCTGGTTCTCTGTGTGTGTTTTTAAAAAAATTACATTATTTCATAAAAAGCCTTTTCAGGTTTATTTACATTCCTTATCCGTATACTATAATATACCTTATACCTAAACTATAGCATCACATTCTCATTGAATTATAGTATTCCAGTACTTTAATGTACTATAATTTATTTAACCATCCTCTATTGTTAGACATTTAGGCTGTTTCCATTTTATTATAATTACAAATAATGCTATAATGAAAAATTTTGAACAGATAACTCTTAAATAAATAAATCTTCCATGGTAAATTCCCAACAATTGAATTATTGGATCAAAGAACATTATTTTTAAAAAATAACTTTCATTGCATCTCACCAATCTGCTCTCCTAAAGGATTCTACAAGTTTGCAATGGAAAACAGTGTATAGAAATGACTACCATTTTTACCATAATTATGCCAGCATTGAGGTTTAGAAATTTGCATTACTATTACCATTATTATTATTATTATTACTATTATCATTGCTTTTTGGAAGGGGGTAAGGCAGGGCAATTGGGATTAAGTGACTTGCCCAAGGTCAGTGTTAAATGTCTGAGGCTGGATTTGAACTTAGGACCTCCTGACTCCAGGGCCAGTGCTCTATTCATTGTACCACCTAGTCACCCCATACCATTATTATTATTTTGGCAATTGGAGGAGTGTATGGATAAATACTGTTTCAATCTGGGTGACTAGTAAAGATGAGTATTTTTCCAAGTGGTTAAAATTTTCCATTTCTTCTGAAAAAGTCTGTTTATGACCTTTGACCATTTATTCATTGTAGACTAGGAGTTACCTTTGTGAATTTTTAATGGTTCCTTATATATTTTAGATGTCAAGTTTTTATCTGTTCTATTCGTCATAAATATTTTCCCAATCTGTTCTTGTCTTTATAAATATTAATTTGGCAGCTATGTGGAAGATGGATTAGTAAAGGGAGACTAGAAATAGGAAGCTCAATTAGGAGGCTATTACAAATAACTACCAGGCAAGAGGTGATTAGGGACTGAATTTAGGGTAGTAGCCATGATAGGAGAGAGAAGGGGACATAGGAAAGAGATGTGTGGGTAGAATCTATAAGACTTGGAAATTGATTACCTATATGGTGTGAGGAAGAGGGAAAAATCAAGGATGGTTCTAAGGTTGTGAACCATGGTGCCTGGAAGAAGGGTGGTGCTTTCAGCAGAAATCATAGTGGTGTGAAGTAACAGACACTGTTTGACTTGGGAGTCAGGAAAATCAAAGTTCATATCTCCCCTCTAGCACTTAATAGGCTTGTGATCATGGGCTGAGAGACCAGGGAGCAACAGAGGGACTGGATGTCCCAGGAAAGATAAAGAATAATTTTAGGGGGGGATGAAGGATGTCTGGGTCCATGAAAATAACATTTATTACTGGAGAGGCTGGCCAGTGATTCAGTGCCTTCTGGAGGGAGGCAGGTTTCATGGATTCAAGTGGAATCCAGGAGTTCCTGAAGTGACCTGCCTCTTGAAGAAGATGACGTAAAGCTTGACCAATGCCAAAGGGGCCCTGAAATGTTCTGAAAGGGGACTCAAAGGGATTCTCCCTTTGAGAAACCTGAAAGGGATTGGCTGAGAACTAAAGCTCATGCTTCTAGTCACTTCTGTCCTTTCCCTGACAAAGGGCAAGGCATTCAGCTTCACCAATAAGGACAGAGTCCCATACAGATGGATTTGGAGACATGGGTTGCACAAGAAGATAGAAAGAATGTTAAGTGGGTAGTGACAGGATAGAGAGTTCCAGCAGTCACAGTGGAAGGAGAAATTATCTGGAGTGCATTTACCAGAAGACTGCCTGAGCTCTCAGAAAGTCGATGTTGAAGGCAGTTGGGTGGTGAAGTGGATAGTGGCTTGTGTCAGGAAGACCCGAATTTAAATATGACCTCAGACACTTAAAAGCCATGTGACCCCGGGGCAAGCCATTGGCTTTGCCTCAGTTTCCTGAACTGTAAAATGGGGATAATAAGAACATTTACTTCACGAGGTTGTGGGGACCAAATAAGGTAAATGCAATATATTATGACATGCTCAGCACAGTCCCAGGCATGTGGTAAGTGCTTAATAAATGTGTTCCTTTCCCTTGACACCACTTGGAATAGACTCTTGAGTAAGTACAATTTTTTTCCTTGCTTTTTGGAGGGCAGGGCAATTGGGGTTAAGCAACTTACCCAAGGTCACACAGCTGGTAAGTGTTAAGTGTCTGAGGCCGCATTTGAACTCAGGTCCTCCTGACACCAGGATCAGTTATCTATTCTCTGAGCCACCTAGCTTCCCACTGGAATAGACTCTTGAGTACAGATACGGTATCATAGGAAAGTATAAAGTACTGCTGTAGTCTCACTAGAGAGTCTAGAAAGGAAAGCAGCAGTATGAATATAGTAGAAGCGTCCTGGATACTGGAATCCTGCTTGGACCAGGATTGTTGCTAGAAGGGTTGTGACATCCCAGGGTTAGCACTCATTGTCTTGTGTTTCTAGGGTTGGAGGAAAGCTGTTAGAGCAGTGCCTCTCAACCTGCGGGTCACGACCCCTTTGGGGGCTGAACGACCCTTTCACAGGGGTCACAGGGTCGCCTAAGATCATTAGAAAACACATATTTCCGATGGTCTTAGGAACCAAGACACCACTCCTCTATTGGTTTCTAGGAGAGTCCGCCAGCACGCAGATACGTCCACATCGAAGTATCAAAGGGTCGCCGCATTAGGAAGGTTGAGAACCACTGTTTTAGAGCATGTGGTTTTCTAATTTAGCTCTAGTGTTAGGGATCTGATCTGATTGCATCCCACTCCCACTACAGGGGAATGCAGAAGGTTTAACATGTAACATTTATTTGGACAAAGTACTCTATAAGCACTGCCTCATTTGTTCCTCAACCTCAGGAGGTAGGTGCTCTTATTGTCTTCATTTTACAGTTGAGGAAACTGAGGCTGAGGGAAGTTAAGTGATTTTTCCAGAATCATATATAAATGTCCTGAGATGGGCTTTGAATGAATATGTTCCACATTCCAGATTCAATGATTTTTTCACTATGTCATTCTGCCTCCTTAAAGTCGTACTCGCCTGGAGGAATCGGTAATAGCGGCTATCGTATATGGATATCCAGAATGTTTACTGCCTGATTCGGTTCCTTGTTACCAGTTTTACTGTGCCACTGTAATGGAATGCCTTTTGCTTTTGACTTTGTATGCCTTTTGGTAGGATCTGGTATAGAGACACACTGATGGGGGTTCAAGCTGTATTTTCATTCATTCATTTGTTTATTTGTTTGTTTATTCATTTGTTTATTTATTTTTGCTTTTTGGAAGGGGAAGGCAGGGCAGTTGGGGTTAAGTGACTTGCCCAAGGTCACACGGCTAGTAAATGCTAAGTGTCAGGTCCTCCTATATAAAAGAGAGCAGACTGGGGGAGGGGCTTTACATTGGGATCACTGTTTTGGGGTTGGGGATAGGGGAAAGATGGGGAGAAAATCTGTAACTCAAAATCTGGTGGAAATGAATGATGTAAACAAGAAAATAAATAAAATAATTAATTAAAAAAAGTGTCAGGTCCTCCTGACTCCACGGCTGGTGCTCTATTCACTGCCCCACCTAGCCGCCCCTCAAAGCTGTATTTTTAATAAATGACTACCCAAACAATGGAAACAGGTAGTAATCAAAAGGGGTTCTATGTAAGGGCTTAACACTAGTCTTTTGCAAGAAGGAAGGAAACAAGAAAACAAGGATTATCAGGTACTTGCTATGTGCTGGGTACTGTACTAAGGGCTTTAGGTGCAATTGTCATTCCTGTGTTACAGTTGAGGAAACTGAGGCTGGTGTCTTGAAGTTCCATTTGAACTCAGGTCCTCCTGATTTCAGACCCAGCCCTCTCTCCACTGTGCTTTACGTGATTGCTATATTTAATTTTATTTATCTATTTCTCCAATTTTTGTCCAGTACCAGATAGTTTTGATCATCACTGTCTTCAGATTTTTTTAGGGGGAAAGACTATGCCAGTTTTTTTCACTCTTTATCTTGATATTTTTGTGTTTTTCTGTATAAATTTTATGATTTTATTAGTCACTATCTTAAAACAAAGATAAGTGGATAGGAAGCTACGCACTCATAAAAGGGACAAATAGGCAGACTTGCCTGCCTTGGCTACCAACTTCAGACACTAGAATCACCCTTCCTCCCTATTCTGGGGCCTACATTGGGTCCAGGCTCACATTCCCAGCCTCCTTCAAAACTTCACTGAGAGATGTGTTTCTTGATATATTCACTTAGGGGCTCATATTCTTGACTCTGGCTGCTCTCCTCCCCTAAGCCTCTTTGGATCCTGGTCTCTGCTCCAAAGATCTCTTGGGGTTTCGTACAGTTTAATCTCTACCTTGGCACCCAGAGCCTGCTCTGTGTAACAACAGTTTTGTCATGTTGCCTGTCAGGGGCCCGACAGGTCTGTGACAGTGGGCAGATGGGCCTGTGATCGATGTGTTCCCCCTGTGCAAGGACAGCCGGATGAAGGTGCAAACAGCACGGCTAATAGATGAGAGATGCAGAGCGGGGCTGATAAGGCCCCAGTGCCTTATGTGATGAATGGGGAAGGATGCAGTGGGCTATTTGTTTCCAAGAAATGAGTGACTTCTGGGGAGAAAAAGGCCAGTGAGGCAGACAGAGAGTGGAAAAGAAGAGGCAAAAGGAGGTAAGCCTGGGAGAAGGGAAGTGGAGTCCCTTTGCTGACCAAAGTCTCAGGAGCCTGGGCTAAAGGGTCTCAGACTGGACTGTGGGAGGTGCAGGTTACCTGGTCTCAGAGGTGAAGGCTAGGAGACTGAGTGGAGAGAAAGTGAGAGGAAATCTGAGGAAGTGAATCTGTAGAGGAGAGGCTGGGAGAGGGGCAGGTTGATTTACCAGAGAAAACGGTAAAATTTACCTCTCCCTTTTTGTGTTAGATCTCCTCGGGAAGGACCCTTAGACATCATGTAGTTCAACTCATTCATTTTATAGTTGAAAAAGCTGAAGTCTGGAGAGGGGTGGGGATTCTCTCAAAGTAACACAGTTAAGAAGTGAGATTTGAATCCAGACCTCTTGATGCCAAATCAAGTATTCTTTCCCTTCCCTATGCTCTCTCCTAGCCATATCTCTTTTAGGGAGAGAAGATTACCACCTCACAAAAGTCAAGGTCAAAAATCTCCATCATCTCCATCAAAACTTTCACTTTATTAGGATAGTAATGCTGAAGGCTCCAGACTGGAAGTTGACAGGACATGGGGAGGGGGAAGGGCAGGGATTCCTGGGTTCTGAAAGCAGTTGGGACAGCGATGTCTAGCTCCTCTTTTTTTTGGTTCAGAAGTCTTTTCACACAAGAAGATGGGAGTTTTAGTTTAGGAGAACACTCCACTGTGACACAGAGCCAAGCCCAGTCTTTTCTAAAAGACTTTGAAATGTAGGTATTGACATGTAAGGGACTTATTGTCTTAGTAAAGGACATTTGAGATCATCTTAGATCATAGGGTTATTGTGAGTAAAAGGTTTTGTAAACCTTTAAGTAGGATATGAATTTGAATTGTTAGTCCAACCCTTTCAATTTACAGACCAGGAAACTGAGGCCTAGACAGGAAGTGGTAAATTCCAAACTTTGAAAGGTAGAAATCCAAAGAGAGGAGATTTGAACCCAGACTATGGAAGAATTTTTGATACCTTATCTATCCACGTTGTGACCAGTTTTGTTGTTCTTTTGGTATTGATCCCAGGAACTCTCTAAAACTGTAAATTGTGGAGGACGTTCTAAACTGCATTCCTAGTGGAAATTCCCTCACTTATAGTATCCTAAATGAAATGATGTGTCCTCCAAAACAACAAAAGCTCTGTTCAGCGAAAGGCAGCATCACACAGTGGGCAGAGATCCTGAATGTGAGTCAGGAAGGCTGGGTTCAAGTCTTGCTTTTGACACAAATTACCTGAGTTAACCATATACAAGTCATTTAACCTCCAAGCATCCTAAGGCAACCGTATGAGAGCTGGAAACTGAGCATCAGTTTGCTGATCGGCATTAAAAGTGGGAGTTTCGTTACTGGGGTGGGCTCCCCGTAACAGGAAAATCACAGGCCAGGTTTCCCCCCCACCTCATCCTCAAAGAAAAATAAACAAGGATAACCACGCAAAAAGCCTCTGATTTAAACCGGACCCAGGGAAATGAGGTGGACTTGGGCCCACCTGGGGCGCGTGTGCTGAGACGTGTGGTCCTCGAGCGCTATCAGCTGTGGGAAGAGCGAAAGAAGGGTCAGGCCAAAGGAAAAGAGAGAGGAGATGCGGAAATCGCAGCTGAGGTCATTTATCTACTTTGTACTGTCTCAGCCCAGCGAGACGGTCTCTTTGAAGTACTGGGAGCCCCCTAAGAGGGTTCCCTGTGGACATTGAATTTCAATAATTACCAGTGCCGCTAGAAGCTGAGCTGGGGGCTGGGCTGGCCTGAGATGGGGCTGATCCAAGATCCAGACCTTCCTTCGCCCACCCATTTACTGGCATGTAAATTCCCCAGCTCCCATCCCCAGTCTGTCCCTGTCAGGGACTTATTTAGACCCCGCCGGGGATGGTTTATTACGGCGCTACTTCCTGCTCTGAGTAAATAAGTCTGTCTCCTTTAAACTCCCTGGGCAATTAGAAGAATGAAAGACTGAGCGGCGGATTAGCATTTATTTCCGCCCAGCGTTTATATGAGGCCATTTTCCCTCTGACAAATTGTAGGGCAAATTGTTCTCGAAAAAGTCTGTCGGAGGAGAAGGTGGGATGATTAAACGGCCGGTGTAAATTTGGGGGCCATAAATCCTCTTATTGCATTAATGGGATTTATTTGCAGCAACCGCCATTAAGGACCCAAAGAAATAATAATAAACGAGCCCGGGGCTGCACCTGTTTCAGGGTAATTACTATGCACGTGGAAAATAGAGGAGGTTTTCCTTTTAAAACCTAACAAATGATGCCTCTGGCCGCTCCTTTTGGCAAACCCGTGGCTGCCCCAGCTCTGGAGATGATTTTGAATCTCCGGGGACAAGAGGTCAATAGGAGCTGGGTGAGGGGAATATTCTTAGCCCACGTCCTGTGTCCTGCGGCTTTGTGGAGATCTTGGGATGGGGAGGGAACACAGATCCCAGAGGGTATTTAACTCCTCAGGGGAGAGGGGGGAGGAGGGCATTATCAGGTGCCTCGCTGCAAACCGAAGGTGTGGAAGATGCTTTGGTCCAGAACATCTTTGCCTCATCCTCTCCACACCCCTCCTACTCCCTCCAAAACCTGGCATAGAGGGTCAGTAGATAGTAGCCCGATGGTCACGATTTGGGGGAACTGAGGTAGCCCAGGCCTAGAGCTGCTGGTAGCTGGCCAGATTAGGGCGTCAATGCCTGATCACTAGGAGAGACAGTGTATGGGGCCTGATCTTTGTAGATTGCCATGAGGGCATGAGGCAGGCAGATTATTTAAAGGAAAAGAATTTTTTAAAAAATGTTTTACTTATGTCCTTATTTTAAAATATGCTTGTCACTGATGACTCCCCTCACTCCAGTCAATGGATTCCTCCTTTTGTAACAAACGAGTATAATTAAAACAAATCAAAATACTCTGGCCAGGACCTTGTGGTACAGTGGAAGGAGTGTTGAACTTGGAGTCAAAAGGCCTCTATTTAATCCTGGCTTTGTCACTTTCTGTTTCAGCTTGGGCTAATCAGTTTTTAAAAAAATTTTTTTTTCTTTTTTCTTTTTGGAGGGCAGTTGGGGTTAAGTGACTTGCCCAAGGTTACATGGCTAGTTTTTGTGTTAAGTATCTGAGGCTGGATTTGAACTCAGGTCCTCCTGACTTCAGTGCCAGTACTCTATTCACTGCACCACCTAGCCACCCTGGGCTAATCATTGTTCATCTCTCTGGGTCTTAGTTCCTCATCTCTAAAATGGGGACTGGTCTAGATGATCACTAAAATTTATGCCACCGCTGAAGTTTTGATTCTATGCAGATTTAAGCCTCATTCATACCTATATTGCCTCCTTAGAGGCAAGTTTCATTTTTAGGCTTCTAGGAAAAACAAAATATAATATATGTTATATATAAATTATATGCAATATTATAACATCAAGATAATAAAAAACTGATAAAGATTTTTTAAAAAGACACTTATCAAAACTATCTGGTACTGCCCCAAAATTAGAGAAATAGATAAAAGAATAGAATAACTACAACCACATACAACACAGTGGATAGTGCTGGGCCTGAAATCAAGAAAGACTGGAGTTCAAATTTAGCCTTATGTATTTATTAGCTGTGTGAACCTGGGTAGGTCATTTAACCTTGTTTGCTTCAGTTTCCTCATCTGTGTAACAGGATGATAATAATAGCACTTGCCTCCTGGAGTTCTTGTGGATCAAATGAGATAAGATTTGTAAACTGTGTCCTGGGCAATAGACCAAAGTAGCCATTGAATTGCTCACTTGAATTGAATGTCAATTTCTCATGTTTGAAACACTCACATTTTTATTGTTTTCTTTTATCCTGCTTTTTTCTTCTTCTTTTCCATATTGTTCTTTCCACTTCTGGCCAGTTCTGCTGACTTCAAACAATAACAACCCATTTATTGTAAACCCTGAATTCAGTGTTCTCTTGCCATGCACCCTGCTACTCATCCTAAGCACTACCTAGCCTTTCTGTCTGTCCTGAAGGAGAAACAAAGGTTGCCTCCTCAAATTAGAAAGTGAGTTCCTAGAGATTGTCTTGGTTTTCTATTCCTGTCCTTTTCACTTAGCAGAGGAATTTGCAGGTAGAATTTTCTGTTCTCTCCCCCTCCCCTGTTTACTTTCTCCTTCCTCTAATGTACCTAAATTCATTTAAATGATCACCTTTTATTTAAATAACCATATCCTTCAGTTCCTGAGTCCAAAGGGCTTTTCCTTATGAGATTCAAGATTTCTCTTTGTATCAAGACCTTTTATCTTGTTACTAATGTCACATTTACATTGATTTTCTTTTCTCCTCTCACCTTAACTTTCCCATGGGTTAGTCTGTTTATTGTGTAACTTTTTCTACTTCCTTCCTTCCTTCCTTTCCTTCCTTCCTTTCCTCCCTCCCTTCCTCCCTTCCTTCCTTCCTTTTCTTCCTCTTTCCCTCCCTCCCTTCCTCCCTTCCTTCCTCCCTTCCTTCCTTCCTTCCT
>CM053595.1:62628961-62712687 GCA_028646575.1 Pseudocheirus occidentalis
AGCTATTTATATTTATATAGCACTTACTACTAAGCAAGCAGCGTGCTAAGTACTTTACAATTATTATCTCATTTTTTTCACAATCTTGGGAGGTTTATGCTATTATTATTCTCATTCTATAGATTAAGAAACTGAAGCAAACAGAGGTCAAGTGACTTGCTCAAGATCACACAGCTAGTAAGTGTCTGAGGTTTTAAACTCAGGTCTTCCCCACTCCAAGTCCGGAACTCTGTCCACTGTGCCACTTTACTGCCCCAATCCTTCATAGGAGAAGGGAATTTCTTTTTTAACAACTAGGAGAATGTGTATTTTAATAGGAGGCAATGTCTCTCAATGAAAAAAAAAATGCTGCACCAAACTCCCAAAAGAATATTTCAGAGAGGGAGAAAAATAATAGCAAAATCATATGGAGGAACAAAAGGCCAAGAATATCAAGGAGAATAATGAAAAAAAATGTAAGAAGGGGGTCTGTCAGTACCAGATCTCAAACTCTAGTACAAAGAAGTAATCATTAAAACCATTTGGTAATGGTTTAGACAAAAGAAAGAAGGATCAGTGGAATAGAGTAGGTACACAACAAAGAAAATGCAGAGTGTTTGATAAGCTCAAAGAACCCAGCTCTGGGGAATAGGACTCACTATTTGACCAAAACTCCTTAGGAAAACCAGACAACCATCCAGCAGAAATTGGATTTAGACCAACAACTCACACTATATATCAAGATAAACTCCAAATGGACATATGACTTAAATATAAAAAGTCATATCATAAATCAGGAGAAAAAGGAAAAAAATTACCTTTCATATCTAAGGATAGTGAATGAATTCATCACTAAGCAAGTGGTAAAAAGGGTCATATAAGAAAATCATTTTGATTATATAAAATTTTAAAAATTTTGTACAAACAAATCTAAGATAGTAAGAATTAGAAGGAAAACAGGGAAATGGTATAAAAAAATCTTTGCAATAGGTCTTTCTAATAAAGCTCTGTCTTCCAAGTTATATAAGGAACTGATAGAAATTCTTAAGACTAAGAGCTATTCCCCTTGAGACAAATGGTCAAAGGATTTAAAAAAGGAAGTTTTCAAAGAAAGAAATCCATTATTAAAAACAATATAAAAATTATCTAAATCACTAATAATTAGAGAAATTCAAATTAAAGTAACTTTGAGGTTCCACCTCACACGTCTCAGACTAACAAAGAAGAAAAACAGGTTTACACTGGTGTGCTATTGGTAGAGCTATGAATTAGTCTAGCCTTTTTAGAAAGTAATGTTCAGAAAGTTATCAATCTGTGTATACTCTTTGACCCAGTTATACCACTACTAGGCATATACCTCCCCCCTCCCGCCCCAAAGAAATCAAAGAGAGAGGAAAAGGACTTTTATGTTAAAAATTCTTATATCAGCTTTTGTCATGGTAGCCAAAAATTAGAAATTAATGAGGGTCCTCCTATTGGAAAATGGCTAAACAAATTGTGGCATAAGAATGCTATTGTGGACAGTTACATGGCATAGTGGATAGAACCCTTGAGCCGGAGTTCAAGAAGACCTGAGTTCAAACCCAACCCCAGATGCTGACTAGCTTTGTGATCACAGGCAGCTCTGCTATCTGAGTTTCCCCATCTGTAAAATGGGGGTAATAACAGCACCTACTTCCCAGGGTTGTTGTGAAGATCCAATGAGATGTTTGTGAAGCTTTTTTGCAAGCCCTAATGTTAACTATTACTAATTATTGCTGTTGTGCCATTAGAAATGATGAAATAGATCATTTCAGAGGAAACTGGTAAGACCTTTTTGAACTGAACAAAGCAAATTGAGCAGAACTAGGAGAACAATTTATATATTGATAACATTACAGAGAAAAACAACACAGAAAGACTCTTGAACTCTGATCAATGCAATGATAACCCTCAAATACAAAAGAATGAAGATGAAATGTGCCGTTTACCTTCCAACCGAGAGCTGATGAACTTAAAATGAACAGAGATATACATTTTTGGACATGATTAATATGGAAACTTATTTTACTGGATTATAGCAATATGTTTTTTGAGGTTTTTAAGTTTTGCTTTATTGGGCAGCAGTGGGAAGAACAGATTCAAACTACTTGTTACTTGAAAAATTAAAAAGCAATTAAACTAAAAGAATGTATTTCTAAAGTGGAATTGCAGGTGTCATAAAATACTCATTGGGGAAATGTCGGGGTGAGGGGGAGACAGAAGGGGGAAAAGAAGCCTGTCTGGCTTCACTCCTGTTCAGAGCACATGGCCCTGGGGTAAACGACAGACAGTTGGTGGAATTGGAGAAAAACGATATCATGGATATATTCCTCAGAATCACTGGAATTACTGGAGGCATGTGGCCTTGAGAAGAAGGGCAGGGGGGGGAAATGGAGAGATCATGATAATTGGAGATGATGAGAACCTGGCCTTGAATCCTAGCACTGCTGCTGCTGCTTGGTGCCACTAAGACCTCAGGCAAGTTATTTAACCTTTTTCAGAGACTGGCTTAGATGATTTATCCAAGGTCTCTTCCAGCTCAGGCATTCTCCGATGCTGTCTTTGAGTCTAAGTGCAGCTATTTGAAGCATGAACTTTGCTTTTGGTTTCTAAAGGCAATATCTAACATCCAAAGGCAATACCTTACTTTCTCAGGGCAGCTAGGTAGTACGGTGGATATAGTGCTGAACCTGAAGTCGAGAAGACCTGAGTTCAAATCCAGCCTCAGACATTTACTAATCTGTGTGACCTTGGGCAAGTCATTTAACCCTGTTTGTCTTGATTTCCTCATCTGTGAAATGAGCTGGAGAAGAAAATGACAAGGCACTCCAGTATCTCTGCCGAGAAAACCCCAAATGGGATCACAAAGAATCAGACATGACTGAAAAACTTTCTCAGACTGGGAAAATACATTGAAAGAGACGGTCTCTAGGAAATGATTTTCTCTCACATTCCCACCTGTGCCATCTCTCTTTCCAATGATTCTTCTCTTTTCAAAGGTTAGTGCATGTCCCTCATTAGACTCTCTGAGCCTGACCCCCATGAGCCTGACCAAAGATCATATGCTTCTTAATTAAATGCCATGAAGCTCATTATCCCTGGTGAACTTTGGGAATAGACAGCCTGACTGCAAGATACTCATTCATTCCCATTTCACCCTCTCCTGCCAACCCTCTGAGCATGGTTGGTACATGTGCTAAAAGGAAGGAACTTAACTGCTTCCATCACTTTGTCTTGTGCTCACAGAACTGTGACCAAGTCAGTCCAGCCCCTCTGTGACAAGGAGACAAGGACAGGTATTCCTGGCAGGGCCAGGTCTGCTCCAGATGTCCCTGCAAACAAATGGGGAAGTGTTGTGTGACTATGGGAATCACTGCATCAAAGCAAAAAAAGTCACAGTTGCGGGGGGGTTTTAATATCTTTTCTGCATCCTGGAACTTCGGATGTTAGACCTTGAAAAGACCTTAGATATCATATATCATAGCCCTCCTGTTTTACAGATGATAAGACTGAATTCTTGAAAGGTTAAGTAAATTGCTTATGGTAGTAAAGCTAACAGGAGGCAAAGTCAGAATTTGAATACGGGTCTTCTGACTCCAAGTCCTGTACTCTTTCTCTATTTAGCACACCATCCCTTTGATGAAACATTGAGCTAGCCCTGGCAAAGGTTCTCTCTAGTCTAGGCAACCCAAGCCATTCAGCATCAAGGAAATATATGTTCTAGACTAAGAGGCCTCCACAGATGGAGCCTTTTTCAAAGTAAAGAGAAAAGATCAGGGTCCTGATCTTAGTTCCTCCTCTGTCTGGAATGTTGTAAAAAGGATTCTTTTATAGAAAAAGATTGCTAAATTAAACAGACTGGCTCTGTGGAAAGAAACCAGAATTGGCTGATTTTTGATGGGGTACTAAGAAAACATCTGATCATTCAAACTGACACAATTCTTTGCCTTTTCATCCAGATGTTTGCTGTTGTGTAGACACAAACAAAAGCATTTTCCCCTCCAAAAGGTATGGGTTTTCCTTAGAGCACAACTTTGCCCAGAACTCCCTTAAACTGAGTAGAGGTGCTCACAGCTAAAACAGCCTAGCCCTAGAATCTAAAGACCATCTGTCTACAATTTTATAACATGTCTGTGATTTCACTATAATCTGCCTATAATTTCACCACAACATGTCTGCATTCCCACAACAATCTGCCCACAATACCATGACAATCCACCTCCATCTCTGTAACAATCCCTCTACAAATCCCTGACAATCCCTTGACATTTCTCCAACAATCTGTCTACAACGATACCACAATCAACCCATGATTCCACAACAATTGATCTATGTTTCCATGATACTCCATCTAGAATTCTATGACAATCTGCCTTCAGCAACCCAACCATCAGTTTGCAGTTCCAAGACAATCACAAAGGAAGAAATGGAGCTGAAGCCAGGGCCTGCTGGACAGCTTCGCTCTGCAGATCTGGGGTTCAACAGCAGGTGGGCCCTGCCTAGTCTGAGCCCAGTTTCTCCACAGTTATGTAAACCAACCTCACTCCCCACCTAGATTTCAGCATAAACTTTATTTATCTATTCCAAAGCCAATCCCCTTGTTCAGCACTCAGGGTATCAAGAAATCAGAGAGAAGGAAATAGATCTAATTTTCTCTATTATAGTAACTTCAGGTTGACCTATTGATCCTTTTCATTTAATATCTAATTGGAAAAGGCAAACAAATATGTGTGCACCCCCAAGCTAGCAGTCTGGCTTAGGGATGTCATTAGCTCGAGCTCCCCTGTTCAGTCATCAGCTTACTGAAGGAAGCCACTGCCTATCACAATTAACATCTTTGAGGTATAATCAGAAGAGCAAATGAGGGGAGGGAAGAATCTGGTTTCTTACAGCATTTCCATTCTAATGTGTGTCTAATGTGTCTTTCATTCTAAACATCTTGGTGCTCCAAGGGCTGTCTCCTGCCTCAACCACAAACAGGGCTGCTGATAATGTATTTTAGAAATAGAAAAATCTGCTCCAAAAAGAATTGTCCACACACACACATCCCAGATACTTGGGGTGCATGTATGTTCCTATGTCTGGGCATCTGTCTATAGCTGTCTATACTTGTGTATGTGTGTGTGTGTGTATACACACACGTGTATTTCTGTGTATATGTATAAGTGCCCACAGTCACTCACAGATAATTTTTGAAGAATGGAGTATAGAGAGGGCTGAAATCCAGAAGAAAGATCAGATGTAAAAGCCTAGGTTTGAAGTATGAATTAACTTGAACATCACTCAAGTCAATAAATGGCTCTTCAGCACATATATGAACATAAAGAGAGGAAGTATAGCATAATGGGCAGCCAGGTGGCACCATAGTGCACAGAGCGTCTGCCTTGTCTTCCTGAGTTCAAATCCAACCTCAGACACTTACTAAGTGTGTGATGCTGGACAAGTCACTTAACTCTGAGCTGGTGAAGGAAATGGCAAAGCACTCTGGTGTCTTTGCCAAGAAAACCCCAGATGGGTCTATGAAGAGTCAAACACAACTGAAAAATTGCTGAACGGCACCAAAAGCATAGTGTAATAGACAGAGGCAGCCTCAGAGTCAGGCAGACCTGGGTTCAAGTCCTTCCTTTGACTCATACTGGCTATGTGACTTACCCACGTGACTTAACCTCTCTAAAACTGTAATTTGTGAAGAAAGTAGACATTGGGAAGCCTGGATTAGTAGCGGGAACTTCCTTGCTGGTGTTCCCTATAGGAGTGAAATTACAGGTTCCGTACAAAAAAAAGTAAACTGTGGTTGGGGAGAGAAACCCTAAACACATGAACACACGGCTATCAGTGCAAAGTATTTAAGGATAATAATAGCTCCTCTTTATGTAGCACCTTATGGTTTGCAGAGCACTTTACATGTGTTAATTCATCTGACCCTCACAACCCTGAGAGGTAAGTGCTATGAGCATCCCTGTTCTATAGATAAGGAAACTCAGACTCAGAGAGATTAAGTGACTTGCCCAGGATCACACGGTTAACAAGTTTCAGAGGCAGCATCAGAACTCAGGTCTTTCTGACTCTTAAGTCTAGTACTTTATCATCAGTCTACACCACTTAGCTTCATTTCTTTTTGTTTTTTTCATTCATGTCTAACTCTTCGTAACCCCATTTGGGGTTTTCTTGGTAAAGAGACTGGAGTGGTTTGCCATTTCCTTCTCCAGCTCATTTTACTGATGGGGAAACTGAGGCAAACAGGGTTAAGTGACTCACCCAGGGTCACACAGCTAGTAAGTGTCTGAGGCCAAATTTGAACTCAGGACAAGAAGTCTTCCTGACTCCAGCGCGTGCACTATGGCACCACCTAGCTGCCTCAGCTTTGCTTCTAGCACCTCCATTAAGGTACTAGATGAGAATCTCTGGATCCAGTAACATGATCACAGAAGACAAGATGATCAAGGCTTCCTTGGAGTCATAAAATCATAGAAGAAATAGGCAGGGCATATTCCTTAGACTCCCTGGCTTCCTCTAAGCTCTCAGCTAGGCCCTAGCTCCTACACAAAGCCCCTGCTAATTCCCTGCAGCCAGAATTTTACCATCTGTAACTCTCTTGTGTCCCCCAGAAGAATGTAAGCTCCTTGAGGGCAGAAACTGTTCTTTCTGTTTTCTTGTGTGTGTTGTGTGTGTATATGTTGTTGTTGGATTTTTTCCTTTTGTATTTGTGCCTTGTGCAGAAAGGTACTTAGTCTTTGCTGAAGATAATAGAATCCTAAAGTTGGAAGGAACTTTAGACATCATCTTGTCCAACCTCCCACCTCATGCACGAATGCCCTTCACAGTATCTCTGATCCAGGATGATGCAACTTACATTTGGACACCACCAGTGATGGGGAACTCGACACCTGCTAAAGCTGCTGGAGAAGTGAACCTGGGCTGGGGCTGGGGCTGGGGCTGGGCCTGGGGCTGGGGCTGGGCCTGGGGCTGGGCCTGGGGCTGGGGCTGGGGCTGGGCCTGGGGCTGGGGCTGGGGCTGGGGCTGGGGCTGGGCCTGGGGCTGGGCCTGGGGCTGGGGCTGGGGCTGGGGCTGGGTACCACTTTCACATTCCATTGTGAAGAGCTATGATCATAGCCATGCTTTGTGTTAACCTTTGTGTATTTAATGTATATGTGTGCATAATATGTCTACATATGCAGAGACATGCAGAGAAATAGATCTAATAATCAAGTGTGGCAGGTGCTTGTCCACACACTGACACAACCACACATGGGCATACACTCACGGGTTTGACAACTGTGAAAACAAGAAGTGCTCACACAGACTCACAAAGACTCTTGCACAAGTTTGATGGCTGCATATACAGTGTGCACACCCAGACTCACAGAGGCCCTGGCAAATTCTGAGCCTCCCCAACTGTTCTCTGCTTCTAGCGGGAGCTCAGAAAGATGAATGGTCTCCTCTCAAAGACAAGATACCTACCCCACAAATCACTGCTCCCAGGCCCCTCCACCATCCCTTCCCTCTGACCCTCCCCCATTACTCATCCACTGGAGGAAAATGCAAAGAGTAATAATAATTAGACAAGTACAAATAGTGGGGCTGGGATATGGATGGCCCGCTTCACTAAATAAAGGGCTGTTTCCATGCCAACAGAAGGGCCTGCTCACTGATCTCCCAGAGCAGGAAGGTGCCCAGCCCCAGCCCCAGTTTGCTGCTCCAGCAGGGGAGCCCAAAAAAGAGGGTGTGGCCCTTGGGTTGGAGCTCTTGGGAGAACAAAGAGAGGCGAGTCCTCAAGGTCCCCCATCCTACTCCCAAGTCACCCTTCCTTCCTGAGGTGAGCAGATGGAGACTGACAGGCATGTGCTTAGACTCTATACAATCCTGCATAACAGTGTGGGCCCCCGAATCCTGGAAATTAAAAGCATTCTGCTACTCATCCCTTTCTAAGATAAGTTTAGCACAAATCACATCGGGGAACATGATCATTCTTTGCAAATATCTGAAGAGCTGTCATGTGGAAGAGAGACTGGACATGTTCTTTGTGTCTTCACAGGAGGGAATTGGGGCCAGTGGGTTCCCAGGAGGCAAGTTTGGGGGACAGGAGGAAGCGGGACTACAAGAAATAAATATCTCCTTGCCAATTGGAACTATACTTATCCAGCAAAGGAATGAGGGAATGTGAGGAAGCAATAGTCTTTGCTGAAAGTGTTCCAGCAGGGGTCAGATGAACACTTGTCAAGGACTTTCTTGTATGGGGTAAGGGGTTGTGCCCTATGACTGTGAGGTGTCATTTCCACCTCTGAAATTCTAAGATTCTAGATCAGATAGGATTGTGGTTGCTCAGTCATTCAATCATGTCTGACTTTGTGACCCCACTTGAGGTTTTCTTGGCACAGATACTGGAGTGGTTTGCCATTTCCTTCTCCAGCTCATTTACAGATGAGGAAACTCAGGCAAACAGGGTGAAGTGACTTGTCCAGGGTCACACACAGCTAGTAAGTGTCTGAGACCAGATTGGAACTCAGGAAAGTGAGTCTTCTTGACTTTAGGGCCAACACTCTATCCACTCTCAGACAGAATAAGAGGAATCAGACAAGAAACCCCCAGAATTTTTAAAGTCAGATTTGTTTGCCAGACAGAAACAGTCCACATAGAAACAGTCCAAACAGTCCTGGACTAGTGTGAGGAAGACAAATGGACACATCTTCTTTCCCCAGAGCTATGATTTCATTGATTTAAGGAACTCCCGCTGTAAAAATTCATTCCACCAACACAGACCCATAACTTTCAGTAATTTTTAGTCTTAGATAGCCACATGGAGCAATGGAAAGATGGAAAGTTATATAACTTACTCAAGGTCACTTAACTAGTACATGTCAGACAGGACTCGAATCCAGGTCTTCCTGATTTCAAATCCGGTGCTCTTTTGATTATGACAATTGCTTCTTTATACTATCCATGTATAGGTGACAGTTTAATTTGGGAAGCAATTGATCGTGGCCACATTCCTGGTAAATGCACTGCCATGCCTCACAGGGCAAATATTTGGAGGGGAGGGGAGCCCATCTCAGGGAATGATTTCAATTATATAACTTTTTTTTTCAAAGCAAAGAAGAAATCAGGGTTAGGAGATTTGCCCAAGGTCACACAGCTGGCAAGTATCTAAGGTCAAATTTGAATTCAGGTCCTCCCAATCCCAAGGCCTATGTTCTAACCACCACACCACCAAGCTTCCCTGCTATGTAGCTTTAATATTTCCAAGAAATACAGTGATTTTAACAAACAGGTAGTGTTCCCCAGGGGACTGAGTTCCAACCAGACTGTAAACTTCTTGATCAGTTCTTGACTATTCATCTCTACTCAAAACCCTGCACACACTAGAAGTTCAATTTTTTAAATATGCTGAATTAAATTACTTTAATGAATACATTAATATTATCTGTAATTAATATATAAATTATATATAATTTAAGGGAGCACAGACCTGTGATTTCATGACTGTATGGAACTTCTAGTGTGGAAATTCTCTCCACCAAAGCAAATTAACAATTCACCTGTGACTTAGAAAGTTGGCTGGGGGTGCTAAGACAGGAAGCGACTTATTCATGGTCATTTCCCATAGGCTAGTCTTCCTGATTCCAAGGGCTGCTTTCTACCCACTACAGCATGATGCCACTGCTTTTGTGTAAAAATAGGTACTTACATTTTTTTTCCTAAGTATTTTAAACATTCCCCCAGCAATCTTGTTTAAATTCCACTTTCATGGTCCCTGACAGACTTGTGAAAACAAAATGGACGTTGCTCAAGACCTATCTCCAGTTCTTACTCATTCTCAATGGGAGGACACAGAATGAATGAACTCTATCAAAGAAGAACCTCCAGGCATTTCCTCTACTAGGGAAATTAGTCCGATGGGGACACAGATTTGGCTTCAGAAGCAACCAGAGGCAAGAGAAGACAAGAACTATGTCCTGGAAACCCAGTCCGAGAGGGGACCGAATTGCAAGTACAGAGGGAGACAAAGGAAATCATGATCTGCCCCATGAAGCGCTTAAACTCTCCAGATTTGTAGCAGGTCGGGCACAATCCAGTGTCCGTCCCTGTGGCCTGCATCATTCAAAGACCAAGACAGGCCCCAGATGCAGGGCCCACGAGCCCACATGTGGCTGCTAGGTCAGAGCTCTGGTACCTACCTACCTGCATGTGACTGGAGGACACATTGTGGCCTTGAAGTCAACACTGCTCTAGGGTCAGAAAGACCTGTCTCCTGTATGACCCTTAGCAAGTCACTAAACCTTTCTAAATCTTTGCAAAATGGAGATAACAATAATACCTACCTCACAGGACTGTGGTGATGACCAAGTAAAAAACACATTTCCAGCATTTTATAAACCCTACAGTTCTATATAAATGCTAGGTGTGATGGGGATAATGATCCCTCTCTGTTACTATCCAGATGCAACATGGTCTGATGTGAGTGACCAGGATGAGGGTTCAAGAAATCTGCATTCTAATCCTGGCTCTTTCATCATGATCTTAGGTGGTGGGACTCAGTTTTCTCATCTGTGATACAAGGCTGATGATCGATAAATCTGACAAAGAGATAAAGGTAGTGCCTTCCAGGCATAGAAGGAGGATTATTATGCCTTTGCTATATGTATATATGTGCATACATAACAAACATCCTACATGTGAAAATATATGTACAAGGCACGTGGTTGGGGTGCACACAGAGAGCCAGACGTCTCTATTCTAAAGGATGCCCCTGCCCCTTCAGAAGCCCCTTCCTCACTTTTAAACAAGAGTAAAAAAAAAAAGTAGAGGATGGGGCCCGGATTGAGAATCAAGGCCTGATGGGGAAGCCTGGCTGGTCCCCTTGCTGGCCACCAGAAACAAAGACAGTTTAACAAGAACTTTCCAGCTAAGTGTTTTTTTTTTCCTAAGACCTTCGCAAGCCCTGCTCCCCTGCCCACATCAGCCTAGCTGTTCAGCTCACTTTATTAGTGAGTTTGGCCTTCACTGTCTCGGCTGTTTGATCAATACTGCAGGGGGGTCAGTGATATTTTCTCCCTCGCAGGGACTAGCAGCCTTTTCCTTTGGCACCTGATGAACAGCGATGCCCCTGGACCGCTTATCTCCTATTGATTTTTCAGATCTCCTACCACATTTCCAGCTGTCCCACCATTTCCTCCCCTGTCACCAGGGTCCATTTAGCGCTAAGTTATCCCCTCCAACACTCTAACCCCCCCACTCCCCACCTCCCATCAGTATAGGGCTTCCCTACCTCCTCCCCTCCTCCTGAAATTGTCAAAAAACAATTTCCTTCTCCCCTTCCCACTTTCTCTGCCATCCTTCAGTCATTTATTTGTGTCTGAATGGCCTCTCTCCACGCCTCCCTCCCCCACAGGGCTGAGCAGAGACTAGAGATGTCAGGTTCCCTCTCAGTCCGTGGCCTTCTCAGCTGCCCCCACCGGCCACATTCCATGACCCCCACTCAGTGGCTCCTCCAAAGTCCCAGGTCGCCGGGAACCTATCAGCCACAGCCACAAGTTGCCAGGGCTCTGCAGCAAGTCTGAAAACACCATCCCCAGTCTGCCTTCCCACTGTAGAAAGGCAGCCTGGTGTGATGGAAGGGCACAGGCCTAAGATCCAGAGACCTGGGTTCTAAACCTGGTCTTGTCACTGAGTGTGACTTTAGACAGATCTCTTCATTGTCTGGACCCCAGTTTCTTCACCTACAAGGATTTACTAAAACCGTTTATAAAGTCTCCTGTAATGACTTGTAAAGTGGAGGGCTGAGATGGAATTGGATGAGTTCACCGCTAAGGTACTTTCCAAAAAAACAACCCTATGTTCCTTGCCCTGCCAGCCTAACAGACTATGTAATGATAAATCACTTTATTATTTTGGGGGGAGGCAATTGGGATTAAGCGACTTGCCCAGTGTCTCAGCTTGTAAGTATCTGAAGCTACATTTGAACACAGGTCCTTCTGACTCCAGGACCAGTGCTCCATCTACCTGCCCTGATAAATCTCTTTATAAAGACAAGTCCTTACTATGCCTTTCCCTTAAGGAGAGCTTTTCTCAAAGTTTCTCATTGATGAGCCACATCAGCATCTTTACCAATACAGTTCTTCTTGGCCTTCAGGTCAGGCAGATCCCTTGTATGATGGAAAGAACTCCTTGAGGTTGGAGTTCAAATCCTGCCCCTGCCGCTTACTACCTGTATGACCTTGGGCAAATCTTCTGGGCCTCAGTTTCCTCATCTGTAAAATGAAGTAAATTAACTAGATGGTTTCTAAAGTTCCTTTGAACACTAGATCTTTGTAGCTGACATTGTGACAGCTGCCTCAGTTTCCCTTCTGATGGCCAGATCTGACCTGCCTGGACTCTGGCTAGAGGGTCTTGAGCAGATGCCACACCTTTTAACCCCAGAGGCAGTGTGGCATGGTAGAAAGAGCACAGTAGTTGGAGAGAGAAGATTTGGGTTTAGGTCCCAGCTTTAACCATTCACTAGCGATGCGACCTTGGGCAAATCATTTCATTATACCTGGATCTCTGTATCCCTGTCTGCAAAACTGGGGGGCAGGGGGGGGCGGGGTGGGAATGGATTAGAGGCTGCTCTCAGTTCCTTCCTACGCTAATGTTCTTTGATACCCAGACTCTTTCATCCCTCTAACAAGTTCATTCCTATGTCAGGTGCAACTTCGCAGGAGGAAGCTGCAGAGAATTTATGATTCTAACAGGTTTATTCCTTCCCCCAGCAGCTCACTATTCATTCATTTATGCAGACTGGTCTTTATTGGAGGCTGTGTGCATACCCAGGCTTAGGGTTCCCCCTCGTAAGCCTCCAGCGCCCCCTGGTGGACAGATGAGGCCCAGAGGGGTCCCCCACCCCACATTAATCATAGCAGCAGGAGTGTAAAATTCAATTTTACCTCTCCATTCATTCTGAGATGAGCTGAAGGCCGGCCTTGTACACATAAACCACACTTTACTTCATCAGAGCTCCGTAACAAATGGAGTGTCTTCTTTGGGGAGTTTAACCATCAAAAAGCCCCACGCCATTTAATTCCCCTCGCGCGGAGGGTCAGGCCGGGGGCCCAGCATCAGCAAATGTCTCGGCGCTCAGCTGTGCAGTAAACTCTGCTTTTCGGATTGTTCCTCAATATGAAATGATCAGTCCATTTATCTGCTAGACCAGCCTGTCTCTTTGCTCTGCCTCCCAATATTTTTCCCACTGACCTGATCTGGACAATAAGCCAGAGCCTTTTTTAAAGATATCTGCGAGTCCATTTGTTTCCTCACTCTTCCCTGCCCCCCCAGAGCCCTCCTGTTATATTCAGACAGAGGAGGCCCTGAGGCCGGTGGATGCTAAAACTTTCACACTCCCCTGCAAAGTGCATCAGTCTTGCCTGAGGGTCAGTCCAGAGGATCTGTGGTTATCACCGATTGTGTGTGCCATAAACAGTCACCGTTCTCATTATGTAGAGGTATACTGAATCCTGGGCCAGGATGGACCATAGAGGTGGGCTGAGGACTGAGCTGGGTTAGTGCCAAGAGGGGAAGCTTTAAAATAATCATAATCCCTAACATTAAGACTTTAAGGTTTGCAAATTATCTCCTCACAACAACCTGGGAGGTGGAGCCTGCGTTGTACAAATGAGAAAACTAAGACTTGTCAGGGTCTGAGACAAAATTTTAACATAGGTCTTCCAGCATGGCTATCTATCATACCATGTATCTGTCTCCTTCTAAGATCTCTGTGGAGATGCCACTAGATGTGAAGTACGAGTCAAAGTTCAGAGGGAGGGGAGCCAGGGTCCCATTATACAAATGATTCCGAAATCTATCTATTCAGCCCTAATCTCTCTCCTAAACTCCAATACTACATCTCCAACTGTCCACTGGAAATCTAGACTTGAGTGTGTCCACAAGTATCCCCACCTCCCATCCCCAGACTCTCAAACACGTCCAATTTAACATACCCAAAATTAAATTCATCTTTCTCCTATCCCCTCCTCCAGACTTTCCTCTATTAAGAGTACCACCATCCTCTTAATCACCTAGTATCCAATCAGCTTCCAAAATCCTATTGATTCTACCTCTACAACATTTCTCACAATTCATCCTGAATTAAGACCTCCATCACCACTCACTTGGACTATTGGGAAGCATTTGGTCCCTTCAGTGCAGACCCTTCTCATCTGCCTGGTACTGTTTAGGTAATTATCTATTCAAATTCCATTTTCTGAACCTCCACCTATATATCTCTTTATAATAGACCAAAACATGAATTCTGAGCAGTCTTTTTATTGCAACAGAATAGCAAAGTATACTGGGGAATTAAATAAGGTGTCAGATGCTCTTGGAATCCATTTCCCACTGATTGCCACCTCCAAATATCTCCAGGATGTTCTAATCAATTCCTAATTAACCCTGTCTTCCCAGGGCAAGGGAGGGGGACAAATCAGTTCTGAAAGGACATGGGAATAATGTGACCATCAGACTCTACTTAGTGATTTCCCTTTCCAACTCAACACAGAAGTATTCTGAAAGACTTGGCTTCTTGACTCAGAAACTTAAAGCACATTATAAAGGATGCTGTTGGCTTCTGGATGCACATCAGTAGCCTAGAGTAAACCAACTTCTTTCAGTACTGGGTCACACTCACCTCTCAGCTCAGGAAGTGGCTTCTCTTTTCACTTCTCTCCCTGTCCCAGCCTTGTTCATGAGACTTTTGGAGACTTTTCCAAATTGTACACACTCAGAGAGCCAACTTCTTTGGGTTGCAGATAGGTTAGACTAGACACAGGCCGCTGGCGGTTAGTTGCCTGGGGTCACATAACAGACGGGAGATTGCACAGTGACAACCCTACATTTTTCCACAGGCCACTGGAAATCCTTTGGTGAGTTACAAGTGGCCCACAGGCCATATGTTGTGCAGTGCAGGCCTGTATTAGAGGGAATGACGGGTGCATATGTAAAAATATAAAGTATATCAAAGGTAAATATACAAAGTGATTGGGAGAGGAGTAGTGGTAGCTGTGGGAACCAGGAAAAGGTCTCTTGTAGGAAGAGATGGTACTTGAGGAAGTGAGGGATTTTAGGAGGTAGAGGGAAGGAGGGAATATATTCCAGGCATGAGAAATAGCCTATGCAAAAGCATGCAAAAAATAAAGGAGGGCAAAAATAGGATATTACATAGGAGAAAGAGCAAATAGGCCAGGGTGTGTGGAACATAGAGTACCTAGAGTGTGTGAAGGTGAGTAACATGTGTTACTAGAACATGTAACCTAGAAAGATAGAGTGGAGTCAAACTATGAGGGGCCTTCAGTGCCAACAGGGTTTGCATTTTATGTTAGGGCCTACAGAGAGCCCTTGAGACTTCTTTAGTAAGTGAATGATATGGTCAGACCTGTGCTTTAGGAAGACTCCTTGGAATGGGGAGAGGCTAGAAGCCTAGAAACCAAATAAGAAGTCACTGCTGTCGTCTAAGTAGGAGGTGATGAGAACCAGATCTAGAGCAGGGATTATTGTAGCAGCAGAAAGAAGTGAACGCCATATGAGAGATGTTGGTGAGGCAGAATTAGCAACATCTGGCAACTGATGGAAAATGTGAGGTGAAGGAGAGTGAGGAGCTGAGGATGACCCTCAAGTTGGAGACCTGGGTTAGTGGAAGGATGTCAGTGACTTTGAATTGCCTTGAAGAGGTTTTAGTCACATATTTAAAAAACTAACCAACAACACTACTTCCAGAGCTTTTATGCAGGAACTGTGACCACCTCTACCCCTCCCGATTCACATGACAGCTTATAAGAGGGCACCTTCTTGACCTTTGACTGGTAACTCCCCATCCACACCCAGTGTCTGCTGAGTTCCCCTGTCTACTCACCCAGGACCTAAGCCCACACACTCTCTCTAAAGCTGAGGAGCCAAAGGCTTTCATTTCTGGGGCTACAGAGGTGTAACAGCAAGCAAATGGTCTGCTAGCATAGGTTCCTTTGATCTACTTTATAAAGGAAAAACAGATTTAAAGGGGTTAACAATCTAATTACAGAGAAAGAAGAGAGTATAGAAAAAACGAGCAGAGAAATCAGCACAAAAACAGACAGGGCTCCAGCTGTATGAACATACACCTATACACTTTATTTATGCTATATACTTTACATACATCTCTGGATCAAGGGAGCACAGATATTTAAGCAGTCAGGGGGCTCTGAACATCTGGCTACTCAGAGTCTTGATCAGGAGATCAAAATATTCTTCTCATGAGCGAACCGCCGAAGCAAAATATCAACTCCGAGTATAAATACACTTCTCAGAGCCAGAAGGCATCACAGCCCTTGTGACTCGGGGTCTAATTAGGTGAGTACCAGCAAGCCTTCCTACAAGCATGCCTCTCCTAAGCAAGCTTCTCTTTAAGCAATCTCCTCCCCAATGGGCTCTATGTGATTCAGGATGTATCACAGCTAGGCTCATAGGCCTATTAATGGGCGAGGAAGACCTTCCAATTCCCTTAACATTACAAAAGGTTGGATGGGAGGGATTGAAAAAAGTCAGTTAGATTAGGTCAGGAGGAGGCTCTGGGAAGCTGGGTTAGGCCAGGCTGTCTCATATGCTTGTTGTGAGCATTGCTCAACTTCTTCTTCCCCATATTCTTAAAAAAGACAGAGTCAGAGACGGCGCACACTTGAACTTTTGAGCCAAAAATGTGTGTGTGTATGTGGTGTATTCTTTTTTTTTAGTAGTACTTTATTTTGCCCCAATTACATGTCAAGCCAATTTTAGCATTCATTTTTACAAGATTTTGAGTTCCAAATTTTTCTTCCTCTCCTCCGTCCTCTCCCTCCTCTTGCCCTCTTCCTAAAATAGTAGGCAATTTTATATAGATTATATACGTGTTATCATATAAAACATATTCTAGTATTAGTCACAGTTGTGAAAGATGAAACAGATTAAAAGGGAAAAAATACAAAGATGAATAAAGAAAATGAAAAAATATGCTTTATTCTACATTCAGAGTCCCTCAGTTCTTTATCTAGATATGGATAGCATTTTCCTTCATGAGTCCTTTGTACTTGTTTTGGATCATTGTGTTGCTGAAAAGAGCCAAGTTGTTCATTGTTGATCATCACACAACATTGCTGATACTACGTACAATGTTTTGTTGGTTCTGCCCATTTCACTTTGCATCAATTTATTCAAGTCTTTCCAGGTTTTTCTGAAATCTGCTTGTTCATCATTTCTTATTGCACAATAGTATTCTATTACATTCATATACCACAGCTTGTTCAGCCATTCCTCAATTAATGGGCATCCCCTCAGTTTTGAATATTTTGCCACCACAGAAAGGACTGTTATAAATAGTTATGCACATGTAGGTCCTTTTCCATTTTTTATGATCTCTTTGGGATACAGACTTAGTCATGGCATTTCTGGATCAAAGGGCATGCACAGTTTGGTTGTCCTTTAGGCATGGTTCTAAATTGCTCTCCAGGATGGTTATATCAGTTCACAACTCCACCAACAGTGCATTAGTGTCACAAATTTCCCATATCCTCTCTAACATTTATCATTTTCCTCTTTTTGTCATATTAGTCAATCTAATAGGTATGAGGTGGTACCTCAGACTTGTTTTAATTTGTATTTCTCTAATCAAAAGTGATTTAGAGTACTTCTTCATATGTCTATAGATAGCTTTGATTTCTTCATCCGAAAACTCCCTGTTCACATCCTTAGCCCATTTGTCAATTGGGGGGATTTGAGCCAGAAATTTTCATTTGAGCCAACAAATATGTATTAAGCACCATGTGCTAAGTAAGCTGGGGAAGAAGAAGAAGGAGAAGAAGAAGAAGAAGAAGAAGAAGAAGAAGAAGAAGAAGAAGAAGAAGAAGAAGAAAGTGGTGGTGGTAGAGGTGGTGGCTAGCAAAGCATTTTACAAATATTATCTCGCTTTATCCTCAAAATAAACCTGAGAGGTAGGACTATATCCCAATTTTACAGATGAAGAAATTGAAACCAAAGGCATATAGGTGACTTGTCCAGTCACACAGATTATAAGTGTCTAAGATCATATCTGAATTCAGGTCTTCCTATCTCCAAATCAAGGATTTATTTTTGTGCCACCTAGCTGCCTCACATAGTGACAAAGAACGAAAAATAGCCCCTACCCTCAAGGGGCTTACATTTTATTGTGTGATACAACATACAAACAGATAAATACAAGAGAATTTGAGGAGGAAGAGATTACTAACCAGGGAGACTGAGGAAGGTTTACCTCAGGAGGTGATGGGTAAGCAGAGCCTTTAGCCTTCCTTTAGAAGGCAAATGACCTCTGTTCTGCTTCTGGCATTCCTCCCAACTATTCCTTGGCCCTTTCTGAAGTCACACTGACTCTCAGGTAGATGACTATCTTCCACGTGAAGTATCAGCTGATTAAGGAGAACCCTGGCAAAAAATCTTGCCAGCAATGACTAAGAGAGAGACTCTCCCTACTTGTCCTGGAACAATTTGTTTCCTTTTCCTTTATTGAGATGGATAACAGAGGCATCCTTGACCTCTTGAGGGATAACTTCCTCTTGCCACATAACCTGAAAGATTTCTGTCAGCTTCTGTATGAGCAGTGCACTCCCCTACACATCCCTCTGCTGGGATGCAATCAGCACTAGGCACTTTGTCACACAAGAGGAGCCTAATGACATTCAATATCTCTTCTTCATTTGGAAGTTCGACTAAAGAAAGATTGACTTCAACCTGAGTTATACAGTCAATGGTTTCAGCATTGGTTGATAAAGATATGTTGAGAACACTGTGAAAGTGTTCATTCCATCTCTCCAGGATTAGTTATGAGTGCGGCTCCATCAGTGCTGAGTAGTTGAGATGCAACAGAGGTCTTTAGCCCATAAATAGCCTTCAGGGCATCATAAAAGCAGTTCAGATTGTTGCCATCAGCATAAAACTGAATCTAATCTGCCTTCTTGCTGGGCCAAAAATCTTGCATCTCTCTAAGTTTCACTTGTACTTTACTTTTGATGGAGTTAAACACTGCCTTCTTAGAGACAAATTGTCCTGATGGTAAACCTTGTGAAGTTCTTGTTTTTTCTTTTAGCAGCTTCTGAATTTCCTCATCATTTTCATCAAACCAGTCCTGATGTTTGTGAATATTCTGGCCCAGATGAGCAAATGTGGTGCTGTATACCAAATCTCTGAAAACTGTCCACTCCTTTTCTGCTCTACTATTGCTATGTGCTGACTCAGCTTTCCCTCCAAGTCAGCAATAAACTGTTTATAGGTGAAGTATTCTCCTCTGTTGGCATTAAGTCTTCCAGCGATCATTTTGCCTTAGGGCTGCCACTTTTGTTAAATGCAAATGTTTAGTTTGGAGAGGATAAGTCTATGATCAGTCCAGAGCTGTACCACACATTGCCTGCTCACTCTCGCATCCTGCCTGTCTCTTCCTTACAATGACATAGTCTATTAAACATCAGTGCTCGCTAAAAGAGTGCATCCATGACGTCTTGCTGCATTTAGGGAAATGGAAGACAGTGTTGGTGATTAGAAGGTCACGGGATGCATAAGCCTTCAGTACTAAGTGACTGTTGCTATTTCCAACTCCATTTCTTCCCAAGGACTCCCTGCTATGTCTAATAGTCTGGGATTATCTGGCATTAAAGTCATCTAGAATTAAAAGCTTGTCCTCTTTCAGCACACTGATGATCAGAGTTTCCAGGTCTTTATAAAATTTTCTTTGACTTCATGAGGGTTTGTCATGGTGGGAGTACACATACTGATGATGGTGGCGGCATAGTGGTTTCCTGCAAATGGCGATTACTTTGTCATGAGCCTGTCATTCACTCCTTTTGGGAGGCATACAACTTTGCTGACTAGATTAGATCTGATTTCAAAACACTATACCCATTTCACCCAGAAAAATGTGTATCCAGCTCCAACTTCATTTGCCAGGCTTGTTTTACTCTTAACTGCTATTTAAATTAGGTGTCTACTGAGTTATCTCACAATAAGAGCTGTTCATCTTTCAGGTCTACTGGATTTCATGTTGTCCATGAGAATGCACACATTCTATGTACCAATGGTAAGTGGAAACATCTTCAGAAAAACTTTTGTACATTGTGTGTGTGTGTGTGTGTGTGTGTTTCAGCCACAGGATGAAATGATGCCTGCCTCGGTAAGCAGGTCAGGGCTGGGTGAAGCAGACAATTTTTAAGGCAACTTTTCTAGCCTCCTCCTCATACCAGGAGGTGAATAGTGTGGTCCTTGAAAATAGCTGCTTAGACACCCAGGGGGCTGCCAAATGCCACTGCAGCTTCAGTCCAGTGAGAAGACAACCCTATGCTTTGGGTTACCTGTGTATGGGGCTATGACAATAGCCCTCGGTGTGTCCGCATCTGCTATTTCATCACCCACTTGTTACCAAAGATTCTGAGGTAGGTAAAATAATAGTAAGATAATGACATAGTAAGATAGTGGATGGCAAGTGGTTTTGATTTGTCTGAAAACTGAATTGAAGTGAGGCACAAAGGTATCAACTTCACTTTCGCTTCCAGAGTCCCCAAAGTCCAGTGGCAAGCCAAAAGGTAGGATGACTGGTGATGGCCTGGGATGTAGTGGATGACTTTGGCATCTTCAATGTCTGACCGAGCTCTAAGCGCTCCACAGTACCTGCTTATGCCACCTTCATGGCCTACTGGAGCAAAGTGCTCTCATCTGCCCATTCCACCAGAGGAAGTCCTCACATGCTTAGGGTAGACATCTCCCCCTAACTCACTGAGGGACTGGCAGCCAGTCCATTGCCCTCAACCTGGTTTTAGTCCATCTACTGAGATAGTTTTGATACTGCCCATGTTACAGCTTCTTGGAGCCACAGGTGAGAGTTGAGTGACAGGTTGGACTCCAAAGGTGGATACGCAGCCCTCATACTAGAGGTTCTAGGGCACCCTGTATACCCCATACGTTTCAGGAGAAATAACCAGGATCGGAATAGCAGTGTGTAGACAATGTTTGTCAACCTGATCAAGGCGTTTGAAACTGTCACTTGTGAGGGTTTGTGGAAGATGAAGTTCATCAGTATTATATACCAGTTTCATGATGGTATGCTTGTGTTGGTTCTAGATAAAGGACAATACTCTCACACTTCCCCAGTCACTAATGGAGTGAAGCAGGACTGTGTGATTGCTCCCATGAATTTTACTATGATGTTTTCAATAATGTTGGCAGATGCCTTCAATGAGGACAAAAATGGCATCAAGGTCAGCTACCACACTGATGATAAATTATTTAACTTGAAAAGGCTACCAGCCGAGATTAAAGTAGAAGGAGAGTTGGTGCATGACTTTCTGTTCACAGATAATTATGCATTCAATGCAGCCTCTAAGGCTAAGATGCAGTAGAATATGGATCGATTCTCTGCCACTTATGCTTATTTTGGCCTGATAAATCAACACCAAGAAAACAGGCCGTCCACCAATCATGACCACACCATCCATATATGGAGCCATCAGTTACAGCAAATGTAAAAGTTTTTAATGCTGTGAATACATTTATTTGGCAATATACTTTCTAGGGATGTACACATAGAAGATGAGGTTGACACATATATTGCCAGGGCTAGCTCAGTGTTTGGGAGGTTTTGAAAGAATGTATGTGAGAGAAGAGGTATTACAAACTGAAAGTCAACAGAGCCACTGCGCTGATTTCATTGTTATATGCCTATAAAACCTAGACAGTTTACCACTGCCATGCTAAAAAATAATTTAACCATTTGAATTGTTTTAGGAAGATTCTGAAGACTACCCAGCAACATAAGGTGGTAGACACTGAGGTCCTCTCTTGTGTTGAACTACCAAGCATTCAAACTCTTCTGCAGAGAGTGCAACTCTGATGGGCTGGCCAGGTAGCCAAAATGCCAAATGTATGTTTACCTAAAAGACTATTTTATGGAGAGAGAACTCACACAAAGCAAGCACTCACACGGAGGTCAGAAGAAGCAGTACAGTACGAAGACACTCTCAAAGTCTCTGAAGAACTTTCGTATCAATTATAAGACATGAGAGACTGGCACAGGAACACCCAGCATAGAATGCCCACATCAAAAAAGCCATCGTGCTCTATGAATAAAGCAAAATTGCAGCAGCTCAAAGGAAACATGAGATACACAAATCTAGAGACAGCTCCATCCCAAATGTTCAGATGGACTATTTGTGCCCAACCTATGGTAGAGCCTTCTGAACTCGTATTGGACTGATCAGCCACAGCTGAACACACTGTACCTTGATCCCAGCATCATGATGTCATTGGTCTTCTTCTCATATGAAAAATAAGCAACAGAAGGAAGCTAAAGATTTTGGGTGGTGGGAGTGAGAAGGGAACACATTCCAGGCACAAGGAATAGCCTATGTAGAAGCACACAGGTAGGAAAAGGGAATGCCAAGTATTAGAGAATGAGAGGTAGGCTGGTTTGGCTGAAATCCAGAGTATAAGGAAGAATAATGTAAAGTAAGTTTGCAAAGGTAGGCTAAGGCCAGGTTGTGAAAGGCTTTATATAAATGTCAAGCTGACAAGTTTGTATTTTGTCCTAGAAGGAGGAGGGAAACAATGAAGATTTACAAGCAGAAGAATGTCATGGATAGGCTTAGCCCAAGATCTGACCAGCTAAAGTGGTCTCAGTGAGACTAGCTGCTGACCACGGTGTGTCCCTTTTAAGCCTTTTTTTATATTTAAATATTTCTCTTGGTTTGTTTTTGTTTTTTAACGTACGGTATGTTGATATGCTGTGGGTTTTACCCAGACTGTGGTCCACGTAGATTATGTGTGTCCACATGGATTTTTCTAGATGTGGCTTAAAGATAGGCAAGAACAAATATTTATAGAATTTCCTCCCTCCCTCTTCTCCAAAGGAGATTGATGACACAAGGGGAAGCAGGAGGTTGGGGTCAGAGGCTGGCCAGTTTGCTCTCCTTACACTAGAATTATATCTGTCTATCTACCTAGATATCATTAGTCTGAGTAAAATGCTTTTTATGTTTAAGCTGATTTCCTAATGGCTATTCCATAATATTAAAGAAGTATCCCCAGCTATATACCCACAGCTTGGCTATCTTCCAACCAAATGCCAATTTCACAAAGAGAACACATGGCAAATAGCAAATAAACTCATTAATCCAAGTTGATAGCAAAACAGAAATCAGAAAAGGTGTATATATGAGAATAAACCAGGCAACTACAGAGTGAAGGACCTTGCTGAATCAAGAGGGAGAATCTCAGATTTCATCCAAAGGAAAATTTCCTCAAGTCACTCATGCATTCAATTGGGGGTAGGGGCCTGATCAAGGTGCGGTATCTTCTACGTGTTGGCTTCTTCCCAGTTTTTCTCTCCCTTTAAGGACATGAGGAGAGTATGGAGCCTTGAGAATTCTCTCTCAAAGCTGGAAACGAGGATCTCTTCTCTCCCAAGAGCTTCCCAACTCTGCCCACTCAAGCCAGCGAACAACATTGAGTAGTCACTTATCACAAAGGAAGAGAGTGGATTTTGAGCCACTGGGTACATGTGTTAGATTTTATTTTTTCCCCCACACTCACAGAAACACAGGTGTAGCTCATAACCTCTCGAAATAACTCTAAACTCTCCAATTTGCTTTTGAAGCCCCACCACAATCTCGTACTACCCTTACCTTATCTTTCCAGCCTTATTTCACATTGTTGTTGTGGCTGAGTCTGATTCTTTATGATGACCTTTGGAATTTTCTTGACAAAGTTACTGGAGTGGTTTGCCATTTCCTTCTCCACCTCATCTTACAGATGAGAAAACTGAAGCAGAGTTAAGTGATTTACCCAGGGTCACACAGCTAGTAAGTGTCTGAGGCAGGAATCTATCCAGATTCAGTTTAACAGTGTGTCACGAGTATGTTTTTTCCCCAGAAATTTGGTTGTTAAACACTTATCAGTACGCTCATGGATGGAAGGCACTAGCAGTTGAGAGAATCAGAAAAGGCTTCATGCAAAGGAGGATGCCGGAGTAGTATCTTAAAGGAAGAGAGGGACTCTATGAGGCTAAGACAAGAAGTGTTCATCACAAACATGGGGGTGGCCAGTACAAAGGCATGAAGGAAGGAAGAGGAGTGTCTTAAGTGAGGATCTGAGAGTAGGTCAGTCTGTCAGGTTTGCAGAGTGAGGGAGGAGGAATGGGATCCGCTGAAACTAGAAAGATGGTTTGGGGCCAGGTTTTAAAAGCTAAACAGAAGAATATATAGTTTATCATAGAAGCAACAGGATGCCACTAGAATTAGAGGAGTCCCAAGGTTAGAGCTGTGCTAAGGACAGGAGGAGAGGCTAAGAAAGGAGAGGCTTGAGGCTGAGGGGCCCATGAGGAGGCTCTGCAGTAATCCAGGGGAGAGGTGATGGGGGCTTGAAGTAAGGAGGTAGCTGTGTGAGTGGAGAGAAGGCGTTGGATGTGAGAGATGGTTTTGCTTTTGTTTTTCTGAGACTGGGTCTCCCATTCTCACCCAGGCTGGAGGTTCAGTGACCACTCACACTGCCTTCCAATGCTGCTCAGTATAGAAGGGTTTGACCTGCTCTGTTTCTGACCTGCACCACTTTGCCCCTCCTTAGATAGTCTGATGGTCCTCCGGGGCTCTCCATACTTATGCTGAACTTGGACTTTAGTCCCACAGCCCCTCATCCCACCCTAACTCAAGCAAACTACCAGCCTCAGACACCCGAGGAACATGAAGCTGGAGCATAGATGAGCACCACCAAGCTGTGCATCAGGAACTTGTGAAAGTGTAAGCAGGAAGTTTTGGCAACTGATTAAAAATATGGAATGGGGGAAAATGTGGAGTCCAGGATAACGCCATGATTACAAACCTGAAAACATTTCCAAAAATTATCGTAATATAAGAAACAAAGTCACCAATAATTTAATTTTTTTTAAAACAGTGTTACAATTAAAGAGAGTTAGCACTTCCTTAAATCCTGATGCTATAGAGGAGGTTGGAAACCATCCTGTGAAAATCCCCCAAAGGCTGACCAGATTTTTATTTTTATGTAGTCAGTGCTTGGCTATACCCAGCGAACTCCCTGTGGCATGGCTCAGAGATGAAAGCATCTACTAGTCACCCTCCCCTCACCCGCTTCTGCTTGTCCCATCCCTGGCTCCTGCCATCCTCACCATCGCCACCTCCTCTCCAAAAGCCCATCAAAAGTTTCTGGGACATAGCCTCTGACTGGCCAGCAGAGGTCAGTACGTTCCTGCTCAGTACAGTCTGAGCAGCCTTGATCCCTGCACGTGTAGCAGATTATCACTGGGGCTTCTCCATGCCCTTGGCCAATATTTAACTGGTAGAGGAGGACAAGGGGGGACAATGGGGGAGGGGGGCAGCAGGTGATTGTGTATGTGTCTGCATGTACATGTGTGTGCATGTGTATCCGAGTATCCCATGGGTCTGAAGTCTTTGGGTGTGCTGGATAGATAGGTGAAACCACTGCCTGGTTGGGTCCCTCTCTCCTGCCCTGCAGCATTAGCAGTGTCACAGATGTGTCTCCAGCTCAAAAGAGGGGTGAGTCGCTGTGGGAGGCAATGGGGAGCCTTTAAAGGGCACAGGGGATGCGACGTGTTTGGAGCTGCACTGTTCTTTGTGCAGTGATTAGGACTCCAAATAGAATGCGCTGTGGCTTGATGGGTAGAGTGCTAGGGCAGGAATCAGGAGGACCTGCCTTCAAATCCCAAATAAGTTGTTTTATTAGTTGTGCCACCTCTGGACAAGACACTTCTCTGAACCTCAGTTTACCTGCCTCACAGAGCTCTCATAAGGAGATAATTTAGGTAGATCACCTTGCAGATCTTAAAGTGTTATGTAAATGTGAGGAGACAATTCCTCGGGCAGTATGTGTAGGGGGAATTAGAATGAAGAAAGCCTGGAGGCAGCGAAATCAGCTGGAAAACTGTTGCAAGAATCTAGGTGTGAGGTAATATAGTTCTAGGTCTAGAGTCAGGAAAACTCAGTGAGATAGAAGATCATTAGACTTTACACGTACTAACTAGAAAGAACTTTAAATGTCATCTAAGCAAATGATTACATTCTACAGATGAGAAAAGTAAAGCCCAGAGAGTCGGTCGTTAAGCACCAATTATGTCCCAGGAGCTGCACTGAGCTGAGCACCGTTGTTGCTCATCCTTGCCCTGCCTTCTTGAAGAAGGCCAATGATACCACGAGGGATGTCTTGACTTTAAGCAAGGTGGAGCCGCACAAGGTGTCATCAGAGTCCAGAGGCAGGACCAAAGTCAAGATGACTGGAGATGGTCCAGGATACAGTGGGCGACCTTGGCCTTTCTGCTGTGCTAAGCACTAAAGAAAGGCAAAAAGCAGTCCCTACTCTCAGACAGCCTACGGACTCAGGAGGGAGACAATATGCAAGCCTCAAGATCTTTACACAGGATAAAACCGAGAGTAGTCTCAAAGCAAAGGTACTAAGATTAAGCAGGCCTAGGAAAAGCTCCTTGCAAAAAAGTAGGGTTTTAGCTGAGACGGAAAGGAAGCCCGAAGCTGGGAGGCACAGACAAGGAGGGAGAGAGGTTGAGGCTTGTAGGACAGTCAAGGAAAACCTGCCGAGTCAGGAGATGGTGTCTCCTGTGCTCTAGTCAAGGAGAAGGAACAGCAAGGAGGCAGACCATTGTCATTGGATTGCCAAGTACATAGAGGGGAGTAAGATTTAAGAAGACTGAAAGGTAGGAAGGGGTCAGGCTATTAAGGGCTTTAAAAACCATACAGAAGATTTTATATTTGATACTGGCAGATAACAAGGAACCACTGGCGTTTATTGAATGAGGGGGTGACGTTATCAGACCTGCACTTTAGGAGATCAGTTTGAGAGCTGAGTGGAGGACGGATTGGAGCAGAGACTGACCACCAGGCCCTTGCAATGGTCCAAACATGAGGTGACAATGGCTGGCACCAGGGTAGTGAATCTGCTGCAGGAAAGAAGGGATCATACGAGAGATGTTACAAAATTAGAAACATTACTTGACAGCTGATGGGATCTGGAGTAAAAGAGTGAGAGTCTTGCTGACTGGGAGGATGGTGGTTCTTGATTGGGTGCTTGTGTTTTTGCATTTCTCCCCAGCTTCAAAACACTATCCCTGAGTTTTCTCCCCAGCCCAAGGACACTATGCCTAGCAATAACTCATTAATAGACCCCAGTAAGACAAACTCTCTTTCCCCACAATTACTCATAAGCAGACTGCAGTAAAAACAAACTCTTTCCCCATCACAAGAACAAGCTTTCTTTTGAAGAAAGTCTCTTGTAAAAACAGGACGATCTTGTAACCACAGAATTATTATGTATTGCTTCCCAAAGGTATCATATTCAATCGAGAGGTCAAGCTATAGCCATCAACTCTCAAAGTTATCTTGCTATAGACATAACAGACCAAAAATACACCCCTGAGAAACCCCTTCCCCTGGTTTCCAGTGGTGAATGACACCTGTGACCAAAGTTGTAAATTATCACCTAATCAGCATATCTGCCAGATAATCCACTACTTTTCCTATATAAGCTTTAGCATCGTTCCTGCTAAGTTGCAGGTTCCTTAGGGAATACCAGTTCCCTAAGGAGCTCTGCCCTCCACATTGGCATTACAATAAATCTTTGCCACCTTGACTTAAAGAATTCTTGAGTCCGTGAATTCTTTCCAGATGACCCTGTCCTATACTCTGATCTCTGGTGGGGGGCCCCAAACCTCTTAAACTGCAACATTTACCTTGACAGTAACAGGGAAGTTAGGAAGAGGAGAGGGTTTGGAGGTAAAGATAATGAATTTGATTTAAAATATCTTCAAGACATCCCAATCAAGATGTCCATTAAGCAGCTGGAGATGCAAGCCTGGAGATGAGGAGAGAGGTTAAGGTTGAACAAGTAGATCTGAGAGTAATAGTGATAATTTAAATCACGGACGTTGATGAGATCACCAAGGGAAAAGAGAAGAGGACCAGGACGGTGCAGAACTAGAATTCAAATCCAAATCATCTGATTTCAAAATTCAGTGCTTTTCTTATTGGGAAGATGCAAGTTATTAGGAACTTATTTTCTTAGCTATTCTTAGCAATAACCTGTTTTTTAATTGGCACCTTATTACCTTCTAGTTATTTAGAATGGGAGTTGGGGCATCATAATGGGTCTCCATCCCACTTTTCTCTACCCACAACTATAGATCTTAGACAAGGAAGTGATAACAGATCATTTGATTGGATAGAGGCAATGGCTTCCTATTAACAGGGTTCCCTCTCATTTTCCAGGAGGGTCCAGATAAAAAGCATGATTTCACACAGAGAGAGTTGTAATGAGCTTTATTGCCACTCACAAAGGGAGGAGGAAACAGCTGGTTAGCAGGGACAGTCTCCCTGGGCATGGGGGCAGCCTACTATTCACATTCCACTAGAAGGTCCCTAGGACTCTAGACCCTCAAGACTCCCCCTATATATCATTTGAAACAAAGAATCAGTATGAAACCAATGAAAGACTGGTAATATGAAGTATTTTCTAAATCACCTGACAAGAATGGAAGAATGAGGAGTAAGAAAGGAAGAATAAGGAAGTGGAAAACTTAATCCTGAGTTTCCTTCTAGAAAGTAGCTGAAATGTGGGGGCCTGGGGCCAGACCAATCAAAGCAATTTTCACTGGATGACACCTCATTTTGATTCAAAATTGACCTGTTACACTATAAGACAACTATAAAAGACTCATGATGCAAAGGGATATCCACATCCAGAGAAAGAACTACAGAGTCTGAATGCAGATTGAAGCAAACTACTTGCTCTCTTTTTTGTTGTTTTTTCTTTCTCGTTCATTCCATCGGTTATAATTCTTCACAACATGACTTATGTTTAATGTAAATTTATTTTTAGAACCTATATTGGATAGCATGCCACCATGGGGGAACAGAGGAGAAGAGAGGGAAGGGGACAAAATTTAGAACTCAAGGGATTGTGGAACTGAATATTGTAAACTAAAAGTAAATAAACAATTTTTTTTTTTAGGTACGAAGAGAAGGGGTCCTACCAAATTCTTTTATTTGATAGAAGTACGGTCTTGATACCTAGAGTAGGGAGGGTCAAAGGAGAGAAAGAAATCTACTGACCAATATCCTTAATAAATAATAAATAAATAAATTATAAATGCAAAAAATAATTGTCCTGTTACTTTCAAGGGGACAGCACACCCAAAGATCTTTAGACTAGCAAAGAGTTTGGGATGCAGTTGTAATTTTTGCTTCACGGTTTGTAAAATCTCTAGACTAAATCAGAAGTATGGCAAAGGCATCAAGGCATGTGAGAGCTCCCTCTGCCTATCCCTTAAGCTCTGCATACTCTCTTCTGGTTAGTAGAAGAGCAGGAGACCTTGTTTCTTTTTCTGGCTTCTACCAGAAGTGGCTGGGTGGCAGAGAGGAGAGAATGTATAGATAATAAATAGGAAATCATAGTGGCACATTGGATAGAGAATGCTGGGCCTGGAATTGGGAAGTTCTAAGTTCAAATCTGTCCTTAGACATTTACTAGTTGTATGACCTTGAGCAAGTCATTTAACCTCCATTTGCCCCCAGTTTTCTCATCTTTAAAATGTGGATAAAAATAGTATCTACCTCAAAGGGCTAGTTGTGATGATCAGATGAGATAACATTTATCAAAAATGTCTAACACATGGCAGACAATATATATTTTATTTTATTTTATTTTTATTTTTATTTTTTGCTTTTTGGAGGGCATTTGGGGTTAAGTGACTTGCCCAAGGTCACACAGCTAGTTTTTTGTGTTAAGTGTCTGAGGCCGGATTTGAACTCAGGTAATCCTGACTCCAGGGCCGGTGCTCTATTCACTGCGCCACCTAGCCGCCCCTGGCAGACAATATATAAATCTTTATTCCCTTCCCTACCTTCTTTTCTTGGGCAGGAAATGCAGGAAAGGGAGTGTCTGGGCTCTGTCCTTGGTGTAGAACTGGGAGGTTTACACAGTCTCTTGTCAAGGTTAATTGCTCAAGAGATTGCTCTGCAATGAAGTCTTCAGTTGAAAGATACGTGGTAACTTGTTGGGTGTCGTGTAGAGGGGCTTTTGTTCAGGTTGACTTTGGACTAAATAGCCTCCAAGACACCTTCTTATTGAGATTCTGTGCAGTTCACACCTGGTTCAAGGGAGATGATTCTTCTTGCCCCAAAGTTTCTGTGTGTCTTGAGAGTCACTGTTAAGAATTATATCCTCAAACTATGCCCAAAGAGCTATAAAACTGTGCATACCCTTTGACCTAGCAATACTGCTTCTAGGGCTGTATCTGAAAGAGATCATAGAAGTGGGAAAAGGACCCACATGTACAAAAATATTTATAGCAACTCTTTTTGTGGTGGCAAAGAATTGGAAGTTGGGGGGTTGCTCATCAACTGGGGAATGGATGAACAAGTAGTGGTATATGATTGTGGTGGAGTACTATTGTGCTATAAGAAATGATGAGCAAGAGGATGTCAGAAAAACCTGGAAAGACTTTACATGAACTGATGCTAAATGAAGAAAGTAGAACCAGGAGAACATTGTACACAGTAACAGAGACATTGTATGATGACCAACTATGACAAGACTTGGCTCTTCTGCACAATGCAGTGATCTTAAGGCAATTCCAAATGATTCATGATGGAAAATGGTGCCTACATCCAGAGAAAGAATTATGGAGTCTGAATGCAAATCAAAGCATACTATTTTGTTTTTTTAGTTGGTTGTATGTGTGTGCGTGTTTTCTTTCTCACGGTTTTTCTCTTTGGTTCTGATGCTTCTTTACAACATGACTAATATGGAAATATATTTAATATGATCATACATGTATAGCCTATATCAGATTGCATACTGTCTTGGGGAGGGGGAAAATTTAGAACTCAAAGTCTTTTAAAAGCAAATGTTGAAAACTAAAAATAAATAATTTTTAAAAATTTTTATATTCTCAATTTATAGATGTAAAGAAGTTGCATGTTTGTGCTTAGCTAGAAAAATCTCTAAATGTTAAAATTATTTGCAGAAGACAAGGTGGTACAGTGGAAAGACAGCTAGATTTGGAGTCAGAGGACCTGAGTTCAAATTCGGACTCTCTTATTCCTGTGTGACTTTGGGCAGATTGTATCGGTGGTGTGGGGCAGGGTGGGGATCAGTTTCTTCATCTGTAAAAATAAAGAGTTGGAATAGAATGACAATCTCTAAGGTTGCTGTTGTTAGAGCTCTAAATCTGTGATCATGATTAAGTATTTCCCTCTTTCTCAAGCAAGATTGCGTCTATTTGAGAAGCATGAGTACACTTAAATGAACTGATGCCAAGTAAAGTAAGCAGAACAAAAGCAATATACACTGTTGGGGCTCTTGTTGGTAATGGGTTGAATTGGTCCTCAGCTAATAGGAGGCCTGTGATCACCTGGGGGCAGAATGCGAAGGTTGCACCTGTTTGTGATAAGCAGGATTATCTCTCCGCCTTGGGTTGATGCACAATTGGCTCCTGGGGCGAGGGCAAGGCCAGGGGAGGGGCCCTAAGGGGCCCTGGAGAAAGGACTTAAATACAGGCTACCCGGAGGCGGAAGGAAGTCCAGCCACGCCAAGTTTAGAGAACTAGCTAGAGGCAAGTGTTGTGTTCTAAAGAAGAGAAGGTCCAGCCACACCAAGCTTAGAGATTGAGAGGGAGTTCCAGCTGCACCAAGCCTAAGAGAAAGTAGCAAGAAGCAAGCTCTGTGTCTTAAGTTTTCTGTGCAGCTGTTTCTCCCTGAGTAAGCGGAAGCCGGGAGCCGGTACACCCAAAGCCTGTTGAGGAAGGGTATAGGTGAAGCCTATACAGCTTGACCCCCCAAAACTGTAACAATACACAAATTACTACAATGATATAAATGGGAGAAAAAACATCAAAAACAAAGCAGAACACTGAATAATTATAATGACTATGTTGGGCCCCAGAAAAGAAATGGGGGAAAAAATGCACATCCATCTGCTATTTATCGAGATCTATGGGTGTGCAACACTGCACATATTGTTGGACTAAACCGATGTGTTGGTTACTTTTGATGAACTGGTTTTTCCTCTTTTAAAATTCTTTGTTTTAAAAAACTGGCTTTGTGAGTAAGGAAGGAGGAAGTATATATTTGGAAAGAAGGTGATGTAAAAACAAAAAGTAACCATAAAAAATTTGAAGATTATAGGCTTTCATAACAAAATTTCTAGGATTAAACAAAAGCAGTGCCCTGAGGGAAAATTAGATCCCTAAAAAAATACATTAACAAAATAGAAAAAGGAGAAGACTAATGAAATGAATAAGCATTTTTAAAAATTAGAGAGCCAACAAGTAAAATCAACCCAAAATAAGCATGAAATAGGCGATATTGAGAAGTAAAGGAGAAATAGATTTACTGAAAACCAAAAAGACTAGAAATTATAAAACTAAAAGCTGGTTCTTTGAAAAAGCTAACAAAATTTATCAACCTTTAGCCAATCTGATTTAAAAGAGGGCAGAAAATCAGACTGACAAAATGGCAAATCAACAAAGTGAAATCATCACTAACCCAGAAGAAATTAAAAGTTAGTTATATGTGCAGTGGGGCCTTGGAGCATGGCCAGATCACCTAACATGGAGGCACCTTGATTATCTGGGTTCCCCTACTACAAGAGTAGCTGTAACATCTTTCACTGGCAGCTAAGTGGTGCAGTGGATAGAACACTAAGCCTTCAGTGAGAAAGATCTCAAATTAAATTTGGTCTTAGACACATACTAGCTGTGTGACCCTGGCAAGTCATGTAACCCCTGCCTCAGTTTCTTCAATTTTAAAATGGAGATTATACTTCATAGGGTTGATGTGAGGATCAAGTGAAATATTTGGAAAGCAGTTAGTACAGTGCCTGACACACAGTAGGTATTATACACAAGCTTATTCCTTTCCCCCTATTTTGTTTTTTGCATTTAAACACATTATTCTGAGAAGGAGTCCATAAGCCTTACCAAAACTGCCAAGGAGTCATGGCCACAAAAAAATTTTTTTTTAATGCTGGAGAATTTCTTAGCCTGGATTCCTGAAAAGCCCAGGAAGAATCTCACCTTTCAGTTAGATCTGATGATTATTAGAATAAGGACCAGAAAGAAGAGGGGACCAAATACTTCTACAATTGTTGTGCAAGTCCATTTGATCTAAGACAATGGGGTTGAAGTAATCATTTAGACAAAGCTGTAGGTGTCTCTTATCCCAGGATAACAAAGTTTTGGTTTTTTTTTTTCTAGCAATAAATGGGACCATGTGCTTTACTGTGTCTTTACATGGTTTATTATATTTTATTTCTACTTCAAACCCCTACCTTTGAGGTGGCATGGTAGAATTGGGAAGGACGGAAGGACAGAAGGACAGAAGGACGGAAGGAAGGAAGGACAGAAGGACGGAAGGAAGGAAGGAAGGAAAAAGAAAATCACTAGACTTGGCAGTCAGGATCTTTGTGTCTCAGCCCTGCTCTTGACTTTCTGAGGCAAACACTGAGATTCATCATCTGTAAAATGAGAAGCTTTGACTTCATACACTCAGGTTCCCTTCCAGTTCTCAGATTCTATACTTCTGTGACTCAAAGGTTTTTAAAAGTATTGCCTGAGAGGTTTTGAAAGCTAAGGATAAATGCCATTGACAGATATCTTAGATTCCCAGGATCTCAATGTAGGAAGCATTCTCAGAGCCTACCTATTCAAACCCACACCTGAACAAGAACCCCTCTGTACTAATGCCAATGAAGAGTGTTCAGTCTCTGAATGGAAAACTCAAATGTAGTGGATGGAGCACAGTGCTCCAAATCAGAAAAACCTGGGTTTGAATCCTACATTAGACAGTTACTAGCTGTGTGACCTTTGGCAAATCATTTAAGCCTTCTGGGTCACAGTTTCCTCATCTCAAAAATGAGAGGGGTTGACTCAGTGATCCTAGAGGTCTGTTCTAGCTCCTAATCAATGAGCTGATGATCTCCTGAGCCCATACATTCTACTTTTGCACCTTCGTTCCATCTATTTTAAATCAGCATCTCTGCGACTTATACACATTGTTCTACCCTCTGGAGCCAAGCAGAAAAGGCCTAATCCCCACTCCATTTAAACAACCCTTACAATACTTAAAGACAGTCATCCCATCCTCACTCATTCCCTGCGGACCTTGGCATTCACAGTCGTCTTTCCTGGATCTTCCTTCAGATATTTGCCATGCTATAGGGTTTTTCCTCTGTTGATTATCTACATTTTATCCTGTATGTGTCTCGTTTGCACATCGTTGTTTGCCTATAATTTTCCATTATACTATATACTCCTTGAGAGTGGGGACTATTGAGCGTTCTGTTTTTGTTTTTGGCCTATACCAGTGCCTCGTATGGAGTAGGCTCTTAATGTGTTTGTTGGCTGAATGACTGGCTGCCATAGCAGCTCAACACCCTGAGCAACTATTGGGTTTTTTTTTGTTTTTTTTTTTTGGAGGGCAGTTGGGGTTAAGTGACTTGCTCAAGGTCACACGGCTAGTTTTTTGTGTTAAGTGTCTGAGGCCGGATTTGAACTCAGGTACTCCTGACTCCAGGGCCGGTGCTCTATTCACCCTGACCAACTATTGTTGTTCAATAAACTTCATAAATTCAGAACGTACAGCCTCTACTCAAGCACTTTATGCTATGGATGGTTCCAATCAACTCAACTCCAGGTCTCAAAACACAAACCCGAGCAAGTATGCTAGCTAGGGGTCCAGGGCATGTCCACCACAAAGGTTGACACATTTTTGCATATGGAAATATTAACTTCCCCAAAACTGCATTTCAAATGCTTTTGTGCAGTGTTATCAAAACTAAGGTTGTGGGTTTTATTCTAGTGTGGGCTTCACATTGTTCAGTGACTACAGATGGATCTCTCTAAATCTAACTAATCATCTGAAACCTCCCATTTCACAAGGGAGAGACCAAGGAACAAGAGTGCAAAGGACCTGATAGTTCTAAATCATTTCTGGGGAGAAAAAGATGTTGGAAAAGTGAGAGCAGAAGTTGGCAAACCCAAAGGTCTGTTCTATAAGTGCCTGGGTCCTATACTTTTTTTTTTTTTTTGGAGAGAGGAAGGCAGGACATATGGGGTTAAGTGACTTGCCCAAGGTCACACGGCTAGTAAGTGTTGTGTCTGAGGCTGAATTTGAACTCAGGTCCTCCTGACTCCAGGGCCGATGCTCTATTCACTGTTCCACCCAGCTGCCCCTCTATACCTCTCTTACTCTTAGCAAATGTCCTGAAACAAGAGTGAGGAACCTGCAGCCTCCTTATTGTTCTGTGACGATTGGATCCAGTCAAAGGGCCTCACTTGAGCATCTAGAGGGCCACACATGGCCTTAAGGCCACAGGTTCCCCACCCCCGTGACCTAGAATATATATTTTGCTAAATTCTCAAGGACGTCAGTAATCCTGAGTTTGTTAAGTCATGACCCACATTCAGGTGTGTCACTTGGATCTGTTTGCCTCACAGTAATATAAATAACACGACGATTTTTAAAAATCTTTATTTCTAGTTGCTGTGCCCAGTACACACTTAAATTTTCTGTTGCCAATGATTCCTATAGATTTTGCTAGGTTTTCTATTACATTCTCCGTGTTATTTTCTTCTAATTTAAGGAACATAAAAGGAATCCTAGAAGGATCAGAAGTCACAGCATTAGCAGGCTGTAAAGTTGGGTTGACTTTGGCACAAGTCCAGCCTTCACACGCTGGCTGTGACCCAGATGTCTCAATGCTCCAGGCAATTTGCCACAACTATAAGTTGCAGAACAGTTATCTCCATTGCTAGAGATTTCCTTACCAATAAAATTACAGCTCCAAACTAATCCAATTGTTTGTTCAATATTACTTTTTTTTTAGCATCTTTTAATTCATGTCCTTTTGTGATTTATTTTTTCTTCGAGTTATTTGTTCTTGTGACTTTTTTCTTAGCATTGCTAATTATTACTTAATTATACACATCATTTATTCACTGAAAGATATCTCTAGGGTCATCTTACAGTTTGGGGTTTTGTTTTGTTTTTTGGCAATTCTCCATACATAAGGCCTGGTTCTTTAGCTGACTCGCTTGCTTTATGTTTTTAAATAACATCAGCATTTTGTGGCTAGGTAGTACAATGGATATAGTGCTAGTCTTAGAGTCAAGAAGATCTGAGTTCATATCCAGCCTCCTATATTTACTGTGTGACCCTGGGTAAATCACTTAACCACTGCCTGCCTCAGTTTCCTCAAATGTAAAATGTGGAATATAATAGCATCTACCTCAGAGGGTTATTGTGAGGATATCTGTAAGGGGTTTAGCACAGTTTCTAGCACACAGCAGGCACTTAATATTTTTCCTTTCACCTTTGCTTATTCAAAATTGATTTTTGTTTTCTTGTATAGTTGTTTAGCATCTGTATTCTCTGAATTTCTATTTATTGTTTCATATAGGATGTGAGTGGCCTGGTTGTCTCTTATCTTCTCATTCTGATATTTTGGGATCAGTCTCCTCCTCTCACCTTTAAAATGACAGGGGTACCCTGGAGTCTGAACTGAAAATTTATTAAAGAGAATATTCCTCTTAACCTTAAACCAGACTGGGAGGAGGAAGGAAAGGTTTGATATAGTCTAGGAAACTGTTAGTTGATCAAGGGTTGAGAAAGGAGACAAGCAACATAGACAAATCCTGGGTAAGTCAGAGACCTCAAAGCTGAAGACAATGGGAAAACCCGAGTAATGGATAAAAGGGGACCCCTGAACATGATTAGGTTTTTAAAATTGTATCAGATAAGTAGATGATCCCATGAAACCTTAGGGACCAACAGACCTTGTTCCTCACAGGTGTCTCACTGTTCACGCTTCATATAGAGGGTCAAAGTAGAATAGGGCTTCCGTCCCCCAAATCAAATGGCTATTAAGCAACAGGTGGTACTCAACAAGGGCTTCTGAGATGTTTTCAGTACCCATCTATTAAGTGCCTGCCATGTACAAGACACTGTACTAGGAACCAAGGACATAAAGACAAAAACCAAAACCATCATGATAAAATGGTTTGGGATTTTGCATTCTGGTAGCAGGACAGAATGGAAAGAAAGAGAAAACATAACAGGCAAAGGCATCAAATTCTCCAGGAAAGCTGAAGGAGGAAAAACTAATAACTGAGGGGATCAGAGAATGGTCATGAGACCATAGGTCTAGAGCTAAAAAGGTCGTCAGAAGACATCAGGTTCAAGTCCTTCATTTCATGGATGAGGAAGCTAAGAAAGGTTAAATGATCTGCCCAAGTTTACACAGGGAATAAGTATCAGAGGCAGGATTTGAACTCCAGGCCTCTGTCTCCAGAGTCGGCCCTCTCTTACCTGTACCATGCCACCTATTTCACTTTAGAGAGAAGGGAGTACCAGAACTGAGTTTTCCTGGAAGATATGGATTCTGACTGATGGAGATGAGGGGCTGCATTCCAGACCCGGGTGACAGCTTGTATGAATGGCACAATAGTGGCAACAAATGGGGAGCGTTCTGAGTTCAGGGAGCAACCAACAATCCAATCTGGCTGGAATGTAGAGTACATGAAGGGTAATAGGCGATACAGGACTGGACAAACAGGCTTAAGTCAGACTGTAGAGGGACTTAAAGGCCAAGGTGGACCATCTGAACTTTATCTTAGAGGCAACCAGGAAGCATTAGTTTTTTGAGAGGGTGAGTGAAATGGTTGTACCTGTGCCTTAGGAAGAAATACTCCAGTAGCTATATAAAGAAAGGGCTAAAAGGGTGAGACCAATAGTCCAGAATGACAATGAGGGATTGGACAAAGGTGGTGGACAAGTGGAAAGAGAAAATATGAGAAATTTCCCACTAAGTGATTTTTCTGTTCTCCATAAAGATATGGCAATAGACAATTGGGATGGCAGAACCTCAACAAAAAGTGTGAAGCAGGATATGAACCTCGCCCATCCAGAATTTGCATTCTTCAGTAAACCCACGTTTGAACTAGCACAGAAAGAACAGAGACAACTCTCCACAAATAGTTCTTTGATTATGGGGTTCTTCTAGGGTAGGGGGGGTAACTTTTTGTGTCACAGATCCCTTTGGTAGACGAGTGAATTCAGCCTATTGACCCCTTCTTAGAAAAATGTCTTAAAATGCACAGAATAGACTTATGAAGGAAACCAATTATACTTAAAACAGTTATCAAGAAAGTTCATGGAAGCCAGGTCAAGAACTCCTGCTCTAGACATTGAAGGATGAAGCTCCTTATAAGGTAGCAGAGTTCTTTGTTATCCCTGAATAAGAATGAAAACATCAACTAAGTATGACATCCTGGGGCACTGTAGTAACAGCAGTCATTTGAATGAAAGGATTTGGTAAACATCTGACTAAAGTTTGGCGCAGTGACTATCTGGACTTCTTTAACTCCACCCTGAGGGCCGAGCTCTCCTGACTGGTCACTGCCTCCCAATCATTGTTTCAAAAGAGGCCATATCACAGCTCCCCTTTGAATCCTGACTCCCCATTCCAGGCTTCTTTTCCCCCTTCCTGCTGGTTACCTTGCCCTACCCTGTGGCTACCCATCTCTTTCCCTACCTCCCTTTTATGTGTCTTCCTTCCCCCATTGGAATGGAAGCTCCTTGAGGGCAGGGACTGTCTAGCTTACTTGTATTTTTATTTCCAGGATTCAGCATATATTAGTGTGCAATAAATGATTTCAGATCTGTAGTGATGTTTTTCCAATCACCTGATCACCATGGGGATGATTTTACTATTTTCTACTTGTTTTATATACATGAGTATCACCTTCCCTATCAAACTATGAACCAAACTCCTGGGACAGGTGGTTTTATAGACTCTTCTCATACCACACCTCAGTATATTGCAAACCACTGGGGAAACAGCAGACACTCATTAATTAATTTATTCAATTCTCCAAAAACTGCTTAATCACTTATAGATGAATTTTAATTCCAACCTTGTTTATTTCCTTGCCTCCAAATACAGAATTTTTGAATTACTAAAAGCAATTCAAGTTTCAAATAATCCTTTTGATCATGTCGGCACCCGTAACCAAAGGCTTTTATCAGTCAAACGCAACCTGTGATGTAATGCCCCTTATATTCTCTTTGGGATTTCAGTTGTTCTGTTTTATCTACAGAAAGAAACACATGCCAGCCTTCCAGAGCTAGGAACACAGAAAACATTTTGTAGACATGTTGTGGATGTCTCTCACCACCTGGTTCACCAGGTATGTGGTCTTTGCAAACCATAAACAGAGCTTTTCTTACTCTGTACCAATAGAGTACTGAAACCATATTTCAAATAAACGTTAATGCTAAAGATACAAAACTACAACTGGACCAGTTCATAAACTCATAGAATTTAGGACCTTAGGTCATGAATGCCAACCCTGTAATTTACAGAGGAGTTAACCAGAGAAGGGAACTGGCTTGCTTTGCGTCACAGTGGAATTTGAACCCAGATCTTCTGATTGAAATCTAGTGTTTTCTCTACAACACCACGTACTTCTTAGATCTGTTCTATCTGCTTTGGACATTACTAAGCAAGTATCAAAAAGAGGTAGGATTTTAACAAATGCTTCTTGATAACAATGTTTCCAAATATTAGCAAATTCTACCAAGATGGAAACCACACTTTTAAAATGACATTATGCTTTTGGTTCCTATGGAATCTGAATTCTGGAAAGATGTGGAAGAAATTCGCAGGAGTTTGTTATCGCTCTTCCATTCTTTTTCAATCATAACTATATTTGATTAGGGTCTCCTCATGTCACACTATTAATATTTAGTTGCTTTGTGGGTCTTCCTTGCAGACTTTAATTCATCTCTAATGCTACCATGAGCCTCAGTAAACTGACTTAACACCATCCAAATGTACTGGCTATCACAGAGTGAAATTAACTTACTTTTCTCTCTCTTTCTCTTTCTCTTAAAGGCCTGGATTAATGTCTCATATAATTTCTCATAATACAAGTCACGGAAGTCTGGGAGGGGGAGGAAAACATTTATTCTAGGTATAAAGTCACTATCATTATTAAGATATTACTATTATTTACACCTCTTAAAAATGGAAAGAAAAAAATTAACATACATGTTGGTGCCAAAAGTGGCATATTCACCAAATAAATGTCGGTACAAAAATAAAATTTCAAGCTAAATGTTTTTAAAACAAATGTCATCAAAACAGTAAAAATAAATAAATAAGCCTACAGCAGCTACTGTGTTTAAATGCAAACACTATTATAGCAAAGTAGGCTTGGGGCATCAATATGACCAGAGCCTGCTGGAAAAAGGAGGATGTTCCCTCCCAATAAAGAGCCAAAATAAAGTCATTATTAATATACTATAGTTATGTTCCTGATTTATAGAAGTTCAGAGCGTCTAAACTGTTAATGCCTGCTTAAGAAGCATTCTCGTGAGATTTCCCAACTGGAATTTCATAAGATTTCACTAGTGTTGAAGTCAGTGGCATCAAGTCTAAGATGTCAAATCCCAAAAGAGAGAGCCAAGCCCACTTGTGAAAATACATACATTCATTGCAATAAGGGAATATGTGCTCATGGGTCCTAGAGCTGTATCACTCACAAATGGCCCTCAAAGCTCTCCAAAATTACCAGGAGTGCCCAGAGTGATCAAGGGCTAAAAAAATACAGAGTTTGTATGTAAACGTATTATTTGTTTCACTTTAAATGGAATGCCATTCTAAAGTTACATACAGTGGAAAAAATAGGGAAAAAAGGCAAATGAGAAGCTACAGGAACGGACTCTACTGCTTTAACGTCCTGTTCTAGGTAGGCATGCTCCAAGTATCAGAGAGATTTCAGCTGAAACGCCGGATGTTTCTTTCTAAGATCAGATTCTTTGCTGGACTACTCTGCTTTCAACAAGGTAGCAGCGCGTCCATCAGGCCATATGTGGTCCAAGGGGTAAGAGCTGTGGTATGCAAAATTCTTTGTCCTCCTTACATGGCATTACACCATTCAAAGGTTTCTTTTCCTCCGCAGAAGCTCCAGTTCTTACTTGTTACATCGGTACTTTCTGATTATCTACCCATGTGAAAGGGACAACAAACACGCCCAGGCTAACAAATATGCCATGTCCTGCTCATGCATCAACTCCTACAGGATCCTGACAGGCTTTTTTACATTTAGAGGAGCAAGGAATAGTGGCTGATGAACTGACTGAAAAGTAAAGAACAGCCAGCTGTAAATCAGTGAAAAGTTTAGTATTACGTGTCCCAAGGCTCAAAAGCTATGTCTTGGAGGATACCAAGAAGAAAAGGATCAGGTGCTGTCAGCAGCAGGTTGGATTATGGTCATTGGTCATCAACCTTGGCCCTTTTGGCTTTCATTGAAAGAGGCTGCAAAGGAAATGATAAAAAGACAATTAAGATATGCTTTTAAAAATGCATATACTGTATTGTGTATTTAAGAGTTCATATCAAAACATTTTTCTTCCAATATACAAGTAGGTTAGTCTCTTACTGTTGTTCGCTTTCTCCTTCAAACCTGTACATCTCAGAAGAAGCTGTGAACCAAGTCACCTGTTTGCAAAATAGGACTTCTAATGAGGCTAACTATGATCTGGGACAATGATCCTCCCTCCGTGGTCCTGACAACATTTAGGCTTTGTCTCTAGAGTATGAAAATTATCACTGAGAAAAAAAGGCCTCTCTCTCCCCAGAACATTGTTTGCACAAAGGAGACTCTAAGCAGACTAGCTATTAATACATCATATCCCAAAGAATGGAACAAGGAAAAGAAAACTGCTCTTTCTTTTCATGTCTTAAGGATAGTAAAAGAAAGGTACAGCCTCTCTTCCCTTTAAAAAAGAATGAGGAAGAAAAAAAAACAGTCATGTTCATTAACAAAGGATGAATTTCATCAATACACTTCTTTTTCTGAAACTTCATTACTGGAATAAAAAAAAATATTGTACATAAAAGGTACTCGAATGTTTGTTGAGCTGAATTTTGAAAAATGAAGGTCATATAATGATATAGTCAAGCCACGCAGCAACAAAATAGCCAACAAAATAAGGAATCTGGCCAATTAATACCAGGTAATTAAGACTTATTCTCAACAATATATTACAAACAGATTGTTATGGGTTAATTGCAAAGTATTTCTTAGCATAATCAGGCTGTACAAAGAAGTCCAACTCTTAGTTGCCTTTGGGTCCGGAAATAGGAAAAAGGATGGAAACATACATTTGCCTCTCAGAATCCAGCCCTTGGAGAAGAGACAGCAGATGACAGGCAAAACTGAAACCATCACTGAACAACTGGGAAAAGAAGCAAGGAGACTAGTTTCCCTGTCATTTTCCATCAAACTTATAAAACTAGTTTTGATATAAGTAAAAGAACTGATTCAGTTTTACTCTGTTAACGGTGATCTAGGGATGGCTAGGTAGCACAGTGAATAGTACACTGGCCCTGGAGCCAGGAGGACCCAAGTTCAAATCTGGCCTCAAGCACTTAACACTTACTACCCATGTAACCTTGGGCAAGTCACTTAACCCAATTTGCCCAGCCTTGACCCCTCAAAAAAGCCAAAAAAAAAAAGTGAGCTAGAGGCATCTTCAAATTTATACTACTCAGAAGATTTCCCTAAGCCTAATTATTTGTCAAGTACTTTATAATTGTTTCCATGTTTGTCAGAACTTAACATATTTCTGGTCAAAAGCACTGAATACCTCATCTCTCAAGGAGGCTTTCTTTTTTCTACTCATACAAATTTTGAAAAAAAACATGTATTTGTTTATTTCAAGCAGGGGCTTTGCTGGACTCAGAGCTGCTGTGGCTTCAGCATATCCTCATTCCAGTCCTTTAGCCCAGCCTCACCTGGTGCTTTACACACCTGGCAGCTTGAAATAGGAAAGAACAGGAGAGGTGGGAAATGAAAAAGAGACGAATATCAAAGGTCTTTCTCATGAATCCAAATGCCTGTAGGTCAATTCCTCGAGTTGACTATGAAAGGAGAGTTGTTTTTGTATTCTTTTTATTCTTGAATGGTGTCCTTTAATGTTAAATTATTAAAAGGCAGCTTTTAATTTGGATTTTTACACAAATGCCTGATGCATTTTTAAAAATTCTGAACCTGCAATACTAAGCCAAATTTCATCTTAGTTCATAAAAATATTTGACTCTGTATCTATTCTACTTACATACATCACAGACATGTTCAACAGTGCATCTTTATCAAACCTCTTAAAAATATTTTAAACTGTCACTGATCTGACTGGTTTCTAGACTGAAAAATTTGTATTGGGGAATTTAGGGAAAGAAGTAATCCTCAACTTACAAACTATATAAAGTTCTAAAAGTACTTTACTATTTATTTATTCGTAACTTGACAAGTATATCACACCATGGAGGACATGTCATCCAGTTACAGATAAAAACTGATCATAAGATATACATAATTGCCCCTGGTTAGCGATTCTGTGATTTTGGGGCTAAACAACTACAGAATGCTTTATCTTCATAGACTTGAAACATCCCGCTTCAATAGTCTATGCAGAAAAACCACCTCAATGGTAAGTTACCTTTAGCTTATAGTAATTATAAATGTCTCCCAAATCTGACCCAGCTGACAACCATATATAAAGCTATCAGCCCTGATTACTAGTTATATTTAAGCATACTTGATTGGACATATAGTATGTAAAAATATCATATGATCTAATTTCTAACCAGCCTAGATCATGTCCTCCTTGCAAACCAACTGTCACAACTAGTATCATCTACAACAATTTGGTGATTGTTCCCAAAGTCCACCTGTAGGGTCCTGGAAGTTACCAAGTATTAAAAATCCTTGACTTCTAGGCCTATGGAAGTGGACATAATCTGCAGTATTTCCAAGAAGATATGCTAATAAGCATATTAATTATTAATATCATTAATAATATTAATTATAATTATTTAATAATAAACCATTGTAATAAATATATTAAACTGTTATAATAAATATATATATAATAAATAATTAAACCATTTAATTAAATGGTTTTGTTTCACATTTTAGTGAAATGTTTTTACACTCTGTACATGTTCCAAGCCAACATAATCATAAAGGGTATAATTTTTAAAATAAAAAAAATACACAATAACAGAAGATTGGATATGGCACAGAGGTACCACTCATTTAAACTCTTCTTCCATTCCATGGCATTCTGCCTGGAGCTAATCATAAGAGCCCTGAGAAACAGAAAGCAGGAAACAGAAAACCCAACCAACATTTGGAAAGAAAAACGGACACTAACTGAACAACTAAGCACCCATCAATATCTAAAATGAATTAATCTTAAGTACCTTGTCATTTACTCTGAGAACAGTTACTCTCATAATCTGTAACAATCTTCTAGATTAACTAGACAGTATCTTAATCTTGCCTTTGAGGATCTCTGAGCACATTACTGAATCAAAATTGATTTGTGAAGTTCTCAAAAATTAATCAAAAAGTGTTCCTTGGGTTCACTTTCAAGAGTCCTCATTACAATTTTTCAAAATCAGAACTTTTCAGGTGAGGTGAAAGTAGTAAGGTTAAAATTAAAATGTAGCCAATGGAGTACTCTTCACACCCCTCCCCCCCATATTACTCCCACCCCTGAGAGAGTTCTGAATTCATACCGTTCCCTGCTGATAGAAATGTGGTGCCAATTCCAAAAGCCATGCAGATTCAATAGCAGTCACATCTCTCATGTAGTATTTTGAAGTCTGTATGACCTCATTGTAGACAACCCTGAAATTGACAAAGACAGAACATATGGAATTTTTTACATTAGAAAATGATCCTTCCAACCCACTTTTAGGATGAATAGATAAACTGGATTATGATTTCTTGTACATAAACCACATTTTTATACAATTCTTCTTACCTAGGAAGTCTTTACACTTCCATCTATCAAAATCCTACTAACCCTTCAAGGTCCAGTTCAAGGCTTCCAAAACTTAAGACTGCCTAGCACATAATAAGCACTTAATAAATTAACTGACATCAACAGATAGGTCGAGAAAAATTAGGATTTGAATTAGCATTGAGAAAAAACCTCAGATTTGGCAATTATGAGATCATGAGTAACATTCAACAGTTTCTGTTGAGTGCTGAAGTTGGAGCCAGACTATAAAAGGGTTGAGAATCAAGGGACAATTGTGGTGGCAGTCATTGCTGAAGACTTCTTTAAAGAGTTTGGCTAAGAATGGGAGTAAAGGATAACTGGAAGGGATGGTAAGGATAAAGTTGTGTTTTTTTAAGAATGGGGAGAATTGGGAATTTTTTAAAATAGCACGGAAGGAAGCAGTTAATAGAGAGAGGTTGAAGATTCAAGAGGAGGAATAATATTCTGCTGGAGAAGATGGGAAAGGGGGGTAAAGAACATATGTAGAGAGGTTGGCCTTGGCAAAGAGAAGGGTTACTTATTTGTCAGAGACTGGAAGAAAAGAGGAGAAAATATGAGATGATAACAAAGGGTTACAATATGAAGAGAATGGGAGATGAATGGTCCATTTTTTTCAATAAAATAAGCAGCATTCTCAACTGAAAGAAAACAGAGGTGGTGGTGTTGGGAACTTGGAGAAGGAAGAGAAATTTTAGAATAGCTTCTGGGATTAGTGGATAAGGAATCAATAAGAGAGGAATAAAAGGGCTCCCTTGCTCCCATGAGGGCATAGTTGAGGTCTGATAATGTGAATTTGTAATGTACTCAATTTTTAGCAGTTCTAAGGTTTTCTCCAGCTTCACTGAGTAGTTCTGGGAAGTAGTTCAACAAGAGACTGTTGGTAGTGGTAAATCCTGGTTGAGGTTTGACGAGAAAAAGGGCAATAAGGCGGTAAGGGATCCAAAATCAGAGGACAGTACAAGGCTGAACTGGCTAATTCTTAGGTTGAGGTTGGAGAGGGAGGAAAGTAAAATGAGAACAAGAGTAATGGACTGAGAAAGTAGTGAGAGGTGGAGGATATGGAGGTACTGAAAAGGGTGAAGAAAAGGTACAAGAGGGGTGAAGCACAGGGAGAGGTGGAATGAAAGGAGGTGATGGTTAGAGAAGGAAATGTCAGCTTCTAATCAGGGAACTAGAACACTTGTGAGTTACGGTGAGATCTAGTGTGTGACCATTATTATGTATGGCTAACACAGAGTTATGGAGAGGAGTACAGAACAAAAGGAGGTTGAGAAAACTGGAGGCTAAGGAATTTGAAGGAACATCTACATGGATATTAAAATCCCTGAGTAGGATGGCAGTAGTTGAGGAGGAGAGAGAAATAGGTATTGAACTCTCTGAGAAGTCTGTTGGTTGGCTGGTGGGCCAGAATTGGGCTGGTGTAGATATGTCTGCCCTCAACAGAGACACTTATAATTACTATAAACTAAAGGTAACTTACCATCGAGGTGGTTTTTCTGCATAGAGTACTGAAGTGGGATGTATGTGCAATTCATGATCATCACGGATAGTCCTTAGAAATTTAAAAATAAATTAAGTCCGATCAACACTTAAAATTTATAGCCAGATTTTCCTATAGACATGCTTAATGAAGAAAAGAGAATAAACTTCAAATATACACAAAGAAAATACTGTTCCCCACATCTCATTGTTTTTTCTCCTTTTCCCTCCCTCCTTTTACCACCAAACACTGAACTATTGTAGGAAAGGAAAAAAAAAAGCAGTCATGTACACAACCTTTTTAATATCTGACATTAAATGCCTACTTTCTGTATCTGTATTTATCATCTTTTTGAGTAGATATAGTGCTGTACTTTCAGTATTCCTTTATTTATTGACAATGTCATAAAATATTAGTTACCTATAAGCGCCAGTGGAATGAAACTTAGCAGCATTAGCAAAGAATCCAGAGACAATACACTTTAGAACAGGATCTGGGTCACCTAAACGGTTAAAAAAAATACAACCTATAAATCAATTATTCATCAGATATTTTTACTTTATTCAACTAATGTTTAAATGAACAATCTTGGGGGTATTTTGATTGTGTATTTACATTTTACAAATACTCAATAATAGCACAAGTACAACATAAAATCAAGAGATAAATATTACATCATATACATTTCAATCATAAAACAACTCACAAGGAAACATCATAGAACACTGTATATAAATTCATAAAGAAACACAAATGCTTCTCAATATATTCTCAACAGTTCAATCTGTAAACTGCCTTTTCCAGTTACATGCTCTACCTTTATGTCCCTGTTCCTTCTGATGAAGTCCCACACCATCAACTTCTTCATCAGACTAGCACACCTAAAGAATGATCTTTAAGGCCTCCACTATCAGTATACTGCAGCATACCCTGTAGACTTCCTGGGTTAGTGGCTGCAAACTATCTGGTATTTCTCAACTTTTAACAGCCCTGGCTGTTAGGAAGGCAGAACCTATATACATTCAGGCAAGAGTACAGCTACAGAAAGATTTAGTCCTATCCTGCTCTGTAGTTTCCTTGAGTCATCTTCTGGCCTAGCCTCACACTATCCATCAGCTTCTTCAGCTTCCTACCTCCACAAACTGAAGGATTTGAGGATAATGGTGACTTTTTCAGCTGCAGGTTCAAAAGTGTCATCATCAGTTAGGAGGAGAGAAAATAGGTATTTAAGAGAGCTTCAAGATTCTAGCAAAAAAAATCCCATGAACAAAGAAAACGCCTCTCTTGTAGATCTAAAATTTTGCTTTTGGTTTTACTTTAGTAATTTACTTTTAGTTTTCAACATTCACTTCCACAAGATTTTGAGTTACAAATTTTTTCCCCTTCTCTCCCCTCCCCCACCCCAAAATGGTGTGAATTCTCATTACCCCTTCCCCCAATTTGCCTGCCCTTTATTACCCCTCCCACCCCATCTCTTATTCCATTCCCTTGTATTTTCTCATAGGGCAAGACAGATTTCTATGCCCCACTGCCTGTATATCTTATTTCCCAGTTGCATGTAAAAATAATTTTTAACATTTGTTTTTAAAACTTTGAATTCCACATTCTCTTCCTACCTTTCTCCCCACTCACCCTCACTGAAAAGGCAAGCAATTCAATATAGGTTATACATTTGTAGTCATACAAAACACTTCCATAACAGTCATATTGTGAAAGACTAAGTATATTTATCTCCATCTGATCCCACACCCCCATTTGTTCTATTCCTTCCTTTGATTCTGTCCCTCCTCAAAAGTATTTGCTTCTGATTACCACCTCCTCCCATTTACCCTCCCTTCTACCATCCCCTCTTCTTTTATTCCCTTCCCCTCAACTTTCCTGCAGGACAAGATAGATTTTCATACCCAATTGAGTGTATGTTATTACCTCTTTAAGTCAAATCTGATAAGAATAAGGTTCATTCATTCCCTTCACTCCCCCTCTTTTTCCCTCCATTGTAAAAGCTTTTTCTGGCATCTTTTATGTAAGGTATTTTACCCCATTCTACCTCTCCCTTTCTCCTTTTCCCCGTATATCTCTCCCTTGCCCCTTAATTTTATTTTTTAGATATTATCCCTTCATATTCAAGTCACCCTATGCTTCTGTCTATATATTCCCTCCAACTACCCTAATACTGAGAAAGGTTTCATGAGTTACAAATATCACCTTTCCATGTAGGAATGTAAACAGTCCAACTTTAATAAGTGTTTTATGATATCTCTTTCCTGTTTACCTTTTCATGCTTTTGATTCCATATTTGAAAAGCAAACTTTCTATTCAGTTTTGGTCTTTTCATTAAGAATGCTTGAAAGTCCTCTATTTCATTGAATATCCATTTTTTCTTCTTAAGTATTAAACTCAGTTTTGCTAGGTAAGTGATTCTTGTTTTTAAACCTAGCTCCTTTAACCACTGGAATATCATATTCCAAGTCCTCCACTCTCTTAATACAGAAACTGCTAAATTGTGTGTTATCCTGATTGTGCTTCCACAATACTTGAATTGTTTCTGGCTGCTTGCAATATTTTCTCCTTAACCTGGGAACTCTGGGATTTGCTACAATATTTCTAGGAGTTTTCCTTTTGGAATTTCTTTCAGGAGGTGATCAGTGGATTCTTTCTATATCTATTTTCCCCTCTGTTTCTAGAATATCAGGGAAGTTTTCCTTGATTATTTCTTGAAAGACGATGTCTAGGTTCTTTTTCTGATCATGGCTTTCAGGTATTCCAATAATTAAAGATTTTTTCTCTCCTGGATCTATTTTCCACGTCAGTTATTTTTCCAATGAGTCACATTTTCTTCTATTTTTTCATTCTTTTGATTGTTTTATAATTTCTTGATTTCTCATAAAGTCATTAGCTTCCATTTGCTCCATTCTAATTTTTAAAGAATTATTTTCTTCAGTGAGCTTTTGGACCTCCTTTTTCATTTGACCAATTCTGCCTTTTAAGGCATTCTTCTCCTCATTGGCTTTTTGGGAATTTTTTGCCATTTGGTCTGGTCTATTTTTTAAAGTGTTTTTCTTCAGCATTTTACTGGTCTCCTTTTAGCAAGCTACTAACTCATTTTTCATGATTTTCTTGCATCACTCTCATTCCTCTTCCCATTTTTTTCTTCTACTTCTCTTACAAAAAATCGTTTTGAGCTCTTCCATGGCCTGCAATCAATTCATATTTTTCTTGGAGGCTTTAGATGTAGGAGCTTTGACTTTGTTGTCTTCTTCTGGTTATATATTTTGATCTACATTGTCACCAAAGTAAGATTCTATAGTCTGATTTTTTCCTGCTGTTTAACCCAGTTTCCTAGGCAATTACTTAACTATTTAGCTCTTTATTAAAATAGGTCTTTGGTTCAAGGTACGGTCTTCAAACTTCAGGGATTTTGTGCAGCTATTTTCAGAGATACTTCCAAGGATCTGTAAAATTTCAGTTCTTCCAAGGTTGTATGATCAAAGGAGAGGTGTTTACTCCTTTCCTGGCCTGTGCTCTGGTCTGTAAGTGATGACAAGAAATCTTTCCTGCCTTGGAACTATGAGGATTCTCTCCCCACCACTGCCACAAGCTCTGCCACACCCGTCCCAGGACCATCACCCAGTACTGTAACCCAGACTGAAGCACAGGCAAAGAAAGAGAATCCTGCCTCAGTGACAGCAAAGAAATCCCTGCAATCCCTCTCTGATCAGCAGTTTGACACCACCCCCCCTACTGTCTATGGGCCAAGAGCTCTGGAAGCAGCTGCTGCCCCCACTACCTCCACAAGCCCAGGGCTGGAGCTCAATTGTTCTCCTCTCTCAGATTCAACAGACCTTTACTACTGACCTTTTAAGTTGTCGTTGGCAACCGTATGTTAAGAAGTCTAGAAACTGCCACAGTTGCCAGTGATTCCATGCCCTGAGGGCCTGTTCCTCCCTGTTTTTGTCAGCATGGCCAGTAATGGTCTGTACACTTTTCCCAACCCAGCACAACAGACCTATCCTGTGGATCTTCCAGGTTGTCTTGGGCTGGAAATTTGTCTCACTGTCATTTTGTGGGTTCTGCTGTTCTAGAATTTGTTTAGAGCCATTTTTTACAGGTATTTGGAAGGGTTTGAGGGAGAGCTCCAGCAAGTCCCTGCTTTTACTCTGTCATCTTGGCTTTGCCTCTAAAATTTTTTAAAAACCTATATGACCAGAGTTCAGCTCAAGTAAACACTGAACTAAATAATTTGATCTGGCTAAATTTATTAAAATTTTACAACTTAAATTTTTCAAACTCAACCATTCATTTATGCCTCTGGTACCTGATAGCGCAATCTTTTCCTTCTCTTATGCAAAGTCTTTATTTCTGAAGTTTTCTTTTAAGGAGGTTTTCATTTTTGATATCAAAATTTGTAGAAATAACATTATTTGAAACAATTAACTTTACTTTCTTCTTTGATTTCCTAATGCTAAAAAGTATATTCATTTTATACTACTGCAGCCTACAAACTTTAAAACACATGAGAGCAATGCTTATGATTACAATCTGTATATAAAAGTGAAAAGACCAGAGTGAAACTACCAGACTTTCCATACTGATCCAATGTGAAATCTGTCCATGATTAGCATAAAATGGGGACTATGAAAGCTGAATCATCTCCCTTAGAATGGGTGAACTGGAGAACCAGTCCTTAAAAACAAGTGTGCACTGAAACAGCTTCAAAGACATGGTCATTTTTAAAATTTTTAATAGGGAACAGAGGGAAGAGAAAGAAAAGAGGGAGGAGACAAGAGCAGATCTTACCTTGAACACAGATGTATACAATCATCATATAGGCTACAAAAAGTTATTTTTAAAAGTATACACATTACAAATGATTGGAACTAGGGCATTATTCAACATTCACTAGAGGAGTTGGGTTAAGTTTAATATTCTATACAAATAGAAGCACAAGAAAACTGCCCCAACTTCACCTTTCTTCAACTGCAAACACTTGCATCTATCAATTCAATAACAATAAGATACAATCAAGATTTCAAAGGTTCATTTTTCAATACAAGGGGATAATTTTCCTGTGTTTTTAGACTAATTGAACATTAATTTATGCACAATGAATATGAACTTGTTGCACATTAATAGTCAATCTTACTTTATAGTCTCTTAATAACTTGATTTTATACATTTTACCAATTAACCACTTAATATACACTCTTTGAAAATAAAGAACAAATACAACCTACAACCTGAACTCAGACGTATTCATTTTTATTTCTAATCCTTGCCTTACTACCAGAGTAAAAGTGCAAGGTTGAAAAGTGATCTTTGAAGAATCCTATTGAGATTATCTAAAATCCCAATTTTAGATCCATCTAAGCAGTCACTAAAAGATGCCAGACTGATGCAAATTTAAATAAATTCTAAAGAAAACTGGAAAATTAAGCTCTTTAAGAAATTTTTAAGAAATAAAACTTCATTTTGCATTTAATGTTCTGCATTTTGCTGAATAAATGACAGTGTTTTTCACAAACATAAAAAGATTTTCAAAAGCATCCATCTAACCTCCTCTTGAAGAGGTCATCTGAAAAAATGAAATTCATACCAAATGTTCTCTGAAGTGGATATTAGTGGATGTTAACTATAATTCTTGTCAGCCATCAATTTTTCTTTGGAAATCTGTCTCTGAAATCATAATAAATATCCATGGGAAAACATTATTTGATATACCAAAGCTTGCTGCATATTCAACTTGTCATTTATGACCACAGCTTGTAAAATAAAATTGCAGTTATAAAGATTGCAAGTTGCCCTCTGGAAAAATCTGCCCTTATGAAGAAAGAGAAGTCAGTGGAAGAGAAAGAGAAAAGCTCTGCCGGCACCTCTGACATGAATAACTGTGACTGGGGTGAGTCACCTAACCTCTTGAATTTGACTTTGTTCATTACAGGAGAGGAAGACTGTAGTGTCTATCACACAAGGTTGTTATGAGGATCAAAAATGTGAAAATCTTTTGTAAACCTTAAAGCATTAAATTAAACTCTAGTGTCAATATTATTTACAAAGCAAACTCCAGGACAGTGGTTCTCAACCTTCCTAATGCCGCGACCCTTTAACACAGTTCCTCATGTTGTGATGACCCCCAACCATAAAATTATTTTCGTTGCTACTTCATCACTGTAATTTTGCTACTGTTATGAATCATAATGTAAATATCTGATATGCAGGATGCATTTTCATTGTTACAAATTGAACGTAACCCACAGGTTGAGAACCACTGCTCTAGGACAAGACAAACAGAACACAGGAGACCAACTTCTGAACAAAGTTCCACTTCCTCCAGTCTATTCTTACCTTCACTAGATTTCTTTGGTATTTTAAACTTGACAAGAAGCTTTTTCAATTGCTCCCTTACAGCCACAGCCCTCATAAGCCCCTTATAGTTAAGGAAATGCTCCTGACACCACTGTGAATTCCTACTGTGCTGCAAGACAAAAAAAAAAAAAAAAACGGGAAGGGAAGGGAATAGGGAACAGAGGGAGAAAGAGAGAAAAGAGAGAGGGAGACAAGAACAGAACAGAGAGGAGAGTAGAGGAGAGGGAGAAAGAGGGAAAAAGAAAGGCAGACAGAGAAAGAAAGAGGAAGAAGAAAGGGAAATGGATAACAGAGAGGAGGAAAAGGAGAAGGTAGAAGAGAATTTGCAGACAAAGAGAAAGTTGTTAAAAAACAGATAGCAACAGTCTTCATCTAGAATATATATGAAAAGGAAGTGCTTGCTTATTTAATGTGTTGTTCAGTATTTCAGGCATGTCCAAATCTTTATGACCCCATTTGGGTTTTCTTGACAAAGATACTGGGGTGGTTTGCCATTTCCTTCTCCAGTTCATTTTACAAATGAGGAAACCAAAGCAGAGTTAAATGACTTGCCCAGAGTCACATTGCTAGTGATATGAATTCAGAAAGATGAGTCTTCCTGATTCTAGGCCTGGCACTTTATCCACTGTACCACCTACCTGCCCCCTATTTAATGTACTAAAGACTTTATGATCTCATTTGGGGATTGGCCATTTTCCAACACTCCTTTCCACACTAAAAGTTAACAATTATGCTCAAAATTTGGTTATTCCTTTATCCACTCGACTAGCCCTCTCTTCACTTCAATGACCACTTAAAGACAAAAAGAAACTTTTATGGCCAGCAAAACTATTTTAAATGCTAGCTAACCTATGTGTCTAAGCTGACTAACAAGATAAATCAAACAAATTTTTCTTTCATAAATTACCAAACGTATAATCATCTATTGTTTGTTATCACTCCATTTGGGACTTTGAACTCTATTTGCTCCCTTGCCTCTCTATATCATCATTTTTATGGAGACAGTAATCAAACTACAGTGAACTTACTTATTATTTTATCCAAAAATAATCATTTTCCCTTTAAACAAGCACTTTGAAACTTCTGTGCAGCTTTAAAGCAGAAGTTTTGCTCATGGATGCATCTCTAAAATTATACTGTAAATTAATGGGGAGATGATTTAACTAATGAAAATTCAATGTGTATGTAAGTTTTCAATATATTATAAAGCAATATACCTAGATGGGTAAAATGTACTATACTTGTAGTTATATTCCACTGTCGATAAGAAGCTATAGATATTAGCTTTAACTATGAAATGCAAGATCCTTTTTTGGACATACGCTTTAAAAAAATTTAACATGTAAAATTTATCCTTTAGATTTTAAAACATGAATTTTTTTTTCCTGAAAGTCTTTTCTTAACTGGATCACCTTCTCAAAATATGCAGTGACATTTAATTTTTTTTTTTTGCTTTTTGGGGGGCAGTTGGGGTTAAGTGACTTGCCCAAGGTCACATGGCTAGTTTTTTGTGTTAAGTGTCTGAGGCCGGATTTGAACTCAGGTACTCCTGACTCCAGGGCCGGTGTTCTATTCACTGCGCCACCTAGCCGCCCCAGTGACATTTAATTTTAATGTTTCATCTTTTTTAAAGCTACCTTCTAAAAATAAATTGTTTTTAAATCCATAAAATCTTTGCCTCTAATTTTTTCCTTACTACTATTTACATAACAGAAGGCAGCACGATTTTGTGGAAAGAACACTGAACTTGGGAGTCAAAAGCCATGGATTTTTATCTTTGTTCTACTTAAGCAAACCCATTCCCCTTGTTGGTCTCAATGTCCTCTTTTATAACATGAGAAGACTGAATTAAATGATCTCAAAAGTCTCTTCTAGGTCTACATCAGACTCAGAAATTTAAGTCATTCAATAGCATAACTTCTCTAGCAGGTTAAATCTGAGTTACAATGTTAACTTGAATTCGGCTATATTTACAGCATATAAGATTAAACATAATTAAAAACTGGTAAGATGAATGTGGACTCATGGATCCTTGCACTAAGTATAATCCTCATGTTTGTTAAAGTTTATAAGTTCTCTAAGTTTTAATGGAACAACCAACGTGTGAAAATTTCCTGGGTAGTCTTACTATACCAAACTTTAAAGTTTTAGTTTTGAAAAACAATTGACTCATCCACATACTCATTCAGAGCAGAAGGTAACTGACAGTCTTAATGGGTATTTAGAGCCATTTCACTAAACTAGTGGCAAGATCAGATTAAGAGGACTGAGAACCCTGTAGAATGCTGAACAATTAGCTTACTAACTCATTCATGTCTAAGGGCAATGATTCTCCTACTCTATCTAACAATATAATTCGTAAACTGAACCAAAGAGGCCAATAACCAGAGCTTATGGAGGTATTACTAAGAAAATAAATAAGAAAAATAGTTCATAGCTTCACCACTATCTTCACAAAACTTCAGCTTCAGGAACTTGTGTTCACCTAGCAAAAACAATATGCAAACACTTCAACTAGCTTACTTTGATAAAAGCTTCATATACATTAAGCATGGTAAGATGGTCACCCTCTTCCACTGCAAATTTTCGGTGTTCCCGCATCTGAAAGAAGAAAAATATTTTGAGTCTTTATGCAAATGTTAACTATAATGTAGTTATTACTCATCTACTGCTTTGTCTTCTATGTTTTCTCTTTTAGAGAAGCAACATCAAACCTCCCCCCTCCCTGCAAGGGCCCCAGGCTTGCTCTCATTTCTCTCCCCATATACCAAGATCCTGGACAACATCACCTATCCCATAGATTCAATTACCACCTACATGCAAATACTATCAAAATCTACTTGTCCTGCCCAGAATTCTTACCTGTCATTTAAACCGTATAGCCCTGAATTTCCACCCTCTTCAATTGTTTTTAAGTGTTGCTACTAGTTTACCCTGACCCAAAGCTCTGTCCATAGTTCATATTTTGCAATTATACTATGGCTTTCCATTTCTCTAAGGATAGTGTATAAGAATTCAATTCTTTGTTACAGAGGATTTGGGGTTTGTTTGTGTGGCTTTTTTTAAATCAAAACACCTTGGACTCTCTCTCTTCTCGGATCACTTTCCCTACTTCCTTTACTCCCCTCAGATGAGTTTAGCCAACATTCTACTTTACCACTTTATGTCTCATTTATAAGAAAGCACCGAGTTAAGACTGTGTTGCATACGGTACTATACTAGGCGTTGTTTTGATAAACAATGTTCCTGCCCTCTAGGAGGGCACAAATAAATGAAGTGCTCAAGCTGAGGCTTAGGAAGTGATGATAGGATAATAACTCACATTTATACGGCACTTAGAGGTTGCAAATCATTTTTTTCCTCAAAACCCTATGAGGTAGGTAGTGTGAGAATCATTATCCTCATTTTACAGATGAGGAAACTGAGGCTCTGAGAAGACTTTCAATGTCATACAGATGCAATGAGTAATCACAGGGTTTTGAGGCAAGAGGTATCAATGCAAATGGTCAAAGTGATCTCTAGATAAGACAACAAGGTCGAAGTAGTATATGCTCAGCAGAAGAGTTGAAAAAGAAAGTTTAAAAACAGGTGAGAGATGACAGATGTCTGTGACAACATAGAAAGTACTGTATACAAAAGAAATTGTGAAGGAAGAGGTGGCACGATTTGGCAATAAGAGTGAAAATGTGCAGTGAAGGACAGAAATGAGGGGAAGGTTATCTTCAGACTGAAAAGTTGTGATAGTGAAAGAATAATGATTATGACTAGTGATGGGAAAAATGGACCAAAAGTAGAAAGATGTGCTTTTTTCTTCAATAACTTTTGGTGATGTAATCAACACTGAACAAGTTGGCTGAAATTCATTTAGAATTAATATAAAAGTTGGACTTACAGCCTGAGTTTTCTGATTTGGTGGAATTACAAAGACATTCTGAATCTGCATCATGGCTGCAATGCTCAAAATCTCCTGAGAACAGCCAAAATTTCCTGTAAGACAAGTGGCAGTCCTGACTAATGGCATGAAATTTCTCAAAGAATACTTGGTTAAATCTTCTGGGTACCATACTGTTAACTCATTAAATTGTAAATTATTATTGTACCAAAAATATGACACACTGAAGCAAAAATGCTTACAATACTTAATGCATTATTTGTGACCTAGAGGTAAGGCAGGCGCTGAGAAATGTATGGAAATGCATTATAAGACAACATGGAGGTTCTGATAAGAAAGCAGTCAGACTATTAACCAAGTAGGAGAGGTCCAGGCTATAGGCATTCACCTTTACCTGGTGCTGTTTCCCTCTAGCTCCCAAGCTTTCTCTCCCTGCTACCAATGGGGATACTCCATAGCCTGGCCTGTAGGATCAGGAGGAAGAAAAGAGGCAGGGAACACATGGATACTGCCACTTTTGTTTGTTCCTATGCTTTAAAAAACCATTAGCTTCTGTTTTGAAACATTCACCCTTCAAGGGGAAACTCACTTGAAATCACAGAATATTAAAAGCTGGAAATGACTTCAGAGACTACTTAGGCAAACCTGCATTAACAAGCAAGGAAACTGAGGTCTAGAGAGGTGAAATGACTTGCCCAAGGTCACAGTGTGAATAAGTGGCAGCGCTAGGACTCAAATCCAGGCATTTCAACCCTGAGTCTAGTGTTCTCTCCACTCTGCACTTTCTTCCCTACCTAACCAAGTCCTCCAAAGATCTATAAGCCAGTCACAGACATTCCACAGGATCAGAAAATCACCTCAACTGGAAAAGTGCTGTACCCTGGGGGCAAAGTCTGAGGAAAACAAGTTGAGAGGAGCATTTAAAGGGGAAAAAAATTAATGGTATATTGATGGGGTCACTTCTCAGTTTTCCTCAGCTTCTCAAACTCATTTGCCTCAGAACTGATAAGTTAGAATGGCTTTAGCTCTGCCACACTTAATCTTGCCTCCCAACACACAGCAGCTGAAGAGGAAGGTTTTGTCAGTTGTCCCAAGACTCAAAACATGCTTAACTAGCCTCTCACTGTACTCAGGTTTATGTCTTCAGGATCTGAGAATTTTGATGTTACAGAAGTGTGTGTTGTTAAGAAGAAGAAATACCTTTCTCTATCGAGGAACAGAAAAAATAGTTTACAGTCAGAAAAACTCCTCCCAAAGTCTTCTTTCACAGAAGAGTCAGAACTTTTAGCTAATCTTTCACTTTCCATTAGCTGCTCTACTTGGTTCTAATTCCCTGAACATCATGACCCCATACCAGGTACATTCTTCCATGCTCCTTTTCAGCTTCCTTTTGTGTATTTTCTTACCCCATTAGATTGTAAATTCCTTGAGGGCAAAGGCTATCTTTTTTTCCTTGTACATACTTATGCATTTAGCACAGTGCCAGGCACACAGTAGGTGCTTAATAAATGTTTACTGACTACTAACTAAAATGTTCACATTATAATGTTTTTTAATCAGATTAATTTTTGCCCATAAAATTAAAAAATCTGTAAAGAGAGACTGAGTGCTCTCTCATCTGACTAGTACATAGCCTCATACAATTTCCAAGATTAGGACTAGAATAAATATTTCTCAAATCGCTCAAGTTTAGGCTAAACACCTCTTAGTAATATGAGTGTGTTTTCTTACCCGACATCTTATGTCACAATTTAGAATTCCTTAATTCTCAAGTCTATAATAGTAAATTGGGATAAAAAAATTTCTTTCACAAACTAAAATCAATAATAGCCATTTGTTTTATTCCTACCCGATTCTAGCAACATCTTTGCAAACATGGGATTCAAAGGAAACTCTGCTATTCTCATGCCAAGAGGTTCAGTTAGGTGACAGTGTTTGTCCAGACCTGCCAAAAGAATGGAATCATAAATTAATAAGTATGGTGTTTTGAAAAAAAGTAGAGAAAAGAACATTTATGGAATACATTAAACACAGAATGCCACTGAAAATGGAAGCAATGTTTGCTAAATTGAATGCTGCATGATCAGTTAAAACAAACTGATTATTCATTTATAGTCTTGGAGGTAGTTTTTATAAAGAATATTGCAGGAGAACTGTATCCTCCATATGTGCCATGAGTGAAAGAAAATAATGACTCCTCAGGCTAGAAAACTACCTATCAGGTATGATATAGAAGTGTGAATTGGATTAGGCGGTCATGAAGGTCCCTTCTAACCCCCAAATTCTGTGATTTTATAAGTAGGTATATTTCAATGTATACCCTAAGCAATCATAAAAATAAAACAAGAATAACTTGGACCTTCAGGCTACTAAAGTGAGGACCTAGGCACAGTACTCTAATTAAGTAAGGTTATATTACTTCAGAATAAAATGTCTTATTTGCAATTGAAAGATATAGATGGGCCTACCTTTGGGACTAGGTATAAGATCACGGGTTTGGGGAAAAACCAAAATAAAGGGGCTGGAAATCAGCAATAGAAAGTACTAGGAAGGATATCAAGGAGTAAATAGAAGAGAAGACTGATCAGCATTGACTGAAGAAAGAATCAGGATAGTAGTGGCTCTAGTGAATACCACATACCAGGATTACAAAGTCCAAAGATTAGTTCTTCTCTGTTGGAATGAAGGAACAAGGTGTCATTTAAAAGAGACAACAGTGAAGTAGGGATTGTGCTCATACAGGGTGAGAAAGGAAAAGACAGATAAGAAAAGAACTGGATAAATATACTGATTTTTTTTAGTGGTAAATACAAAGACTCCCAAGTACATAAATGTCCTCACTTGTAGGTTTTTACTACTTGTCAGTGTTTATATGTTGTACTTTTGGGGGAAGGCAAAAAAAAAAAAAAGGTACAGCAGCAAGAATAAGAAAAAGAAAAGGATCTAAAATGCCTAAAACCTTTGACCCAGAGATTTCACTACTAGGTATATACCTGAAGGAGGTCACCAACAAAAAAGAAAGGTTCTATATATGCCAAAATATTTATAACAGCACTTTTTACGGTAACAAAGAACTGGAAACAAAGTAGATGCCCATTAACTGGGGAACGGCTAAATTAATTATGGTACATGAACATGAATATTACTGTCCCTATGAGAAACAATGAATATGATGCATACAGAGAAGCACAGGCATATTAAGACTTATGTAAACGGACACAGAGTGAAGTATGTAGATCCAGGAAAACAATACATATAATGATTACAACAATGTAAAGGAACAGCCATGACAAAACAATCAAAATTTAATGATACAAAATTTTAAAAAAATTCTTCATGAGAGATGGCACTCTGGGAAGGGGAAATCTACGCATTGTAAAAACAAAAGCTATTAATAAAAATCTATTTTTAAAAAAAGAAAGAGTATTGCCATTATTCTGGCTAGTGACAATGGTAAATTAAAATATGATCAGATTAGAGATCTGAGGCAAAGTCATGACTGTCTGACCTTAACTGGGTATGATGGGACCCTATATGGCAATATGAATGGATCAAAACAAATCCCAGCATACAAACAGTAAAACCATCCGAAGGGCATTGGCCTACATGTGGCAACCCATAAAAATCACCTTCATACTCTAAAAAAAGCATAGTAAAACCCGAGTTGTTATTAACTAGTTGTATGGTCTTGTATATGTCACTTAATCCCTATGGCCTGTTACCTTATATGTAAAATGAGAGAAGTAAAAGTGTTCTTTCATTATCTCCTTTAATTCTATACCCTTTGTCTGCTGATTATTTCACATTTATCCTGCATATAGCATGATTATACAGTTGTTTGCATCTTGTGTCCCCTATTAGACTGTACTGCTTGAGGGCAGAGAGTATCTTTTGACTTTTTTGTATCCCTAACACTTAGTACAGTGCTTGGCACATAGTAGGTGCTTAATAAATGTTTTCTGGACAATTAAGAACACAGTTTTCCATGTAGGAAAGGCTAGCTAGAGAAAAACAGGAACACTAATACTGATGAAGTTGTGAATTGGTCCAGTCATTCTAGAGAAAAATTTGGAATTATGCTAATAGAATAAATGAATGAATGAATGAGTGAAAAAGCGTCTATTAAGTGTTTACTATTTGCCAGGCACTTTGCTAAAACACTAAGGATACAAATACAAAAGTGAGACAGTCCCCACTACCAATAAACTCAAATTATAATTGAGAGGGATAATACACATAGAAAGTTTCAGCCACAGGGTAGAAGGCAATGCCTATGGATGTGGCAGGCATAGCAGCAGAGCAAAGAGTAAGGCCAGGTAATTGCATCCGCTTAAAGGATTATAGATGGTGACATAAATTGTCTTAGAAGAAAGTGAGAGAAATGGGGCTCAGATCACAATTAAGAAGATTCAGGGACTGGGACAGAGGGTTAGAAGGAAGTAAGGGTGTGTGGGGCTGGGAATAAGAGGTCACAGTCCCTCTGGGAAGGAAAAATGAAAGAGGGAAGTGGATGAGAGATTGGAGGGAAGGGCTCTTTGTAGTAACTGCTTTCCTGTACCTTCTGGCACTCAATGGGAACTGGGCAGTGGCGGTTAAGGATGGGGAGAAAAAGGGCTCTGGTCCTGCTAGTTGGGATTTAGGTAGAAAGTGGGTCAAGGATTAAAATGCCTTAAATGGTAATACCCTATAACAGAGACATCCCACTACTATGTGAAGAAGTAAAAAACAGAAAGGTCACATATTAATACTACCAAAATATTCATCTCAGTGGTTTTGAAGTAGTTAAGAACTGGGAGAAAAAGTTGATGCTCATCATCTGAGAAACAGTTAAACAAACTGTAATATGGTCATGAATATGTCCCATAAAAAAAACAATAAACCTGAAGAATTCAGAGAAGCATGAGAAGACAAGAACTGATGTAAAATTGAAGTCAAGTAAAATGAATAAAACAAAATACACAATGATTATAAAAATGTAAATAGAAAGAAAATAAAAACTAAACTGAACACTGTAATTATAATGACCAAGCTTTCCCTAGACAAAAGATGAAAAAATGTACCTCATGGGAAGGATATAGGGGCTGGAGCTAGCTCAAACTAGCTCACAAAAACGGACTGTTAAATTTTCAGGGAGTGTATTTACACCTCAGAAATCAGCAAATGCTAGATTATCAGGGCTTGATTTATTGTTTTGTTCATTGTCTAGACTTAAGGAAGTGATGGAGAAAGTATTAATAATATGAATTATATTTAAAAGTGTGTCATGGGTAATCTTTTTTTCCTGGAATGCTGGCTGTTAAACACTTATCAGCACACTCATATCTGTCTCCCTTCATTTGCAAAAGGAGAAAACTATAGGTGAAGGCACTGCATATATATCAACAGACTCAGCTGATGTATTAGTTTGTTTTGCCAAACAATTTTTCCTCTTTTACTCTTTAATCCTTTGTTATAAGAAATGGCTTTCTTGTGAGTTGATGAGATACATATTTGAAAATTTGTAAAAATAAAAAATCAATACAAATATTAAAAAAAAAACCACATTTTTAAAAATCAAAATAGAAATAAGTGTTCAAATATATGCCACTGCGGACTTAAAAGATAACTAAGAGTTAATACATAACTGCATAACCATACAAATTATCCCAAAGTCAGACTCAAAAAAATGTTAATGTTAAAGTTAATTTGGCTGTCAAAAATCCAGTTGAAACTTGCAAAGCTAAGCATTTCAAAAATCCTATTTTGATTTAAAACTGAAGAAACCCAGAATAAAATAAGTGACAAACTTACAAGTGACAAACAATAAGTAAGGGACCATAAATTGTCACTTGCCATGGAACAATTTGTAATTTGATTACAAATAAGATGTTTTGGTTATTAGCTCATTGTTTTACATCCTGTTTTGGTCTACAACCAAAGTAAATATGAAACTGAATCAATACTCAATTATAGATGCTTACACACTAGTAAGCAACCACAATTACCCAGATAATTCAGACAGAACTCTAAAGTGACTGATCTCATTTATGTTGGTGAAAGTGGCCTGTTTAAAAGGAAAACATTATGTACTGAGGATCAAATAAGCAAATAATGAACTCTCCTAATGGTTTATATCTTATCGTCTTGAGAGTATTATAAAGAACATTTGTCCCTGGACCCCAAACAACTCAACCCCTGAATTTAAAGATTTTAAAAGTGTTTAAAACCAATCAAAAGTTTTTTGGTTTTTTCCTACCTAAACTTTGACTAGCTGGAGAGTGAATGAGTGAATTCAATAACTTTTAGAGAGGAAATAACATTTACAAATAAAGGACAAATGTAAAGAGTGTTCCTTCACACAGTACTTAATAAACCTTTAAATTTAAGAAACATTAGCACAGTGCTGTGCACATAACAGCCATTTAAAAATGGTTATTCAAAAGAAATGAATCTTTAAAATAATTTCTTGCATTTCATAAGTTTATTAGTAATCATATATGGAATGCTTCTTACATTTTTCTTTCATTTATGAACTTTGATAAATGAAAGTTAACGAATTCTCTATAGCTACAAAAGTAAAAAATAACAACAGTTTTATCCTAGAATTAACATTAATGCTTAAAAGTTTAATACAATCCAGTATAATCTAGTCCAGAGTCACTAAAAAGGAAAATATGTGTATTTTCTCCTACTTTAAATTCAGACTGTGGCTTTCTCTCTATTCTGAGATAAATATCCCCTGGAAAAACCTAACCTCTTGTCTGTCCTACCTAAATGGCTTGATTTTGCATGACTCTTCTTAACAATTTATACCTATACTGATATACAGTACATTAGGTATTATCAAAATGACCAGCACAATTTCTTCTTTTTTATAAGTGTATATTTCTATGTAATGGTTTTCCAATAAGGACATTCCTATAGAAGAAACTAGTATTTAATGATCTAGTTAGCTTAATGAAACAAAATATATCCTATAAAAGAGACTTCCTCATTTTTGCCAGTGTATTTGGATCCTCAGAAAGATTCAGTTTCATCAGTGTGTATGCTCCATTCAAAGACCCTCCATAATTTCTCATCCTGTAAATTTTTGTCTGTTTTCCCACGTATCTTCTATGAAGGCTCAAATCCTTCTTCCTATTCTTTTAATAACACAAAGAATACCAGTGTACTACTACTTGAATCAGTTTACTATCTATTTATAAGGCTACCATAAGTAAAAACACAGTAAGAGAAATATATTCTCACCTCCCAAAGCATAGAGTAGTTCCAAAGCCTGAACCATAGACTGTGCTGGAGGAGGCTGTAAAACAAAAAACACTTAAGTTTAAATTAAACTCTTCTGGGACCACTGTTGTGAAACTACAGATTTCCTTCCTGAATTTCTGAGTGTCTATTCTGCATAACTTTGCCATATCCCTAAAACACAGCACATCAGAGTTCTCCATCCCACATGGATAGGGACCAATCAGATGATGTCCAAGAATAGACATTTCTATTCTTATTTCTGACAGAGGATTATTATACAGTTCTGATCTTGAGGAAAGTGTTAACTTTAATATAATTTCTACTTTCTGATTCTGTCTCGTCTCTTCATATTACTTGGTTTCTTAAAATTCTCTATTTTTGTTTTATAGTCACATTAAAAAAAGTAAAGGAAAAGAGGTCAAAGTCAAAAAGTAGCAAAATTTTGAGTCACTCTATAATGCGACAGAATGAAACATTTTCTTGACTTCTTTGTTATTTGTTCATTTGTTTCTACACAAAAAATCTAGGGTAAGATATTACTCTGTTTTTCATGTTTGTTTTTCTTTACTGTTGGATTTTAAGTTCACAATTCTAAAGATTTTTAAAAACTTAATGTAAAGGTACTCACAAAAACAATATCACAACTTCATATTTACAAACACTCTCACAAAACCCTTTCTATATGCCTTTATCTCATCTAAGCTTCACAGTATTTCTAATAAGGTAGGGAGAAAAAAAGTATTTGTCTCACTGGACAAAAAAGTAAGTTGACAAAGACAGAAATTATGTGACTTGACCAAATACACATAATTAATTAATTAGGTAATAATAGCCACATGAATAAAACACAGGTCTCTTAATTAGGTAATAATAGTCACTGAAACAGAACACAGGTCTCTAATGCCTTTCCCAAATATGCTTCAACTGTACATGTCATAGTGATTTCATACTCTGCTAGAAAAGGATTCTGAAAAGTAGATGATCTATGACGAAGGCAACTGTAGAAACTAATGTTTAACACAAAAGTTAAAAAAAGACTACAATATTCCTCCCTCAAGTGGCCTGACTCCCTTTCATGGCACAAAGACCTATATGGGTTTTTCTTGCTATAAATGGCCTGAACTGTTTGTTAGATGAGATTATGTACATTTGTTACCTAAAAGCAGCTGTACTATGGAAACTTTATACTGCTTATACTGGGAAAGAGGATTAACATTCATCTTAATTCAGTTTAAGGGAAAATGATTTGACCGCTATGTTTCTGAAGTTCAGTGATAACAAACTATGTTACAAAGGAGAAATGGAAAGGAGGCTTGTTTTCATGCATTCTAAATGTGAACCACAGAGAAATCACCTTTTCAGTAATGTTCAAATGCTACACTTTGCAATCAATCTGAGAAAACTAGATGCTACATTATTAGCTCCACGTCTTCGCCCAGTAGAGGGAGCTCAACGCACGACAAGACTTACAGACATGAAGTGGAACCTGAGGACATTGTCAATTCCTAGGGCTTTTAGCTGCAAGATGACAGGTGCCAGGTTACTACGCTGCATCTCAGGTACAGTGGATTGAGGCAACTTTTCAAAGTCTTCCTCTGAGGACAGGAAAGAAAAACTCCTAGAATTAAGCTTCACAATCATCACATCAATAACTTCACTAGTCTAAAGCACTTTAATGTTAACAAACCACTTTCCCTACAACTAACGAGAAAGATAATATTATTCTCATCTTACATGCTGGAAACTGAGGGTCAAGGAGTTTTTAAGTGATTTGGTCAGAGTCACAGAGCAACTAATTGTCAGAGCCGGTTTCCTGACTAGAGATTCAGAATTCTACCATACCACATCTGCCTGAACTACTGATAAGAGTTAGTAAATAGTAAGAGAGAGCATCATGAGCACAGGTATCACAGTTAGCCATGGAGAAACATCTTCTTTCAGAAGCACACAAGAACATAGATTCATTCAGAGGAGTAAGGTACCCTAAAAGATAATCTAGTCCAATACCTTCATTTCAGAAATAAGTAATCAGCAAGCAAAAAGGTAGGTCTAGCTAAAATTAGTAAGGGATGGATTTTAATGGGCCTTATCAGTATGATTTTATGACTTTCTCCAGCAAAACTAGGAACAGAAAGTAAAGGTGGCCAGAGTTGAGAACTGGTTCAGCAGCAGATCATGAAAACATAGTATATAGTTCCTTAAACTGATGAAAGAGACAGAAAAGTATTTTTACATAAAGATAGTTATATCAAGTGTTAAAGGATATAAGATAATGCTGTTAGACATTTTGATGCCTAAAAGAGATGAACTTTTGTTTAATAAAAACTGTTAAAATATGTGTATGAAGAAAGTTTCCGAATAGATTTAGACAGAAAATCATTTGTAGCATAAATATAATGACTCAAACTGTGTGAATTATGTAGCACTGTCACTTATATGAAAATATATGATTTAAAGGGGCAAAGAACTTTTATTTATTAAATATGAGTAAAAAAAAGTTCAAAATACAAAATGGGGGAAGATTGCTAAAGACTTTGGAGCTACAGGACATCATGGCCCCTTAGCTCATTTGCATATAACTTAAAAAGGGTAAAATTCACAAAATGAGAAGTGATATATATATATTTGGTAACCGAGGGATCTTTTTTTAAAAAGACTATAATTCATGGGGACAATCTGATTTCACCTTTTAAGTGAAAGGTGAGTCACTTAATTTCAAGTGACTCTCAATTAAGCCATGGTAGATAGAACCCAGAGTAGGAACCTGATCTGAAGGGTAGTGACAAGAATCTGTGGTGAGGATAGAAGATATATCACGGCGTGGAAAAGTTATGCAAGTTGAGTATTGGCAGCTAAAAGCAGTCAACTAAGAGAAGGCTTCAGCTAAGCGATTACTGATTGATGAGAAAGAAAACTGATATCACTTAGAGTTTCAGCTATACCTACTGCCCTTTGGTGCCGCCTAGAGATGAAGAGAGGTGAAGTGTCTTTTGAGTGCCTACTGCTCTCTGCTGCCACCTCTGTTTTGAGAAGAAACAGCTGATAGGAAGAAAGGCACTTTCTGTTGCTTTGTATGCTGGTGAACTAAGTTTGTCTGGCTTGCTTTCAGAGTCAACCTAAACTGTGTTGCTGTGTGATCTGTACTCACTGAACAGATAAAGGATGTGGGTGAGCAAATAATTGGCTAACTGGGTCTGTTACAGCCCTATTTTGTATAGCCAGCCTGAAAAACTTTGCAATTCTCTGCAAACTTACTGATATTCCTAAGCACTCTTTAATGGGTGAGTGTAAGTTGAGAGAGCCTGTAAATGCAGTTTGAGTACAGAAAAAAGAGGATTTGCCCAAATGAAGAGTTGTGAAAGCCAAAAGACAAACAGTAGGCAGAGAAGCAGTTTTCTCTAGGGCAGATGTTCCAGAATGAACTGACAGCATCAAAACCATCCCGTAGCAGTTACCCATAACAAATGGGTTTTCCCTTCACATGTGTTTCCCTGCCAGGTTCCTGTAAGTGTGTGATCACTGTCTCCAGCAAATACTGAGGGTACTGACACAAGATTTGGGACAAGAAGGGTAATTTTCAAAGATCCAGGTCTTAGAATTTGAAATAGTTAAAAACGATGAGGGCTAAGATATAGATGGTTAAAATTGAAAGGAAACAAAGCTGATTATATAGTTCAGTAAAGAGAACTGCGGAGGCCAGAATTGTTTAAGTGGCAACAAAATGGCCTTTTTTGAGAGCTTGGTTTTTGCAAATTGTCCAAAGTCATGCAGAACCAACTGTGATTAATAAGGTAGGTGAATGAATGATGTAATAATAACAGCTAACATTTAGAGAGGGCCTACTATATGCCAGGCATTGTGCTAAGTGCTTTACAAATATCGCACTGGATGCTCACAAGAACTCTGGGAGGCAAATGCTGTTCTTATCCCTATTTTAGAGATGAGGCAAACAGAGGTTAAGTGATTTGTCCAGTGTCACAAAGATAATAAGAGTCTGAGGCCAAATCTGAATTCAGGTCTTTCTGACTCCAGGCCCAGCACTCTTATCTGCTGTGCCATCTCGCTGCTCTTATTATTTGGGGTCAAAAATAAGGTGTGACAATAAAGTAATGAGGCTGATTTTCCTGTGTGGCATGTAAACTAGGTCTGAAAGCAATTCCCAGAGAAGAGTTCCAAAAGGTTTAAACAACAGCAGCACTGCTAAATAAACAGATTGCCTTCCAAGTTTTGATGGGCACAGTACTTAAATGGATGTATAAATTACATTTCTTTTTAAAATTGCTCCATTACTTTACAGTAATAGGTCACATATAACTTCTACCTATTGAGAAGGATGTTAATATCTACTGGATGTAATTTAATGTTTGTTATACTTCCTTTTCCTATTTACAGAAGAAGAGGACTAGGAGTGTTGAATAATACTATCAGACACACTGATACACTGGTTGGTTATGTTGAATTTTTTAAAATTATTTAATTGTCATTACAAAGAGTAATAAAAAGAATAAGTCACTCGATAAGGTAGAAGAGAGGGACATATTCAGAAATAAGGACAAGAGAAAAACAAGAGATTAATAAAAATAAGATTAAAAAAAATAAATATACTAACCTGTATAGAGTCTATAACATTTCCCAGAGCGGTTGCGACCTGCACGTCCTGCTCGTTGATTAGCTGATGCCTGTGACACTGGAACTACCACAAGACATTCAATAGCTGTTTTGGGATTATAAGCTCTAAGTTTCATAAAGCCACAGTCTATGACAAACACAATTCCATTGATTGTAATAGATGTTTCTGCAATGTTGGTTGCCACTATCACCTAAAGATAACCAAAAATAATTTCTTAAAAAATAGATTGATCTTTCCCAATTTTAAACAAGTATCAAATACAATCTAATATTTACAACATGTTTTAAAGTAGTCAAATATACTGCAAATTGTAAGGTCTTATTTTCAGAGACTATAGAAGTTTATTAGACTATAGGTTTAGCTAAGGTATAACTTGTCTTTGTAGAGCATGTTTAGATTTCTTCATGGTTCCTTTATAGCCCTGATTTTTACCTTAACAATTACCCTCCGAAATAGGAGGACCAAGAATTATCCCTTTTTGCAAGTAGGGAAATTAAATGATTTGACCAAGATCACATAGAAAATACTGATAAAACTGGGAACAGAACAAAGGTTCTCTTCCTTCTCCTTTTGCACTCTACATTCTAACCATGCCATTTCCCAAGGTTCCACAATGGTGAAAAAGAACGTACTGCCATGGTTTCCAAAATCTGAGGTGAATCTACAAACTTCCACTTCCCCCCACTTCCCTCTCACCCTACCATCCCTGCCTACCAGGTGCTGAAGGCAGCAATCATAAGCCAACTTCTGACTTGCCTATGTATTCTTGCCAACCCAGTGGAAAAGCACAGCAATACTGTATTTGGGGAAACCAAGTACTGAGAGCAGAAGACTTGCTGGATCCTCCAGTTTTCCAAGGTGATGCTCCCTACTGACTCCCTGCCAGGCTCAAAAATAAATGCTTTTAGACACACCCAAACTTAAATTTAAAGGTGGTACTACAGGCAAATTGTGAATCAAAACAAGTGGACTAGAAACCACATCTTCAAGATTCTAATATTTTATCTACTATTGACTTATGTGCATGAGTACATTGTGTGCTGATCAGCCACTAAGCCAAAGTAGTTTTGTCTTGAGGTAAATTTAAATATATGGAAGAAAAGCAAATAATTTCATATTCTGAGATTATGGCCTCTAGTTCAATCTCAATAAGAGAACAAGTTTGTCAATATCAGGATTATAACCTACTATTGTTTTACTTTGTTACATACAGAGGCAGAGTAGAAAAAGGGCAATGGACTTAGAAGACCTGAATTCAGATCCTGGTTCTATTAAGGGGAAGGCAAGTCACTTAATCTTTCTAAGCTTCAGTGTCCTCAAGTCAGTATCCCATCAAAACCCCTAGCTCTTTTTCAAGTTGCTATCTAACAATTTACTATGGTTTCTAGATTTACTGTTTATCAACATATCTTTGAATAAGATACCTCCTTAAATTCATTTAAAAAATACTCCTATAAAAATGGATGACTAAAGTTAAAAAAAGGAAGTTATATCTCATTCTTGATCATGTGAAAACTGTTTTAAAGTTACATTGATAAAGCACAGAGCAAACCTTAAAGCAATATATAAATTGGAGCTATTAGTATTAGTATTACCTTTCTGACATTATGTGACATTCTTTCAAACACCTTCATCTGTTCAAATGAAGGCAACCCAGCATACATGGGGAGAACACGAAGGTGCTTTTTCATACCAGTCCGAGACAGTGCTCGGGCTTGTTCAATTAGCAAAGAAACAACAGTCTCTACTTCCTCCTAAAATGCAATGAAAAATGGGAAAAGATAAGAGAAGGCAAATAGCGTTTTGTAATTCTTAGGGAAAATTAAAAATAAAATTCATACTCAACATCTTTGAGAAGCAGTACAATGCTATACAAATGTCACTGGATTTCAAGTCTGAAAACCTGGGTTAGAGACCCAGTACTTTATTTATGAATGATTGAGCATTATATATAGAAATAATACTGCTAGGACAATAACAAATTTCAGGTGTAAAATTTGTAACTCGAATAAAGGAATTATGCATGAAGGGGAAAAAAGTTCCTGGGGAATCAAAACAGTAACTCTGCTACTCGGTTTTCCTATACTGAAAGCCAAACATTGCACATACATTCACTGCAAGCTGTAGCCTGTGAGGCAGCAGAAGCTTTCTCTGAGAAAAATCATTACGTTGTGGAAAATGTTTAACAGTGGAAAGGATTACAACTCAAGTAGTTAGCTGAGGAGTGTTCTGATAACAGAACATCACTGGGGCTTTGTTGCAGTCAAGCCACTTGGCACCACTGGCCTGTGATTAAGACTATTCCTGGGAAAAGCTAGACACAGCAATAAGATGTACATAGCAAAAATCCGATGTGGAAACAAGCACCTTCTGTAAACAAAAGCACCAAACGGATTTAAGGCCTATTGGCTGCACCATTCAACTTCTTACAAAACAAGCTAATCAATTTAGAGCATGACTAACCACTTCTCACTGAGCCCCCAAAAGCTAATGATTCACTGGCAATTTAAGCATTATGATAAATTAGTTCAAACCGCAGAAGTCTGTAAGTTTCCTAGAACTATGGAAGCAAATGATACAAAACACCAAATGAATAGTTAAATATTAACAATGTACATTCTAAACTACTCTATGTAAGTGCATGATTAAATAAGAGAACAGTTATTGGGAAAGGCTTATGTTATAAAAAAATAAAATAAATTAAAAAGATATTAGTTCTTAAGAAGAAAAAAGATTCAATGGGATTACCTGGCCAGTAAGAAATGCCAATATATCACCATCACCCTCTGTTTGGTGAATTTTCATCACAGTTTCCACAGTTGATTTGACATAATCTGGAACAGGACTGCCCCCCCCAAAAAAAGACTAAATTCATTTACTATAACCTATATGTTAATTAGAAATCAATCATTACCTTGTTAATTTGGTAACACAGTTTCATGAAAATAAGGAACCACTCATCAACATAGGCCTGGCTAATTGAAAATTAGTATACAGGAACATACAGGATAAAATGTTTCCCTCTGAGATATGTATCACTTAATGTTATTCTCCTAAATAGGTACCATAGATATTATGGGTTTTCCTTTAATGTTTTTTATAAAAAGATGAAATGAACATATTCAATACTTAAACAGATGTATTTTTCTTTGTGAAAACAACATTCACTATCAATAGGGCATGCATTTCAAATTCTTTTTGTCTTAGCATCATTGACCCAATAGATGTGTTCTCACCCAGTATCCCCTGTCATTTTCTTTTTCATTAATTTGTTTTTAGTTTTCAACATTTCCTCCCTGTCATTTTCAAAGAAAACTGATCAAGGGTGAAGGGCACAAGCTACAGCCATTTGGAGTTCAAATTTACAACAATCAGAGTTACCTACTTACCTAAACCTGCTCCGTAAGAGACACCAACCAACCACTACTAATTGCCTACACAGACCTCTTCAGAGCCTGGACATGGAGAAGGAGGCAGAAAGCCTACGGATCAGTCAAATCAAACTTCTAGCTGTCAGGAGCACTACTTGTCCCAGGCCTGATAATTAGTACTCTAGAGTGAACCTCAGAGCCTCCTAGTCCAAGACTTTCATTTTACAAATAAAGAAAAACTAAGACCCAGGGAGTTAAGTGACTTGTCCAAGGTCATGCAATTACTGTCAAGGTTAATATTTAAGCCCAAGTCTTCTAATTACAGAGTCAGTATTCTTTCCACAGGTAACCACAGACTCAGGTAAATGTTAAGTGCTGAGGAAAACTCAAGAGCTGCATTTACTTGCTTGAAAAATCAGTCTGCTTACAGCATTTGTGGATGTGTGCACTACCATTTATATAACTACATAATGACACATAGCAGAACAAAACCAAGGAAGAGAGAAATAAATGCACATGTTATTCCTCAACCAAAGAAAGATGGGCAAAACTTTCACCATCAGAGAGCCTATGAAGCCATGAAAGCCAGAGTACTGTGGTTCTGAAATATCACTTTAACCAAAGTCTTCCTTTCGACTAACAGAATAAAAGAAAACACATCTCCATCTGAAAATAAATTACCTTTGCAGGATATCTTAATAAATTTTGAGTAGCTGAAAATCAATTCAATCTGACTATGTCCAAATGGCAACTTTCTATAGAATCCAGTATATGCTATATAATGTCATATCACAGATATATTTTTCAAAAGACAATTTTAAGGATTAAAATAACAACAAACCTCTGTAAATAAAAGACATCCACTGGAAATGTTCTCCCTTCCACTGTAATGATCACACATGTATCCCTACCAGGATCACTGGTTTCATTTTGATTAAAGAAATTCCGAAATTTCTACAATATTAAAAAAAAAAAAGTTAATTTGCCATGCATCTCCAAAAAAGCGCATTTCAAACAAAAATAGAATTTAAATCCTGGGTCAAATGGGAAACAACACTGTATGACTGTTATATAGAAAAGGATTAGGTTTAGAGTCAAGAAGACCTATGTTAGAATCTCACACTTACTATCAGTGAGACTATGGTAAGCTTCTATGAGTCTCAATTTCTCAGTCTGTGAAACGGGAATAATAAGACCCGTAATAATGCTTCACAAGGCCACTATGAGGCTCAAATGAGATGATACATGGATGGCAATTCGAAAACTTTAAAATACTGTCTACCATTATTATTTCTATTTTGTATTCATACAAAAACACCTACTACACAAATGGCATTATGCCAGTATTAGTAATGATAATGAAAAACATTCCCCAATGTCTTTAAAACTGTAGTTTTAGGCAATCAAGTTTTAATCAATTTCCAATAAAGGTTTAGAAAGAGAAGTCAGTCTTCAAAACTCCATTCAATATGTCATACCCAAATTAATTAATGAGTAGTTCAAAGTGGGAAGCACTTAAGTAGCACTTTTGACCTGATTTTATAATATGCCTTGTTTCAGATAAAAACCTAAGTATGTGCTGTCAAAGAAAATGCAATTTGGCGAAAATTTTTAAAATATTGTCCCAAACACTAAATTATGTTTCTTTTTAAGGAATAAATTTTATTGATATCCTTTGTTTTAAATTTATCTAGATTTCTCCCATATGCCTCCCTCTGCCAGAGAGCTATTCCAGATAAAATAAATTTTTTGTTTTGTTTTGTTTTTTTGGAGGAGGGAAGGCAGGGCAACAGGGGTTAAAGCGACTTGCCCAAGGTCACATGGCTAGTATATGTTAAGTATCTGAGGCTGAATTTGAACTGAGATCCTCCTGACTCCAGAACTGGTGCTCTATTCACTGTAACACCTAGCCACCCAAGAACATTAAAAAAAAAAAAATCAGTAAAACTGATTACTACACTAAAAAAAAATTCTGAAAATATATAAAATGCTTCACACCTGGAGACTTCTCACCTCTGCAAAGCAGTTGAGGGAGGTGTTTTCTTATAGCTTTCATAGCTCTTCTTTGAGACCAAGCTCATTCCTTTGTAATTTTCCAACACTTATTTTTGATGAGTTTGTGATTGCTGTTCAATTTACATAGCTATCATTGTGTACAGTTTTCTTGGCTCTGCTTACTTCATCCTTCATCTGTTCATACTGTCTTTCTATGATTCCCATTGCTCCTTACAGACCAGTAATATTCCATTACATTCACATGCCATAATTTGTTTAGCTAATCCCCAGGTGATGGGCATCTAATTTGTTTCCCGTCCTTTCCTACCACAAAAGGTGCTGCTATGAATATCTGGGTGTATATGAGGCCTTTGTTTTTATCAGTGACCTCCTTGGGATATATGCCTAGTAGCAGAATCTCTGTAATGGACATTTTAATCAGTTTATGTGCACAAGTTTAAACTAGCTTCCAAGATGGTTGTGCTGATTCACAGCTTCACAAGCTTGTGCCTTTCTTTCTCCAGTAGTCATTGACTATTGCCGTCTTTTGTCATCTTGCCAATCTGCTTGGGTGTGAGGTAAAACCTCAGGATTGTTTTGATTTGGATCTTTCTTACTAACTGTGATTTGGGGCATTCCTTCATATAGTTCATTGTTTGCATTTCTTTTTTTGAGAACTGTTCATATCTTTTGATCATTTATTTATTAGACAATGGTTTTTTCCTAGGTATATGAGTTTGTATGTGTCAGTTGTCAACATCTCTTACCTGAGATATCTGATACAAAGTTTTTTCTTTCTTATCCTACCACTTCTCTTCTTATCCTAGACACAATGTTTGTGTAAAAGCTTTTCAAGTTCACGTATAATAATAAAAATTACCTATTGCATCTTGGTAATTACTTCTATCCCTTGTTTTGTTAAGAATACATTTCTTATCAATAGCTGAAAGGTACTGGACTCTCTTCTTCTAATTGATGATAGAACCTTTAGTATTCAGGTCACATATCTATCTTGAATTTACTGTAGAATATGGTGTAAGAAGTTGATGTAAACCTAATTTCTACCACACTATCTTCCAGTTTTTCCTATAGTTCTTATCAAAGAGGGAGTTCTTTCTAAATCAATGTATGCTTTCAGGTTTACTAAGGATGAAAACATAAAATTTACAACACAAAAATTCTGGAATGCAATCGGGGTAAAGAATTAGTTGCTAAATAAAACTCCAAACTACATTTTTCTAAATCATTTCAAAGCTAACAATATTTATTGATTACCTACTTTATGAAAAGCAGTATACTGCTTAGGTGTTATAAGAATACCTATTATGGTGTTCTCAAGCTGAAACTGCTCCCTCCAAAGTTAAAATGATGTCTTAACTGCCAAACCTAACAGCTTTTTCTCAGTTTTAATCCTTCTTGACCTTTCAGTAACATTTGTCACCTCCTCTCTGAGGTTTGATGACACTGATCTCTCCTGATTCACCTATAACCTGGATGACGGCTCCTTCTCTTTTGCTGCATCTTCATCCATTTGAAACCCATGATCCCTGGGCCTACCCCAAGGCTCTGTCTTGAGTCCTCTCTTCTCCCTACAACTTTCTGACATCATCTCTAGGGTTTAATTATCATCTCAGCTGATGTCTTCCAGATGTATATATCTAGCCATGGTTTATCTCCTGAGCACCATCCCTACATTAACTTCTGCCTATGGGACATTTCCAACTAAGTGTCTTAAACAGTCATCTCAAATTTAAAATGTCCAAATCTACATTTATTATCTTCTGTCCCTTTCTTCCCCCCAAACCCTACTCCTTTCCAAACTTCTTTATTAAAGTCAAAGGCACCACAAGCCTTCCAGTATCATCTTCAACTCCTTACTCTCCCCTGTATCGCCCCCCCCCCGACCTAATCCCCTGCCAAATCCTGTCATTCCTACTTCCATGACACCTGTCAGATCCATCCCTTTCTCAATATCATACTGCCACCGTCCTAGCTCAGGCCTTCACTGCCTGTTTTCCTAGAGGACTACAATAACCTTCTGCTTGGTCTCCTTGCCTCACACATCTCTCCCTAGGCCAGTGGTTGCCAAAATGATTTTCCTAAAGAAGAGTTCTGACCATGTCACCCTCCTTGTTCCAATGAACGATGAATGCTAGTGGCTCTTGAATACCTCAAAAATCACATTTAAACTCCTCTTGACATTAAAGCTTTTTGTAAGCTGGCCCCTTCGTACCTTTCCAGGTTTCTTACATTTTACTCCCCTCTACAGTACAGCTATATAGGTCTACTTGCTATTCTTCAAAAATAACACTCCATATCTCATCTCTTTGCCTTAACACTGGTTTTCCCTCATGTCTAGTATATTATTCTTTCTTACGTCTTCTCAGAATTTCTGTATTCCTTCAAGACTCAACTCAATTACCACAAGCCCTTCCCAGCCCCTCTAGCTCCTAAGTTATCTTCTATCTACTTTGTATATATGTTTATATAAATATGTTATATTTATATATGTTTTATTTATATATGTTTCCTCCCCATTTACCATGTGAGCTCCCTGAAAGCAGGGTTTGTTGGACTTTTTCTTCTTATCCTCAGCCTAACATGGTACCTGGCACACAGTAGGAACTCAATAAATGCTTGTGTGCTTGCTTCTCCCAACTACAGGTATGGGCCACACCACGGAAACAGTCTGTACTATATTCAGTTCTAAGGGACACATTTTAGGACAGACATTAAAAAACCAGAGAGTATCCAGAGAAGGGGAAGTAGGACAGTGGAGAGCCTTGAGGTCATGACATATAAGATAAGATGAAGGAACTAGGGTGGGTGTTAGGCCTGGAAAAGAGAAGTTAGCCTAAAGTGAGCCTATATGAGACCTTCTCTGAATACCCCTCGCACAGCCCACTTCCACCCCCACCAAATTACGTTACAGTTAGGTCATTTCCCCAGATATCATGTAAGCTACTGAGTGGAAATGCTTTAGTTTTTGTCTTTATACTCCCAGTGCCTGCACATAGTATATGTTTAACAAGCACTTGTGGATTACCCAGGGTCAGACTCAGAAAAGTAGCTGGAAGTTGCACAGGGACAGATTTACACTTGATCAAAGGAAAAATTTCCTAAAAATTAGTTATCTAAAAGACTCCTCCCTGAAAATTTTCAATCAAAGGCTAGGTGACAACTTGCCCGTTAAACTCATTCAAGTATGGATTTGACCTCTGATGTCTATGATTCTGGCAACTGTAAATATGTCATAAAATGGTATTAAAATATCTAATAAAATTTTACTTCATAAAATATTTTATCATAAAATATATTTGTGTATTTTTTAAGATAAAACTTTCTAATATTAACTAAACTGTCCTCCCTGCACTCCAAGTCAGTGCAATTTAAACTTCGCTTTTTAAAAAATAGGTGATCTTCAAAATATTTTAAATATTTGTCTAGGAAACATTTTTTTTTCCAAACTTCACTAAGTATTAAATATATACTGGTATGTTGGGACAAATAAAGACAAAATGAAAACACCTGGTACAATGCTCAAAAAATACTCCTCAATTATTATTTAGTCACTTTATAAGTATTTGTTTAGAGCTTTAGACAGACATGTACAAACAATGTGCTACACCAATTACAACAAAACACCTGAACTAATTAACACAATTTTCTTCCACCTATCTTGCCTCAAGGGAGCTAATAAAACTTGATTTAAGAAAGTCCATCTACATGAGCTTCCACATAAAAATGAAAGAAGTTCATCTTTACATATAAAAAAGGGAAAACTATGAATGAAAGAAGTTCATTAAATACTAATCAACAATGACTTAAATTAAAACACTGTCCAAACAGACCAAATAATTTCATTTTCATTTTAGTCTTTTACCTAACTTGGTACAAATACGGAACAAACTAAGCCAGGAAAATTACATTTATATAGCATTACTCAAAATATAGTCTTTTTAGTTAAATGGGTAAAAAGCTGGTCTGTGGGGGAACCTTGCCCATTTGCAGAAAGAGTTTACAATTTTTATTTTACAGTTAAAGAAAAATTAGAGATTAAAAAAAACTTTATATTAAAAAATAGTAAAAATCTAACTACATGGACACTAAAGAGTCTGCAGAAGAACAACTTAAGTCACTTATCATGGATTCACTTAATTAGCTACAAATTAATTGCTACCCACAAGTTGAAAAGGAGTATTCTCTCATCATAACTGAATCTAGGACATCTGGAATCACAGCAAAAGTAGGTCATTCTACTAAAGGTGAAATCTTTGTTAGAGGTAAAATGTATCTCTTTCTGTACAACAGTACATATGTTCAGTTCAAATAAAATAGAAAGGGTAGAGGGAAATGAGTGATACCTCTGCATCCAGAGTGGCTGAAGCTACAATTAATCGAAGATCCCCTCGTTTCTTTTGGATCTACAAAACAAAGAATCAAGAAATAATAATGGTGAAAAGTAGCCTTTAAAAAAAAAGAAAGAACTAAGTGCTAAGTTATATTATGCAAAGGTGGGAGTGGAAGGGTTTGGAATAAGTAAAGAATATTTATAAGAGACAAAAACGATGACTGGAGTGTGGCAAGGTAGAAGAGAATAACATGGATGCATGAAAATCAGACGTTTTCTGTTTTGGTATATAAGGTTAGGAGACTAAGGAGAAAAGGGAGGAAAAAGATAAGTGTGCACATATGCAAGTATGTTCATTTCTAAAGGAGAAAGATCAGTTTATGAGAGGCAGAGAGGTCTGGTGAAAAGTGAGCTGGATTTAGGATGAAAAGACCCATAGGTTTGACTCATGGTTCTACTATTAAATGATGCCTCTGAGTAAATTGTCACTTTTCTGAGTGTCAGATTCTCTGTCTATAAAATGGCTACCATAAATGTAAGCTATTACTATTATTAGTATGAAGAAGGGAATTACAAGCTAAGGGAAATGTCTAGAAATGAGTTTATGGGGTAGACCAGTGGTGTCAAACTCAAACAAAAATAGGGGCTACTAATACATACATGAGGCTCCCTCTGAACCACATACTGACTTAGTTTTAAAATGTAATATTATCTATATTTTACTGTACTTTCCTTTATTTTGTTAAATATTACCTAATTACACTTCAATCTGATTCAGGTCATACTTAGGCGTGTTGTAGGCTGCATGTTTGACACCTCTGGAGTATACTGTGTGGTTGGGGAATGGCAAAAAGCATACACTAAAAGTGTCTAATTGGGGCAGCTAGGTGTCAGGAGGACCTGAATTCAAATCCGGTCTCAGACACTTAACACTTACTAGTTGTGTGACCTTGTGCAAGTCACTTAACCCCAACTGCCCTGCTTTCCTCCCTCCAAATATACAACAAACAAACAAATAAATGAGTCTATTTATAGGAAGAAAAATAGCGTACAAAGGTGTACTTTGGAGCTGATTACGATAGACAGTTATACTGCAAATCCAAGGGTAATCACTCATGAGGTCTAGAATACACAGCATGGTAAGAGTATACGTGAGGTAGGCAGGTGTAGCACTGTGTAGTTAAGAGTATGTTCTTATACTGGAAGAGTAGAGGATACATGGAGGGGTGTCATAGCAGATCAGCGAGTGCATAAATGAACATGCTTTAACATTGTTTTGTCACTACACAGAGATAAGCAGTAATAAGGTTGGGGTGAATAGCTACTAAAAATGGATGGATGATAAATTACACAGATAAACATCTGTGCTCCTTAAATATGTAATACAGATGTGGATATGCTCAACTTTTTGGAATTGATACTCATTATGAAACAAACAGAATAATCTTTGTCACACCAAGTGCAAATCAATTTAAAGACATATTATATTGGTTTACTAGAAGGGCAGCATATTAGTAAGCCATACACTTCCCTTTATGCCCTAACACTGCAGTATCTGTTGACTGAGCAGTACGAGTATGGAAAAGATAAATGAGAAGCAAACGGTACATATTCTACTCAAGAATTTCCCCTAGACACACAGATTTACCTTTTTTAACAAGCCAATAGCAATATCTGTATATAAAGTTCTTTCATGGGCTTCATCCAGCATAAGAGCACTATTAAATAAAAGGGGGACAAATTTCAGTAATGGTGAAAAAAAACAAGCCTTCCCTACATGAATAACCAACCCTAGCTTCCCAAAGGTGTTCTTGGAATTTAGCCATCTACTGACTTTTAGTAGCAGCAAAACTAGTTATCTGAAAATGCAGTGATGTTAATACTAATACAAATCTGTGTCATCAATTCAACATTGAATATATCTTCAAAGAACAATACTGTGCTTACTTCCATGTCTAAAAGTTTTAATTCAATACAGTATTACTAAAGGCATAATTACTTCATTTTGGACTATATCATAGGCAGAAAAATTATATATCATATGAAAAAATGGTACAAAGTCCAAACTGCATACGATAACTAATGACAGAGAGTAGCATGAACTCAAAATCGTATTTAACCTGGGCGTTGTCAAACATATTCCAGGTGTGAAACTTAGGCTTTATCTAGAAATATGAAAGCATATCTTCCCCAACTTTAGCTTAAGACATAAAAATGTAGATACATAGTAGTGCTCATTCAGTAACTAAGAGATTTTTTTTGTTAAGTAGTCTTAAGTATACTAATTAATTATACAATTCCTGTACTTGGCTTTCACTATGTAGGTCCCATACTGTAAGTGGGAAGAATTAAGCACAATTTACTGGTGTTTTAACAATCATGTTTTTAGACTATTTTGAAAGGTTGACAAAGTGTTTCTGCTACCTAAACTATAAGATAACTATTATTTCAACATTCTGAGCCTGCAAAATGACTTCTTACAGCAAATTTTGTTTTAATTAAATATTTAAGCATTAACAAAGTTTAAAGAAAATTTGTCAAGAAAAGACATTTACCTATATTTTGTTAATAATGGGTCAACCATCATCTCCCTGACCAGCATTCCATCAGTCAGAAACTGAACGAAAAAAAAAAGATACAAATGAATTATTTACAACAGTCTCACTAAAAAAAAAACCCACTTTAAATAAGCTAAAAGTATAATCTACTGACAAATCTATGTGTAATACCAATCCCACTTCGACAGATTCTAAGAAAACATCTAAATGCTTTGTCTACCACTTACTGTTTGAATAAGTGGACAATCAACTGGAGCTTGTCTTTTTTTAAGTGAGATTTTTGTAGAGTTGATATTTAAGATTATATTGTAGAGGGGCGGCTAGGTGGTGCAGTGAATAGAGCACCGGCCCTGGAGTCAGTAGTACCTGAGTTCAAATCCGGCCTCAGACACTTAACACAAAAAACTAGCCGTGTGACCCTGGGCAAGTCACTTAACCCCAACTGCCCTCCAAAAAAAAAAGCAAAAAAAAAAAAAAGATTATATTGTAGAAAAGTTCATAAATATTATTTGGGCATCATTTTCCCTGGGTTTTTACTATTGATATTGCATATAAAGAAAGTAGTCAGAGATATACCTGCAGCTTTCCACAGAAATCTGACAAGTACATTTAAACTAGACAAAGACTACAAATTGACTGTTATAACTTTACCTGTTATCTAGCTCATGTAATTGTGTCTATGCTGCGAATCCTAGGAGATTATCAAGAGATACTAACATCTAATCTACACTTCACTGCAAAATTCTCATTCCACATGTACCTAAATCTAATTCACTGCTACATTTCAATAGAAATCTCATTCTAGACTTGGAAAGGAAGCACAGTGGCAGGCACGGAGAAGGCATATTAAATTCCTCTTGACTTAGCCTGTTACATTAAAGTGAAATGATGACCAGTGAATAAAAATGCACTATTTCACTCAATACTTAAATGACAATTATTTTAATCTTGGCAAACATAAAATATGAACAAAATACATGAAATATAAAGATGGAGAAGATATAACTGGTAAAAAAAAAAAAGTAGTATGTTTATGCTTTGATTTATCAATTTCCAATACTTGGCTTAAAGTCTTAAGTCTTTATTTTAAGTGTAAATATTGAAAAGCCATGTGAGGTAGTGGAAAAAACATCGAACTGAAAGTGAGGACATCCAAGTTTTGTCCTAGTTTTGCCTGAACAAGTCATGTAACCTCTTAGGCCCACACACAATTGCTTGAGGGAATTCAATTAGATAATCACTGAGTTCTCTTCCAGTTCTAAATACGTACTATTATTCTACTCTGATTAAATACTTTCCAATTAAACTAAAAAGTTCCTTGAGGAAAAAGACCATGCCTCTGTTTCTTAGATCTTTTCCCACAGTGCCTATTTCAGGACACAGTGTACAGCAGGAATCTGATACATTTTGAATAATCAGTAACTGCATTAGAGAAAAGTTCTCTATATAAGCATGAATCCTTTAATTTCTTTAAATGAGCAGCACTTATTGCCCTCCTTATGAGAAAGAATAGATGGGTAAGTACAGTCATTTCACCTTAATTCTTGTAGCTTGTGGATCAGTGCAGTCATCAAATCGAATGCAATATCCAACCTCATGGCCCAGCACTGCACCCCTTTCTTCAGCAACTCTTCCTGCAACCTTTGAGGGAAAAATAGAGACAAAATTATTATTCCACTCCATACGACCTATTAAAAACCTAAATAATAAGCTCCCTTTGAGTGACTGATTGTATGTTGACCACTAAGAGAAAAGATAACAAAAGAACAAATAGAATTTATGACCATCCCTATAGTAGATTTCATTTGATTTTTCACATGCTGACACTATACCTCAACCAAAAAGAGGCCAGATTATATAGGTAAGAGAGTGCCAGACACAGAATCAGTAAGATAAGAGTTCACATTCTATCTCTGACACTTGAATAGTTATGTGACCAAGAGCCTTTCTCTCAGCCTTAGTTTTGGTAATACATTTGTAATACCTAAGTTACAGAGTTGTTTTGAGGCTCTAATGAAATGGATGTAGAGTGCTTTGTGAACTTTAAAGTACTACATAAAAGTTGTTACTGTTTTTATCATCATTATCACTAATATCATTATTAACTGGCTTATATACTTCTTGAAGGCAGGGAACATAAGTTATACCTTCGTATTTCCTCTAAGACCTGATAGAGTACCTTGCTGACGGTAGGGACTCAAAAAGAGTACTGATTTGATTTAGGGAGAACAAAGTAAACAAATATGTTTTCAGAGTAAGATGATACAGTTGACATTTATGAAAACCTCTTAACAGGATTCTACAAGTAACCCAAACCAGTTATGCATTTAATAACTTATTACAGCAATAGACACCTGCTTTACCCTTTCCAGTTTTACAGGCTGAAAATAAATAAACAAATGAAGAGGCAATAAAAGTCAAAATTAAGAACAAAGCACTCTATTTTCATTCAGTTAATGGAAAAGGATGAGCGACAATTTTTCTACACTTCTATCAGTACTCAAAAAAAAAAAAGACTAGGGAGTAGAGAGAGGGCTCCTTCAGATCCATGAACTGAATAGGTTAACATAATCCAAAACAACTTCTGAGGTTGCCTAGCCAGGGCTACTCACATTGTAGGCACTCAAATGGATGATATTGTGGGGTACAAGGGAATACAACATGGAATAACAGCACAAGGAATGCCAGACTCCAAATCACTGAAACAGAATTCAAGTCCTGACTGCCATTGATCTGTGTGAACATGGATAAGTTACATGTCTCCTTTTTTTTTATTTTAATTTATTTTCTTGGTTACATCATTCATTTCCACAAGGTTTTGAGTTACAAATTTTCTCCCCTTTTTGCCCCTACCCCCGGCCCAGAACATTGATCCCACTGAAAGGCCCCTCCCACAATCTGTTCCCTTTTATGCCCT